>CM037883.1:4124663-4724663 GCA_021292165.1 Shinisaurus crocodilurus
TTGTCTGTATCTAACACTGGGCTGTGATTGGTTTACTTTAAAATGGGTAAGTGCAAAGCTGGAGCTGACTGAAATGAATGGAGTTAGCAGTTTGGCTCAGCATAAACTACCCTTTAAGTACATCTTGATGTTTTGTAATTGAAATAAGAATTAGCATTTGGAAGGTTGCTGTACTAGTTTGCAACGTGCCTTTTTAAAGTCTGATTATTTAAGATCCTCCAATTCTTGCAATTAAAAAAAAATGGAATCCACAACTTAACCATTAAGCATGTTGTCTTTTTAACCCTGTTAAAGCTATCCTCTTACTACTTTCCGCTTACTATACTAATGACTTCACTGTCCTTTCCTGTCAACCTTTACTGCTTCCTACCTCCATATTTGGGTTTTGATGTACATGAAATACGAATTCAGACGGAGGCCATTAAGCTATAGAACTTCATTCAGTGAAAAGCTTTTCCAGAGGACAAAGGTCGCAGGACGTGCATCCAGGTATTTAGCGTTTATGGCGCATGAATTTCACATGACAACGTGATGGACAAAAAAGGGTTTCCTCCAACAATTTTGCTGTGCTGGTGAAGAAGCATTTGATGGAAGGGAATGAAAGAAAACTCACCCAAACAGGGAGGAGCTATGGAATGGGAAAAAATATCCAACACTGACGAGGGGGCACTAACAGGACCCGCTTCCCTAACAGGGAACTATCTCCTGACTATCTTATTTTTATTTTATTTAAAATATTTATATGCCACCTTTAATCAAAAATTGATTCCAGGGCGGTTCCCAATAATACAACAATTTCAAAAATATCCACCCATAAAATTTATTGGACTTTACCTGCAACTCAGGCGAGAATTAAATTCTTTCTTAATTGTTTCTTGAAAACAAAATTCCAAGCACTTCAGAATTCTAGTAATACAAATTTATTTTTGAGGAAAGAGATTTTACATTTTATTTATTTATTTTTTTATTTATTACATTTATCAATCGCCCATCTGGCCGGTCACCCGGCCACCCTTTATGTACATAAGAGAACAAGTTCTTTAGGCAGTCTTTGATGAAAATGTAGACCCTTCATTTACAGACACTGGTATCAAAACAAACTTTCGATACCAGGGAGACTTTTGGGGGGTGGTTAGTGACCTGCAAGCCCCCCCCCCCCCGTGGTTAAAATTGTAATTATGGAAATATTTACGGTATGCCCAGTACAAGACAGGTATGCCAAATGTATTTGGGCATGCTCTGTATATTTATACACCAGACTCGGAGATAGACGGGGATTGTGAGTGCTCTGCATCTCACGTCTCTCAACTGGTAGGTCGGAAGCACTGCTACTGTACCTGCCCCCAGCCTCCACCATAGGGCAGCTTACAGTTCAGACAATATTCTAGTGATGGTGAATACTTCTAGCTTCCTATTTCTCAGCCTCCTCTTCTTCTGTCATGTTTCCTGTTCTGAATCTTGCTTCCTCACTGTCCCTGTCCCGTCTAGTTTTGATATTTTCTGTTCTCTGCTATCTTCCTCACTTGTCCTCTGACCAGACCGAAAGTTTCACAGTGATTCTCACCTGCCATCTCCTCTCGCCATCTAACTCCAGAGCAACAGGCTTCAAATAGGTTAAGAAAAGTAGGAAATAGTATGAGGGCATGCTATTTTGTTTTCCCTGAAACCCTTAGCATAGAGAGAGAGCAGGAATCAGGTATATAAGACTGCAGAATCTTTGCTCAAGGTTTCGGTAAAATATAAGACCGGGAAACTATTCAAATGCAGTTAAAAGCGAGCCATTTCTGCATGCAGTGTGTGTGGCTTCAAGTGCGTATTTGTGTGCTTGGTTTTAGACTTCTGAATCATTCCACCTCAGCAAGCACAAGAAACAGACCAAAACAGACTGTGGAATCAGAAAAAAGGTATTTTGCTTTCTTTTGTGTTAAAATAATTTGGGTGAAACCTGTTGTGTCATAGTCTTGAGGAGATGGGTTGGGTTGGGGAATAAAGGCTGTTGGGCAAGCAAATGGTTCTTTCTCGAAAGCTCCATGTTACCTCCAGATAGCAGAAATTGATTCTGAAATATACCCTCTTGCATGAGGTGTCCTTGATGATGGCTATTCTTGGGGTACTGATTCAGGATGTAGCAGCCTACAAAAGTTTCAGAAGTGTTTCGAAGGGAAGAGATGTCACAACTGTGCCTTAAGAAATGGGCCTTCAGAATGCATTTTGATAGCCTTCCATAGATACCATGTTAGGAAGCTACCTTCTACTGAGTCAGTCCGTTGGTCCATCTAGCCCAGTATTGCTGACACTGACTGGCAGCAAATGCTCTCCTGAGTTCCAGGCAGGGATGTTTCCAGCCCCACCTGGAGATGGTGCTGGGGATTCAACCTGGGACCTTCTGCACGCAAAGCAGGGGCTCTGCCACTGAGCCACAGCCCTTCATAGATCATAGAGTTGGAATGTTGACTTATGGCGTGGCGCCATTTCTTGTTGTCAGTGCTAGCTGAATTCTTGCTTACATAAAGTTTAAGCATAAAGTTTAGCTAAAAGTCCTTGTTCTGTTTCTGAATACTTGAGAAAACAATTTGTCTTGGTGTTACGTTTTCAGAGGTCTTTAGCAGAACTGATTATTCATTAAAATTAACACATCTGTGTTCTGCCAAGAATGCACTTCTAGGAATTTAGATGTCCAAAAGACAAATAGTGATATGAAAAGATAATCCTGCTGATTTTTTTCTTCTTTAAGAGTACATTCCCTGAATTCCTCAATATAGGGCTCTAGTTGACTGCAGTTTGTAATAAAAATGTGAACATTTCTTTTGCTGTAAACCAGAGGTGGGCAACCTGTGACCCTACGGCTGCACGCCTGACTCAGCCTAATTTGAAAAGCCCTTTTATCAATGATCAGTTCAGACCTCTGGCGAGAGCTTTCTGTCCCTCCCTCCCACAGCTGCCCACTGGACAGGGAGAGGGCAGAAGAGAGAGACCAGTATGGCCCCGCCCACCACCAGAGGGTGGCCCCTGAGAGATTACCCTGAGGGGATGTGGCCCTCAAAAGAAAAAGGGTTCCCCACTCGCAGTGTAAACAATAAGACATAGTGATTTTCCATATTGCTTTATTCTTTTATCAACGTTGTGAATAAATTTTCTGACCTCAGCTTACGTGGATATGTTTTCCTTTTTCTTGCTTTATTTTTTAAATCCTTAAGCTTCTAGATCCTCTGGTTATGAAGAAATGTTTGGGGTATGTTCTGTGTCTAATTGTAATTGTAATAAACAATGTGTGTTTTCATACAGCCTTTCAGCAGATGAAGCCAACTCTCCATCGTCCCTGTACAGCTGGCAGGTAATACAGAGATAAGCAAGCATCAAACGTACCTCTCTGGGCAGCTGTGGATGTTTTGTGTGTTCATTCTTGGCTGGCTGGCTGGCAGGGTTGTTATATCCATAGTCAGTATCTTATTGTTAGAGGTGCCAAATGAAATTGCATTTAAGAGAAATTGCATGATGTGTTCTTGCATTTGTTGTGATGCATTACAGGTGTTACTTCTATCCCATTTTTCATTGCTTTGATAGCAGATGAACTGCTAGTTTTTTAAAGTACCCTAATAATCAAACCTTTGTGTGGAGCTTTCTTTTCAACCAACTGCAATAACTATTGCCTGTGTTACGATGCTTTAACTCAGTATTTGTATTGGTTTGCTTTAATTGTTACGAAGCATCTATTTACCAAGCTGAAGTGCTGATCTGATGTGTTGTTTCCTTTGTGGGTACCTTGAATGCTGGAAAGTTTGATTTAAAAGATCAAGAGCTGCCGTGGTGGCAAATTTAACCATATATAGTATATGAGATATAGTTGGCTCTGTCTAGGAACGCAAATATCCAGAAACAAAACTTGAGTCCAGCAAGATTGTTTCCTTCCTCAAGTGTTGTTCTTTAATTGGCCTCTGTTGCAATCTTAAACAACTTCTCTTGGCAGTTCTCTCCATGTGCAAGCCTTTTGAGTGAACTGCCTTGCTCCGTCGATCAGGCAATTTTCTCCCCACCACT
Source organism: Shinisaurus crocodilurus (assembly GCA_021292165.1). Taxonomy (NCBI): domain Eukaryota; kingdom Metazoa; phylum Chordata; class Lepidosauria; order Squamata; family Shinisauridae; genus Shinisaurus; species Shinisaurus crocodilurus. The sequence continues at coordinate 4,128,702 of CM037883.1, forward strand.
GCAAAACTAACTGATGTGGAAAAAATAGATGTACATGGAGAGCGTGGGTTTGCTACTCCCATGGAAACATGAAACGATTTTGAGACTCTCCATGCGGCAGTCTCATTGGCCTCATTTGGATGTAACGCTAAACTGTTGCTTCGCATTTGTGAATGCTCGCAGCCCTGCACCCTTCCGGGGAGGCTGCAAACAGATTGGAAGCTTTAACTTCTCTTTTCAGTTAACCCCAGTCAAGCGTTAATGTCCAAATCCTAAACTAGTTGATCTTGAAGTTCGCTTGTTTCAGAATACCATAGTTAAGACTAACCAGCTTGTCAATGTCCAGGCATAACTCTAAAGAGGAGCAAATTCTTCTGATCTCCTCACGACCACATTGGACAAGAAGCTAGGCTGGCCCGGGGTCATTCACATTATGCTAAACCAGTGTTCTCCAACCTTGGGTCCCCAGATGTTTTTGGCCTACAACTCCCAGCATGCCCCAGCCAGCATAGCTGGCTGGGGCATGCTGGGAGTTGTAGGCCAAAAACATCTGGGGACCCAAGGTTGGAGAACACTGTGCTAAACCATAGTTTGGCGTTATGTCTGGACCAGGCCATTGGGCGCAGCAGTCCTCAGGTTTTTCCTGTCTCCACTACATTCTCTTGTGTGTTCTGCCCAGTTCTCTGCATCCAGTTTGCATGGCTGCTTAAGTAGGAAAAAAATAACAATCATGTGCTCTAAGTGGGAATATTAGCGGCTGTGTTCATATTTTAGTGGCCATTTTTTACTCTTCCACCTTCCGCTTTTACTAATAACCTTTTATATATAATACCATATCTTAACAATAACCAAAAGGTTCCTAATGTAATATAGGTTCTTTATTGGAAGTGTAAGAACCTCTTAGTTCTGATTAGTACATTTACTGTTTCCTAAATCTAAGGTACGGTAATATGCAGACAAATCTAGACATGCACAGTATTGGGCAGCTTTCACACAACTTTTCCTTGATCTTCAGAGCTCTTTGCTTCGAACAAACCCTGCTTATTTACATCAGGGCTGGTTCTGGAACACCACTCTGATACATGTTTTGATAATAATAATAATAATAATAATAATAATAATAATAATAATAATAATAATAATAATTAGATGATGATGATGATTATTATTATTATTATTTATACATAATGAAGACCATTTTGATACACGTAATGAAATCTAAACTGCTGATTCTTACTAGAAGATTGAAGTTTGGACATCTTGGCTTTATAAAGTGAAAATTGGGGGTGGGGGGTTCCAAGTAACCCCACTGTCATGATCAGACTATTCCCCGGTTAGATTTGAACTCATGGCATTACTTCCCTCTTGCAGGGAGGGGGCATTTGGATGGTCCGCCCCAGGAGACTGATGGAATCCAGTGGATTTCTGAATTCTCTTGGGGATTTTCCAGTGGAGAGAGCTGGTGATACAGTCAAGGCCCTAGTCTCACTGTAGAATGGTGAGATGCGGAGGGCCATTGACTCGATCTCCTCCGAGTGAGCCTGCTCTACTCCTTGGTATGCCTGCTGGGAGCTGTAGTCAGTGAAATAGGCTGGACCTTGACTAGAGCACAAATGGTGTAAGACTGGAAGTGAAGACGACAGCACACTCTAGAGCGTGTAATCTGGAGCGCAGCACTGCAGGCAGCAAAGGAGCTTTACGTTGCTGCCTCCATTGCATCCTCAAGTCGCTGTCCAGCAGAGCTTTTTTGGTAGACCCGGGGGCTGTTAACACTCACCCAGTGAATGGGACTCTGGTCCCCTCAAAGCCAGCTGTGACCTTTTTGCATCATTTACCCCCCTTTTTTTTAGATGCGGAGTGGTATATAAATGTTGTAAATAAAATAAACAAGTGACTTCTTTCTCCCCGTAGTCCATGGAGAATCAGAAAGACCATCTAGATGAGCAGCACTGGCCAGACGTGCAGCCAGTTATCTGGCAGAATGAGGATAGAAGACGGAGTAGTAAGCAAATGAAAAGGGAATATTTCAAGGTATGTCACTACTATATGGCGGCAGGTTTAATGTTTGATCTGATTATTGGCCTGAATATCTAAAAAAATAAATAAAGATTTCCTTGGTTTTTAATAAAGCAGCCAGTTGAGGTGTAAGGTTGGCCTTGCCTTTTAAATGTCAATAAGCAAGGAACTGTAAAAGGGGGATTTCTGCCTTCAACGGCAAACTGCTGGTGAATGACAGCTCCGTTACATTGTTAAATGTTTGTACTATACATTTCAATTTACTTTGAAACAAATAGTATGCTGAAATACTATGTTAGAAAATCTACATGACGTTGTTCCTAGGCTAACCTTGCGAAGTCTGTGTTAAATATTGGCCCCCATGAACTCATGCACATCTAGCTTTCATTTTGGGGCAGTATGCGTTTGGAAGTTGTGTATTCCAGCCTTGACAGTATTCCAGTTGCCCATGGAGATCAAGTCGGTGTTTCTCAACCTTGATTTCCTTACCTACATAAAATGAGAATAAAGACCATCTTATGAGGAGGGTTGAAGAGCACTTTACATTGCAAAGTGCTACATGATTGATATTGCTGCTAGTTTTGTATAAGTTGAGCATGCAGAAAGAAAATCCATTCAACGAACAAATACTTCTCCCAGTTTTCATCCTCTTAGTTACAAATTGGTATAATTTAGAGAGCTACTCTGAAAAGATTGTAATTTTCCTAAATAGCCACTTTCTTATGGGCACACATTCTCAATATAGAAACTACTTCTTTTAACAATGGCTTACCGTAAGTTCAATGTCAATTCAGTGACATAACATTTTCCCTTGTAGTCTGAGCAACCTATACAGGGAAACCTAAACTGACTGATCTTAACTGCAGATAGTCACTGATGCCAAATCCCCTTCTTTAAAAGGTGATGAAAATTCTGGGAAAGAAGAATTGTAGAAGAAGCTGAAACAAGGCTTATGCTGAGACGCTGGAGTGTACAGCCTGTGGGTCGCACGTGGCCCTCCAAGGCCTTGATTATGACCCCACACAGGTTCCAAATTCCATCGCCCATCCATCCTGATACAGATTGCTCTTTCCTTGCTGGTAGCATGATCGCTAGAGTGTGCATATGTGTGTGTATGCACATGCACATGGACATCCTGCTTAGAAAAGAGCTAGAACAGGCTGGTGTGTGTGTGTGTGTGAGAGAGCCCTGGGATGGAGTGGTTTGAATACAAAAATGCAGTTTAGGCTTGTTATAAAAGGCTCACCTAATACAACAAAGGATGATGTAGCAGGAAAAGACAACTAGAAGTTGCCTTGTTGGATTAGAACAAAGATCCACCCAGTCTAGCAGCCTATCCCCCTTGGTGGCTAGCCAGATGTTCCTCAGAGGTTCACAGGTAGGGCATGATGGCAGCAGCTGTCATTCTGTTCCTGGCATCTAGTAATCGCAAGACTGCTGCCCCTAAATATGGAGGTTCTGTGTGTTTTTAGTCTGGCTAATAACTGTTCACTCAGCTGTCTTCCATAAATATAGCAAATCCTTTTCAAAAAGCAGTTTGTCTTGACCTACTGCCAAGTCCATGTACTAGATCAAACATTCAGAATGTTTGTTGAACCACACCTTCTAGCCACATCTCCTATTCCTATATTGGTCTGACCTTGTGTAGATAGCTTGCTTATTGATCCAAACCACTGGCATTCCCCAAACTGTTCAAATGCATACAATTATACTGAGGGTGGGATGGGGGGGGGGGGGGGAATTCATAGATCATAGAGCTGGAAGGAGCCTACAAGGCCATCGAGTTCAACCCCCTGCTCAGTGCAGGAAACTAGAGGAGGGGTCTCCCATCCAAGTAATAACCAGGCCTGACCCTGCTTAGCTTTCCACACTCAGACAAGCTGAGCCAGCATGAGCCACAGACTCTTGGCATGATGGATATCTCCTAACCTGATCAGTGATTATTTCTGACCTGAAGATTCTCTGAATCTTTCAGATACTGGCATTTCTCTTTGACTTCGTTATCTTTAACTTCATCTTAAATCTGAAAGTAAGAACTTGCCATGAGGTGGCACTGTCTGTCCGCTTTCTGAGTCTACAAACATTTCTTTGGCACCTACTGAACGTAATTGCAGTATCTGTGTTAAGCTTCAAATTGAACTGAAAAATAAAATGTCTTCCATTAAGAAACTGGCATTGTTGGATGTTTCACTCATGATACTTAAATCTGCAAGGAAGATGTCAGACGAAAGCAATACAATGTCACGCATTCAAAGCAGACTACACTTGACAATGGCTGGCAGTGGCTGTCCAGGGTTTCAGGCAGGATTCTGTCCATTAGAGCTTACTAATGTAAGTCAGTGTAGGATTGTTGCTTTACAACAGCTCTCTCCTGGCGCACCTGCTTTTCTATGGGGAATTATTATTATTTTTTTTAAATAGATGCATTCATTCATCTGTTCCCAGCTGGAGTATGAAGGTTTGCCACCTCAGTGAGATATAAGCCATCATCTGTTACATATGTATAGCCTCCTAACTCGCATCTCACAGCACCAAAGGGAAGCATCAGTTTTGCCACTATAAAATGTCCATGTGTCTCCACCCTCCGTATTCTTTTTCCAATGAGGACGAAGTAGAGAGGTTTGGCCACGGGCTGTGGCTTCAAAGACAGAAATCAACAAAGCCCAGAATAGCTTAGGGATGGCTTCTGACTGCTTTGTATAAATGTAATGCTATAAAAACGGTTGAAAACAAAAACAGTTTGTTAGTTCCACCGAAGGAGTTTTCCTCCGACCATTCAAATGTGTGCTGGGTTTAAAAGTTGTTTTATTGTTCTTGGTACCCTTGATACTTGATACACGTTTTGGTTTCATTATATATTTGAATGGTTGGAGGAAATGTCCTTTGGTGGAACGATCTACAAGGCTTTGTAGGAGAATGCACATCTCTTCGCCGAGTTACCAATTCATTAAAAACTGTTTCCTCTTCAGTACAAGTCTTCTCGGAAGAGTTCAAGCGGAAACGAAAATGATGAGGTGAGTTAGGACTTTAATATGAAACCAATACATGAAAAAATGAAACATATGTTGATTTAATTGATGGGTTAGACTCAATATCAGGAATAATCCAACCTTCGACTCATGCACACAGTTTCTGAGCCACAGAGATGCTGCTGTTGCTGCTGCTTATAAAGATGAGCTCTCTACGTTGCAGTAGGCTTTTATGATTTGTCTCCATGATGTCTGTTAGCATAAAATGCTAGCATCTGGGGAGGTGATGCTCAGCTCTTGGAACTTTGCATTAAAATAGCTAAGCATGGAGATTTTTCAAATGAGGAATCTGTAGGATTTTTTTGTATTTTCTTCATTTTGCCTATTGCTTCTCCCCCCCCCCCCCCCCCAATATACACACATCTAAATAATTAACAATGGCAGTGCGTGGCCTTGAGACGGCTTTAAATCTTGAGTGCTGGTTCTCTGTTAGGGGGTGAGCTGAAGTTGCCACCCCTATTTGCTAGCACGTTTGCAGGTGGCGAGTAGAGGGGCAGCTGTTTGGGGAGCTGTGATTCGATCCCCAAAATGACTTTGCGGGGAGGGTATTATCAGTTGCAGCACATATGTGTGGGTGGTGGTCTTGCTTCCCTCTTCTTCTTAAAACCTTTTCTTGTTTACAGATTTTTAAAGCAACGTTGGCGCAGCAGTGGAGTTTTGCTGCCGCCACCACTTTTGCTTCCTTCCTCGGGGAAGAAAGAATGGGGGGTGGGGGGTGGCCAGAGTTTCACTGCTGCCACAGCACTGTCTTTAAATATCAAGTATAAACAAAAAAAGGAAGGGAGAGGAAAGGGTTTTAAAAGACAGTGGGAGTGGTAAGACACACACCCCTGCCAGAATTGTTAGCCCACTCTCCACAAATTGTTTCACCCCTCCCTTTCCATTATGCCTCAGGTGTTTAGCTGAAATTTGACCAAAACCCTCGAAACAAAACAAAATGAGTCCAACCATATTCTGAACGCAGAAGTGTCGAAAGGTCTGTTCTTAGCGGTTAGCTGGTAGAGTTTCTAGTACAGCTGGACCAGGAGTCCTATTGATTCCCGGTGCTGAAGTTCCCAAAGCAGCATCTAGTTCTTAATTATTTTAGTTTTCCCCCCAGTTACTCTGTTTTCTTCAAGTAAGGGGTATTATGGATTTCTCAGGCTTAATCCAGCAGGCATTTAGGAAGATTAGGAGAGAAACAGGATCTCGTTTTTAAAAAGCTCTTAGAAAGAGAACTAAAATTTTATATTTGACCCTTTTAAGGATAGCATCAGCTTTGTAGATATTGGCCACAGTCCAACAAGTGAATATCAGGGCATAGTTGGGGCTTCCCACTGTTAGCTTTTTGCTCAGTTCTTTATCTTCTTTAGCTAGAATCCTGCCTGCCCCGCAGACAGTTTTGCTGAGTTGCAAGTAACTACAAGTATTAAAGTGACATACTGTTCCGCTTGCAGTAGGATCAAGGTTCAGATATTTTCCAGATCCCTCATTTGTAATACTGCTCTGCATGTACATGTCTAGCTTTTTTCTTTTTTGGTGTATGTATTCAAAATTAGTCATACATATTTATTTATTTATATTTTAAATCTGCCCAATAACCAATATTCTCTGTGTCTGTGTATAAGAAAAGAATACATTTGTTTGCATGCATATTCATAATCTCATGCCAAACTTCTCTTTTAAAAACATACTTCCATCTTATAATTCCATCTTTTTGGTTTCTTTTTAGCAAGACAGTGATAATACTAATGTGTCACCACAGTCTCCTGTGTCGTCTGAGGTACTAGTCTTTGTGTGTGTGTGTGTGTTCTCTACCTGCTAATGTGTGGATCTCAACTGAAACATGTAATTCTTTGTAAAATTGGAGGAGACTGCACAGTAGGAATTTTCTTGAAGAATTATCCAGAGTATTATATACTGGCTATAGTGTATATCAGAAAGAAGCAGAAAAATAACTTCACGCTTCTAACTTCTTAAACTACCTCCTTTTTTCCTTATTTAAAAAATGTCATTGAATAGATTTTTGAAGAAGAAATGTTTCAGGGATATCCGCTTCTCCTTTCTCCTGAAGTTGTGTGTCATCGTTGGCACATAATTTGGCCTAACTAAACTGGTCTAAAATTTCATAGGCTGTTGCTGCTGTCCCTCTTAGCTGGGATGCGCCCCCTGGCCAGTTCCCCTAGGCCAGTGCTTCTCAATTATTTTCTGTCATGCCCCCCCTAGGAAGAAGAAAACATTTCGCGCCCCCCGCGCGACTGTAAATAGTATCATTTGTCTATAAAATTGTTATAAGTACACCTCTGCATAACACTGTATCCTTATTAACGTATAAGAGAATAAAAAAAGAAAGAAATGTGGATCAATTTACAACAAAGAATAGCTTTATTAACTGTAGCAGAAAAGATTTAAAGGAGCACAGGATTTAAAGGAACACAATATTAAAAAAACTTTTAACTGAGGTCAAACGAGCCCCCCTTTACGGAGCCTCGCGCCCCCCCTGGGGGGCCCGCCCCACTATTTGAGAAGCACTGCCCTAGGCAAGCTCCGGTTCATTTCCTTGGGGCTGCCCAAGCAGGTAAACTTGCATATGCCCTCGTCCAAGCCTTCTTGTCCACACCTAGAAGGGAGAAATGAGCGAGCAATCTTGCTCCAATATTTTCCCAAACATTATACTCTTCCATCTAAGTTACAGAACAAAGCAGTTTTTTTCCTTTTAATCCCGGGGAACAGGTACTTGCCACATGAAAACAATCCTAGTCCTTTTATAATATTATTTATATTTTTCTTAAATAATATATTCACCATCATGTTTCCTAATTCTCGTGCTTCTAGTTCCAACCACATTTTGTCTTTCCCTGCTATAATGTCCAAAATATGTCTTACTTGGTTGGCTAAATAATACCACTTTATATATACTTTTTGAGGAGTATGTTAGAGAGTTGGAATAACACGAGGAAAATTTTTATACCAGAGGTATCCCCGTTAACTCCGGTAGTGGCCATGGAGGACTTTCCAGAAAATGTAAGACATCTAGAAGCTATATTAAGGAGAAAAAAGGTGATGAAATTAATGGATTGGGTGGAAAAATTGAAGACTATAGAACATATAATAGGAATAGTAGGAAGAGAGAGAATATCATGGTTAAATTCAATGCAATTGGAATTGTGGTTAAAGAAGTGGAGGACAAGAAAGGATAGTGAAAGAGAACTAACCAATTTTGAAAAGATAGTTTTGACTAGAGAAGCTATAGAAGGTAATGTTTCAACAAAAGGCACAACAAAGGCTTTATATACGATGTTACAAAATGAAGAAGAGCATAAAGATTCTCTTAAAGTGTTATGGGATAATGAATTTGATGAGGAAATATCGAAACAAAGTTGGAAAAATATTTGGGATAGGTGTATTGTAAGAGTTATGTCAACTAGGATAAAAGAGAACTTTTATAAAGTGGTATGGAGGTGGTATTTAACTCCAGTAAGATTAAATCGGATAGATAAAAATTGCTCCGCATTGTGTTGGAGAGGATGTAATGTAAAAGGTACGTATGCCCACATGTGGTGGAGCTATAAAAATGTTCTGGAATTTTGGCAGAAAGTATTTGCAGAAATATCAGAAATAATTGGAATGGAATTAGAAGTCTGCCCAAAATTAGCATTGTTAACAATTACAGAAAAGTTAGTTTGTTTAAAAGATACAAAAGAATTGATTGTGAATTTGCTAACAGCAGCAAAATTAATGATAGCTAGGAATTGGAAGGTTCAACATGTGTTTTCAATTAATGAATGGTATACAGAGGTATGGGATATCGCGTTAAATGATAAATTAACTTGTAATATTAAGTGTCAAAAAGGACAATTGGAGAAAGACACCTTTGTGAACATTTGGGGCAAATTTTTGGATTACGTGTTGGTAAAGGGGAGGGGGAACAAACCTTGTCAAGATTTGTTATATTTTTGGAATATAGAATAATAGTCTGTATATATACACATATATAAAAAAAAAAAAAAAAATTGGGGTGAGAAATATAACTTGGTCCCAAGAGGTGGGGGGGTGCACAATGTTTATGTTGTATTTTTTTGTTGTTGTATTCATTATTTTAAATAAATAAATAAATAAAAAATTTAAAAGAAAAGAAAAGAAAACAATCCTTGCTGCATGTTCAGTTGTACTGTGTGGCCTTCTAATATCTCCCCCCCCCCCCCCCCAGGATTATGAAAGGACAGATGGCAGTTCTCATGGCCCTTTTGGACTGAAGCCCAGATCAGGTGAGGTGCCGTTCCACATGCTGAATCTGCGGGGCTCATGGAAAACAGATTATTTTAGAAGTAGGATGCGGTGGAAGAATAGAACTGCTGGTCATCAAAGGAAGCAATTCCTTGCTGCAGATTTCTCAGGAGGTGTGGAACAAGCTTATACCAATTTGACCGTATATCATATGCTGGGGTTTTCAAAAAGCATTAAAAGTCCTTCACAGACTATCTTAAGAGTCACCAAAGAAGGCACCCGGGGCATGTAGCCCCCAGATCCTCCGTTGAGACTTGTGTGGAGGTGGCTGTTTGGAAAAGGATGTGAATAGTTAGATGCTGAAATTTCAGGTTGTGCGAAATTTCCGAAGAAAAAAAAGCCAAGGCAGGCCTCAAAATGTTCCTGAGGGATCTCTGAACAAGTGAAGGGCTAAATGTGAGGTGAAGCTTGGTGTTTAAATTTAAGAGGAAGCTATTCCAGTGTGTGCAGCACAGTGCAGACTGGCCTGTTGGCCTCTGAAAAGGCCTTGGACTGGTTAACTCAGTGTTCTCCAACCTTGGGTGCCCAGATGCTTTTGGCCTACAACTCCCAGCATGCCCCAGCCAGCGTAGCTGGCTGGGGCATGCTGGGAGTTGTAGGCCAAAAACATCTGGGTACCCAAGGTTGGAGAACACTGGGTTAAATGTGGCTTCAAGCATCTGTTCAGGGAGGGCTGATAGATGAGGTGCAGAGCACGCACTTTGCAATCCCCAGCATTCCCAGTGAAACGCTCCTGGGCCGAAGTCTTCCCAAGCCATGCCGCAAGATCTTGGGGAAGTGTTGTTGAAGTAGATAGTCCTGGGCCAGATGGACTAGTGCAGCCTTCCCTAAACTGGTGCCCTCCAGAAGTTTTGGACCTTGATTCCCATCAGCACCTGCCAGCATGGACAGTGGTCAGGAATCCTCCGGTTAGAGAAAGCTGGGCTAGTGGTCTGACTTGTGACAAAGTAGTTCATGTTCTTGTCTGTCCCAGCTGTCAGTCTCCTTCTCTTCCTGCTCCTCTCCAAGTCAGAATAATTTTACTTTTCCACACTGCTGGTTCTGTATGCTAAATCAGCTTATAAGTTATTTTGTTATATTCTGTTGCATTTATATTATTAATCTCCTTGGGCAGTGGTGGGCACAAAATAGATCTCCAGATGTTTTGGACTTCAACTCCCAACATTCCTGACCATTGGCCAGGCTGGCAGGGGCTTCTGGGAGTTGAAGTCCAAAACATCTGGAGATCTACCTTCCTGCCCTTGGGCACCATTTGTTGGCATGGTAGGATATACGTTCAATGCATATACATAAATAATAAAGTAACACGCCTGCTTCCTTTGGTTTGTGCAAATTCGGAATGCTCCGTGTGCAGCATCCAGTTCTGAAGCTCTGTAAAAAGCTCCAAGCTGGTGTGGGAACAGTCTTGTGTTTACTGAACTTGGCTTTAACACAAAAGGTTTTGTTTTGTTTTGCCAGTGGTAATGCTTGTCAGCTGAGCTTAAAAGCAAAACAAATCCTCTCAAATGTGCTTTTTTCCATTTGCAGCTTTTGGTCGTTCTCGTCAGGACTACAGCACTGTGGACCCCGGATTCACGATGAGGAGGAAAATGGAGCACTTGAGGGAAGAGAGAGAGCAGATAAAGCAGCTGCGTGGTGTAAGTTCCTTTTGTCTGAAAAATGGGTCCAGGGGAAGCTCCCATTGTTTGCAGAATAATAGTTGTGACCGGTTGCCCATCTCCATATGTTTAGCTAAGTTATACACACCAGAAATGTAAAACAGCTTTAAATCTGTCTTGACAATAAATATTGTCTTGGTTGTGCACTCTTACTTGCAATAGAATCTCGAGTCGCGTTTGAAGGTCAGTTTGCCAGATGACATTGGAGCAGCTTTGATGGATGGGGTAGTTCTGTGCCATCTAGCCAATCATATAAGACCTCGATCTGTTGCCAGTATTCATGTCCCATCACCAGCTGTGGTGAGTAAACACATCTTTTCAAGTCTAAGGTTCATGCTTGTTACAGATTTTTTTTTTCAGTCCTCTTCCCAGTGCATTAGATAAATCTCCTCTAAACCTATGACTTATGATGCCAGCCGTTTTTAATTGATACTTTCAAGGAGTACTTTGCCTCTCCTGGCTCAGTGACTGAGCTTCTACTATTGTAAATGTATACCGTAAGTTTCAAGTTGATGACCTGTATATCTCTTTTTAACAGCCTAAACTCAGTATGGCAAAGTGCCGAAGAAATGTTGAAAACTTCCTTGATGCATGTAAAAAACTGGGTGTCCCACAGGTAAAATGCTCAAATGCCTTTCTAATTGCGATGACCAGTTAGGTTGGCATAACTAGTCCAGATCATTGTAGAAACTATTCAGCAGTAGCATAGCTCTTGGGTCTAGATGGAATGGAAGAGAGCAAACCCATTCAAATGAAGATTGCACCCCTATGGCTGCTGCACAAGATAAGCTGGGGGAGCTGCTTTATGGTATTAGAACCTGCAGTATGGTGGAGACAGACTTTCCCCTATCCTTAAAGAGGAAGGCAAAATGTTTTTGTTATCCATATCATTAGCCTCCAGAGAATTCAGACTGCAGCAGCAGTCCTGGATGGTGGGGGGATGTTGTCTCTCCCCCACCCCATTCCACTTCATCAGGAAAGGGGTGATTTGTGTGCCTGGTGGAAAAATAGGAACATGTTTCAATTTCCCACCACAGGGTGAAACCAAATAAAGCCATTGATGTATCCCTCCATTAGATGGTTGTGATTGGCCAAAAATGGGTCATGGGAGTTGGTGAGCAAGACCCATGAAGCTATCGCTTTGCTCCCCCCCCCCAACACACACACCTGGGAATCTACTGCAAAACTGTGTTGTCTGGGATTCAGAGAGCCATGCAACTAGTTCATGCCCAAGTGAGCTTTGAGATTGCATTTCAGAACAGCCACACCACCCTGGTGCATTCAAAGCTGCCTTTGAAACTGTGAGGTCCTTCAAAAGCAAGATGTGATTTTGGTGGAGATAATCTGGTGCCCCGCTCACCCCCCCTCACCCCCCCCCAATGTTTTAAAAGTGCCACTTGGCTTGGCATGCCTAAGCTCTTGGTTTCGCTTGAAGTAGCCCTTTGGAGCCCAGGCATTATGTTTAAACACTTCTCACACTGAAATCTATACTTTGCCTTATTAATCTGGGTGGGGAGTGGGGGATAAAGTTTCTCACTGCAGCTCAAATTATATTTCAAATGTAGCAAGCCTCAGAGCTGCCTGTCTCCTAGATGTGAGTGAATCTAATTTTGAGGACTAAGGATCTGGAAAAAAATCCATTTGTTTAACTGCATCAAGCACTATTGAATGATGTGTACTTCCTCCCTCTTCCAGGAAAGACTTTGCCTGCCCCATCACATTTTGGAAGAAAGGGGTCTTGTGAAAGTTGGACTTACAGTTCAGGCTCTTCTTGAAATACCTTCATCTAAAGCGTCACAGCTTTCCTGCCTGTAATAAGATTCTCAGAGAACAAAATTATTGCCATGATGTGCGTTGATGTGAATGGATCCCAACCAGTTCAGCTTCTTCCAGAGGAACACCCCAAGCCATCAAAAGTTATTGCAGGCCAGATGTTTTAGATAGAGCCTTATTTTGGACATATACTTAGAACATTGATGTCAGACTGACAGTTATCCAGCATAGTAAAGAATTGTATTGCTTGCTCGTTTAACTTGGAGCCATAAGAGATGTTGAGATCATCAGATTCTCTTTGCAGGAAGTACACAGTTTCAGTTCTCCCATTAATACTTCATGATGTCTTCTTCTTTTTAAAAACGACGTCTTCAAAATGCTGCACTGTGTTAGGCTTCCTTCTAGGTTTTGCAGCACACATTTTGTCATGAGAGACAAACATAAAACTTTAGAGATGTTTACATGGCAGAGTCATGAAAACCTTGAAAAGCATGCATTTCTCTCGTGCACATCATGGTCTTAGTGTGTGCACTGCAGGGTAACACTAAAATGCCATGTGTAAAGCAGCTCTTAAAAATCACATTTCCTTTAATAAGTTTAAGTTCTTATCATTTTTATGTACATTTGCAAAAAAAAAGCAAAAACAAAACCCATACAGCATTAGTTGAAGAAATCTGGATAATCATGTAATCCATTTTACCAGTTTCCAAAAGATTTGTTTTCTTCATTTCTTGCACTTCTTACTGTTGTACCATCTCCAATATTTTAGTTGGGTGGATGATAATAATGGTGATGACAGAATAGTATACAGTATAAAGGACAAGTTGTGTGGGTTTTTTCAGTATTCTAGGTTGGTGCCAAAATATTTTTTCAGTTGTACTGTAGATTGTTTACATGTGAAGTGCCTGTGTAATTGATAACTCTTTTACTAGTCTTAAACATTTTTGCAATTCCTTTATGTCTCAATAGATGCAATGCGTATTTTTAAATATTAGGTTTTTTTGTAAGATTGGTAATATGTGAAGTTTAAAGGACTAACATCTGAGTGTTGGATGTTCTTCAGTTTGCACAGTTTGAATTTATTAGATTTGGTTTTTAGAAAAAAATGTAAATATACTTTTATTTATCATATTTAATTTGATACCTAATCACTTTTTAATGTATTGTTGGACAATGGACGTCACTTTTTTTAAATTATTTTCCTTGTCTGGGATGAACAATGACACATAGTTTGATTTTAAGTGAGTCATGCGGAAGCTTATGAGTTAAGGATGTTGGGTTGAAAACTGCCAAAAAGAAGTAAATCTCAGGTTTATAGTGTGGCTGTCAGGATTCTACATCTTGCTCCTGACGTCACGTTACTCCTTTTTTTTAATATAAAGAGATGCCATAGAGTAGTGAAACTGAGGCTAGGGTAGTTCTGTTTTGCAATATTTACAGAATCATTGGACAACTGGCTGGTTTAGGGCATTGACCCGTTTCCTCTGCAGTCAGTAATCCTAGGCTGCAAATCAGTTTGTATGTTAGGGGGTGCTCCATGTCCTGCGCTGCTCGCCTTGTCCCTATTGTAGCAAGGAAGGCACAACAGCCTGGGCACAGCAGAGTGAAAGTCACAGGCGGGAAATAACACTACATTCTGGCAACAGCAACTCATGACGATGCACCACAGGAAAGGATAACATGGCAGCCTCCTTCCTTGTGCAGCCTCTGCAGCCACCCTGTGACCAGAGCAGCAGCCCCTACAGTCGATCCGTTCTGCATCCCCCATCATTTTTAGAAGCTACGGTAAGCTGTGCGGCGACTGTGGGAACCTCAGGGGGGCAGATGAGTCAATCTGCACAGTGGGTGTTTCCTGAAGTGCAAAAGCTTCTCCCACTTCACCCTACAGTGTGGTGAGAATGGTAGAGAGTATACAAATTGCTTTGTCTTTCAGTTAACCTTTCAGATACTCCATATATGTGGTTAGTTTGAGTAAGCCAAACGTAGTCCTTTTAATGCTATTTTCCTGCACCGTATTCAGTTAGACTAAACTCTCCTTCCCTTGTCCAAATGATAAAGAAACTGTTTTCTTTGTACTTTCTGCTACCGTAAGAACTTTCTTTTGTATTATTGGCCGCAATAGTACATAATTGCCATTGGGTTAAGTTTGCAGGTGGAGCTGTTACTGAAATTCAGCAGGGTGATTGGTGGTGGTGGTGGTGATCTGAATGTGTGTTTCACCAGACATGTGCAAAGTGAGCTTTTGATGCTGCCTCCCCGCCCCCTGCCGCAGGCTTTGTAAATGGCATCCCTTGGCCAAATGAAAAGCACACTAAACTGTATCATAACGTTTTTAAATAGAGTGTGATTTACTTTAGATTAAGTCCACCACACTTTTTGACTTTTTTTATTTTAGAAAACAAAGAAAAGATAAATATTACATTTTGTGTAGATTTTGGCCTGATTCGTGTTTGTAAGGGGGCATACTGGACTTCTCCCACCCCCTGCATGCCCTCTGAAACACAAATGACTAGCACAGCTAGCATTAAAAAAAAATAACTGGTGTGGGGGGCAGCAGTTGGGTACAAAGTGATCCAAACCGGGCAGGCATTGTGTCCTTCAAACATGTGATAGAGGAAGAACATAAAAGCGGGTTCTGAAGGAGCTGTAAGAGCTTCCTCTTAGCAGATGCCGCAGCCCTTCCCTCCCCGTCCCCTTTCTCCCTGCTGAAAATAGTCCTCCGTTCTTTTCGTTCCCCCGCTTCATTCCAGATAACGATCAGGATGCAAAAATTTACATTGCACAACGATACTTTGGACTTGTGTTGCTCTGGACAGCAACCACCGCCCATGCTGAAAGACAAACCACTCATGACATTCCTCTTAGTTTTACGAGTGGTTTGCCTTGCAGCATGAGGTGGGGGGGTGGAGGGAGAAGGCGCTGTTAGTGAAGAAACATGTCCCGGTCTCGGTGTTGTGTGCGTCTTTGGATCCTAGCTTAGGATTCTAAGCCCCTCTTCTCCCTAAGTGAACCAAGCAATACAACCAAGCTTATCATTTTTGTGATATAACTTCTCCAGTCTCATGCAGTTTGTTGATAGATAACATTTGTCAAAAATTGGCAAGCTGGAGAGTTCTGCCGCCTTTCAAGCTCGGAGTGCAGTGTGGTGTAGGTTGCCAGATGATGGGTGGGTGGCAATTTATTTTCCTAATTAAGGCATCCTTCCCATTTCTCCGACTAGATCGAATTTATATGCTTCCGGTACTCACAACTGTGAACATCTGAACACATGCACTTTCATTGGCAGAAGCTTTGAACAAATGTGCTCGAATTCACCTTTCCTGTGACTCAATAAAACTTGAAAGGTCCTTGCTCTGAGTTCGGTCTCCTTATCATGAGAACAGTATTGGCAGCCTGCCTGGAAAGCTGTTTGCAAGTCAGAAACCAAAGTTCCTCCTCTCTCTAGAGTAAAACCATTTGAATTGATCAAAACAGCACTGGAGACAAATAAGGCACCCTGTGATCTAAGCTTAAGCCAGTGTGAAACTGCTATAATTGCCATATGTTTGAGAACTGTAGTATTGGAAGGGTACTGGGAATTGCTAAAAGATCTCCCACTCTCCACAAAAGTACTACCATTAAACAAGGTTAGGATTGTGGCAGAGGCATCTGTGTAATGGCTAATTGAGCACCAAAGTTATTTCTGCCCACCTACGGAATAAACAGCACATACCCATAAGCACTTAACACAAACTATTTAGATAAAATATTTATTTTCTGTAAAATGGGCTTGGTAATTGTACACGGAGGCAAAAGCATTACATGCTGTGGAAACCTTCCCCCCCCCCCCCCAATTTGTTGTGCATCAAAATGCAATTATCAGATTTTAAATTAAAGTATGTGGAAATATCTCAGTTTTATGTTTAGACCTATTTATTGTTCCTTTATTTGGAATGTTCTTTTTTATTTGTAGGTATTAAGATCTTTTATTCCTCTTAAATGAAGCGTGGGACATCCTGTCTTTTAAGAAGTAGTAATATGTGGGAAAGTATAGATACGTAAAACTTGTACTCCCCCCCCCACTGAGGAAATACGGTAATGTGGGGGAGGGGGTGCTGTTATAAATTCCTTCCCTGTATTATTTTTCAGTTCGTCAAGCACAGCAATTCTTAAAACGAATCCAATTTTTCTGTCCGTG
Source organism: Shinisaurus crocodilurus (assembly GCA_021292165.1). NCBI lineage: Eukaryota > Metazoa > Chordata > Lepidosauria > Squamata > Shinisauridae > Shinisaurus > Shinisaurus crocodilurus. The sequence continues at coordinate 4,145,600 of CM037883.1, forward strand.
GAACACAGATTTGATCATTCCCCTAGTGCCGGTTCTCACTCCATATGATGCTTCCAAGGGCTCATCTGTGCAGAGAATATCTACCTCGTATGTACAGAGATCTCCATTCAGGCACTGCTGTTTGGGAGTGAAAAAATGTCTGGCCACCAGCCCACAAAAATGGTTGGTGAGAAGCAGTACGGTAACTGCATTCGCCGAGATCCAGTTCATACAAGACATTATTCTCCCATGTGAATGCATTCCTGTGTGAACCAAACTCCAGGTGTTGTGATGTTTAAACTATGATGTGTTGTGTTCTTCTCTTTCCCGGAAACCCTTGCAGTGCTGTAAGAATAATGATCAGCGCTACCGTCATGTAAAATGTGAGTGCTGTACGCAAAGGCAATGCTTACGCAAAGGCATTGTGTTGCTGGATTGCAATGGAGTTAATAGGGAGAAGTGCAAACTTGTATAATCTGTAGAACGAAGGCAAACAGTAGGATTAGGGTGTTTGGTTTTCTTTCTTTTAAAATAAGACTTATTTCTTGGTTGGTATTCACTTATTTTGTATCTTCCCTTCCTTAATTCAACAACTATAGCCAAATTGACGCAGCTGCTTTTATGTAAATGTGTGCAAAACTGAATACAATTTCAGCAGTTAGGAAAGTAACCAGAAGCAGCCAGGGACTATTCTTTTTTGTGTATATATTGCCATATCTATTTCACACTGCATTTTTTTCACTCTTCATTCATGTTCTGTAAAATGCTTCTCTTCCCCCCTTTCATGTACTTGTATATGAATTCTTCCACATTCATATGTGGAAATTCTTTTTTCAGGACTACTTTTATTGCTGGCGCTTCCAACAAGTGTATGTTGATTGGAAACAGTCCTGCTGTTCAGTTTCTTTTGTAAATACTTTTCTATTGAAATCTGCATGTATGAGACCCACGTGTCCAAAACTAATGTACATATTCTATGTATAAAATGCAAACTCTTTCATAATTCTCGTGTGGTCGAATTGCATTCTTCTGTGGTTTAAGGTCACCACCAATCGCACAACGGGAGTCTCTGTGACATCATTTCAGCGATGCTGCCCATTCTTTATGAGACAAATCTTGCAAAGTAGATAAGGTACATATCTGCTATGGTTCCCCTCTATTAGCAAACTTAGGTGGTTAAATGCCTATCAGTTTGGAAGTAAAATGGGGCCAGCTAGAAATAAAGAGAGTGGTTTGAACACTCAACAGGACAGTTTCTCTTGGCTGGCAGAAAACCCTCCATTCCAAAACAAACTAAACATACACAGAGAGAGAGAGAGAGAGAGAGAGAGAGCTGTGTGAGATGCCAGGGACAAAGGAATGTGGAGATGATAGTGACAGATATGTTGTGCAGTCCTGAATGTACTTTGTCATTCTTTGCTGTGCAACAGCGCCCGCTCCTTCTGTATAATGACCTCCACCCCAAAAAGGGCAACTACTGGGCGTTGCCAAAACATATGCTTAAAAGAAGCATTACACCTACAACAATTAGTTGACTTAGGGCTTGTTCGCACGACACAGGAACCTCGGGGGAGCAGAAGTCCCCCGCGGTTCCTGTGTTGTGCGAACGCTGACCGGGGGTGCCCCCGTGGGACAGCCGCGTGTGGGACGCACGCAAAGTGACCATGGTCGGTAGAGGGGTAAGCCCCTACCGCGCGTGGCCACCGTGCCGTGCGAACAGCGGGCAGCCGTCCCGCGGGGTCTGCACAGAGGCGGCAGCCCAGAGCGGCCGGAGCGGCCGCCGCTCCAGCCTGTAAGGGCAAACGGCCCCTCTGGGCATCCCGGACCCCGTGGACGGCCCCGTGGTGCCTCCCCCGCCCGCAGCCTGGGTCATGCGAACCGGCCCTCTGACTAGTGTTCTCCAACCTTGGGTCCCCAGATGTTTTTGGCCTACAGCGTAGCTGGCTGGGGCATGCTGGGAGTTGTATGCCAAAAACATCTGGGGACCCAAGGTTGGAGAACACTGACTTAGACAAACCCTTATTAAAGAGACATTGCGGCGTCCAATAGACACAAAACAAAAGTTTTGGCTAAATAAGATGCAACCTGCGATCCATAGATGTATCAAGTACATAGGCCAAGGCAGCGATCCATTGATTAGGCAAAATGGGACAAGCCAGTTCCCTATTTCATTCCTGCTTAAAACCCTGTATATGTATATCATATTTATTCATCAATAATAAGTATTTGTAGACATAGCTCGTAGGCCTCAGTAAGTGCTTCCAATAGTGAGGGAGACGCTGAAGCCATAAACGCGGCAGGGCCAAACCTAGATACTGTCGAACGCTGCAGTTGCAAGTATTGCCAGTTAGCTGTAGCTGGCAAATCATATTTAGCCCTCAAAGTAGAGAATGAAAACTCATCATCAGCTCCCACCAGCTGATCCAAGGTAAAAAAAATCAACTTCTCCGTCCACGTCCACCACAAAAACAATACCTTACCAATTTTAAAATCTGGATTTCCCCATAGAGTCAATTTAGCATGAAAGAACGGATTAAAAATGTAATAGAGGTGACATCATATGCCACACATCTCTCACAGCCATAACTGGGCGGATCCCTATCCGTTCTAATATGCCTGGAATCTAATGCCATCCATTTAGAGAGAGGGTCCAGGCAATTTTCCACTTTCTGTCCTGCATTAACACAATTCACAAGTGACAATTTTCAGACTAAACATTTGTTTGCACATAGCAGATCTGAGAGGAGAGCCGTGTCTTATTTATTTTGCTTGGTTTTAATGTGACTTCCCAGCAAATCTGCACTGGATTAGCTCTTTACTCTGTGGCGGATAAACAAGAAGTGTCCGAAAGGGATGTAGCGGAAGAAAGCCAGGAACTTTATCTACCCTCACAGTTGGAAAACACAGCCGCTTGAATAGTTATCCAAATATGGGCCAGTTTCGTTTTTATGAGTTCTCTTTGACAGGATATGTTTTGCGCACAAGTTCAAGCGTATCATTGATGTCTTATGTCACTGGATGGTAATGACTTGAAACATTCTGGATGGAAAAAAATGATGTTCTGGGATCTGGTGGCTTCACGGTAAGTTGTTACAAACTACACACTGACATCAATTCTAACATATAAAATAGTCCTAGGAAGTATATCTGTCAAAGGGGTTGATTTTCAAAAAGAGGGAGATGTTCCTAGTGGTAAACATCTTCCAACTTTGCATGTGAGATCCACATCTTAAAATCTATTTCAATTGGTTGTTAAAACAGAGAGATTTCAAATGTGTGAAATTCCACTTAGCTCTACTAATCGTAGCTCCCAGGCTGTGATGCCACACAGACTTAAGAATAACAAGTATCATAGATGGCATTTCTTCGTGTGCTTCATGGTAATTATTCATGCTGCAGCTTCCCTTCCTGCCTTCAGTACTAGTGTTGGGATAATAATACTCCCTCCCCTTACACTTAAGGCTTACAGGCTAGTAGTAAGCACCATGCCAACCCTTAATTAGAGAAGTAGTGCGGTGAAACCTGCTGAGAGCTTTCCTTCCAAGTGACCCAAGGAAGCCCCAGACTTCTCCACCCCCGCAACCTTGGCGCTGGACAGGGTCACCCACCTCCATAGCTTTAAAACAGAGGAAGGTTGGCTGCTCGTCACACTTGCCATGGCAAGTGTAAAGTGTGTGTGTGTGCGTGTATATATGCTTGCTTGCTTATTTATTTATTATATTTGTACCATGCCTTTTTTCCTGCAAGGAACTCAAGGCAGCTTACATAATCCTCCTCCTTTCCATTTTATCCTCACAACAACCCTGTGAGGTAGGTTAGGCTGAGAGTCCGTGACTGGCCCAAAGTCACCCCGTGAGTTTCATGGCCGAGCGGGGACTAGAACCCGGATCTCCCGAGTCCCAGTCCAACACTCTCACCACTACGCCACACTGGCTCTCATATCTCTCTATGGGTGGATATACAACTTAAGATGTGCCCATGCCTCCTCCAGAGTAAACACATTATTGCCTCCCAGGCATATCTGTGAGCTGTTGGTGTTCGTACATAACTGTAAGGCACCAGTGTGCATGGAGCCCCGGCACAAGCTCTCCTGCTGCCTCAGGCGAGAAAGAATGCGCACTGCCGCCACATCACCCCCTTCCTCTGCCGCGTGCCCCCTTTTGCCACTACTGCATCCAATGGGGTGTCGTGTGGCTGGAAGAAGAGGCTGCAGGGCTCGCGTGGGCAGCTGCTCCAGAGAGCCCTTCCAGCTGCTCCCTTGCTGTGACAAATGCCATGGTGGGAGAGTGGCTGGCGGGGCCCTCCAAAGCACCTGATGGAGGCAGTGAAGCAGCAGCGGGGGGGGGGGGGCTCTGGTGTGGGGAGGGGAGCAGTGCAGTGTGCCCCTCCTCCCACTCTGCTGCCTGATGCAAGTGCCTCACCCTGCTCGGTGGGAGGGCTGGCCCTGTGTGTGTATGCGCACGCGCATGCATGTGCGCGTTTCCTACCACTAGTGCTCCCGTTTTGCGGCAAGACTGGCGGGTGGAGCTTTTGAGGGCGCCACCTAGGCTGTCGTAGCAGCCTGCCTGAGTGTTCTGTCAGCTGGCCCTGCAAGAGTCAATCCCTGCTCACCAGGACCCTATAAAACTCAAGCTCCTCTAAGGCCGCCTGCCTTAGAGGAGCTGTGATGCGGTGGTAGGACCGCTGTGCATGCAGAAGGCCCGGGTTCAATCCCCGGCTTCTCCGGGTAGGGCTGGGAAAGACTCCTGCCTGAAACCCTGGAGAGCCTTTGCTGCCCATCCGTGTCAACAATACTGGGCTAGATGGACCCAGGGGTCGGACTCCGTAGAGGGCAGCTCCCGATGTTCCTTATTAGACTGGGCAGCTTGTATTTGGACTCTGGTGTAGACATGCAGAGGTGAAAAACCTGCTGAGAGCTTTCCTTCCAAGTGACCCAAGAAAGCCCCAGCCTTCCCCCCCCTCCCGCAGCCTTGCAACCTTGGAGCTGGACCGGGGGGGGGGGGGGCACCCACCTCTGTCGCTTCAAAACAGGAAGGCTCATCACGCAACCTCCCCCACTCCAGATGCTGGACTGCATGGCACTTGACTTTTGGCCGCAGCCTGACAGTAATATGAACTGAAGCACGCAAGGTTCAGGCAAGCTGTTTCAGAGGAGGGAGCAGCTTAAAAGAGTCGGCACCCACCCGGTCTCTGCAGAAACAAACCTTTCCTGCATATATGAATAATCTCCTGCCCCCCCCTCCCCGCACTCCTGCCCTCCCAATGATCTCTCCGTAACTCACCAAGGGACAAGAGCATGGCATGAGTTGCGCCTTGGATGCTTTTGTCATGGCAGCCTCAAAGGGCAGAGGCAGCTCTGTGGCACGGTTGATTCGGCCGAGAAAGCTCTAGCAGGCCACGTCATTCCTTGAGATAATAAATAGAAACAATATAAATTAAATATTCCCCTGCACAAGCAGGGCTCTTAAAAGCAGAAGCCTTGCTGGGACCAAGCGTCCCTTTGGCATGTTATCCATCTTGCTGTATTGATCGTCCTGTTTACAAGAGGCAGGGCAGAGGTCCAAGGAAATGAAAAGGCTTTTGCTAGGCTGTTTTCCCGAGACAGCCCCAAAGGCCTTGCGTCCGCCACCTCACCACCACCCCATCCAGGTAATTGTTTTCTTTTTGCTGCTATTATTATTGTCTTGTTTTGTTTATCTCCTGTCCATCCTGTGTGAGGAACTCAGGGTGGTGTGTGTGGTTCTTCTTTCCTGCCCCACAACAACCAGAAGCAACAGGAATGAACAGAAGCAACAGAAAGAGAGGTGGAGTTGCGCTGTATGTTAAAAATACATATCTCTGCACAGATACAGGAAGAGGAGCTTGGCAGCCCCATTGAGAGCATCTGGGTTAAAATAAAGGGGGCAAAGAATAAGACAAACATGGCGGTTGGAGTCTACTACCGACCACCCAATCAAGGAGAAGACAAGGATAAAACTTTTGAAAAGCAAATTCCCTTTGTTTCAAGGAGGCATGATGTAGTAGTGATGGCTGACTTCAATTTCCCCGATACCTGTTGGAAGACAAATTCTGCCAAACATGGCCCCTCCAAGAAATTCCCGACCTGTGTTGCTGATAACTTCCTCCTACAGAAAGAGGAGGAAGGAACTAGAGGATTGGCTATCCTTGACCTGATTCTAACCAACAGGGACGAGATTAGTGGATAAAGTGGCAGTTTCGGGAACCCTGGGGGAAAGTGACCATGTTATACTTGAGTTCTTGATTCTAAGGGGAGCAAAAGCTGAGTGTAGCCAAACACGTACCCTGGATTTTAGGAAAGCCAACTTTAATAAACTCAGAACAATGATAAGTAAGATCCCATGGCAAGCGACTCTAATGAGAAAAGGAGCCCAGGATGGGTGGGAGTTTTTTAAAAAGGAAATTTTAAAGGCACAATTGCAAACAATTCCCACAAGGAAAAAAGGCAGAGGGCAACAGAAGAAGCCAATGTGGCTTCACAAAAAACTCAGAGATGACCTGAAAACAAAAAAGGACACACATAGGATTTGGAAGGAAGGCCAGGCTACAAGGGAAGAGTACAGGCAGGAACAGGAATAGTGTCAGGAAGGCTAAAGCTGAGAATGAGCTGAGGCTAGCCAGGGATGCTAAAAACAACAAAAAAGCTTTCTTCAGATACATGCAAAATAGTAGTAGGTGATCACTCGCAACAGAAAATAGCAAAACAACAAAACAAAACAGAAAACAACAAAAAAGCTTTCTTCAGATACATGCAAAGTAAAAGACAGAGGAAAGAAATGGTGGTTCAACCACGCAATGAGGATGGTAAATTGATAACAGAAGACAAAGAAAAGACAGAAGTGTTCAATTCCTACTTCGGCTCAGTCTTCTCCCAAAAGAGAGTTTATGTCCCTGGCAAACCTGAAGTGCAGACTGAAGGGGCAGGATTGCAGCTTGAGATTCATAGGTAAACGGTCAAAGAACACCTGATTACTTTGAACGAGTTTAAATCTCCAGGGCCTGACGAGCTGCATCCTAGAGTAATAAAGGAACTGGCAGAAGAACTCTCAGAACCACTGTCTATTATCTTTGAGAAATCATGGAGGACAGGTGAAGTGCCAGATGACTGGAGGAGGGCAAATGTTGTTCCTATCTTCAAAAAGGGCAAGAAGGAGGAACCTGGGAACTATAGGCCAGTCAGTCTAACATCAATCCCTGGGAAATTTTTGGAGCAGATTATAAAGAAGTCAGTCTGCAAGCACCTTGAAAACAATGCAGTGATTACTAGAAGCCAGCATGGAACAAATCCTGCCAGACTAATCTGATCTCATTTTTTGATCGGGTAACCTCCCTTGTGGACTGTGAGAATGCTGTGGACATAATATATCTGGACTTCAGCAAAGCTTTCGACAAAGTGCCTCATGATATCCTGATTAGCAAGCTAGTTAAACGTGGGCTGGATGGAACAACTATCAGGTGGATCCACAATTGGCTACAGAATCGGACTCAAAGAGTGCTTATCAATGGTACCTTCTCAAACTGGGGAGAGGTAATGAGCGGAGTACCACAGGGCTCGGTCCTGGGCCCAGTGCTCTTCAACATTTTTATTAATGACTTGGATGAGGAGGTGCAGGGAATGCTTATCAAATTTGCAGATGACACAAAGTTGGGTGGAACAGCTAATACTCTGGAAGACAGAAACAAAATTCAAAGCGATCTCGATAGGCTAGAGTGCTGGGCCGAAAAAAACAGAATGAAATTTAATAGGGATAAATGCCAAGTGCTGCACCTAGGGAAAGGAAACCAAATGCAGAGTTACAGAATGGGGGACATTCGGCTCAACAATACTACAAGTGAGAAGGATCTTGGAATTGTTGTAGATCACAAACTGAATATGAGCCAGCAATGCGATGTGGCTGCAAAGAAGGCAAATGCTATTTTGGGCTGCATTAATAGAAGTATAGCTTCCAAATTGTGGGAAGTGATAATTCCCCTTTACTTGGCACTGGTTAGGCCTCATCTTGAGTACTGCGTCCAGTTCTGGGCACCACACTAAGAATGACATAGACAAACTGGAGAGGGTTCAGAGGAGGGCAGCAAGGATGATAAAGGGACTGGAAACAAGGCCCTATGAGGAGAGACTGAAAGAACTGGGCATGTTTAGCCTTCAGAAGAGGAGACTGAGGGGAGATATGATCACCCTCTTCCAGGACTTGAAGGGTTGTCACACAGAGGAGGGCCAGCCCAGGATCTCTTCTCGATTATCCCAGTTTGCAGGACACGGAATAATGGGCTCAAGTTACAGGAACCCAGATTCCACCTAAACATCAGGAAAAATTTCCTGACTGTTAGAGCAATAAGACAATGGAACCAACTACCTAGGGAGGTGGTGGGCTCTCCCACTCTGGAGGCATTCAAGGTGCGGCTGGACGGCCATCTGTCAGGGATGCTTTGACCTGGATTCCTGCACTGAGCAGGGGGTTGGACTCGATGGCCTTGTAGGCCCCTTCCGACTCTACTTTTCTATGATTCTACTATTATTCTATCCCTGCAAGGTAGGTTAGGCTGACAGATGGTGATTGGCCCAAGGTGAACATCATGGCCCAGTGGGGAGTTGAATCCGGGTCTCCCCAATCCTCCAAGCACTGTATCATACTACTTCCCTCATTAGGACTGTGAGGAATGGCTTTGCACTGCACATGGTCGGCCTGCTCCTTCCTTCTGGAGTTGAGGTATGAAATGTAAAGCAGGTTACATCAGGGGTGCAGAATATCGGGCCTGGGGCCCAAATCCAGCCCTCTAGGGGTCCCCCAAAGACCACACTCCCTCCCCCCCCATAACCCTCAATATTTCATGGTTTCCCTTTCCCGGCTTTTGTGCAGTTTCCTTCCCATCATAAACGTTTGAAATGCTTAGTTACTGGCAGTTAGAGCTTTAAGCTACAATATGCTGGGGTGTGAGGTTTATTTTGGCGGGGGGGCACCTTTGGCCCTCCCCACCACTGGAATGCGCCCCCCAAGAGCTTCTCCAAAAGGGAATTTGGCCCTCAGGCCGAAAGAGTTCTGCACAGCTGGATTAGACAAACTGATGGAGGAAGAGGTCTGTCAGCAGCTATTAACCACAATGGCCGATTGGTTGGAGCCTCAATATCCAGGAGCAGTCCAGATGTTGGAACCACCGACAGGGGAAGGCTTCTTCCGTCATGTCTTGCGTGAGAAGTTCTCCGAGACAGGTCTCTGGCTGCTATTAGAAGCAGGACACTGGCCTAGTTCGGCCCCGTCCAGCAAGGCTCTTATGTTCTTAAGGCTGGCAGGCAGATAGAAAAAACGCAATATGCATAATATATAGTAGAAGCAAACGCTTTTGAGTTCTGTCATCTGTAAAACAAATCCTGATGGATAGCTGTATAACGAGGGCCCCTTTTGTTGTCCTGATTACATAAAGAGATTTTTTAAAGTGCAGTTATTTCATTATGTTGAAGATTCTCTCTCTCTCTCTCTCTCTCTCTCTCTCTCTCTCTCTCTCTCTCTCTCCCCCCTCCCCCTCCCCCCTCTCAATTCCAGATGACTGGCAGGGAAAATAATTGTGCTTCTTGCAGAGAATGGCTGGCCGGCTTCCCAAGATGCTCTTGCCAAGCTAGCTTTGCAGAGCACCCAGAAGAAGCGGGAGCCTTAGAGCAGGGGTGCAGAAGCTCAGGTTCGGGGGGTCCCAATTTGGCTTTCCAGGGTCCCAATCCACCCTCTGGGGTTTCCCAGAAGGCCACGTTCCTCCCCCTTTCCCACATTTTCATCCAAAAACGCCACTGCCACCCCATGGGGTGGGTGGGGGATTAAAAAGAAGAAGAAAAAGTCTCAATTGATTCCAATGGAGACATTTTTTTTTTCCTTTTTAAAACCCTGCTGGGAGTGTGTGGAATTTTGGGACAAGCCAGGGGGGGTGTCCCATGGTCCCAGTCTGATTCAGGGCCACACATGTTTGCAGGAGAGTAGGGAAAACAATCATGCATAGCTCAGCTACGGGTGATTAAAGGAATATTTTGTTTGACCCATGGTATAAGGCGGCTTCCCATATTCCTGCCCTCTTGTGCTTTCCCATCGGCTCCTCTGCGCAATTTCCCAGCACATGTATATCTGCAGTTATTGGCATCTACATTTCAAACCGGCCAACATTAAGATCTAAACGTGGGATATGACGAGTAAAATGGCACGTAGAAAATGGACTTTGTGGAACTTGAAAGAGCTTGGTGTGGAACCTGAGTATTTGCTGAGCATGTCAAGCGGCTTTGATTTAATTAATTGCTGCCTTTGATTGGCCTTACTGTGTTTTTATTGTCCCTTTTAATTTTGTAAATGATGTAAACCACCCTGGAACCAAATTTGATGAAGGGCGGAATAAAAATGTTTTAAAATAAATAAATGCATTTTCACCAGCAATAACTGGTTCAGTTAAAGTTTTTAAAAAAAATATTATTATTTTGTCTCTCTAATCCAAGGATGGGGAATGTGTGGTTGTCTAGATGTTGTTGCGTTCCTACCCCCATCAACCCTGATCATCGGCCATGCTGGCTTAGGGTGATGGGCACTGTAGTCCAACAACCTCTGGAGGAACGTAATGTGTTCATCATTATATTTCAAGGCCAATGTTCTCTCCGCTGACCGATCCAATTCCGATCCAAGTCACACAAGGAAGGAATAAATAGACCCAATATCCCTGCATTTCCCTCACACCATATTCTCTCCCTCGCCCCCGGCTTTATAAAGAATGAATGACAACTTTCTGAAAGAGAACCCGTGTGGCAGGCCGCAGGATAGCCTCCAGCTCAGCACGGAGCAGTTTGCTTGAGAGATTTCCTGAAAGGGCCATTCCTTTCTTTAATGCCCAATTGCTACACCTCGGCTGCCTTGTGCCCTGCTGCTTCCGATAAAGGCCTTTGGCCTGCTCCTTTGTGTCATGAAAAACGGAAGATCTATAAACGGCCCCCTCTTTTGTTCCTGTGCTGTTTCACCGTGTCCATCAATGGCTGGGTATTCTGAGCTCCGGCAGCAGCAGCAGGAGACCCAGTTCTTCCACCTAGCAGTGGGACCGTGAAGAGATATTCCCCGTGGGCTCCACCAGCAATCAGGTCAATTGAAGCTTAGGCGATTCAAGCAACAGAGAAGGGGATTCAGAAGCCAGAAAACCATGGGAGGCTGGGCCTCAGACACAGCCTGCTCCTTATTTTAACCTTCTCTGCAAGAGCAGGAACAATTCTTTTTGGGTGGGTGGGGGGGGGGGGAGGAAGGAATACAGGTAAGGCCAGGTGTCCTCTTTTACAGTCCTCCATTTGAAGGGCTGCCAGAGGATTGTCCTCTATTTTGAAGGCATCCCCCGTTTGAAAGGCCGTCCGCTCCAAATTTGGTTTAAAGGCTTTGAAGTTGCCCATCAACAGTGCCTGGGCAGTTCACCAGGTCACAGCCTTTCCCACTCTGGTGAGACGTGTAGGCTTTCTATTTAAATTATAAGTTAAGTTATTATCATTTAAGTTATTATTTCTGCATTTGCACCTGTACATATAAATCAGCATCTACTAATTTTATGCGGATCGTTTCCCGCTTTTGTCCTCCTTTCTTGGTGATGCACAAGTGGCCACCCTGCATACACAGGGGATCCAAAGGCTGAAGCACACCGTGCGTCCTGCTCTAGCTGAATGAGGCTCCTTCTCCTGGAGGGAATAAAACGGCCCCTGCTGTTCAGGAGGGCAGGTGCAATGCTGCTTATGGCCACTGGGTGTCAGCAGTCATGCTCTCGAAGGCAGGGGTGGGCGTGTGACTTCAGGCCTGGGGTCCCGATCCCGCCCTCTGGGGTTCCGCGGATGTCCACACCCCCTCCCCCTTTCCCCCCCAACACCACTGATCACTTGGTGGTTTCCCGGCTTTTGTGCGGTTTTGGCACCGTCCTAAACGTGGTTGAAATGCCTCTTCGAAGGCTTCATTACTGGCAGTAAAAGCTTTTAAGCTACAACATGCTGGTATGTCTTGTATTTTGGGCCCCGCCCCCTTGGCCTTTGGCCATGCCCCCTTTGGCTTTGGCCCCACCCATCGCTGGAATGCGGCCACCGAAAGCTTCTGTGACATTAAATTTGGCTCTGGGGCTGAAAGAGGCTCCCCAGGCCTGCTCTACGGGCCTGACCAGTTCTTCACGGGAATGTCCCGGACTCCCGGGAATTGCAAGGGCTGGGCCGTTGAGCTTGTTGTGGGCAACTAAATTCTCCCATTCAATTTGAGCTGAGACGCCTGCAGCCTCAGCCCATTCCTTTCCAGTTTTGAGACAGCACCGGCAGTGTCTCTGAGCATATACAAAGACCCCCAACGTGTCTTTCCAATGTCATCCTAGAATTGTGGTCCCCAGTGTGGTGCCTGTGGGCACCAATATGCCCGCAGCCACTTTTCTTGGTGCCCGACAGGCTTCCTGCCTCTCCTGATCTTTATTTTATTTCTTAAGGTTTTTTAAAAAATATATATGGGAGGCTGGCATGCCGTAAAGTGGAGTGCTGCGCTCCAGCACCCAGTTCAAAAGGGTGGTTTTGTGTTTTGGAGCTCAGTCAGAGCCCACCTCTGCCTTGTACTTACGGTAGGTTCTTGGGCAAGTGGCTTTTCCTTTAGCCTGACCAGTTTTCCTTCTGGGAAATGAGTCTTTTGTGACAGGTGATGCCCACTACGGCAACCATTTTGTGAATGGACAAGCCGTCCTATGGCAGCCATTTTGTGAGAGCACCCACGACACTCCTTCAAAATTCCAAATGTGCCCACTGATCCCAAAAGGTCAGGGACCCCTCTCTTGGAACGAGCCTGTGCTGTTAGTGCTTATCTGCGCAGCATGCACACATGCGACAGCTATGGAGGCCGGGTTTCCCCCCTCAATTGTTGCACTGGCGGCAGAGGCTCTGCCATCTGGACCGCCCTCGAACAACTTGACGACTTTAAGACTTTTTGTTTTTTTTAATTGCCTGGAAAAGTTGTGGGTTACTGAAAAGCAGCTTTCCCCGACCTGGTGGCGCTCTCCAAGATGGCTGGGGTCGACGGTGGGACTTGCAATCCAACACACCTGAAGGGCACCTGGATGGGGAAAGCAGCCCAAAAGGGCAGCTCTTGTTTTCTTTTTCTTTGCAGTCCCTTTGCAAGTTTCAGTTTTGTAATAATATGCGCAGAGTATGCGTGGTTCACTCAAAGGCTGGCTACCACCAGAGCTGATGGTGGGATTAAGAACATAGGAAAAGCCATGTTGGATCAGACCAAGGGTCCACCTCGTCCAGCATGCTGTTCCCACAGAGGCCAACCAGCTGCCCATGGGATCCCACAGGCAGCAGGACATGAGTGCAACAGCACCCTCCCGCCCATGTTCCCCAGCAACTGGTGTACATAGGCACGCTGCCTCTGATACTGGAGGTAGCATAAAGCCATCCAGGTGATAACTGATGGAGGGAGGATTCTGGTGGAGCTGCTCTCTGACGGAATGGTCCCACTTCCCCTCTCCCTCTGCTGCAGCCTGACTAGTGCTTGCTGCAGCTGCAGCTGAAGAGCCTTATGAAATCACTGTAGGCCACATCAGTGAGCCCGGCAACAAAGGAGCAAACGGTGTGCATCTTTGCTGAGCTTCTGAGTTGATCAAGAGGGTTTCACCTTATTATGCTGCTCATAGGCATACATATGCACATGTATGTATGCACACACAGAGAGACACGTGCAAATGGAAGCACTGAGCGCCAGGTGAGTTCCCTGAACAGCAGCCAACAGCTTGTGGCAAAGGCACTCTCCCAGGGAGCCCCAGAGAATACAGCTGCCTACCGCAAAGCGATCGTCTCGGAGAGCTCAGTGCCAAAATCAATATTAATTTTCTTGCCTTCTCTAAGCAGTGCTCCTGCAATGGAGGGCAGCAGTTACTCAAGACCTGACAGGGGAATAATTGTTCACATCATCTGGGCAATGAACAAGATTCCACTCCCAACATGTGGGCAATGCCAAGGGCGTTTCTCAAAGAAAGCTAATCAGGAAGGAGGAGGAAGCCCTCTCCATTGGACAGGGAAGCGTCATACTCTAGATCTGCAAAATGGTGCACGTGATCTGGATCTATCTCCAAAGAGAGAATAGGATGAGCAGCCCCGTTGCAACTTCTGGTGTGTGTGTGTGGGGGTCACCCATGCACACGTGTGCACGAGTGGATTTACAGAATTGGTTCCCTTTGGAGAAGAGAGTACTGGAAAATATGGGATCTTTGTAATAACCTGCTAATATTTAAAATGTGCAGAAGCCAAGCATGCAGGCAGTTCTAGATTTGGTTCCCCTAAACACAGCTTCCCAATCAAATCTAAACTGCTCCTTTCTAGTTCGGTGTCCTCTCTCTCTCTCTCTCCTCTCTGACTGGGGTAGACCACTTCCAGCTGCCTCCCGCTTGGCTGGTTTGTGGCTTTGATTCAAGAGGCAGTCTAAGGCAGCCTTAGACAAGGAGTAACCAAATGGCTTGTCAATGGTGCATCAACAGGAGAGAAAAAGCAAGCTGTCGTTTTTGCTCAGCACAACAGCTCAACTCACAACACATTCAACTGGCACTCAGTATCAGGCAGGCTGAGGCAGCGCCTTCTAACTTTTTATGGAGAATCACAATCATGGGATGGGGAGTGTTCCTCCCACGATCCAGGAACAAACGGTTGCCATTGCTGACTTGTGCAAAGCATCCCCACCTTGAAAGACTTAAGGAGTTGCATCGTTGGCCATTGAGAGACTCGGCAATAGGGGACATGTTTGGACAGGCTTGCATCTTCATTCAGTGGAAGTCCAAACAAAAAGCTGCCCAGAAGATCGCCCACCCCACCCCCTCCAGCTCTTGTCTGAGATTCTGTAATGTGATGTGATGGAATGTTCCCAAACATTCCACATGCTCAGGGGTGGGTGGGTCAGTTGAATACCTACAAATACTGTCAATAAAGCGGGGTGGTAAGGGGCTTAGGAGGGAAGGAAATGGGACAAGGAGAGAGATGAAAAGACTCAAAACCCTGTTTTCTTATGGGGAGCTTGAGAGGCAGTACTCCAGGTGTGCTCAAACCTTCTGATCCGAGAAGCACTGAAATCAGGGTACAGGTTATTCTGAGAAACGCTTTTGGAGGGATTGCAAAAAAAAACACATTCTTCTCCCATACAAAAAGTGTAAGAATCCCCATCGCTTTCTGCTCTGAAAATCTGCCAGCCGGGCCATAACATTTTGTCAGAGCAAGGTGAAAGGGGGCAATTTTTGCGAAGATCCCGTAATTCTTCCATTCCCCAGAAGCAGCATCCTCTGGACCACGGCAGACAATTGTGCTTTGATCAGCTGTCTCTGATGAGCACTCATTTGCATATTTTGCAAAGACAAGACATCCCAGAGACATATCGAGACACCTGTAGCATCAGCGCAACATATTGCTACAAAGGAAAGTGAACAGATTCTAATTAGACAAGCGGTTTGGCTGATGGATTTCCTTCCGAGGGAAAGAATATATTTCAGAGTATGCAACAGGTACGGAGCAATTCCATAAATGTATACTGACGATCTCAGCTGCATTTTAATGAGATACTAGTCTAATTATCATGTGATCCCTGGGAATGGTTCAGAGGTACGGACTTCATTTACTCCTCTGCAACGTTGCTTCGTGATTCATCCACCCTGAAGAATTACTTCCTCAGGCATCCTAATGAGTTACCTGAGCTGAGGTCACAGCTGCAAATTTAATTTTATCTGTTTATATACTTCTGTAGCCATCCCAAAAACTCAAGGTTTTGGGGGTTGTTTTTTTTTTTTTAAAAAAAAGAGAGCACATAGACGTAATCATTCATATGCAAGCTTAAAAACAGATTAGAAACGTGGTGTCTGGAAAAATCTTCTGTTGCTTAGACATTTAAGGCATAATCCTGTGCATGTTTAGACAGAAAAAAAGTCCTACAGTTTCCAGCATTCCCCAACTAGCCAGCTGGGAAATGCTGCAAACTGTAGGACTTCTTTTCTGTCTAAAAAAGTTGCACAGGATCGCACCTTTAGGTTAGGAGCCCTCTCATTTGTTGCTGCACTTTGGCATGAGCGTCCATCTCCTGCTCTGAGTTCCATCCTGGTTTCTTTGATAAGAGAGAATATCATTCATTACCCTCCTGTTGGGCGCGCTTTAAACCTCACACACGGTGTGGTGTCAGAAGTTCACCTTTAAGACAACAGAGCCCCAAAGAAATGTGGGGAGTGACACCATTTGCTTCAGCTTTAAAAACACGCTGCAGATTGGCCTGAGTGGAAAGAGAGAGATGGCATACCGCTCCTTTTAAGAAGACCATAAAGAGTTTTTCTGCTGTCCTGACTGGTGCCCTTTAAGGCTTCCACAACACCTTCTTCTCCTTCTCTAGACCAGTTTAGGGATTCTGGCCGCCCTGAGAGTAGCAGTGGGGGAAAAGAAGGGGAGAGTTCATTGCACAGACCCGAAGCGTGGTCATCATGCCCCAGTGCAAGCTGCAGTCTCCCAAGGCTCTGCCCCCCAAAATGGGGCAAGAACAAGTGAAGAGATGCTTGAGCCTAAGCAACCACCACTTGTGCTGCTCCAAGCTTGCACTTCCAGGCATATCAGCATTTAGGGGCCACAGCAGCTGAGGCCATGCCTCAGTGCAGCACCCAAGTGTGTACTTGGGTTTGTTTTAACGACCCACAGTTAGAATAACTACAGTTTCTCGAGTTCAGGAAACTGTGGTTTATTTGACAGCAAAAGGAGAAGCTTTCCATTTCCTCCATGCACAGAGGGAGGGGAGGACAGTACCTCAAGACTTGCTGCTTGTTCTCATGGCTACAAACTATGTTTTGCTCTGACATCTGAACCTGTGCCAGTACTGAATGCTGGATTTTTGCAGCTGCCCAAATCCTATAAGAGCACCAGGCATAATTTTGTACATCTCCATCATGTCTCCCCTTACTCGCCTTGTTTTCTAAGCTAAACACAGTCCCCGCTGCTGTAACCTTTCCTCCTGGGGGAGTTGCTCCAGCCCCTTGATCATCTGGGCTGCCCTTTTCTTCATCTTTTCCAGCTCTATAACATATTTTTTTTGTGTGATGCAGCTACCAGAACTGGACCCAGCATTCCTAGTGTGGTCACACCATAGATTTGTATAAAGGCATTGCAAAATGGGCAGGTTTATTTTCAATCCCCTTCCTAATAATCCCTAGGATGGAATTCACCTTTTTCACAGCTGCTGCACATGGGGGGGGGGGGTCGAAGTTTTCATTGGGCTATCTGCTGTGACCAAGATCAAAATGTATTTATCCAGTATTTATACAGGAAGATTGACATCCATTTATCCAGTGTTTACCATCAATGCTAGAATAAGAAACCTGGAACTGGACAAGCCCATATCCCTTTATTTGATATGTGACTACTCATAATGGACCATTGAGGACTCAAAAAATACCACCTGAGATTAATAGTCAGCATTTTGTTCATGCACCGGGGGGGGGGGAATCAACATTTTATAAGCAAATAATGGATGTCATTTTGGATCTGGAACCCACTGTTCCTACAGGGGTCTTGGCTCCAGCCTGCTCTTCTTCCCATAGTAAATACAGATTCTGTTTCAGGAAAGATGGAAAGCAGTGAGCTACAAATATATGAAAGTTTAAATTAAAAAAAAAGAAAAAAAGACGGCTTTGTTCAGAATGCATTATTTACAACATTCTTTGACTAACACATACATGGTTTGTTTTGCAGCTGTGCCACAGTGATTTCCAGAGTGTGGGCGTGTCCGTGCTCTTTTACACGCTGCTCGTTTTCTCACCGCCGCAGCTATTTATTGAGAGCTCAGAGGTCCCTACGTGCGTCTCCAGCGCGTCCTCCATCTCATCGAGCTCCATGCTGTTGAGTTCGTTGCCGTTGCGGTAACTGTTCAAATTGAGATCCTTCCCGCACAGGGCTGTGGACGAGACGTTCGGACACTGGCCGTGCCGCTGCGCGGACTTTTTGCCACCGTCGTAGCGGCAGCGGATGTAGTTAGAGAAAGCCCGGCGGTAGATTTTGTTGAAGAGTGTGTACACCAGCGGGTTGACCCCGGAGCAGATGTAACCCACCCAGACAAAAACGTCCAGCAGCTCCGCAAGGAGTGCCTCGTCGCAGGCTTCTTTGCAGAGGACGGACATGATGTTGGTGATGAAAAAGGGGCACCACATGATGAGGAACAGAAAGAAGACAATTCCCAAGACCTTGGAGGCTCTCCGCTCGTTGTTGATGGACTGCATGTTGCCTTTCCGAAAAAGCACCCCTTCTTTGTTTACGGGGGAGTTCAAGTGGGAGGCTGCCTCGTGGTTCTGCAGCATGGACAGGTTCTCCGTGTTGTTCTCTTTCTTGAGGCAGTTCAGGCTGCTCCGCCGCTGCCTGGGCGCCTCCCCGTACAGGAACACGGACGCCTGCTTCTGCAGCACCCGGATGGTCAGGCAGTAGGCGAACACCATGATGACGAGGGGGATGAAGAACGCAACGAAGGAGCCAATGAGGACAAAGTTCTCGTCATTGAGGACACAGCTTCCATTCACAAACACCCGGGAGTCGTCCTGCAAGCCGATGACTGGGATGGGCAAGGAGATCCCTGGAGATGCCGTTCCAAGAGGGAAGACCAAAAGGAGAAGGGGGGGGGGGAACCACACAGGTGTTACTTTAATTTGATTTGTATAACCCATCTTATCTATCCCTTATTTTGCGGGTAGGTAGCAATAAGTGATAAGTTTATCTTGGAATGATCAATTTCACAATCAAGCTAAATGAAGATAGATGGTTAGGGGCAGCCTCTCCCAACATGGTGACCTCCAGAAGTTTTGGACTATAACTCCCACCATCCCCTGCCAGTGTGGCCAATACTTAGGGATGATGGGACTTGAAATTCAACACACCTGGAAGGTCCCAGGTTGGGGAAGGCTGGTTGGGGGAACAAAGGAGCGCAGGGGAAGAACAACTGTATGTCAATGTATTACAGAGTCATGCTACTGAAGTGACCAAGAAATCTGTGCTTTCCCACCCTCACACTTTTAATTGTCCAGGCCGGCATTGCCGCAATAGCTCTCCAGTTTAGGTTATCTCCCACTCCCAACAGTTTCCTTGGACATTCCATGATCTTCCCCAACCATAGCTTGAGATGACCAAGACAAGCAGAAGCAGGAAACCTATAAACCCCTCAAGCTGTCCTCCACAGACCAGGCCATGGGCCTGGAGATCCCATCTGGAGACATCTGGGTTACTATATGCTATCTCAGTGTTCTCCAACCTTGGGTCCCCAGATGTTTTTGGCCTACAACTCCCAGCATGCCCCAGCCAGCTACGCTGGCTGGGGCATGCTGGGAGTTGTAGGCCAAAAACATCTGGGGACCCAAGGTTGGAGAACACTGTGCTATCTTGTTGTAACAGACCCTCAGGACAAACAAGGTTATAAGCTTTTGTTCCACTAGATGGCTCCGCAACCCAGTGAGAGAACTGCCAGCCATCTTGATTTGAACAGTCTGTTCAGGTCCAGGACATGGCCTGGAGGAGCCACTGCCAACAACCCTTCTGCCTAACTTTCTCTCCGCAAAAGATCAGACAGAGGCCCAAATCACTTCTCTCTTCCCCGTTGATGCCATGCTTTTCTCTCCATGTAAAGCAGAAGTATTTACATTCCAGATGGCAAATATCAGTCTGCTCAGGCCTCACACACGGAGAATCAGGTTGTGCCCTCCTGCCAATGGCATTCAGGCTTGCTCAGGAGGAGCAGCGCGTGTCCGAGCCATCCCAAGACAGTTTGCTGCCTGAGGAGAAGGATAAGATCCTCCCACCATTCCATGGACAACTGGACTAGCAGTGGCCACACCAGAGAGCTGCTGGTTAGCTTAGGAGAAGCATGGGAGCCACATAGCACAGCACCCAAAGTTCCATTGTCACGGTAGAGTTGGAAAACGTGCAGAAAAGGGCAACCTGAAATGGTCAAGGGGCTGGAGCGACTCCCCTATGAAGAAAGGTTACAACAGCTGGGATTGTTTAGCTTAGAAAAAAAGGCAAGTAAGGGTAGACATGAGAGAGGTGTACAAAACTGATGCCTGGTGTGGAGAAGGTGGACAGGGAGACATTTTCCTCCCTCTCTCATAATACTAGAACCCTAAGTGGGTCGTCCCATGAAGCAGATTGGTGGGAGATTCAGGACAGGTAAATGGAAGGACTTCTTCACACAGCGCAGAGTTAAACTGTGGAATTCACTTCCACAAGATGTAGCAATTGCCACCAATTTGGACAACTCTAAAAGGGAATTGGACAAATTCATGGAGGATGGGCTATCAATGGCTACTAGTCCTGATGGCTATATGCCGTCTCCAGTATCAGAGGCAGTATGCCTATGTCCACCAGTTGCTGGGGAACACGGGTGGGAGGGTGCTGTCGCACTTCATGTCCTGCTTGTGGGTTTCCAACAGGCAGCTGGTCGGCCGCTGTCTGAACAGAATGCTGGACCAGATGGACCCTTGGTCAGATCCAGCCTTAGGGCTCTCCTTATGCTCTTATCATTCTAAACTTCGCCACCACACTCTGCGGCTTGAGGTGGCTGCCTCACTTTGCCTCATGGTAGGGCCAACCCTAATGCTTGTACCAAAATGGGGAGGGGGAGTTAAGGGGAAACCAAGCCCCCCATTTTCCTTGGCCACCCACCCTCCCCCGTCCCACTCAATTGGAGCGAGATTTTTATTTTAACATTTTATTTATTTAAAATGATTTTTAGGCTGCCTTTAAGGCTAGAACCTTCACAAGATGTCAGTCGGGGTGATGAATCTTAAAGAAAGCCAGCTACGCATACTGCCCACCAAATGGCCGGAGACCTTCCCAACACTATCCCTGTTACCCCACCGTCCCAATGTGCAGGTGGGCAAAACAGAACAGTTCTGCGGTGGGAGTTTGTTGTGGAGCATTTTTTATGGCCAATGATGACTGATGACCAATGATGATTTAGGCTGGCCCTCGCTTCTACCCCTCAGTTGACCCTCCCAGTAAAACTTCACAGTTGGACAGTTCTGGATATTTATGGTCAAATACATCCCACCAATGGATATTTCCTTATTGCCTGTAAAAACACTAGCAGAACAGGCATTTTCTGCATTTATGGGTGGTAACAACGTTCCTGCAGTGTCAGGCAATACAGGGGGGGGGCACAATCCCAGTGAAGTTTAAGCTCCATTAGCTCTTTCAAGCCCAAACAGTGTGGTGCATTAGTTAGAGTGTTGGGCTGGGACTCGGGAGATCCGGGTTCTAGCCCCCACTCAACCATGAAGCTCAGTGGGTGACCTTGGGCCAGTCACTGATTATCAGCCTAACGTAAGCTAACCTCACAGGGTTGTTGTTGTGAGGATAAAATGGAGAGGATGATGATGATTATGTAAGCCACCTTGAGTTCCTTGCAGGAAGAAAGGTGGGATACAAACAAACAAACAAACAAACAGAAAGAATCAGACTTCTTGATTAGCTCCAGTTCAGCTATTGCGTGATGGAGTCATCCTTCAAAATCCATCAATGAGACTTAAGATTTTAAAAATGGATGGCGAAGGTGATCCATTTGGTTTCTCCCAACCCCTTAAATAAGGACTCTTCTAGACACAGGATCAGGGGCTGAATATGGGGGCTCTGTATGGTACCAAGGGGGCGTTGTCACAGGTTTCAGTGGGGGGGGGGCAAAGAGATTTCTGTAAGAGGAGGCAGAATTTTCAGCAAAATTTTAAGGGTGTGTGTGTTATAGCTCTTTATCGCCACCAAGGCTATGCTATTCACACAATCATTATCGACTTGCCTTCCCCAGCTGGGTGCCCTTCCAGATGTGTTGCACGACAATTCCCATCATCCCAAGCCAGCATGCTGTGGATGATGGGGATTGTAACCCAACAGATCTGGAAGACACCAGGTTGGGGGATGCAGCTTTATCTCACTGGCTTGGGCTTGGCCTGCTTAAGATGTCTGCTGGGTATCAAAACTGATGCTGGAGGATCAAGTCCAATGCTTTATAACAGGGCTCTCCAAGCTTGGGTCCCCAGATGTTGCTGGACTACAGCTCCCAGAATCCCTTGCCTTAGCCATGCTGGCTCAGTATGCTGGGAGCTGTAGGCCAGCAACATCTGGGGACCCAAGGTTGGAGAGCCCTGCTTTATAAGCTTTGCTAGCCTGTTCCTTCTCTGAAGGAACTGCCCTGGCTGCCTATTCGCTACTGGGCCAGGTTTAAGGTTCTGGTACTGTTTGAATGGTCCCCATGTAAATAAAAAACTGTGCAAAGCTAGAATCTCCTTGTTGCAGTACTTTGCTCCTTGAATGCACTCTATGTGGGGCTGGCCTTGAGGCTGCTCCAGAAGCTGGAGCTAGTGCAGAATGCAGCAGCTCGGCTATTGTCGAGAGCAGCCACTTTCCAGCATGCAACTCCTTTGCTGAAGGAACGGCACTGGCTACCTATTCACTACTGGGGCAGATTTACGGTTCTGGTGCCTGTGTGCAAAGCCCGAAACAACTTGGGACCAGGTTACCTGAGAGAGCGCCTCCTCCCATACCAACCTGCCCAGTCACTGAGGTCATCAGAGGGCATGCTCCTGGTGGTGGTTCCTCATGGACCTTTGGCCCAGTTGGGAGTCCACCAGGAGAAGAGCCTTCAGTGTGGTGGCTCCATTTCTGTGGAACTCCCTGCCTCTGGAGGTCAGGCAGGCTCCAACATTGTGCTGCTTTCGGCGCCTGCTGAAGACCTCCTTGTTCCGGGAAGCCTTCTCTGCTCTCCAACCACCACTGGAATTATAGTTTGTTTTCAACGTATTGTTTTCGTTTCTTTTATCTGTTTCTATTGTTCACCGCTCCAGAATCTACTTGATGTGGATCGGTATACAAATACTGTAAATAAATAGATGATGATGATGATGATGATGATGATGATGATAATAATAATAATAATAATAATAATAATAATAGGAAAGGGTTCTTATTCCCATCATGATGCTCCATTATGATCACTCATTGCAGCCCAAAGGAGTTTAAATATATGGATTAATGCAGAAGACAAAAAACAGTGACTCCGACCGAGACTAGTATTTATGACAGGGGTGGGTGATTTCAGAGGTTCCAGGGGCCAGTTTGCAACCCACCGGGGCCCTCACCTTCCCACCGCTACAAGTGCTGCCATTGGATTGCCATGGAAATTCAGTGGCAATTCAGCAGTGGCAAAAAAAAAAAAAGCCACATTTCCACTTTAAAACAAGGCCCTCGGGAAGTGCATGCCTTGTTTTCATACAAAACCAAGCACAGTTTTGTTTTAAAGTGGAAATGTGGATCTTTTTTTTGCCACGGCACCACCAAAATTCCGTGGTGGCGATGACTTGGGGGACAGGGGGAGCTGCAGAAAAGGTGTGGGGTGTGTGTGCATGCACTCCACGGGCAACGTGGCGCCTACCACTGATTTCTGAGGCTACTGCTGGTCCACAGGGGAGGCTGGCTTACCCATAGAGATGGTCCAAACAGCAGCGATTTTCATGATCGCCTTGGTGCGAGAGTTAAACCGGCTGTGCTCAATGGGGTTACGGATCGCGACGTACCGGTCGAGAGAGATGGCGCAGAGGTGCATGATAGAGGCAGTAGAAAAGAGCACATCTAGGGAAATCCAGATGGGACACAATTGTTTAGGCAAAGGCCAAGCATAATCTGAAACACAGAGAGAAAGAGAGAGAAAGAGAGAGAGAAAAGGAGAGGCAAGGAAAGAAAAGAAAAATGAGTTGGGGAGGGTTGTGCCGTGCAGCTTACAAACAACCCTGTTTAGTCTCAGAATTGCACGGGAGAGGCAAGGGGTATCTCAGAATTGCACGGGTCAAGCAGCTCCAGGCGGGGTGCCACGAGAGATCTGCTGATGTGCCACAAGAAGGAAAAAGGAGCAATTAAGGGTGCAACAGGAGAAGTTCCACTGCTCAAGGGAAGAGTCCCTGCTTGCACGCAGAAGGTCCCAGGTTCAATCTCTGGCATTTTCCAGTTAAAGGATCAGGCAGCCGCTGACAGGAGAGACCTTTCTCTGCCTGAAACCCTGGAGAGCTCCTGCCAGATGGAGCAGCAGACTGGGCTAGATCGATTAATGTTGCTTCCTTCCTATATTCTCAACAGACGACCCAGGCAGTCAGTCCCCATTGAACATGATGGGGATTCCCTTCTGTGTAAACATGCTTAATAGGCTTGTGTGCTCCACATGCTCCTCGGAGCCCAAGATGCTCAGTCACAGAGGAGTCTTCCCGGTGCATCTCTGAATGATCGGCTGCTCTGACCTAGCCCCCTTCCAATCAGCCGTCGCTGGGGGCGGGCCATAACGCCAAGCCTCTTGATTGGATCATTCAGTTGCTCCTGAGGCAAAAGCACAGCTAAATTGCCTGTTGTGATTCTGTGTGAGTTGCTGCTCTGGGCACATCCAGATCTGTGACATCCAGAAACACAGGGGGGAGGGGGGAAGAGTTTTTGCTTGTGCATACTCTAAAAATAGACATCTGCGAGTGCAAGTGAAGCCTCAGCTATCAGATGTCTGGAAAATACTGCCCCTGGACCACACCCATTTGTGCATTTCTTCCTCAGCTGGAGTCCGCTAAGTACTCCGTTGTTAACTTTTGAGTGCTACATGGCCAGCCATTAGAACCATTCTGTGCCCAGCCAGCTATATTTTCATACTTCTAGAGGCCCCGGGGGTCAGGGGGATTGCTGAAACTGCCACCCACATATACAATAGGCCCTGTGGGCCTTTCAGAATTCAGGCCATCTTTGATGAGGTAGTCCATTGGAAGATTTATTTCATTTTCTAAGCATCAGTTAAATTGCTTTGTGGTGCTTTATATGAGTGAAAACTTTACAAAAAAAAAAAAAACCCACGAAAAATGGAGCTACCAATTAATTTTGTTAATTAAGAAGCCTTGGGCTTCTTCCTGGAGAAAAGGCAGAATCTAAATTCTTTACGGATGTGAACATCAGTTCTGCAGCAGGGCAGGACTAAGGAGCAACACCCTCCCGAAGGCTCACCACTTCCTAGAGTGCACCACATGGAAGCTGTGTCTTGGAATCCGTTTGCACCTGGACCACAAACTGTTAGGCTGCAGGACAACACACAAGGCACGGGGGGCACCGGGAAAAACCAAGCCGGCTGCTAGGTAAGGACTGTGAAAGATTGCAGCATTGCTTTGCCCGCCCCACCCCCCTTTCATATAAGCAGGCAGAAGTAGTTACTGAGTCTCAAAGAGGCCCAGGTGCCACGGGCCCTCTTCCAAGGCAAGAAGGGATCCAGGTTTCCTCCGAGCCAATTTTAATTAAACAAAGTACCAGTATGCGCAGCTTAATGAATCTGAGCTCGGTTCAACCTGTGACTAAATCTGCCATATTGGAGCGGTGACCCTCTAAATGAGGAGCAGGCAAATATTAAATTTCTTTCCTGGATGTTATCTAGCTCTTTTGCTTCCCGGTTAAGGGTATATCCATTAAGCCCAGGGTGAGGGATGGCTACATAATTCAGTGAGCATCTTTGTCAGAGGGTGGCTTGGGGGGGGGGGGGTATATAGCAAGATGATGATGGTTGCCTGTGATTAGTCACCTCTAAACCTCCTTAAACTGCCCTCATGTACTCACAGTTAGGGTGCCTAAGAGGGCAGGGGGTTGCCACCTTTATATTGAACCGATCAAATGCTATGGATCCTCAATCATAGGTCCACCTAGTCCAGTGTTGTGTTATTCTGCCAGAGAGGGGCTCATAAGAACAGGAGCACAAAAGAAGAACCCTGAAGCTGGATCAGACCCAGGGCCCATCTGCTACCACATTCTATTCCCACAATGGCCAGGCAGATGCCCCAATCTATTTATTATTTATTTAATGTATTTATTCACCGCCCATCAGCCAAAAGGCTCCCTGGGCAGGTTTACAAAACAAAGCAACAGTAAAACAAAAACATAAACAACAACAACAACAGCAACAACAATATAAAAACACAGACACATTAAAATGTAACAAGATAAAAACCAAGCAGCCAAAATAAGTTCAGTCCAGAGGTACAGTGGTGATAATAAAATGAATAAAATCAACCATTAAAAATGTTGGGCAAATAAAAAGGTCTTCACCTGGCACCTGAAAGAACAGAGGGTAGGAGCCAGGCGCACCTCTTTGGGAAGCTGATTCCATAGATGGGGTGCCACGACTGAGAAGGCCTGTCAATGTCATGACTTCATCTAAATCTATGGTGCTGCGACGACGCGGTCCCTTACACTTTAGGACCAGGCGCATAAACCCTTCTCAGGCTAAGCATCAACACTTAAAAAACCTGGGGGGAGGGTCAAATGAAACCCTTTCCCTACTAATGAGGGAAAAGATTAATACAGGATATTAAGGATCAAGCTTAAATTTATGATACTGTGAGTACAAAGGTGTGTGTGTGTGTGTGTGTCTGTGTGTGTCTGTGTGTAGATTTATTTATTTATTATATTTATACCCCGCCTTTTCTCCTGCAAGGAACCCAAGGCGGTTTACATAATCCTCCTCCCCCTCTCCATTTTATCCTCACAACAACCCTGTGAGGTAGGTTAGGCTGAGAGTCAGTGACTGGCCCAAAGTCACCCAGTGAGTTTCATGGCTGAGCGGGGACTAGAACCGGGATCTCCTGAGTTTAACAGTAATGCAGGTTAATAACGCGAAGAAGACACTTAGGATTTGGGTAGTAAACAAAATAAAAATAAGTTTATTTTAATTCTCAAAATCTTAGTGCCAGAAAATAAACCTGCCTACACCAAACACTTTATAATTAACCCAAGTCCCTATAATTCTAAATACTTTCACTCCTCATACAAGCACTGATTTCTCTCAAAACTCCTGACAAGACATGAATAATCCAACTAACCTAACCAACTCCCAACTCTCCCCACACTCCAAACACTCTCCCATAATAACACACTAACTCACTCAACTAACCCTGACATCACCCAAACACTCCTTATATATCCCTCTCCCCACGCTCTCTAAGACAGTGTTCTCCAACCTTGGGTCCCCGGATGTTTTTGGCCTACAATTCCCAGCATGCCCCAGCCAGCTATGCTGGCTGGGGCATGCTGGGAGTTGCAGGCCAAAAACATCCGAGGACCCAAGGTTGGAGAACACTGCTCTAAGACATCACAAACCACACCCACTCAGTTCAACCTTCTATACTCACTAAATATACTAAAGCAGACATACACCGGGGAACTGAATTGTGGGGTTACGCCACAGGAGCGGCCACACTTGGAATACTGTCTACGGTTCTGGGTGCCGCATCTCAGAAAGGGTGTCGCAGCAGAGCTGACAGGGAAAAGTGCAGAAAAGGGGAACCAAAATGATCACCGGGCTGGAGCAACTCCCCCCTACGAGGAAATGTTACAACTTCTGGGGCTGCTTAGAGAAAAGGAAAATAATGGGGGGGGGATGACAGGGGTGATCATCCCATGAAGCATTTTTGTTTGTGACCTGTTTTGGAAAATGTGCATTTGAAAGTGTGCATTTTCCACAAAAATATATATATGCATTTTTTTGAACATGATCACAAGTTCAGGAATGTGCAAACACTTTTGCAAAAAAAAAAAAAACGCACTCCCATTCGCCTTTGCGTTTGGGGTTGTGAACAAGGTGTGTTCGGATGATTTGCGAACTGAAATGAAATTTTCACACACACCCATTTGGACCTATATCCAGTAGGTCTCTTTTTATGTAAGGTTGCCCCCCCCCATCCCCTTTGCCAAATTCTGTAAAAACTTCCAGGGATGGGCATTGCACATCGGCAGTTTAGGGGCAGCAATTGCAACCCGGAGCTGTTTCCCTCGCAACACACGGTGACAAGTGATACAGTCACTGAATGGAAGCCTTATTCCTACTTAACTCCATTTCCAGACATCCACTTTCCAATATTTCCCCCCCTAACTGCCACAGACTTTACAGAAATAGTGAGCAATTACATGGGGTTTTTAACTTCCTTGCATTTCACTACCCTCCTGGGAGCGCAAGCTTTTTGCATGTCAAAAGAGAAGCATTTCTCAGATGGAGAGGCAGCACCAGGCAACTGAAGGAGAAGAAGTGGCGTTCTCTCGCCGCCGCCCCCCTGTCTCCCAGACAAGTCATTCCCAAAATCTCCCCATCATCTGGAGGAGGCATGAAATGAATGGCCCCATCCATCCATCCTGCCGCATTCCACTCGAGAGAGGAGAGATGGGACAATTAGTCTAATCAGCCGACTTTGTCACTGGTGATCATTAAATGCACACACGTTCTTTCTAACGAGCAAAGGAAGATTCAAGAGAGACTGCTGACTGTCGCTCCAAAAGCAGGGATGCTCTCGAGTCTCTATGCTCCACCATCAGTGGACTCTGTCTGACCACTGATGCCACTTGCTTTAAAGACCCATTTCTTGGTTCCATCCTCATGCAGGTGGCAAACCTGTGTCTCTGGGTTGTATTACTTTGGACGCCGGGTGGGGACTTATAGGACTGCACATGTGAAAACTGACAGGTTAGGGAGAAGCCTACTAGCTCTTCAGAGGTCAATCCCAGAATGTCTAAAGCAGCTGTGTTTAGAATTACCTCTTCAACAGCCCCCCGCAATGTGGTGTCCCCCCAGATGTGTTGGAATGCAATTCCTTTGGCCATGCTGACTGGGAATTATGGGAATTGCAGTCCAACACATCCGGAGGACACCACATTGCGGGAGGCTGATGAACAGGAATTGTTTTGTATGGAGGAGCATATGAGCCCTCTACCACCAGCAGCACTGGCATTCTGAAGTGGTACATCCCAGGACACACATTAACCACCTCAATGAGAACTGGTCTCTTGCCACAGCCTCTGCAGCAGCCCAGCCCAAGTGAAAGGCCTCCAGCTAAGACCTAGTGATGGCTGGCACTTGCCAAAATTCGCCATGGGCTCTGCTACTGCTGCCCTGAAAAGGAAAGAAAAGGAAAAATCCGTTGCAATTCTACTCAAAGCAGGACGCAAAAATCTGGTCCAAGGCCCACCCTGGCATTCTCAATTCAAATTCAGAACGGTGTGAACTGATACTCATAGCTAATTTCTCAATGTGGCTGTGAAAAGGAAGGGTAGGGGGAAGATATTAACATCCTTACACAGTGCACAGGACTTCCTGCCAAGGGTCCGTATCTGGAGAAACACCAGAGGTGATGGACTTCTTTCAGCCCGAGGGCTGATTCAGTTTTGGAGAAGCTCTCGGGGGCCGCATGCCAGAGGTGTGAAGACAAGACAGGGCAGGGCCAAAGGAGCAAGGCCAAAATACCAAAAGACATAAGCCTGTTTTAGCTTAAAGCTCTTATTGCCAGTAAGTAAGCCTTAGTAGGAGAGGCATTTCGACTTTTCAGAAGGGGGGAAAAACTGCAAAAACCAGGACACCACCCAAAGACCGGAGGATAGGGGGGAAAGGGCGTGGCCATCTGAGAAACTCCAGCGGGCCAGACTGGTATCCCCAGAGGACTGGATTCTGCCAACGGACCCGAGGTTCGGCACACCTGACCTAAACGCAGCTGCTTTGGACATTCTGGCATTGATTGATTTGGAGGCATGGCCAGAAACACAGTTTTGCTTCCAACCGTCTGATGTCTCTTTTTTGAACAGAGTCTTTAGCATCTCAAGCGCCACTGAGCTCATTGACTGAGGGCACCATTTGCAGAAAAGGAAAAAAAAAAAGCGGTTTGCAGGCCCACGTAGGGAAGTGGAGAGAGAGGGAGGGGGAAGTGGGGGAGTAGGAAGAAATACAAAGGAACCTTTTCGGAAGGCAGCGGGACGTCATTCTCACGTGGTTTGGGAATGCTGGGGTTTTGTTTCCTGCATTCCAGAGAACAGCTCCCACTTCTAATTAAGATGTCTCCACTTCCACCCAGTCTAATTTAATGTTTTTAAAAAATAAAATTAATCACAACAAATGTGTTTCTTTTATCTCCATAATTTATGATCTGCTTAATTGCCAGCCTGTCTTAAATACATTTACCTGCAAGACAGTTCCATACACTTCACTGGAACTAATTTCCCAAGAAGCAAACTGAGATGCAAAATGTGCACTTGGTAATCTCCAGCCATTTGTTTGGCTCAAGAGAAGGAAGGTTTACTGCATCGCAGACACCAAGCATCTGAAAGCGATGCCTCCACTGATGGTTTGAGACAAGCACTAAATTGTGGATCTGTAGCAGGATGCCTCCCGAGGGCTGTGATGAACCCCCCCACACACACCTCTCTTAGTGCTAAGTATCTGGCAGTGAATGGCAAAATGATAGACTGATTCAGCAAGGTAATCAGCTCAGTGAGCGGAAAAACACACTCCTTTAACACATTGGAATCTAACAGAAACCAGTCAAGGAAGTCGGGGGAGGAGAAGCAGCAAGTGCTTGGGACACAGATTGAATCCCAATGCCTCAAGACCTTAAGGACAGACACAGGGGACTAGCCACTTGCTGCGTCCAGCAGCGGCGACTGGGTGAAACTCCAAGGAATGAGTAGGGTGACCACTTACGCATCGCTAACGAAGATTTGCATAACATTTTCATATACTAATTTATATGTACAGATGCCAATTTTAAAATAATGACTATAACAGGAGTCTCCAACCTTGGGTCCCCAGATGTTGCTGGACTACAGCTCCCAGAATCCCTTGCCATTAGCCATGCATGCTGCTGGCTTACGCTGGCTCAGGTTGTCTGAGCGTGGAAAGCTCAGCAGGGTCAGGCCTGGTGATTACTTGGATGGGAGACCCCTCCTCTAGTTTCCTGCATTGAGCAGGGGGTTGGACTCGACAGCCTTGCAGGCCCCTTCCAACTTTATGATCTATGAAATCGATGAAGCTGTAGGCCAGCAACATCTTGGGACCCAAGGTTGGAGAGCCCTGGACTATAACAAAGCGGCTTGTGACACCTTAACGACTAACACGTTTATTCTGGCGTAAGGTTTTGTGGGCTAGAGTCCACTTCATCAGAGGCACATGGACTATAGTCCACAAAAGGTCCTGCCAGAATCAATTTGTTAGTTTTTAAGGGGCCACAGGAGTCCTTGTTGGTTTTGCTTGCAGCAACAGACTATCACAGCTGGCTACCCCTCTGGATAGAACAGTGTTCTCCAACCTTGGGTCCCCAGATGTTTTTGGCCTACAACTCCCAGCATGCCCCAGCCAGCTACGCTGGCTGGGGCATGCTGGGAGTTGTAGGCCAAAAACATCTGGGGACCCAAGGTTGGAGAACACTGGGATAGAATTTAGATAGCAGGACCTGCTGCATAATGGACCGCTCCCTGTGGTGGGATGCAGAAGAAAGCTCCCTTGGCAGATCGCGATACTCGGGCCGGTCTGTATGGGTTTTCTGCTCTCCGCAGCAGCAGAAGTGCCAAGGCCAATTCTTTTAGGTGCCAGTGGGCACTGGGCATCCTTGATAATAATGCTAATACCTTTTGAGAAAGTAGAGGCTTTCCAACGAGGAAAACCTCAGCGCCTCCACAAGATGACCCCCTTGAATATCTGTGGAGGAAAACAACCGGCATGAAAGCTATTTCGAATTCCATCCCTGCATAAAAAGGAGCAAACTTAGCATGTCCGAGACTGCATGTTCTCCACGGGAATCCAGTTGCTGTTAGCTGCCTTGAGCTTTTTAGGAGGAAAGACGGGAAAGCGGTCTTTCAAGTCAATACATGCGGATTGATTAACCATGTCCAGAAAGCCACCGTAATCAAGCCCTTACCCAATTCTCACCACTTTATGGTAAAAGTGATAACTTGAGCCACAGGAACACAGGGAGCTGCCTCCTACTGAGTCGGACCATTGGTCCATCTCGCCCAGTATTGTCAACACTGGTGGTGGTTTTCCAGGGTTCCAGGCAAGGCTCTTTCTTTCCCACGTGCTCCACCACTGAGCCATGGCCCTTCCCCATAAATCTATCAGTCTTTAGGAGGGACATCAGAAGCTGCTGTATAGTCTAGGGATGTCACCGTGAATATCGGGGGGGCTTGAGTGGGCCGAAATCGGCCCGCTCGCAGCCCCCCGATATTCGCGGCGACTCGCGGGCCTACCTCGATGCCCACTCGGTCCGCCTGCGCGGGCTCCCATCACGTCATTTCCGGAAGTGATGCAACGGGCCCTGCGCCGACACGGCTGAACCCTGTTGCTGCGGTTTTGGCGTAGAAACCAGGGCAACAGGGCTTAAAACGGCTGTGATGGCCGTTTTAAGCCCTGTTGCCCTGGTTTCTACGCCAAAACCACAGCAACAGGGTTCAGCTGCATCGGCACAGGGCCCGTTGCATCACTTCTGGCCAGCCGGAAGTGATGTGCCAGGAGCCCGCTCGAGCGGCACTGGCGGACCGAGCGGCGCGGAGAGCCCCTCCGCGCCGCGGAGAATTCGAGGATTGGGAGGGACCACGGTGCGGAGAGCCGAGGCGATTTGGGCCCCTCCAATCAAGGTACAAAATGCACCACTACTGTATACTGAGTCAGACCATTGGTCCATCTAGTCCAGCATTGTCAGCACTGACTGGCAATAGCTCCCTTGGGTTTCAGACAGACGACTCTACCTGGGTAAGCTGGGGATTGAACCTGGGACCTTCTGCATGCAAAGCAGATGCTCTGCCACTGAGCTGCAGCCCCTCAACGCCCCCGAACAACAGCAAAGACAAAAGAGACAAAACCAGTGAGTGCCAGCATCTTGAAGCCATCAATCAAAGCGATGGAGTGACGAAAATGCACAAGTCAGTGGGAAATTAAGCATCCACTTAAGGTTTGGGGGGCTTTTTTGTGCTAAAGACCGAGCACTGCAAGTCCCCCCTGCTTTCCGGCATCTACAGTGCCCTACTGAACTCTTCACAAGCTCTCAGAGATGATGGATTAATTTTCCGACTGAACTCTGAGTCTTTGTAAAGTTAATGGCATTTCACTTGCCTGACAAGGTTAAAAAGCCAGCAGACTCTGCCTTTAAAAAAAGGTCACAGAGATGGACTGATGGGTCCCACGACAGCAGCAAAGAGAGCGGGCGGCGGCCTTTGCAAATGTGCCATGCCTCCTTTTTCTGCCAACTCAAGGAACTGACAGACGGACCTCATCCTTCATTTGAATTGCTGTTTACCACCCAAGCATCAAGGTGAGTCACACCGAGATGGCAGCCCATTCCGAGGCATCAAAAAAAACCCCTCCAAGTCACAGCTCTGCCTTCAAGATGCTCCCGGCTCCACAAAGGAGGGGTACAGGGTGGGCAGCCCTATGTCCGGGCACGTTAGGACTCTGCTGAGCTCTGACTCTTGTTGGAGCAATGTCTCCATCTCCAATCTTGTGGAGCTCTCCCAGGTCCTGAAGATCCTGCCTGACCCCTTGACACTGACGAGTGACGTGAAGATGCCATTTTATGCTGAAACATTGCACATTTTAATATCTGTTTATACTTCTTTTAAAAAAAATAAAAAATATAAACTGGATGTGCTACCATTTTTATTTATTTATTTATTATTTTATTTTATTTATACCCCGCCTTTTTTCCTGCAAGGAACCCAAGGTGGCGTACATAATCCTCCTCCTCCTCCTCCTCTCCATTTTATCCTCACAACAACCCTGTGAGGTAGGTTAGGCTGGGAGTCAGTGACTGGCCCAAAGTCACCCAGTGAGTTTCATGGCCAAGCGGGGACTAGAACCCGGATCTCCCAAGTCCCAGTCCAACACTCTCACCACTACGCCACACTGGCTCCGTGCAACAAATACCATTGGTCATTTGTTTTGTTTTGGTGTACTGGCTAGTTGCTATTAACAATTATCTCCAGGCTGATCTTCACCCAGCAACTCCATAGGCCTCTGGTATCAGACAGAGGGTAGTTGCCCAACTGTAGCAGTAAGAATAAACATGGCTGGGGCGGGGCTGCACCGCACTGGTAGGGCACATGGCTTTGCATGCAGAAGGTCCCAGGTTCAATCCCCAGCATCTCCAGGTAGGACTGGGAAAGATGCCTGCCCGAGAAACTGCTGGGCTGTTGCCAGTCAGAGTGGACAGTACTAGATGGAGCAATGATGGACCAATGGTCTGACTCAGTATAGGGCAGCTTCGTATGTCACTATGTTTCTGGTGGCCCAAGGCCATGTACAGCGCAATCCTGTGGCCCCTCAACAGTGTCCGGTGGGCCATAGGATGTGGCAGATCTCCCCTGCCAAGGCCAGAGACAGAGCTCCAAAGATGGAGGAGAAGATCTGACTGTGGACCTCCCCCCCCCTCAGCCCCTCCCAGCATTCCGTGGTGGCTCTCTCTTCCAAGGTCGGCCCTGAGACCTTGGGAAGGGAGCAATGGGTGTGTTGGAGGCAAGCAGGCCAGTGGACAGGGAGGGGAGAGATCATGGATCTACTGGATCCGAAGACCTCTCAGCTCCCTCCCACACACACAGCTGTGGCTTGCCGAGGCCTCCGGCTTTCAATACATCCAGCCCTGTGCTGTCTCCTCTGGTTGGCTGAAGCTCTCGGAGGTCTTTCCCATTGCTTGCCGCCTGGCCCTTGTTTAACTCGCGATGCCTGCCGGGGGTTCAACCTGGGACCTTTTGTGCACTCGAGCATTGCGCTATGACCCCCTTCTCCCTTCCGTCATTTTAGGCAAACTGACCGAGGCCATTGCCCCTGCTAGAACCAGCCTGCCCTCTCCCCAATTTGCTGCCTTGATCAAGGGCGGGGGCGACGGGAACCTCTCCTGAACAAGCTGCGTTCCTGGCCATGAGGTTTGCGCAGCAGCAGGAGGAAGAGCTCTCTCTTCTCGATGTACAGCATGGACTCAGAGGGCCCGTCAAACGTAAAATGAATTTCCAAAGGATGGAGAGGATCGAAAAGCCTCTGCCGTTCCTCCTGCCCTGCCAGGCTCCTGCTGGTGGGGTTTAGGATGGGCGTCTGTCCCACAGGATTGCACCCTGAGTATTGTAGCCAAGCAAGGACTCAGGCGGTGTCCTCGGTCCCCAAGCCCAGCACTCTTCCCCTTGTACCACACTGAAGGCAGCCTCCAGTTTCTCCATAGTGCTGGCAGCCAGAAAGGATGACACAGACCAGTCAACGTCCTTCGTGCACCATCCACAGGATGCATCCCAGCAAGCCACAGGGAAGCAGCTATGACTCCTGATGCATCATGCGCGCTGCCAGCATTTAATTACCATGAAAGGTCATTACTGGCCACCCTGCACACTTCTTGTCTGATCCTGAGAGAATTCCTTTGATCTACAGTGATCAGAGTCTTCACTCTGCCTACGGTAATCAGTGCAGGTAATCAGTGCAACGACTGACTGCCCCAGATCTCTATCTGTGGCTAAATTGTCAGTTCTGCTACCAGCTACTTTGAAGGAAGTAACTTCTTGTTAAAACCAAAGCAGTCATTCAGGGGTGGGGTGGGAGCTTCCAAAAAGGAGGTTTGGAAGCAATTACTGTGCTTTAACAAGGATTTGTAAAAGGACCGCTAAAGAGACATCTTGGGAATGGAAGAGATCAAATCAGGAATCTAGTTTGCAGGGCGGTCTCTAATTAAAAGCACCACCGTGGGGACATGGGGGGGGCGCGCGGGAAGACTCCTGTGCAAGCCCCACTGCAGTCAGTGGGAGGTGCACGTTATTCTCCCGAAACTTGTTAGTGTTTTAGAAAGCTGGCCTGCAAGGCCAGGAACAAGACTCCGTCTGACGTTCTGCCCCCTCTGTAGGAGACCCATCCCTCCTCAGCTCCTCAAAGAAAACACCGCAGACACTGTGAAGCACAATGCCTCAGGTGCTCTTCTCAGCTTCTGAAGACAGTTTTCTCTGCAACCTCCAAGAAGAGGTGACACAATAGCATCATCTTCCTATTTTGACAGCGGGCACTTTCCCCTTCTGGCTTGGCAAGAGAGAGAGAGCCAGGAGAGGCAAAGCAGATACCACTGGTGGTGGTGATGGTGTGGTTGTTGTTATTATTATTATTATTATTATTATTATTATTATTATTATTATTATTATTATTATTATTATTATTTACAGTATTTGTATACCGCTCTATATCTAAGTAGATTCCGGAGTGGTAACAGTAAAAAAGAAAAAGAAAAAAGGACAAAAACAGATAAGAGAAACAAAAACAACACATTGAAAACAAAGTAACAATTCCAGTGGTGGTTGGAGAGCAGAGAAGGCTTCCCGGAACAAGGAGGCCTTCAGCAGGCGACAAAAGCAGCACAAAGTCGGAGCCTGCCTGACCTCCAGAGGCAGGGAGTTCCACAGAAATGGAGCCACCACACTGAAGGCTCTTCTCCTGGTGGACTCCAGTTGGGCCAAAGGTCCATGAGGAATCACCAGGAACATGCCCTCTGATGACCTCAGTGACCAGGTAGGTTGGTATGGAAGGAGGTGCTCTCTCAGGTAATCTGGTCCCAAGTTGTTTTGGGCTTTGTACACAAATACCAGAACCTTAAACCTGACCCAGTAGCGAATAGTTAGCCAGTGCCACTCCTTCAGCAAAGGAGTTGCATGCAGAAAGGGGGCAGCTCCCGACAACAGCCGAGCACACTAGCACCATGTTCCGGAGCAGCCTGAAGGGCAGCCCCACACAGAGCGCATTGCAGTAATCCAGTCTGGTTGAGATGGCTTCAGTTGGTGTGAGGAATATATGGGAGTTTTCATACTCGGGAGGCTTCCAGGTGAGACTTGGAGCAATCACCCTGCCTCTCTCACAGGGGTAGTGGTTCAGGTAGTGGCCGGCCTGAGACAACATGATAATTCACACTCAAGGGCTGAGTATGGGTTGAGTGTGGCTTGTCGAGGAACCATGGGCTATTGTGTTGCCTGAACCAAGCCACGCGAACAAACCATGGTTTGTTAACCACGAACAACCCCCAGTTCACAACCCAACAACGAACTGTGGGTTCTCTTCATAGTTCTAAAAGTCACAGGAGCCCTGCCAGACAGAAAATGCGGTCACCCTCCACACAGTGGCAGCTGTGCAAAAGCATTTGCTTCAGTGAGACCTTTTAACGCTCCAGGATGCAGATTGGGTTACAGGGCGAAAGGCTGCTTCACATCAAAAGCTGTGGACATTTAGCACATCTGAGAGCCTGTGGTGTAGTGGTTAGGGTTAGATCTGGGGAGACCTGAAATCAAATATGTAAAGCTCGGCCATAAAGCTCTCTGGGTAACCTTGGGTCAGTTGATCGATCTCTCTCTCTCTCTCTCTCTCTCTCAGCCTGTCCTACCTTACAGGGTTGTTGTCGAGATAAAATGTATGCATGGGGGAGCCACATATTTCACCCAGAACTCCTTTGAGGAAGGGAAGGAAAAACATGCAATCAATCAATCAATCAATCAGTCAGTCAGGTCAATAGCCCAATCTCCTCTCTCCTGTGCTCAGCTGTTGCTGTCCTCAGGCTGGAAAACCTAAGCAGTATTTGCTGCTTCCCACGCACACCCCTTCTAAAACAACCTCCATTTTAGAAGTGTGTTTGCAATTTTCATCTGGCTGTCAGTCCCTGATTGCAGCAGGGGGATGCAGAGTTGGGCTTGGGTAGAGAAGTAAAAATAACCCAGGAAGCATACATTTTAATTAGCATTTAGACAAAACATATGGCACTTAACACAACACACAAACACACAGAGGCAAAATCTCTCCTCATTCTACTTAGCAAACTGACTAAATACTTTTGGGGTAATTCTTTTCATTTTGCATTATTATCTTTCCTTCGCTTTGACTTGGTGCGGGGTTTTTCGTGTGCGTTAAGTACATCACTTTTCAAGCCTAAATCCCAGGAGAGGAATCGGGCTGAGGAAGTGAGCGAGTACATGTGGAGGCAATGGAAACTGTCGGACGGAAGAGCAGCTTCCGGGACAAACAGGGAGGAATCCGTGCAACACACTGCTGTGTCAGAGGAGGAGTGATTTATCAGCCTTCCCCAACCTGGTGCTCTCCAGACATGTTGGACTACCAGTCCCAGCACCCCCCAGCCAGCAAATGGGAGAAAAACAGCAGAGGGATCACCCCGTAGCCATGGGCTGGGGAACACGACGTGGCCTTCCAAATGTTGATGAACTACTCGCATCATCCCTCACCATTGGCCAGGCTGGCTGGGGCTGATGGGAACTGGAGTCCGACAACATCTGGAGGACCACAAGTTCCCCAGCCCTGCTGCAGCCGGCCGTCCAGGGGAGGTGGTGATCCAGGCACCCTTCGATGGTGACGCTGGCCACACAGGAGTGACAGAGTGGCCAGTCGCAGGTTTTGGGGGGCCCGTGGGCAAGACACCCTCCATGGACCCCTCCCTCGAGTCTACCGCCCCACTGCCACTGCCACCAGCTCCTCCTCCTCGCTCCCACCTGCTTGCTTGGCAGGCAGAGAGCCCGGGAGCAAGCAGGCAGCGGCATCTCCTGCTTCTCCTTTTCGCCCCCTCCGTTGTCTGGGCCAGGGCGAGAGGCAGGTGAACAAGCAGGTTGCCGTGGGGAAGAGGGGGAGGAGCCACTCCAGGGGGGTCTTGTCAGTGGGCCCCTGCTGGGCCATGCCTACCTTTGCCGCTGGCCCTGGGCGGGCACACTAATGTTGCCAGCCCTCCAGCCTTTGCTCAAGTCAAAAGGATGGACTCCGTTCAAAATCGGATGTCACTCAGTCTGGTGTACCAGCATCTCTACGTTCTCGACCAACGTTCAGCCATATGAACTCACGACGAAGCTGCCTTATCCAGAATCCGTCCAGCCCTGGATTGTCGGCTCTGACTTGCCGAGGCCTCAGGCTTTCAATACATCCAGCCCTGTGCTGTCTCCTCTGGTTGGCTGAAGCTCTCGGAGGTCTTTCCCATTGCTTGCCACCTGGCCCTTGTTTAACTAGCGATGCCTGCCGGGGGACGGGGGTTCAATCTGGCAGCCTTCTGCATGCCAGGCATGCGCTGGAGCATTGAGCTATGCCCCCCTCCCCCTTCCATCATTTTAGGCAAGCTGACTAAAGCCATTGCCCCTGCTAGAACCACACAAACAAAACGGAGAGGAGAATTCTCAGGTGCCTGGAAAGAATATTTATCTTGCAAAACATGTTTCAGAAACAATCCTTTTCCTTTGTCAGGGGCTGCTTGTCTTTTTTCAGATATATTGTGAAAAGAGTCTTTCCAGTATCTCTTCTGCATTAAAATGCTCAGCAGAGATACTGGAAGGACTCTTTTCTCAATAAGGAAAAATACAGTTTCCGAAACACGTCGGGCAAAATAAATATTCTTTCCAGGCACCTGAGAATTTCCCCCCTCTCTTTTGCTTTCATGATGCACAGGTGTCTTCCCCTTTAGTTGTTTTTCTGTTTTCCTGCTAGAACCAGCCTGCCTGCCTCCACAATTTGCTGCCTTGATAAAGGACATGGGGGTGATGAGAACTTCTCCTGAACAAGCTGCGTTCCTGGCCATGAGGTTTGCGCAGCGGCAGCAGGAGGAGGAGGAGAAACTCTTCCGAGTGTATTGTGTTGATGTAACAAGATTCAAGATGTACAATCACAGAGGTCTTCTTCACACATTATGGTGGGCAGATAAGATGTCTTCACTGTGTAAATGTGAAGATGCAAGTTTGTGTAAAAAAAGTGAAGTCTGCATGCCAGATACTTATGTTGAAACATGGGTATTATACAGCTGTTTGTCAGACAGGGTCAAAACAGACATTTCTTTAAATCTGTATCTAGAAGATATGTCTTCCCCCCCCCTTCATTTTTACTCTATAGTACTAGGTACAGGGCCCCCAATCCAGATCTTAAAAGCTACCCCCCACCCTAAGGGTTGAACCAGATTGGTTCCCCTGCACCTACTCTAGAGTAAAAATGAAGAGAGGGGGAAACACACACACACACACACACACACACACACACACACACACACACACAGAGCTGCTAGATACGGATTTAAAGTAATGCCTGTTTTAGCCCTGAGGCAAGACTGGGAAGTGGTTCCCTTGTCAAATGTACACTCAGGTGGCAAAACTAGCTTTGCTCTGCATAATCCTCCCAGAGAACAGCTGTTATTAGGTGGATTAAAAATACAATAAACAAAGAAATAATAAATCAGTAACTGTGGGAAAGAACCTTGAGTTACTGTCTCATGTTGCTTTTTAAAACCCCAATTGCTAAGGAAATATTTCACTCACTCTGAGGTTTTAGATATAGATATAAGTATAACCAGCCTCATTGCGTATCGAAGGAAGAAGACGATCAGTACAAGCATGGGAATCTTCCTTTCCCCCGCCCACCTCTCCAAGTGGCATCCTTCTTGCTGCTGACCCCTTCATTCCTGCCTCCGCTGCAAGACATCCAGCAACCTGGCATGAACTGCTAGTGCCTGTTAGCCCGAATCGAAAGAGGCAAAAGGAGTGTTGCAGCTGATAACTGTTACAGACAAAGCCACAAAAGGAAACAAGAAGGGGGAAAACACAAGCTGTGCACGATACTGCTTGTCGGCAAAACACTTGGAAGCGGAAATCTGGCACTTTGAGTGGTTGCATCTGTTACACGAGAGAAAATGCGGGGTGGCAATTGTCTAGCTGGGAATGAGGTGCAACAGACGAAATGCAGGGAAAGCACAATAAGAGCGCAATCCTATGCATGTTTAGACAGACAAAAAGCATGCTGGCTAGGGTTATGCTGGGAGTTGTAGGACCTTTTTACATAGGATGCCTAGGATTGCACCCTTAAGGTTGCAAAAATGGCCCAGGGCTTCTTCACTGGGATTCCCCTTTGGCTGCTGTAATGCCCGCCCCACTGAGAGCCTCAGGGGATCACTGCCTGCTTCTGAAGACAAAATGTCTGTGGTGGCTAGACCCAAAAATTCTAGTGGCACAAAACAGAGTAGGGTAGCAAGTTTATTTATTTAGACTAAATAAATTTGATTTCCCTACTCTGTTTTGTACGCAGTGATTTTAGAGCATTTCATATCTGGCTTTTGTTTAAATAACATTTAAAAACATCCACCACCACCCAAACAATCAATAAAGAATACAATAGAGCAGCCAAAAATGCCACCATTAAGTTCCATAAAACAACAATCCGAGAAGTTTAACAGGCGAAAAGTCCTGGGTGAATAAAAGGGTCTTGGGCTGGCCTAGCACCAAGAATGCCTCAAGCTCAGCGCCAGAGGAGCCTCGCTGGGAAAAGCATCACCTGAGCTGTAAAGGTCACCTCTTACCTCACCTCAGCAGGTGGGGGGAAGTGGAAAAAAGATTGCTAAGGGAGCCAGTATCTGGTCAGGTGTATGTGGGATGTCATGCTGGGAAGTTGGGACGATGCGGGAAGGAAAGAAGGATGCAAAGATGTGCAGAAGGAAGGATATGGCTATCTCAGGGCTCTCCAACCCTGGGTCCCCAGATGTTGCTGGCCTACAGCGCCCAGCATACCCAGCCAGCATGGCTAATGGCAAGGGATTCTGGGAGCTGTAGTCCAGCAACATCTGGGGACCCAAGGTTGGAGAGCCCTGGGCTACCACTTTGGTGCCAGGTTTAGACTTTCTTCTACTCCCAGTCCCAGGCATTTGACAGCAGCATATGATGGGGCATTTTACTGCTGGTTGGTTGTTGTTTTTAATCATGTCCTGGTAGTTTTATTGTTAATTGTTTTTAACTAAATCAAATTGGTGTGTGTGTGTGTGTGTGTGTGTGTAAGGTTTTATATTAAGTTTTGTCATGTTGTGAACTGCCTAGAGAGCTTTGGCTATTGGGTGGTACAGAAAAGTAATAAATGAATGGAATGGATAAAGATGGAGAGGAGACGGGTTCCAAGAGCTGGCCATCTTATTCCCCCATTTTCTACTTCAGGCTGTGAAGTCAGATCTTGAGGAAGGGAAATCAATTCTGCCATTTGCGCAGGCTAGGAGCAGCCCCGCTCTCGAAGCATTACTCGGCTGTCCCACACCTCAGCTGAAGCTAAACCACACCAGTCCCCTCCCCCACAAATCTCATTACCCTCCTCTCTTGCATCCGTCACTTTCTCTGGTCAATGCTCCTCCTCTCCTGCTCCTGTCTCACTCACCCTGAGAACTCTCAGGTGACGGTAATCCCCCAATATGGAGGAGGCGTTGAGACCAGGAGTGGATGCATGAGAAATTGTACATTGAAGCCATACTGATCACTTTTGACATCTTCCTATCCCACCATGAGGGCTGGAAACATGCTTGTCTCTTTAAAATGAAAGTTAAGCTATCCAGGGTTCTGAGGAGCTACCAGCTTTCCTTGTATTCACTTGCACAGCTGCAGCCATGTAACTGTAAGGGGCTTGTTAGCCACCTGGGTTGTGGAAACACCAATGGGTCAGCTGGGATATAAATTCTCAAAATAACAAACCAACCAACTCTCAATTCTAACTGCTGAGGTCACAACAAGGGCAATCAACACCTCTCCATAATGCTCCCACCTCCACAGCAGAGGCATGCATTTGAATCGGTTCTGGCCTTGAGCAGCCCCCTTGGGTCAGGATCTAACCAACATTTCCCCTGCAGCACTTTCTGTCCTTTATTGCCAGCCCCTCCTGCTCCCTGGTCATTCATTCTTTGGGGGCCCCTGAGTGCAGCCTTCATGATGTTAGAGACCCAACCCTGTCTTCACACAAGCATTTGCAAATAAAGTCCTCCATTGCCCAGGCTGTACTGTTGCAGGCTGTGGGTTCTTCTAATGATGCTCTGTGATGTGGCTTCGGTTGCAGGGTTCTGCTATGGATCAGCTCTGGAGCAAGGGTCATGTTCAGGCAGGTTTCTCCGGAAGCAAGACAAAAAGAGATCAGTACCATGGAAAGTTCCAAGTGGTGCTGGGTCTGGAAGCTAGACAGAGTTGTCTGTACGTTGCTCCAACAAGGAGCAGAGCAACACTGAGGTTTAAATAGAAGTGTTGCTGGATTTAGGCTGCTTGGCTCCACCTCCATAATGACCGAGGCCTCTTAAAGGGACCAGGCCTATTTTAGCAATCTCAGGTTGCAACGATGTGGGAGTGGTTGTGGCGTGAGAGTTTCCTCATGGCCCGAGTCCTCAGAGTCTGAGGATGGTAATGCAACCTCCTCTGGATGCAGGGGAGCTGGCTCTGAGGGTCTGTCTGGAGAACTGTGTCCTGGGGAGGCAAAAGCCCCATGACGCCTTTCCGTAGCTGAGTCTTCTCCCTGGACCATTAACTCTGGAGCCTCTTCCCCCGAGGACAAGGGGTCAGAATCCCCTGAGGACGAGGGTTCA
This sequence comes from Shinisaurus crocodilurus, assembly GCA_021292165.1. Classification (NCBI taxonomy): domain Eukaryota; kingdom Metazoa; phylum Chordata; class Lepidosauria; order Squamata; family Shinisauridae; genus Shinisaurus; species Shinisaurus crocodilurus. The sequence goes on from CM037883.1 coordinate 4,188,773, forward strand.
GGGAGGGCACTGGGGCTTTTAAAGGCGTTCATAAACTGCAGAGGCAAGGAGCCACGGCTTCCTCTGAGTCGCCGGCTGGCTGGCCACCTGCTCCCAGGCTACTTCCCAGCGGCTTCCTCCCGCTTGCAGTCGCAGCTGCTTCTGCTCTGCAGCCTTCTCCCACAGAGCCTACTTGCCAGATTCCGCTTGGAAGCCAGGGAGCAGCTCTGCCACGGAAGTAGGTGCCAGAGGAGGCGGGCAGTGAGTTGCCAGGCTCAGATGCCAATTCCTTCCGCTGGCTAGGAAAAGCGACTGCATGGTGGCCAAGGAGATTGACGGACACGGCCTCGTATAAACAGAGTGTAAGAGCAATCCTGTGCTGGATCAGACCAGGGGCCGATCTCAGGGGGGGGACGACGGCACATTCCAGTGGTGGGCAGGGCCAAAGGCAAAAGGGGAGGGGCCAAAATACCAGCATATTTTAGCTTAAAGCTAAAGTAAGTAAGTAAGCCTTAGGAGAGGCATGTCATCTTCTTTTTTACAGGCCACGTTGCATTAAATTGTTTCAGCTATTTGTGTCATTTTAAATTTGGTTTAAAATTTTTATAATGTTTTTATTGTGTATATTTTATATTGTATTGTGGTGTTTTTTATTGATTGTTGTAAACCACCCAGAGAGCTTCGGCTGTTGGGCGGTATATAGATGATGATGATGATGATGATGATGATGATGATGATGATGATGATGATAAGGAGAGGCATTTCAGCTGTTTAGAATGGAGGGAAAACTGCACAAAAGCTGGGAAACTCCAAAGGGTACCAGATACTACATACAGCTGTATGCTAATACTGTGGAATAAAATCAGAAGAGCCCTGCTGGATCAGACCAAGGGTCCATCTAGTCCAGCATTGTGTTCACCCAGTGGCCAACCAGCTGCTCACGGGATTTATTTATTTATTCACAGCATTTTCACCCCACTCTAGTCTTCAGCCAAAAAGAAAAGGCTCCCAGAGTGGCTTACAAAGATTAATATTAGACAGTCCCTGCCTTCAGGTTTACAATCTAAAAGACATGACACAAAAGGAAAAGGGATTGGGATCCCACAGGACAGGAGAGCAACAGCACCTCCCAGCCAATGTTCCCCAGCAACTGGAGTACTTAGGCATACTGCCTCTGATATCGCCAATCAGGACTAGTAGCCATCGATAGCCTTCTCCTCCATGAATTTGTCCAATCCCCTTTTAAAGCCATCCAAATTGGTGGCCATCACCACATCCTGTGGAAGTGAACTCCATAATTTAACTATGCGCTGTGTGAAGAAGTACAGTACTTCCTTTGATCTGTCCTGAATCTCCCACCAATCAGCTTCATTGAATGTGACCCCGGGTTCTAGTATTATGAGAGAGGGAGAAAAATGTCTCCCTGTCCACTTTCTCCACACCATGCATGATTTTGTACACCTCTATCATGTCTCCCCTTACTCGCCCTCTTCACATGTAACACCAAAACTTGTAAGAATGTTGAAATGGAATTGGAAAATCCACTTGCTGGCACAGCAGCCCTCAGTCAAAGTCAAAACTGGATCCCTGCACTTTCAACACTGAATCATATTTGTTCACTCATGCACAAATAGCATGAGTAATTGCTCAAAGGTGCATGCTTTCACTGCTTCTTTGCACATGATGCAAAGTTATAGGAGTACACCTAACATGTTTTGAACATCTCTCTAAGAATGTGTAACATTTGAATGTGACAAACACATGTACACCCGCTCTCCTGGGATATCAGGATTGACTACCAATGGAAGACCGGGATTTGCCCTCTGCAGTGTGTGGAAATGGTCTCACACACCTTAGAACACCTACAATATTCCTTCTTTCAATGGATTTGGACCCACATCTACTTTCAGAGATTCTCCCTTTCAGAACCCACTGCGAATAGAGAGTGTGATCTCAAACCCATCTGGCAGGACCAGCATCAAGGGTAGGCATGGTCAGGCATCTCTTGAAGGCCCACACCCCGGCAGAGGCACACTGATGAGCCCCCTGGACTTACTCCTCCTCCTCACCATGGCAACCTGCTTGTTTACCTGCCTCTTGCTCTGGCCCAGGCAATGGTGGTGGTGAGAAGGAAGGAGGAGCAGGAGATGCCACGGCCTGCTTGATCCCCGGCTCTCTGCCTGTCAAGCAAGCGAGTGGGAGCCATGATGAGGAAGAGGATGAGTGACAATGGCGGTGAGAAGGGAGACTCCGTGAGGGAGGAGGGGGCCTATTGAGGATGTCTTGCCCACAGGGCCCTCCAAAACCTAGAGCCGGCACTGATCTGCCTCTCTCCACACTCACCATCTATTAATTAACACGCTTATTTAATTAGTCCTTTAGGAATTGCATGCTCCAGAAAACATTTAAGGATGTCAAATGTAAGTTGTCCATTAGTGCAGGACACTAAAAAAAAAAAAAAAAAAAGAGCTGAGCTAATAAACATTTCAGGGAGCAGTGACTTAATTGGCAAGGGTTGGACTTCTGCCACCGGTGATCAGTTGTGATGTAACGGGGCCTCATGGCGGCAGGGGCTGAAACAATTTGACAATGTTAACGTATTAGAAGAGGGAGAAGGAAGGAGGGAGGAGGATAGCGCATCCAAGCAATGCTTCATGTGAAAATTGCTTAATTGACTTTATTAGACTCAACGGGAGGGGAAATTGGATTTCCTTTGCAAAGCAGTTTCTTGCTAGGCATGAAGGAAGTTACCTAGAATGATGATTTTCAGACTAGGAGGTGACCCACTCCACCCCAACAGAGGAACAAGAACCTGGTAAGGGGTAACCTCTCCCAGCAGGCCTCCATCAACCTTTCATGCTCATTAATAGTTTTTTTTTTTAGCACTTCGTAATGTGAAGTGCTGCCGAATCTCAGTGCAGTCCTTTCTCACAGCAAACGTGGGAAGTAGATCGCTTTGGGAAAGGTCAGTACAAGCTGTTTCTGGCATGATAAATCACGAAGGAAAGTGCGTGTGTATTCCGCACCCAGATCCAGTCCTAAACCCTGACTGGTGCCTTTCAGTTTGAGGGGCAAGTTAAAGAAAAGAGATCGCTCCCCTGCTTTTTGTTGAGCCATCCCCAAAGGCAGAACCAGGAACAAAATCAGGGCAGTGGGACATCAGAAGCTGCCTGAGACTGAGCAGGGCCGGCACCGAGGGTAGGCCTGGTCGGGCACCTGCCAAGGACCCACACCCCAGCAGGGGGGCCCACTGGCAAGAGCCCCCTGGACGTGCTCCTCCTCCTCCTCACCATGGCAAGCTGCTTGTTCGCCTGCCTCTCGCTCTGGCCCAGGCAACGGTGGTGGTGAGAAAGAAGGAGGAGCAGGAGATGCCATGGCCTGCTCGCTCCCCGGCTCTCCCCCTGTCAAGCAAGCAAGTGGGAGGGATGATGAGCCAGTGTGGCGTAGTGAGTGGTGAGTGTGTCGGACTGGGACTCGGGAGATTTAGTCCCCGCTCAGCCATGAAACTCACTGGATGACTTTGGGCCAGTCACGGACTCTCAGCCTAACCTACCTCAACAGGGTTGTTGTGAGGATAAAAGGGAGAGGAAGAGGAGGATTATGTAAGCCGCCTTGGGTTCCTTGCAGGAAAAAAGGTGGGGTATAAATATAATAAAATAAATAAATAAATAAATAAATGAGGAAGAGGATGAGGAGCAAGGGCAGCTGGTGACAGTGGTGGTGAGAAGGTAGATGCGCTGAAGATGGACTCCATGGAGGGTTTCTTCCCAAGGGCGCTTAAAAAACCCCTAGAGCTGGCTGGCACTAATACTGTGCTGGTCTGCACAACATGGCTGGGTCATCATGGCTTATTTAACCCACAATGACGAGCATGTGCAACCACCACCATTTTGAATATGCAACCCCTGATCGGTGCCATCGGGGGTTGCGCCAAGTCGTGCGAATCCGGCCACCATGGGTTATTGAAGGGCTAAAAGCCCTCTCTCATCACCCCACTACTAATCGAGGGTTGTGCAAGGGTCGTTTAACCCTCGAATAACCAACAGTTCACATGACACGGAGCAGCCCCCGATCTGGCAGCCACACACACCACGGCTCAGGGTGTGTTATTTATCCCATGAGAACCTGCCGTGTCATGCGACCTGGGTCACCAAACCAGACCCTTGAGCCATTTATCTCAGTATCGTCCACAGCTGGGTTTCAGACAGAGGTCTTTCCCAGCCCTACCTGAAGAGGGTGGTGATTGAAGCTGGGGTCTTTTTCATGCAACGTAGGTGCTCCACCACTGGGCTATGGTGCTTCCCCTAAAATTAAGATTCCAGTCCTCATGGTTCTGAACAGAGGGCTGATTTAGATAGGAACATCAGATGCTGTGCCTTGCACCAAGTCACCTCGTGGGTCCATCTAGCTCAGTTTTGCCTATACCGACTGGCAGGAGCTCCCCAGGGTCTTTCCCAGAGCTATCTGAAATGCCGGGGATTGAACTTGGGTCTTGGGACCCTTTTGCATGCAAAGCAGGTGTGCTCTGCCATTGAGCTCTCTGGCCTCACTGCGTGCGTTCACCTGGGACAGGCCCCAGGAAAAAGAGACTGTACCTGGTGAATGAGGAGAGTTGGGGCAGATGAAATCCATCTTGTGTGCTATGAATATGGCAGGATTAAAAATGTCAAAACACAGAGAGCAGAGCCCTTAAGTTCATCCTTGAGCAGCTGCCATTTTGCAGCTTGAGGAGGAGGAGGAGGAGGAGGAGGAGGAGGAGGAGGAGGAAGGGGGTGCCTGGGAGAAATGAGGGCACAGTGCAGTCCCGGCTCCCCTTCCGTGCCTTCCTCTTTCAGAGCAAGCAGTGTGCGCTCAGGGTCAGAGCCAGCACACGTCCGGTCTTTTGAGGGTTCCCGCAGAAACCCTTTCATTCCGTGGCAGCTCCAAACGTTTGCTCCAGCCACCTGCGACAAAACTATCACGGCCTCCTCCTTCCAATGCCTTTTCAAGGGGTGCAAAGGTTAGCTTTAGAAATAAAGATGTCTTTCACTTTTTGTGTGCTGACTTCATATATAAAAAAGGAGGGGGCAGTGATAGTGTGGGAGAGATGAAAAGAATGGCGGCGGCGGGGGGGGGGGAGTTGCGTGCGGGAAGGAGGCAGCTCGACAAATAAAAAAAAGAAAAGAAAGGAAATACAAGCTTAAAAAGCCATCTGAAGACACAAAGTGAAGAAGCCGCTCTGGCAGTTAAGAGTGCTCAAGCAGGGCCCAGCTGCTTTTAATGTGCCACCACAGAACAAGGGCACCTCGCTCTCCTCGGGGAGAGACCTCTGCTCGGTTGTAGGTTCAATCCTGGGTATCTTCATCCCCAGATAAGGAGGAACTCTCAGGGGGCAGCTGAGGGAAAGACCCTTCTCTTTCTGGGACCCTAGGAAGCTGCTGTCAGTCAAGGCAGGCAATCCCAGGCTAGATGGAGAAATAGTTTGACCTGGGATAAGGCAGCCGCCCCCATGCTACTCAAACAAAGGGAGCTGGAGGCAGATGATACATTTTAAAGAGGGTTGAAGGTGGTTTGGCCGTTTGGGAACACAGGAACCTTGGAAGCTGCTGCTATATAGTGAGTCAGAGCCTTGGTCCATCTAGCCTGGTGTTGTCGACACAGACTGGCAGCATCGGCTCTCCAGGATTTCGGGCAGGAGTTTTCCCAGCCCTACCTGGGGATGCTGCCAGGGATCGAACCTGAGACCTTCTGCATGTAAAGCGGGGGCTCCACCTCTGAGGCCTGAAACTGGAATCGCGGTTTGTGCTACATGGAATAATGTAAAATGAACGTACAGGTTTCCATGTTTCAGAAACGTGCAAGACCTCTTTGAGCAGAGTTTACAATGGGACAAAAGGAACCCAGGAAGTGAAGCCTAACTCAAATTACTTAAACAAACAAACACCCGCACCCCTCTTTAAAACAATTGCCCCCCCCCCAGCTCTTATTTTACTTTCCTGCACTTGGAGAATCAAATTTCCGAATGGAGCCCTATGAACTTCAGCTGCCTTACTCTGACTCCAACCATTGCTCCATCCAGCCCTGCAGTGCCCGTTTTGGCCAGCAGTGATCCTCCCAAGGCATCAGATTCACCCCCGCCCGGTCACCTCAGATCAGGAGATGCCAGGAATCGAACCTGGGGACCTTCTGCCTGCGAAGTGTGTTCTCTGCCACCGTGCTACGGGACCTCCCAAAATAATATGCACGGAAATATATGTGAACGACACAGGAAGCTGCGTTATTCTGCGTCAGAACATCGGCCCATCTAGCCCAGAGGTGCAGAGGTGCAGAACCTCAGGCCTGGGAGAAAAATCTAACCAGCCTGGGGACCCAACCGAGCCCTCTGGGGTTCCGCAGGAGGCCCCGCCCCCTTCCCCAGGCCCCACCCCTTCCCCCCAATCACCCATCATTCGGTAGCTTCCCGACTTTTGTGCAGCTTTCCCCCCATTCTAAAAGCCTGGAACGCCCCTCCAAAAGCTCAGTTAATGGCAGTCAGAGCTCGAAGCTACAATGCGCTGGTATTTGGGGGGGGGCACCCCTTTTGCCTTCAGCCCCTCCCACCACAGGTATGTGCCCCTCCCCTGAGAGCTTTTCTGAAATTGAATTTTGGCCCTTGAGCTGAAAGAGGGTCGGATCCCCTGATCTGGCCCAATATTTTCTATTCTGGCAGTACTGAACCTGGGGCCTCCCGCACGCAAAAATCTGTGTCCTACTAGTGAGCTCCACCCCCACCCCCCAGTATAAGGTGCCTCCTTATACAGCAGTGTTCTCCAACCTTGGGTCCCCAGATGTTTTTGGTCTACAACTCCCAGCATGCCCCAGCCAGCAAGGTTGGAGAACACTGCTATACAGTTCGAATGCCTGACTGCCGTCTCCCAAAGCAGTTATTTTATTCCCAACTCAAGGATGGAAAGCGGAATATCAGTGGTCAATATAAGAGGTTTAAAGATGTTCATACGGCTAATCTAAAAAAATGCAATAGAAACATCGAGAACTGGGAAGCTCTGGCCCATGGACGATCTAACTGGAGGTTGGCCCTTCACAAAGGTTCCATGGACTTTGAAGAAGCCTGAGTGCAAGGTGAAAGGGAGAAACGTGCTAAGCGAAAAGCACGTCAAACGAATCCTTTACAGGACCATCTTCCATCTGGTAACCTGTGTCCTCACTGTGGGAAGCTGTGTGGATCTAGAATTGGCCTCCACAGTCACTTACGGACCCATCGCTAGAGTCTACACAATCCTCTTTAGAATTTCCTCCTTTTATCCTGGAAGACAATCTTACTCGGTCACGAGTGATCGCCTGATGATGATGACAGCAACCCTCGGTCCATTGAGCTTAGTCTTATGTACTCTGGCTGGCAGCAGCTTCCCAGAGTCTTAGGCAGAGAAACTGGTTCCCCCCCCCCCCAACTACCTAAGATCATTTTAGCTGGAGACCGCCATTTATCTTGCTTCCAAACAGAGGCTCCCTGTTGCTACCAATCAAAAGGCCTTGTGCAGGTCTGCTGTCTTTTCCTCCTTAACTATTTTGTCTTTCTGGTAAGAAAAAACACACACCGAAGAAGCAGTGGCAAAGCATGGGCAGGCTACAAATAATATAGGGGCGATTGCACAATAAAGGCCTCATCCGGAAGCACCCTTGGAGGTGCCATTTCTAACCTCCATCCTTCCGCACAAGCGAAGATGTGCCAGCGACCAGCTGCGCGAGTCCAGGTGCATCCATGCTTGAATGCAAAAATGGGCATAAAGGAGGCTTTTACTGCCTCTCGCGTCTCAACCAGAATCCTCAGGATTAAAAGGCTGTTATTGAAATGGGCATCGGAGTGACATTACTCTGAGATGCCGGCGTTCACCTAAAGAGAGCGGAACTTTGCCCAAAGAGCCTCGAGCAGGGGAGGGAGGGACGGCGATGTACTTAGATAGATGTGGTGGGTGGGTTTGGAAATGAAATCAATGCCTTTGAGCATATGAAAAGCGCCCTCTAGCATGTCCAGGTGTGCACCTGGAGCCCTGCTGATCTGTTGGACTACAACTCACAGCATGGCTGGCTGGAGCATGCTGGGAATTATAGTCCAACACATCTGCTGCATCGGCCTCTAAAGAAGGGGTGGGCAACCTCTACAGCTCCCAGCATACCCAGCCAGCATGGCTAATGGCAAGGGATTCTGGGGGCTGTAGTCCAGCAACATTTAGGGACCCAAGGTTGGAGGTCCCTGCTCTAGATCTTTTTTGGCCTACAGACCCCATCATCCTTCACCATTGGCTATACTGGCTGGGTCTGATGGGTGTAGGCCAAAACATCTGGAGGGCTGCACATTGCCCACCCCTGCTCTGGAGGCATCCTGCATCTGAAGGGCTGTCCGGTCCAAGCCCACTTTAAAGCAAGGAGTGCAGGGACCCTGAAACTGCCAATGCACAGATGGACATGGTCAGCTCTCTGGGCAGGCACACAGGTCACCCGGCCGCAGTCTTGTTCCTCTATTTCAGTGTTCTCCAACCTGGGGTCCCCAGATGGCTGGGGCATGCTGGGAGTTGTAGGCCAAAAACATCTGGGGACCCCAGGTTGGAGAACACTGCTCTATTTCAATGACAGTCATTATTGTCACAGAGTAAGTTCTGTCCGGCCACACTTGGGACAGAAGGCCACTGCAAACTCGAAGCAGGACCTTTATTTAACATTAGCAGACATCTTCCTGGTTACAACTAAAGCAGGCAAAGTAATGGCTGTTCTGTTGCTGATTCAAATCATTTCTAAACTCGCATCTATACGTATACGTTACCAATTCCTGCGCAGCCCCATGTCCTCTTTTGAACTCTTTTTTGTTTGTCTGTGTGTTGTTGTTCTTGTAGCAGCGCACGCCCCTCTTTTTTCTTTGCGATGTGGAACTGGCCAACCTAGCGCTGCTCTCCCCGCCTGCCCCACAACCAGGCGGCCTCCCCAAACCTCTGTGATTTGTGGAGGGAGCGACTTTGGGCAAGGCCTGGGACCTCCTCCAAGCCTGGGACCTCTTCCTTTCATACATGTCTGCCATCCGTGGCTATAGATTGCACCAAAGGTTTGAGTAGGGATACAAAATCACCGCCGCCCACGTGTGTGTGTGCATGAACACAGAAAATGGCGGCGTGAATCAGGGGGTCAACTGCCCCCACCACCAACCAGCCAACACCTGGCTGCTTCCCCTGCCCCCCAACCAGACCAGTGGTGTGGTGGAGCCAGGCGTACAGGGTCACGCCACCGGCCCTTTTTCATAAATTTCATAGATTATAGAGTTGGAAGGGGCCTACAAGGCCATCGAGTCCAACCCCCTGCTCAATGCAGGAAACTAGAGGAGGGCTCTCCCATTCAAGTAATCACCAGGCCTGACCCTGCTTAGCTTTCCACGCTCAGACAAGCTGAGCCAGCGTGAGCCACAGGCCTGCATTTGCAGGGACGCTGACCTCATCCGCCACCCCACTCAGAATTCCCCCGTTCCCCTTGAACTTAGCTGCGTCCCTCCCAGGAGCATGATGGGAAATGGATTTTCCCAGCAACAACCTATTGTTGTGAGCTATCCCCGATGTCATGCAAAGCATCTGGGGGTGGCCCGGTCCAGAATGGGCAATTCAGGCCCATTCGCTTTACAAAAGACCTGCTCCTGGGGTGGGGGGGGGGGGGTGGGAGATGAAAATGCTAGAACTGGTTTGTTGCTATGGTTCAGCACAGCTGCCTGCATTTTTGGACTCTCCTTGTGGGCATAGCTATGGGGACTGTCATGAAGGCGCCCGCACTTCCACATTTACCACGACACTTCTGCCACTGACTGGCCACAAAGCGTTCGGCGCGGTGGTGGTGGATGCATTTACAAAATGGGGGAATGACGTTTGAGAAGATGTGTCCCGGATAAAGGTCACCGGAGGGGGGCATGTGCCATTTGCTCTATGTGGCTCATACTTGTATACGGCTTTGATAATCCTGGTGTGGGCAGGAGCTTTGGTTTCCTTCCTGGAGTGGCATTCTTGGGAACAGCGGGGCGGGGGGGGAGGGAATGCAAAATCCAAACTCTGTAAGCCTACCACGTACTCCCCAGGAGAGAAGTGTGGGTTGTTGCGGCAGAGGCCGGGATCCAAAGAGCCACAGCAGGTAGGCGCATGCATAATGCACACACGCGCGCGCACGAACACGCACACGCACACACACCAGAGTTTGCCTGGGATTTAAAAAAGCCTTTTCTTTTGAACAGCAAATGCGCAGACCATCTCGAAAGCCGACCTTTGAAACACCCCTCCACTTCAAAGCAAGAGTGCCTGCAGGCACCGGGAGAGAGGGGGCTTGCTTAAGAGAAACACCCGTTGAAAGTTGTGCGGTGCGCGTGGGAACCCAGTTTTGTGTGGATCCTGGCCAAAAAAAGGAGGGGGGGCATGACAGAATAGGGCAATGTCAAAGGAAGTAAGTTGTGGGGGGAGAGACTGAATGAGGCCAGGAGGACTAGAATCGTGGAGAGGTTGTCCTGTGGCCCCCCCCTCCCAGGGCATAGACATACAGCATTCTGGCATTTTCCTCCACTGAATCAAGCCACCGGTCTATCTAGTCCAGTGTTCTCCAAGCTTGGGTCCCCAGATGTTTTCGGCCTACAATTCCCAGCATGCCCCAGCCAGCTATGCTGGCTGGGGCATGCTGGGAGTTGTAGGCCGAAAACATCTGGGGGCCCAAGGTTGGAGAACACTGGACTAGCCCAATATTGCCTGCAGCCCCTCCAGGATTCAAAGGCCGGAGCAGCGACCTCTGCTATAGTTCCGAGGACAGTCAGCAGAAAAAGATCCAAAGGCAAAGTGGGATTTCCTACAGACACATTTTTTTTTAACAACACACACACACACACACACCGTATAACCAAATTTGAGAAATACTTCCCCAGCTCTCCTAAAGTTCTCTGTGAATTTAAAAAAAAAAAAAAACAGTTCAAGTCAGCTTCTCACCCTTCACTGTGCCTTCCACTCAGAGAGCTCATGGCTAAATGTCATCATCATCATCATCATCCCCAAAAGGTACCAAACCCAAGAGAAGCGGGCCGAACACACACCTGCAGCAGACCAGGTGGAAGGGTTCTCAGGTGGTAGAATCAGCTGGGTGTGTGTGTGGGGGGGGAAGAGGCGGGGAATTCCACACTGGAATGTTCCCCCTATGCAGCGGACGGAAACCCCAACACCCCACCCCGAAGTCTCCCTGTAAGTAGAAAACTAGCAAAGTCTGCTCTAGCGCTTTTCTTGTTTGCTGTCCTGTGATCTACTTCTCAGGGCATTCTCCCACAAAAAAAGCACCCCTACCTACCTAAAACCACCTCCTCCTTGCAAGGTCTGACATGCTGCAGTCCTTTCCACCACCTCAGCTTTCTACCACCTCATCCCGCCGCATGCACAAAGGGGGAAAAGCAGGGGAGGCACCAGTGCAGGAGTAAGAGGAGAGGAGCACCAAAATTATAATTTATTTGGCCCAGTTAAGATTTTACTCGGGGGCATTGTAAAACAAAAATGCTGCATCCTCCAAGTATTCTGTTGCATGCGTAGACCAGGCCTTAACCCGCCCTTTACACGGAAACCAGAGCAGGAGAAAGAAAGGGCATAAAAATCTCTGCTCGGTTCCCTGCCAGTGTTGACAAGGATCACGTCCTCTTCCTTGATCGGCCTGAACTGAGCAAAGGCAAGTGACTTACCGTAGAGAATGGTGATGAGAGAGACAGGCATGACGAGAATGCCCACCAACATGTCCGCCACTGCCAAGGACATCAGGAAATAGTTGGTGGCATTTTGGAGCTTCTTCTCTAAGGAGACGGCCATGATGACCAAAATGTTCCCTCCAATGGTCAGTAGGATGATGATCAGGATGAGGAGGGCTGGCCAGTTCTTCTCCCTGAAGGACGTCCGAGAGACATCTGCCCCCACGGAGGCATTCAGGGGATCAGATGTTGGCAAACTGTGGTTCAGAGTCAGGTTGTGGCCCAGTGGCCAGGCCATCAGGCTGCTGTGCAGGCTAAAGTCCAGGGTGACAGACACCGTTGTAAGGCCAACAAGAACCCCACCCCCATTGCTGGCGCTCATCATCTGCCACCAGTGGTGCTCCCCTGTGATCAAGAGCACCTCAACGGTAATCCCTTTTTCAGGTGGAAGAAGATCCAAGGCAACCACAGGATCGCGTAGCACTGGGGCCACCAAGGTGTTCGACCTTCTATAGTGGATGAAAGCTCGTAGAAGCCAGGGTGGAGTTCTTCCGGGATGCCATGAAGGCCAGGCCCCACGGTCTGAGCGGGCCAATGGACGAGAGGCAATGGGGTCTTTGCAACAACATCCGACTCATATTCAAGGCCAGCATTCTGCAGAGGAAAGAAAGAGGCGCCTTCATTTTTTTACAGGAAAGGTACAAAGTAGAGCCGGGGTGGAACACGTATAAACGCTCATCTCACCAAGCTGAATAGAGCCCAACAGCCACATATTCCAGCAGGCACTCAATAGGCTTGCACAGGTTGCCTGTACGTTTCTGAGCCCCATTCAAGGTGCTGGTTTCTACCTACAAAGCCTTATGTGGCTCAAGACCACAATACCTGATGGAGCAGCAATCCTGGTATGAACCTACTCGTACCCTATGATCCACATCTGAGGCCCTCTTTGGACTGCCCCCCCCCAAGGGATGTTCACAGGATGGCAACAAGGGAGAGGGTCTTCCCAGTGGTGGCCCCCTGACTGTGGGATGCTCTCCTCAGTGAGACCTGCCTGGCACCAACACTGTCATCTTTTTGGTGCCAGGTTAAGACTTTCCTCTATTCCTGTATTCCTATCAATCCCGCCTGATACACAGGCCAGTTTAGTATTGTAGCTAGACTGGTGGACTTTGGCTAGGGAAAGCAGAGTTCAGACCCTCACCCAGTTAGGAAACTTTGGGCCAGTGACTCTCTCTCAGCCTAACCTACCTCACAGGGCTGTTGTGAGGATAAAATGTGAGTCCCTAAACCCCAGCGAGACCAGTACAGGGTTTGTTTGTTTGTCTCACCAGAGGTAGTGGAGCACACAAATGTGAATTGTAGTAGGGTGATGCTGATCCTAATAACAGTAGCAATAATCATCATATACAATCTTATCCCTTGCGTCGGCCGAGAGCAGTGCAGGAAGGATATGAAAGGACCAACCCAGGTGTCTGTCAGCAGATGATGATTTCCTCCCCACCCCACAGTATGGAGATAAGCAGACCACCTGCTAATACCTGCAGATAAAACTACTGCTGAAGACACAGGAGCAGTGGGTAGTTAAACAGTTGGCAATCCTGTCCTTCAATGGAGAGCCTCCTTTTGGTACAGTCTGGTTACTATCAGTGCAGGCTAATGAAAGGGCAGCGCATGGAGCAGGTCACTGGGTTTTTTTTGGCTTGCTAGTCAGACAGGGAGGTGGAGTTTGTGAAACAGGTTTGCCGAATCTGAGTTTGGAACAGGTGGGCGAGGAGAATGGAAAGCAGCAGTTTGAGTTTGAGCCATAAAATTGTGAAGAACGACATCTGGAGAGGAAAGCAGGAAGGAAGCAAATTTGGGATCTGCAGCGGGGTGGGGTGGGGACTTGGCACTGCCTGCTGTGTGCTTGTTCCTGCTTGTTCCTGCACCCATAAAACTGCCTAATCAACATGTACATAAACCAAAGACAAGGAAAGCACAAGCCTTCTCTTCCAAGAGAGATTAACCCTATAAAGACTAGTTTGAACATCATACTGCTTATAAAAGGAAAGAGGGGAAAAGATGGACACGCAGACATGGCAGCTGGAGTGAGTGACTTTGAAGACAAAATTTACATCTGTCAGGGATGCTTTGACCTGGATTCCTGCATTGAGCAGGGGTTGGACTCGATGGCCTGGTAGGCCCCTTCCAACTCTACTTTTTCTATGATTCTATGATTCTATGATACCCATGGGGTGAAATCCATCCTCCTGCTTTTAGCCTTCGCTGTACTAAAAAGAGAGTATTCCCCTGCAGGGCAAAACCTGCCTTTTAAAAAGAACAAAAACCTTCTGGAAATGAGCCCCTGCCCGTGCAGAAAGAAAGTGATTTTAGAGAAAGGCCCTTCCAGCGGCCTGTGCATTTGACTGGTCAAGGTAGAGCCTAAGGTGGCACAAAAGCTGCCCGTTCCGTCCTCTCCAAATGCAGCACCAGCTCCATTTCATTAAACCTGTCGATGGTGAGAAACATACATATAATTACAGCAATAGGAGTGGCTCTAGGCTGCAAAAGCCAGAGGCTAAATCAATGTCAGAATCGGAGCGGTAACAGTAAACAGTTAACCCCGGCTCCCCGATTTCCAGCTTTGCCCAGCAAATGAGAACAATAATTCCTCGGAAACGTGGCTCAGCCCTCCTGCCTATTATGAGGAGGGAAGCCAGGTAGACAAGTCATTATTAGCTGCAGCTCGAAGTTGCGGGACAACGGCGGCGAAGCAGAAGGGGACCCATTGAAGCATTAAAAACGCCGAGGGGACTGCTGAAGTACACTGATGAGGGTTTATTAAAGCTCAATTACAGAGCTGCTGCTCAGACCTGCCAGAGCTATTCTTGTGAGGGCTGTGAAACAGCTAGGTTTGCTGGAGGAAGAGAGGGAAGAGAGGAAAAGAGAGCAAGCCCTCCACAAATAAATGAAACGGCTTTTTGAAGGCAAAGCAGGAAGGGAAACATTTCCCATGAAAGCAGGAAAAAAAACACACAACACCAGCTTCCCCCCCCCCCCCCCGTTCAAAATCCAGCATGATAATAGCTTTCACAGCACTGTATGTGGGACTCTGCCAACTCTCTCCCCCCTCGTGCTCTCTCCACATATCGGTCACCAGGACTTTGAAGGTTCTCTCCATCTGCACCACAGTTTGTTCTTGTGGGCTGCTAAGGCTTGCTATATTGCTGCGTCCATGTGAATGACGAAACAAGAATCACTATTTCTGCACTGAGAAAATTCAAAACAAGTGCACAGTGAAATGCATGTATCCTGCTCACATTGATTAGGGGTAAAGGTGCTTAGTTTGCAAGCACGCCGCAGGATCTACATTCAGATCTCACAACCGACGCGACGGTACCCAAAATCTGGACTTCATCTCCCCACCCCATGGTAAGCATATCCAAGTAAGGATGTTGGGTGTGGTGGTTTTTCCACAGCAATCTCTTAACTACATGGTAGTGAGTGAACCTGTTGCCACAGTGAGAGGGTAAATGAATGGAAGGGAAAAGTCAACCTCCAGGTGATCACTTTCGAATAAGTAAGCACAAAGGTGTGTTTGGCTGGGCAGTGCAGCAAGGTGGTCAGGTGTCGAGGTAAGAAGAACCAACTGACGGAGATTGCTCAAATGAGGAACAGAAGCTGTGATCTGCCTGCCTAGTCTATGTCCTGGAGCTGCAATACTAGAGCTGCTATTCTGAAGCTAAGCAGATCTAGCTCTAGAAGTCAGTGACTCGGTTCAGACGACACAATCAAGGGTTGATTATGGGTTGAGTGTGGGTTGTCAATGTCATTGAACCATGGGTTGCTGTTGAAATGTGGGTTATCGTGTTGTCTGAACCCAGCCAAGATAACAAACCATGGTGAACAACCCACAGTTCACAACCCAACAACAAACCGTGGATTCTCTTCATGGGTTGTTTGTGGTGAACAACAACCCACGGTTCAAGGTCAACCCACACTCAACCCATACTCAGCCCTTGAGGGTGGGTTATTGTGTTGTCTGAACTCATGTCAGTGTCTGGATGTCAGCTGCTCTGGGACATATGCAGCCTCGAGATTTATGGAAGAAAGGTAGTATGCTGCGCATGTACATGCATACATACTGCATTTTCCCCAATAGGAATTCCTGCCCAGCTCTCAGCATGGAAGACCACCATTTGGATCAACAGGTTGTGCACCCCTGATCAGTGGTGCCAGTAATAAACAGTGGGGGTGTTGACCAGCTCATTTAATGGGCCACCTGCACCCATATGATCCTGCCCGGGCCTTACAATGGGCCTCAGAGGCTCCGCTAGCAGGCCCACTATTGAGATCCATCAGACTGGCATGCACTAGAGACGGGGCCATTTCAGCAGTGGCCCCATATCTTTGGAACTCTTCCAAAAGAGGTACATATACACCCCAATCTTAGTTAGTTATTTTTTAATGGACCGTTAAAACATATTTGTTCTGTGCTGTTAAAAGTGTTGTGAATTGTGTTTAAAACTGCTTTAAACTGCTCCTGCTTTTCAGTTTTTGTAACCAGATTGTTTTTATTTGTTTGTTTTAATACTTTATAGTTTGCTTCTAGTAGGCCTTTATATGGATTTTCTCTGTTCATATGATTATTGCTCTGCAAAATCTATTGTAGAACAATGGATAAGGGTTATTGACCTTGGGACATTTTTTTTTAGTCTTCACAGTGAAGAACGTAACAGATTACTTAGCCCTATTATGAGCAAATGCCATGGAAGGTCACTGAAATGGTATTTGGAATATTTTCTGGCTGACGTAAACCAGTCAACGACAGAGCTAGTGGCCAAGTTCCTCTTTTCTGTACTTAGAACTTGTAAGATGATTCCTTCACCCCTATTGTAATTTTTTATGCTTTTTGGATTGTATTTTTAAA
This sequence comes from Shinisaurus crocodilurus, assembly GCA_021292165.1. NCBI lineage: Eukaryota > Metazoa > Chordata > Lepidosauria > Squamata > Shinisauridae > Shinisaurus > Shinisaurus crocodilurus. The sequence continues at coordinate 4,205,371 of CM037883.1, forward strand.
TACGTGTAGGTTTTAACCATTATTATTTTTTGTTTGTATTGCTTTTATGGGTCTGCGACCATGCAATAAATATTGATTCAGTATGCTTTATAGCCTTCATTATCTTTCGTAAGCTGGCTTGGTAAGGTTTTGCCCTGAAAGGCAGCATATAAGCACATTTATTTATTTATTGAGTTATATCCCTCCTTTCCTCACAAGCTGCCCAGGGTGGCTAACAACCCTTATAAAACAGTACAAGGTAGAAACATCATTAAAATCATAACTCTAAAATTACAAACATAATAAAACACAAATAAAACCATTACAAAAAACAGATAAGATGCTTATACTCCAAAAGCCAATTAATATCTTTTTAGGTGGCACCTGAATGACAACAGTGCTAGGGGGACAGTCAAATCTCTTCAGGAAGGGAATTCCATAGCCAGAGGTGCAACCACTGAGAAGTCTCTGCTATGTGTGATAGCCCCACAGGCCACTTTCCTCATGGGAACCACAAGCAGAGCCTCCCCAGCTGATCTTAAGTCCTGAGTGGGTTGGTACTAGGGAAACCAGGCCTGTGGCTTATGCTGGCTCAGCTTGTCTGAGTGTGGAAAGCTAAGCAGGGTCAAGCCTGGTTGTTACTTGGATGGGAGACCCCCTCCTCTAGTTTCCTGCACTGAGCAGGGGGTTGGACTCGATGGCCTTGTAGGCTCCTTCCAACTCTATGATCTATGAAATCTATGAAATGAAATCTATGAATAAATACATAAAGGCTTGTAGCATGGAGTTTCTGGGGAAGGTGGATGCCCCTTACCTGCATCCATAGAAAGTCATTGCCAGTGGCAGCTTTCAGTTATCCAGGCGGTGTGCCTTTCTTCAAATTCGATGATTTGGCTGGGCTGCACCAGGCCTCTGACAGGTGTGTGGCCTGCCTGTGCCAAACATGGGCTGTGGGTTGCCTGGATTAGACCCGGGGCCAGTGTCAAGGGTTGGCACTCCCAGTAGGAGCCCACTGACAAGAGCCCCCTGGACGTGCTCTTCCTCCTCCTCACCATGGCAACCTGCTTGTTCACCTGCCTCTCACTCCGGCCCAGACAACGGTGGTGGTGAGAAGGAAGGAGGAGCAGGAGACGCCTCGGCTCCCTGCCTCTCTGCCTGTCAAGCAAGCAAGCGGGAGCCAGGATGAGAGAGAGGAAGGAGGGGCAAGAGGAGCTGGTGACAATGGGGGTGAGAAGATGGCCTCGCTGCAGGAGGGTGCCCATTGTGTGGTGTCCTGCCCAAGGGCCCTCCAAAAACATCATCAACAACAACATGCTGGCACTGATCAACCCTGCTCCCCGCACAACAGCATTTTCTATCCTTGTCATTATGTTGGTCTCTCAAAGCCACAGACAGACATTGGGAACAGGCACATTTCCCATCTCTTAAAAGTCGAACACTTCTAGGTGAGCATGCTCGGGGAAAACTCTTGTTACTGTAATGGGTGAAAGGTTGAAGGCGGCCCCGGGGTGTGAAACACAAGCATCTCACTTGACCTTCCCATCTGTGCATACGACACCCCCGCACTTAACTCAGCAGAGTGGGCTGAACTCAGTAAATTAAAGGGAAGAATATATTAATGCCTCTTGTAATAAAAGCATGCATTATGCAGGCGTTGCCAGCATTAGCGGCAAATTTCTCAGTTTCTGTCTCATCATCCCCTGGACCTTAAACCTCCCTTCCTTTAGTTAATATCCACCCTAATGGCTTTTCACTCATTGTGGGGTTTAATATTATGTGGCAGAACACTAGCAATCAATTCATAATGGTTCGGCCCAGGTTTTGCTTCACGGTGCTTCAGGGGCACCGCAGAGGCGGCGGCTGCCACCAAGAAGCAGGAGAGCCAAAAGTCCTGCCTATCACTGCCAAGCAGAGCCCGTCACATTGCCGCTTGACTCCCCCATCCAAACATCTCCTACCATATCCATGGTAGTGCCTCCTATCTTGCCATTTTAGCTAGATAGAAGCTCTACGTTCAGGTTCAGCTTGCTCTCTGAATATCAGGTGCTGGGGTCAAGGGTCGGCATAGTCAGGCACCTGCCGAGGGCCCACACCTCGTTGGAGGTCCGCTGACAAGAGACCCCCTCGACCTGCTTCTCTTCTTCCACCAGTGTTCTCCAACCTTGGGTCCCCAGATGTTTTTGGCCTACAACTCCCAGCATGCCCCAGCCAGCCTGGGAGTTGCAGGCCAAAAACATCTGGGGACCCAAGGTTGGAGAACACTGTCTTCCACATTGCAACCTCCAGTGTTTTTTTTCTGGAGAAAAGGGTACCGGAACTCTTGGATTACATTTCCTCGGGAGTAGATGGCGATTAAATTGTAATGCAATTAATAGAAGAAAACGTGCTGGAACTCAGTTCCGGTGAGTTCCACCAGAAAAAAAGCCCTGGCAACCTCACTCTGGTGCAAACAGTTATGTGGAAGCAAGTCGGCAAACAAGGGACAACATAATATTCACTGGCTGGCTGTTTGGCAAGCAAGCAGGCCATAGAAATAGTGAGGAAGATGTGCTATTCCCCAAACCTTGGGGTGCCTTTAACCCATAACAGTGATGGCGAACCTATGGCACGCGTGCCACAGCTGGCACGCAGGGACCTCTCTGTGGGCACTCGAGCCATTGGTCGCCAGATCACGAAAAGAGCGTCCCCTTCTGCATTCAGCGTTGGGTTTCCATAGTGACTCCTCTCCACTCATTCCTCGCTGGCCTCCACAGGCAGGCACACTCCAACATCTCCACCCCCAGAAGCGGACTGCGCAGGCACCCAGCCCTCCTTCTAACTGAACAGACAGCTCAGAAGCGCAGCGCATGCGCGCCCGAATCTTTGCGCGCCCGGTGAAGAGCCATGCCCTGAGACAGAGCGGGACGCGATTAGCTAGTGCCCCCTCCTCCTTCCTGCCAAATTTAAGGCACTTTGAAATAAATAAGTTGGTCTTGTGTTGCAGTTTGGGCACTCAGGCTCAAAAAGGTTCGCCATCACTGACCCATAACTTCCACAACTTGGCAGGTAAGTAACCGTTTTTCAACCCTCTGCACAATGCAACTTCCCCATGCCCTGTTCTACTCTGACCTGACTTCTCCCCCTTCCGGGCCTTCTCCCTTGGCCCCCGAACCAGGAACTACTCTCACAGAAGAGGAGGAGCAGCTGCCGGTGACAACGGTGATGATGCTCACTGGGTCGGGAGGAGGGGCACTGAGGGTGTCTTGCCCAAGGGCCCCTCAAAACCAGAAGTTGACACTGCTAGGGTCAACGATGGGGTGAAACTCTTGTCCTTCGACCACTTTGTGATGGAAATTGTAATGTTGCCTGCTTAAATCAACGAGGCAATGTAACCACTGGTGAGAGTGGGAGGAAAGGGTTAATTGAACAATCCTCAGGGTGCATGTTTTATAACCCCTTCTCCCTGCCTCTCTGTGGCCAGCTCTCTCTCTCTCTCTCTCTCTCTGCCTCTCCAACCTGATGGACACACGGTCTGAGCAGGCTTCCAGCCAGCGATCTCCAATGAAGCAGACTCTTAACACCCAAGACTCTAATCCAGTGTTCTCCAATCTTGGGTCCCCAGATGTTTTGGGGGCATGCTGGGAGTTGTAGGCCAAAAACATCTGGGGACCCAAGGTTGGAGAACACTGCTCTAATCCACCTATATGCATCCTGCATATATGAATAAACGGACTGTAAGTAAAATGAATAAATGTCTTTATTAGTTTTAAACCTTGTATGGACAATCCATTCCTAGTTTTAAGAGCCTTTTAGCAGGCTTGGCAACCCACGTGGGGATAATAACCAGTTTCAATAACCAGGCTGTGCATAAGGGGGAAAACTCTGCTTCGTCCTAACCAGTATAGGACCGACTCCTTTCCATATCCTCCAACACTTTGTGCTAAATTTCCCAGAGGCATACGGCTGTTCGTTCCTGGAAGCAAGCTGATTCTCAAAGGACTGTTGTGAACAAACAACCCAAACACCTCCACTGAGGTGTTTCTCTATCATCTTTTGAAAAAATAACTTTTATCAGTAGAAAGAAAAGGTGAGAAACTATTTGGTGATTGGGGGGAACCTCTTTTGACCCCCCCAGACAATCTTGCAAATGGTCTTTTTCCCCCCCTTTTATTTTTTTTAACGGAGGAATTGGTAATTGGGAGAGTTCTCCCACCCCCTTCCCAAGGAAATCAATATCTCCTATCACAAAGAGGCGCAAATATACTGGGTGCCAACCAGCAGGTGCTCAGCTCAAGCATTTAATCAACTGGAATGACAGAACAAGCGACAACAGAGAGACAAGCCAAGAGGTTTCTGGAGGGATCAAGAAGCAAGGAGATATAATATCACATAAACAAATGAATTCCACAGACACTTTACAAATACGTATAACGATTTTATAGCCACACTAATTAAAAGCAAGCAGGTTCATGCAGCTATTTTTTAAAAAAATATGGTAAATGGTACATAAATTTATTAAATAATATTAAATAATAATGCCTCTCTAAAGCAAATAAACATGAAAATACTTACATATAACAAACACCAAACACATTTTGTTCAGAAATTGGTCTTCTTCATTGGTCCAGTAATATATCAGAGTTTCTCACATATGCAAAAGGAAAAAACAGAACCCTGTCTTTCAGCCCAAAAACGAGAAAGAACAATCGTGTAACAGTGGTGTCACCTCTTAAAAGCCACTATTGGCCCTCTATCAAGGGCAAAGGCAAGAAACCGTTAAGATGTCCACACGCCGGTAGTCCCAGGCTGCAGTTGCACACTACTAAGGGCTCAAATACCAATACAGACTTTTGTTGCCTCTGCTGTTGGGTTTTCCCGAGGTTTCTGGAAGGCCCAGGCCGAATCTGTCCATCCACTGGCTGGGCAGTGGCACATTTTTTTCTCTCCCACAAATGATTCCTAAATTGCCTCGCATTTTGTCAGGCAGATAATAGCAGTGCAGGCAGTTGAAAGTTTGAAGACAGCACACTGTGTCACTTTGATGGGGGAGAAAACACGCTGTGGGTTTGTTTGTGAGGTAAATCAGCCCCCACAATCAGCCCCCACTCTCAAGGAGCGCCTCCAGCAACATCAAGTAGGCCGCTCAACAAGATCTGCCACGGACGGCCTTCTCCTTATCCAATCAGCCAGAGCAGCCAGGCTGGTGGGGACTAGGAAGAGGGCCTTCTCTGCGGCGGCCCCCACATTATGGAACTCCCTCCCTAGTGACCTTCGCCATGCCCCCTCCGTGATGAGCTTCCGCCGTGCATTAAAAACATGGCTGCTCAGGCGGGAATATGGGGTGGGTTAGGATTTTAAAAGAATTTTTTATACTGTTTTAATTATCATATTTTATTGTATTGTTTTAATTGTACATTGCCCAGGGTGGCCGGGTGGCCGGGCAAATGGGCGATTAATAAATATAATAAATAAATAAATAAATAAATAAATATTTTCTGCAGCAGGAGGGGCAGCAGAGAAATAGTCCAGCGAGAGCCAGACTCTTCCCTGTACAACATGATGACCGCACCATTTTGTGTGTGTGTGTGTGTGTTTTAAAAGTGTTCTGATCAAAGGGGAGAGGGAGAAAAAAAGTTGTAGTAATGAATGCAGGGACTAATAGGCTCATCATAATAGCCCTTGTAAAAATGAAAATGAGATTGTGAAGCCCATAAGTGTACAGTTCTGGCAAGGATTAGTTATCTTTTTTGGGGGGGGAACTAGTTTCGTTATTAAATAACAGGTCCCGCAAGTAGCTTTCCATGGGGGAATATGGCCAGATATAGCACCCTTCCTATATGTAGCATTTTGGTAGCTCAATTCCCTCGCTGCCTCCCTGTGCAGTCTGCCGCCTTCCCTCCAGAGAAATGTACATACACTGCTCAAATTTAAAAACCAAAATGAAGAATGTCTGACTCTCAGATGTTGTTAGACTGAGAGCCTAATCTCCACAGCTGCTTTGTGGGTGACATTTGAAAGGCACCAGGGGTATTTCTGAGGAGTTTGAGGGCTGTCTGAAGCTGGCTTCACCAAGCTGGTGCCCTCCAGATATGTGGGCCTATAATTCCCAGCATCCCCCAGCCAGCAAGGCTGGCAGGGGTATGCTGTGAGTTATTTGGCCAACACATCTGGAGGGTACCAGGGCGGCCAAGGCTGGTCTGAAGATCTGTGAAAGTGCTACTTGGGTCAATCCCATTCCTTGGCTCCCATCATAAGATGAGTTCTGCTGGATCAGGTCAATGGTCCATATTCTACCTGTCCTGAAAGACCTGCATGGATTGCCCATTGCTTTCCGGGGTGCAATCCAAGTGGTTGGTTTTAACTTTCAGCACCCAAAACTGCTTAGGATCTGCTCTCTAAGGGGCTGCCTGTCTTGCTATGGACCTACTACCCAAGTATTAAAATCTGCAGGGGAGGCCCTTTTGACGGCACCATGACCCACAGAGGCCCACATTTGTCAGGCATGCGTGAAAGAGCTTTCTCCTGTGTTACCCCCAAACTATGGAATGCGCTCCCTCAAGAACTACAATCAGCCCCCACTCTCTTGGCCTTTAGAAAGCCTTTTAAAATGTAGAGGGCTTTTTTTTTTTTTTTAAGTTCTTGTTTTAATGGTTGCAAGGTTTTATTAAAGTTCTTGTTTTATTGGTTGCAAGGGACTGTCTTAATTTGTGTAAGCCGCTCTGAGAACCTTTTCTGGCTGAAGAGCGGGGTATAAATGAAATAAATAAATAAATAAATTTATTGTTTTAAATTGTTGTACATCTCCTTGATGGCGTTTTAGCAAGTAAGGCAGCATGGAATTGTTAATCATCTCCATCATCATCTTTTCCTCAGCTTCCTGTTTGGCCCACTGGCCCACCAGTTGCCTCTGAGAGGCCCTCACGCCCTCTGCAACTGTTGCTCCCGAGCAACAGGTATTCAAAAGCAGACTCCTTTTGAACACAGAGGGCCCATACGGCCATCACGACTAGCAGCCATCAATTCAATTCTGCTCCAAAATTGGTTCCAGGGCCTGCGCATCTGATTGAGGAAAGCGGAAAGAGACTGCTTGCCTACATGGAACGTTCTTTTGCACTGGTGGACACACACACACACACACACACAGCCGAACAGCTGTTTCCTCCCTCCTTCAGGCACATCAGAATCTCTTGCTAGTTAAGGTCTCAGAATGCATCTTCCCAGTGCAAGAATACACAGAGAGTTTTAGAAGCAGAGCCCTATTACTCATGGCAGCCCTCAGCAAAAAATAGCAGAATCCACACAGGAGGGTGCATTTATGTCACACACACACACACACACACACACACACACACCTTCAGTCTGGATTTTTCTCTTTCCCCCATAAGCTCTGCACACGGATTGAACTCTCTACTGCAGTGTTCTCCAACCTTGGGTCCCCAGATGTTTTTGGCCTACAACTCCCAGCATGCCCCAGCCAGCGTAGCTGGCTGGGGCATGCTGGGAGTTGTAGGCCAAAAACATCTGGGGACCCAAGGTTGGAGAACACTGCTCTACTGCACCTCTCTGTCTGTGGCAGAGAAAAGAAATGAGGCATTTATCTGACGAACGGCAACGTCTCCTTAAGCTACTCCCTGGGTTGGTTTGTGCTTTGCCATTCTCAGCTCGTCGGGAGTGCAATTAATTTGTAAGAAGTTAAAAATAAATACTATTGGAGATTTTTTTATTTCCCTGTTTTTTACCTGAAACTTTAAAATCCTTTAGAGGACATGGCCACATTAGGGAAGTCTCCAAAGCTTTCCCGCATGGCTAGTTTACGCCAGACGAGCCGCAGCCAAGAGACTGCGGCCAGCCAGCAGTCTCTGCCAACCACCTGTCCACCAAGGATTAATTCTCCAGACTGGCTTCTAAGTACAGAAGCTAGATGTGGTTAAAGTAACTACATCCACAGTTTGGGAGCGACACAGGAGAAAGCCCTTTTGTGCGTGCCTGATGAACGGGCCTCTGCGGGTCATGGTGTCCTCAAAGGGGCCCCTCTCCTACAGATCTCAATACTCAGGACAGGCAGGTTCAAAGCAAGACAGGCGGTCACTTAAATAGACAGGTCCGAAGCCAATTGGGGCTTGGTTAAAACCAACACCTTGTATTAAGCCTGGAAAGCAACTGGCAACTGGTGCAGAACTTTCAAGGTAGGTGTAATAATAATATGGTCCCCATTATCAGCTGAGCTGCCTCATTTTGCCCCAGTTGAAGTATGGATCCACTTAGGCTGCCTAGCCCAGCGCCAGCACCAACGCTGTTTACTTCACCCAGAACGAAGCTCACTTCCCAGTGCCGGTTCCAGGTTTTAGAGGGCCCTTTCTTGGGCTAGAAACTCTCAGTGAGCCCCCTCCCTCAGTGCATCAGCCTTCTCACCACCACTGTCAACAGCTGCTCCTCTCATCCTCTTCCTCCTCATGGCTCCCACTTGCTTGCTTGACAGGCAGAGAGCCAAGGAGCAAGTTGGCAGGGACATCTCCTGCTCCTCCTTCTCACCGCCACCGGTGCCTGGGCCGGAGCGAGAGGCAGGTGACCAAGCAGGTTGCCATGGTGAGGAGGAGCAAGTCCAGGGGGCTCATGTTAAAGGCAGCCGCCGGTGTGATCACATCACTCCGGTGCTTAAGGAGCTGCACTGGCTACCAGTTGCTTGCCGAGTCGAATTCAAGGTGTTGGTTCTGACCTTTAAAACCCATATGGCTCCGGTCCAGTTTATCTCAAGCAGCATCTCCAGCAACATCAAGTAGGCCACTCAACAAGATCTGCCATGGACGGCCTTGCCTTCTCCTTGTTCCATCAGCCAGAGTGGCCAGGCTGGTGGGGACTAGGAAGAGGGCCTTTTCTGTGGCGGCCCCCAAGTTATGGAACGAACTCCCCAGTGACCTCTGCCATGCCCCCTCTGTGATGAGCTTCCACCGTGCATCAAAAACATGGTTTTTCAGGTAGGAATATGGAGTGGGCTAGGATTTTAAAGTTTTAATGGTATTGTATATTTTGTTTTATTGTGTGTATATATATATATATATATATATATAGTGTATTGCCCAGAGTGGCCGGGTCACCGGCCAGATGGGAGATTCAGAAATATAATAAATAAATGTTAGAGGGCCTCCACTAGGGTGTGGATCCTTGGCAGGTGCTTGCCCATGCCGACCCTTGACCCCGGCTCTGCCGCTTCCCAATGAAATGTCTACCGGGTGCCATCCAAGATCGCATTGACTTCATGGGAAATGTGGAGAGGACCTTTCTTTGGTTTGTTTTTAGCTCCCTGCCATCTGCGGAAGCAGACGACGATGACTCCCTGAGATATTGCTGGCTGCCTCTGACAGCATCGCAGTGCGGAGGAGAAATGCTTAGAATGTGCTTGTCCCAGTTGCTGAATGAATCAGCCCTCCAAGTTCTGGTGACTCAGGACCCGGAGATTTTTCTTCTGTGGCTCCGGCAGGTCTTGCTCTCAACAGGGGGCTGCAGATACCTTCAGCGGCATTAGAGTGGTTTAGAAATCACAGAGACTCCCAACGGCCGCCATTCCTTAATGTCAAAAGTACAACCCTTATTCAGTCCTCAGCCATGAATCTAACGATGTAAAAACATCGACCATCAAAAAAAAAAACAACCAACCAACCCTCAGCCAGCGTGCTGGGATGCCTTGTGAATCCTCAATGAAGTTGCCATCTCCGTGGGGCGCTCTTCCCCACCTCTGGCATTCTATGCTTGAATAATGCCTGTCCTCCCACACCGCCTCTGGAGAACTGACAGCTGAATTACATTCATATCTCTGCCACACACCCCTCAAGCTTTTGTGCCGTGCGGCTCACAGATATATACCTTTTTACCCACTGTTTTGGGGAGGGGCCCTGCCGAAAAGGATGGGAATGAGTCAGTGGGATGGATGATCCATCCTGCCTCGTGGGTGTGGCATGTGGCACATGACAACACACCGGGGGGGGGGGGAGCTGTCGCAGGTGTCGGCATCATACTCAGCGCTGGTGGAACAGTTCTGAAATGGAAACAGGCAACCACGGAACTGTGCAGTCACCACCATCTTAAAAACTGACTCTGCTTTGGCACTTCCCTGGGTGGCAGGGCATTCCAAGGGCAGCAACCACAGGTCTCCCAGGAGCAGTGGTGTAGTTGAACCAAGGCTTGCAGGGAGACAGCAGCTGCCATGTTGTTTGTTTTACTAGCAGGGCTGCTGGTGTTTTCTGCTACCAACCTCAGGATTCCCTGTTCCCTCTGAGCTGAGTTGCAATCCTCACAGAAGCTTGGAAGAAATGAATTTTTCCAACAGCGATATATTATAGTCCCTTGATGTAATGTGAAGTATTTTGGAGTGGCCTGATCTTGAATGGGCAGTTAAGACCTGTTTGCTTTACAAGAGACTTGCTCCTGCTGGAGAGGAAAGCTGCTGGAATTGGTTTGTTGATATGCATTAACACAGTGGCCTACAATTTTGGGACTCACCTTGGGGTGTGGCTGCCATGATGTGTGCCTGCACTTCAAAAGTTACCACTCTGCCAGTGCTCGCTCACACACACACACACACACACACACACACACACACACACACACACACTGCCCCTGCGAATGATGCTGAGTGATGATAGAGCATCACTTGCACTGACATTATGGTGGGGGAGGAATACTGGAGGCTGCTAAGAGGACTATCACCCCCCAAATTTACCAAATTTACTCCTCCAAAAAATCATAGAAATCCACCCTCGCATTTCACCACTCATGAATGAATGGGACTATGGAATGTGGGGTTGCGGGGTGGGTGGGTGGGAGGCATTTCAACCCCAGTCCCACATCATCACAGCACAGATCTTGTAGGCTAGAACTCAACTATAGCACAACCGCAATGGGTCCAAGCTGTCAAAATCTCTTAAGGGAGAAAAAGTATTGCGCCCTAATAAGAGCATAAGAAGAGCCCTGTTGGATCAGATCAAGGATCCATCTAGTTTTGCATTCTGTTCACACAGTGGCCAACCAGCTGCCCACAGGATCCCACAAGTACGACATGAGAGCAACAGCAGCCTTTCCGCCCCAGTTGCTCTGTTCCCCAGCAACTGGTGTACAGAGGCATCCTGCCTTCGATACTGGCAGTAGTATATAGCCATCAGGACTAGCAGTCCCCCATGAATTAGTTTAATCCCGTTTGAAGGCCATCCAAGTTGGTGGCCATCACTACATCTTCTAGTAGCAAATTCCATAGTTTAATTAAGTACTGTGGGAAGAAGTAATCCCTTTTATCTGTCCACCAATCAGCATCATGGGATGATCCCACTGGGGTCTAGTATTAGGAGAGAAGGGGGAAAATGTTTCCCTATCCAGCCCCTTGATCATTTTGGTTGCCCCTTTCTGCGCTTTTTCCAACTCTACAATATCCTTTTTTAGGTGCGGCGACCAGAAGTGTGCACAGCATTCTGAATCTATGGTGGTCGCACCATAGATTTGTATAAGGGCAGTAGGATCGTGGCAGTTTTATTTTCAATTCCTTTCCTAATTATGCCTAGCATGGAATTTGCCCTTTTCACAGCAGCCGCACACGGGGGTCAACATTTTCATTGAGCTGTCCACCACAACACCAAGATCTCTTCCTTGGTCAGTCAGCACTAGCTCAAATCCCATCAGCATATACATGAAGTTGGGATTTTTTTTTGCCCCAACGTGCATCACTTTACACTTGCTTACATTGAACCACATTTGCCATTCGGAAGCCCATTTTCCCAGTTTGGAGAGATCCTTTTGGAACTCCTCACAATCCCACCCTAAATAATAATTGTGTGCCCCCATTTGGGATGGAGGAGGACACAGAGCAACTGAGCCTGAGAGTTTTGGGGGAGGAGCCAAGCACATGAGTAAGCGGAAGACATCTGCTCTGCAGCATGACCCAGCTGTGCTTACTCTTCAATCCGCCCCTGCATAAAAGACAAGCCTCAAACCCAGTTTCAGGTGCAGGAAGCCATTGTCGATGCTCAGCCGTAGTGGAGAATGTTCCTGTCAGCTCCCGGGACCAGCTTTGTTTATTCTTGACCCCAGAAAGACTCCGAATTCCTTCAGCGCATCCTTCTACTTGTTTTGTGTTTTCATTGGCTTCTCAGAGAGGTATTCTTGGCTTCTTGACCTTGGACTGGGTAATCAACTAACGCTAGCTGCCGCTTATCACTCGACCGTGAGTAATTCACAACAATGATTTTGTGTCATCCGCAAACCTGGCCACCTCTCGTTGCTCGCTCCTAATTCCAGCTCATTTATGATGGCCACATGAAGAAACAGGCACCCAGTAAGGGAGCACAGAATATCCCACACTTGGGGGTGGGGGGCACATGCTCTGGTCAATGGCTCCAAGTTTGAACCTTGAACTGAAGCAGCCCACGTTTTCCTTTCGATGTTAGTCCTCCCAGGAGGCTGAGAAAACCCTGCCAGATCTCCCAGAAGTTATTAAAGCGAGATGTTAAGGGTGAACTATCACTGTCGGTGCACACACCATACAGCAACAGGGGAGGCGGGTGTCACAGCAGGGATAATGTGCTCATAAAGGTTGCCACACTGCCGAAGTCTCAACATAATTCGAACAACTCAGTGGCACATTAAGCCCCAGTTATGTTCAGTCTCCTGCTGCCCTTTCACGGATACACAGCTAACAGGGTGGTATGTATGCACACACAGCTTCCTGGCGGGTCCCAAACTGTGGTTGAAAAGGGAAACAGATTGTGCATGTCTCCCACTATCTCCCACTGTCAGCATCAAGCTGAAAACAGTTTGCCCACCCACGAAAAATACCACCAGAGCAGCAGCGCAAACGCAGAAAGCCAAGCAAGCAACTGGCATGCCTCCACAACTGGTTTGCACTGTGGCATGTGTGGACAGCCCAGGTGCCTGATGGAACCCTGTTAATTTACTGTTAATCTCGGTTTCCCAAGCATCTTTGGGTTTTTGCAAGATATTCTTATTTATTTTTCCTGATAGATTGACAAATTATAACAAGCTGTAGGGATGTGAAATGGCTGTGAAATCATCTTTGTCATGTTGCAAACACACCCAACACACTCTGTGGCTCTGTCTGTATTGTAGGGGGAGATGGGATGGGACGTGATGCCTTCCAGGGAAGTGTGCCCTCTGTAACTGATCTGGTCATGGAGCAACCCTAGAAACGCTTATCAGGAACCCCCAAACTCCCTGGAACTAGAGGTGTATGAGAGCCATTAGCAGAGCAGGCCAAAGGAACCTGGTCCAGCATCCTTCGTCTCATATTAGGGTGGTATATAAATGAAATAAATAAATAAAATATCCAGCTAGATGCCCCCAGGAAGCCAATAGTAGAGGCCGAGGGCAAGAGCCTTTGCTGAGGTTGCCCCCCTAGAAACTGGTATTCAGTGGCATAAAATGGCTCTGAACAAGCAAGATTTGTTTGCTTGTTTATTTATGTATTATATTTATATCTCACCTTTTTTCCTGCAAGGAACTCAAGGCAGCTTACATAATAATCCTCCTCCTCCTCCTCCTCCTCCCCCCCCCCAGTTTATCCTCACAATAAGCCTGTGGGGTAGGTTAGGCTAAGAGTCAGTGACTGGCCCAAAGTCACCCAGTGAGCTTCATGGCCGAGTGGGGACTAGAATCTGGATCTCCCAAGTCCCAGTCCAATGCTCTAACCACTATACCACATTGGCTATCTATTTAGCCCACATTCATAGGCTGCCAGGGTAGGTCATAGCAAAGGTTCCCTCTAGCCACCATAGCTACTAATTGACCTCTTCCTCCTCCATGACTTTCCCTAACCAACCATCTAATTGAGCAGGCATTTTATCACAGCAAATTCTGTTACAGCAAGGGTGCAGAATCCTCAGCCTGCAGGCCGAATCCAGGCCACCAACCTTCCCAATCCAGCCTACTGGGGTGACTCTAGGGGCCAGGGCTTGGCCTCCAAGCCTTGCCCCCCTGGAAGAATCCCCTTTGGAGGGGATCCCCCACAGTGTCATTTCCGTTCTGAGAACAGAGGTGGGAGGGGGAGCGGCACACAGAGGGATCCCCGCCGTTATCTCCAGTCTGAGACTGGAAATAACAACCGTGGGGATGCAGGCAGCAGGGGACTCTGCAGTCATGTGTTGTGTCAAGTCTAAAGTCCTTTGGCCTTTTCTTCACATGGTTTATCATCCAGGTTAAGTTTCTATGGATGTTCTAGCCCCTACGTCTCAATATGGTGCTTGGGTCTACTCCTGCAGCATGACCAATGACTTCCCCCTCATTTACCCTCACCCGGAGAGCACCCAAATGCACCCTTTCCCCACACCCTTCCGTGCACTCATCAGCGCCAGCGATTTGTGAAGATTTATGGCTTGCCTTCCCTGTCGTATCATCTCCCTCCTCCCAAAGAGTTCTACATTTCAGTTTTCCAGCTCAGTAAGCCTGTCAATAATAAACACCTCATCAGTCATGTCTCCTCACGGAAAGGTGCTCCCAAGGCCCTGGATCTGTAGAAACTGTTTAAATGCAAAAGCTGGGGGAGGGGCAGGAGAGAAGGAGGCCAGCGTTGCGAAGATCAGAACCCCTTGCACTGATTTCCCTCCAGGTTTGGGGCAGGGGAGGTTTAGAGACCAATTGTCTCTTCATTTTTTGTTTTCCATCCCTTGGTGTGCTGGGATGAAATGAGCCTGGAGACCTCCTCCTCCTCCCTCATTTGCTGAGATGGCTTTTCACACAGACACCAGGGCTAACTTTTACGTTTTGGGGCAGCGCGAAGGTATTTCTGGAGGCAGTTTAACTTTCATTAGGAAACACACAGCTCTCTGCGAAGCAAACTGGATTGCGACAACTCCAGGTGCCAGTTGCCTGCAGTGTTTCCTCTCCGAACAACTTGAGGAGCCAAGAAACGCAGTGCCAGTTTTGCAGAGTACAAAACTCCCCGGGAGAGAAGATGGAGGGATTTCCCCCTCTCCTTCTCTATGTCGCATGAAAAGGGGGCAAACCATCGTTCGGGGTAGAGCACCTGCTTTGCACATAGAAGGCCCCAGATTCTATGCTTGGTACTTCGAGCTAATAAGGAGTTGAGGTGATGGGGAAGATATCTGCCCGCCTGAGACCCTATGGAGCTGCTGACAGAAGAGACCAGCCTTCCCAAGCTTGGCACCCTGCAAATGTGATGAAATACAGCTCCCATCACTTTCGGTCAACAGGGCCACTGGCCATGCTGGCTGGGGACGATGAGGATTGAATTCAAACACATCTGGAGGGTATCAGGTTGGGGAAGGCCGGAGTAGACAATTCTGGGCTGGATGGACCAACAGTTTGACCCAGTAGAAGACAGCTCCACATCCCCTGCTTTGCATGCAGAAGGAGCCAGGTTCGATCCCCAGCATCTCCAGGTAGGGCCAGGAAGGAATCCTGCCTTAAACCCTGGAGAGCCGCTGCTGCCAGTCAGTGTTGTCAATACTGGGTTAGATGGACCAAGGATCTGACTCAGTAGGAGGCAGCTTCCTATGTTCCTACTTCAGAGTTACGATGAAGACCTTTAAGACCTCTGCCAGGAAAAAAAAAAAAAGGCAGATGTAGCCAAAGAATCATAGATGTTTTATGAACCCCCAGGTTGCACAGAGCAACTATTTCACCCTGAAGCAGCCCTGTAGCTCCAAACTGTTTAGCGCCTGAGCTGCTGCAGTGGGATCTTTACAGATCGGAACAGATGCCTCAATTGGGAGTGCATCAGCTCAGAAGAAACTCACAGTGGATCAGCATGACATGTGCCATGTGGCAGGTTGGTTGTTCACTGGGCTTCGTGCCAATGAGCACATTCATGGCAGCAGAAGCTACTCCCCAGGTTTCTTCCTTGGCTTCTGCCCTAATGTGGATTAGAGCAACCGCCTTTACACAGCCTAGTAGGAGAAGTTATCCCATAATGGTTTTGGATTGGAGGATCTGCAGGACACAGAGACGCCTTGGAGGAATCTCAACTCCTTTTGGGGTATGGATGAGAATCAAGAGTTTGAGTTTGTTGACTTGATGGCTCCCAAATCCCCAAGTTTCAGAAATGTCTTCTCAAATCATTTCCACCCCATGAAGTCTCTGCGAACCAGCAGGATGAAGGCTCCTGCTCTGAAGCTTGTGGAGACCTTTGCCCATGAGAGGCAACAGCCCTTTTGAATCCACCTCTCTCTCTCTCTCTCTCTCTCTCTCTCTCTCTCTCTGTGTCTGTGTGTCAAAATGACTGCAAGAGATTTCTAGTTGGTTTTTGCTTAATGTACAATTGATTGCAGGACATTTTTCTAGAGCTGTGTACCACAATGTGTTGCCTGCCATTGCTCAGCACCCTGAAAATGGTAAGGCCTTCAGCCAATGGACTCTATCACAACTCAGGGCACGCACTCAAACTCCCAAATCTAGCAACAAAATGGCAAAAGCTGAATCTAAAGCCCTCTAAAGGCTCTGAAGGAATGGCGGCGCCTTCAGCTCTAGGGGAACTACTACGAGAAATGCAGAGCAATCAAATTGTATCTCTTGGGCCCTTTGTTTGAAAGACTCCTCCTCACACCAAAGTCTCCCCAGATAGGCTAGGCTGGAAATCTTCTCTTTGAAGGGTTAACGAAGGTGTGTAGTTGTACTTTCAGGTAAACACTCTGGATCTGACCCCAGGTCCATGAAAGGATTGTAGCTGCATCAATGAACCCAGGAAGCTGCCTTCTCCTGAGCTTACAGAGAATAATAAGGCTATTGATGGCCATTAGATGAGATGGCTGCATATTCCCTCCAGTATCGGAGGCAGTATTCCTCTCAATACCAGTTGCTGGGGAACATGAGCAGGAGGGTGTTGGGGCTCTCACATCTTACTTGTGGGCTTCCTGGCTACTGTGGGAACAGAATGCTGCACCAGATAGGACTTTGGTCTGATCCAGCATGGCTCCGTCTTGTGTTGTCCGTTGGTCAATCTTGCCCAGTGCTGCCTACTCAGAATGGCAACAGCTCTCCGGGCAAGGCTGTATTGGTGAGGCTTTATGGTGGCAAACCAGGAGTGGTGCTAGCGGGGAGTTGGAGAATTCAGCAACCAATTCAAATGAGTTCAGATTTCTACGAATCTGACCTGCAGCAGACCCGCTTTTTCTGAGTTACATAGATTTAGTGAACTTGCAAACCAGTTTTTCACTTTGGGGGCGGTGTTTTTTTTTTTTTTTTTTAACAACGATTCACACTTGCGCTAAGGCAGATTACCGCATTTGCGGAAGTGCACCTTAGTGCTGAGGAGCAGTTGCACAAATGCGCTAATCTGCACTAGTTATAGGCACTTACATCTACTATATAAATGTGAAAGTTTGTCCGTATGTATGTACGGGCGTTTGCGTGCGTCGCATAGGCTCCTACACGGTTGGACGGATCCGCCCCAAACTTGGCACGCATTCTCAACATCACCCAAGGACAAAGACTGGCGGGTCCAAATCTCCGAAAAAGCCATCACTGCGCCTGTACGGCCCAAAATAGATGAGAGCCAATGGCGTCACTTGGAATGTTTGCAGGGGCCATTCAGGAGCAGCTATGCAAATCACTCCAATGGCATGTAGAATGTTGGAATGAACTGCCGCCACAGGGGCCCAATCAGGAGTGGATATGCAAATCTCTCCTACGTCCAAACAGAATGTTCATATGAACTGCAGCTGGGGCCTACACGGGGGGGGGGGGGAGCTAGGATTTCATTGTTGGGTAGCCCCGGGGCGGGGGGGGGGGCTGGCAAGCTAGGATCACATTGTTGTGTAATCCCTGGTGGGAGGAGCAGGGAATTCATTGCTGTGTAGTCTCGGGGGGGGGGGGGAGCTGGGATTTCATTGTGTAGTCCCGGAGGGGAAGGGAAGCAGGCATTTGATTGTATATTCCTGGTGGGGGGGGAAGCAGGGATTTCATTGTGTAATCCTGGGGTGGGGAGCAGGGATTTCATTGTGTAATCCTGGGGGGGGGGGAGCAGGGATTTCATTGTGTAATCCTGGGGGGGAAGCAGGGATTTCATTGTGTAATCCTGGGGGGGGGAGCAGGGATTTCATTGTCTAGTCCCGGGGGAGGAAGAGATTTGATTGTGTATTCCCGGGGGGGGGGGAGAGCTGGGATTTCATTGTTGTGTAGTTCCGGGGGGGGAGCAGGGATTTCATTGTGTAGTCCTGGGGGGGGGGAAGGGATTTCACTGTGTAGTCCTAGGGAAGCTGGGATTTCATTGTGTAGTCCCGGGGGAAAGGGAACAGGGATTTCATTGTGTAGTCCCGGGGGAAAGGGAACAGGGATTTCATTGTGTAGGCCGGGGGGAGGGGGAGCAGGGATTTCATTGTGTAGGCCGGGGGGGGAGCAGGGATTTCATTGTCTAGTCCCGGGGGGGGGGGAAGAGATTTGATTGTGTATTCCCGGGGGTGGGAGCTGGAATTTCATTGTTGTGTAGTTCCGGGGGGGAGCAGGGATTTCATTGTCTAGTCCCGGGGGGGGGGAGAGATTTGATTGTGTATTCCCGGGGGGGGGAGCTGGGATTTCATTGTTGTGTAGTCCCGGGGGAAAGGGAGCAGGGATTTCATTGTGTAGTCCTGGGGGGGGGGAGGGATTTCACTGTGTAGTCCTAGGGAAGCTGGGATTTCATTGTGTAGTCCCGGGGGAAAGGGAACAGGGATTTCATTGTGTAGTCCTGGGGGAAAGGGAACAGGGATTTCATTGTGTAGGCCGGGGGGAGGGGGAGCAGGGATTTCATTGTCTAGTCCCGGGGGGGGGGGGAAAGAGATTTGATTGTGTATTCCGGGGGTGGGAGCTGGAATTTCATTGTTGTGTAGTCCCGGGGGAAAGGGAGCAGGGATTTCATTGTCTAGTCCCGGGGGGGGGGAAGAGATTTGATTGTGTATTCCCGGGGGTGGGAGCTGGAATTTCATTGTTGTGTAGTTCCGGGGGGGAGCAGGGATTTCATTGTCTAGTCCCGGGGGGGGGAGAGATTTGATTGTGTATTCCCGGGGGGGGGGGAGCTGGGATTTCATTGTTGTGTAGTCCCGGGGGAAAGGGAGCAGGGATTTCATTGTGTAGTCCGGGGGGGGGGGAAGGGATTTCACTGTGTAGGCCGAGGGGGGGGGAGCAGGGATTTCATTGTTTAGTCCCGGGTGGGGGGAAGCAGGGATTTCATTGTGTAGTTCTGGGGGAGCAGGTAGTCCCGGGGGAGCTGGGATTTCATTGTGCAGTCCCAGGAGAGCTGGTAGTCCCGGGGGAGCTGGGATTTCATTGTGTAATCTTGCTGGGGGAGCTGGGATTCCATTATGTAGTCCCGGGGGACCTTACCTATGGAGGGATTCAAAACAGCGGACAGCTACCTTAAAGAATTTCGAACAAATAGTGCCTATAGGAAAATGACGACCCGTGCAACACCGGGTAAAAAAAGCTAGTTTTTTTAATAAATAGAACAATACAATTATTTATCTTGCCACCTTGTGCAATCCACTCACAAAACTGTGAGTCATAGTGCACAAAAAACAACACAACATATCTTTACAAACAATACAAAAATACTAACAGGGACATGATGGCACTTAGTCGCACTTTCAAGTAAACCCTCTGGAAACACTTAACAAAATCTGTACATCCCATATCAGGATCCCTTCCCCCCCTCAACAACTCATGCAAATATTTTATTTATTTATTTATTACATTTATCAATCGCCCATCTGGCCGGTCACCCGGCCACCCTGGGCGATGTACAATTAAAATACAATAAAACACAATAAAATATAATAATTAAAACAATATTAAAAAATTCTCATTAAAAACCTAACCCACCCCATATTCCCGCCTAAACAGCCATGTTTTTAATGCACGGCGGAAGCTCATCACGGAGGGGGCATGGCGAAGGTCACTAGGGAGGGAGTTCCATAATGTGGGGGCCGCCACAGAGAAGGCCCTCTTCCTAGTCCCCACCAGCCTGGCTGCTCTGGCTGATGGGATAAGGAGAAGGCCGTCCGTGGCAGACCTTGTTGAGCGGCCTACTTGATGTTGCTGGAGGCGCTCCTTGAGATAAGCTGGGCCGGAGCCGTATAGGGTTTTAAAGGTCAAAACCAACACCTTGAATTCGGCTCGGCAAGCAACTGGTAGCCAGTGCAACTCTTTAAGCACTGGCGTGATGTGATCACGCCGGCGGCTGCCCTTAATCAGGCGAGCCGCCGCGTTCTGTACCAGCTGAAGCTTCCGGACCGTCTTCAAGGGTAACCCCACGTAGAGCGCATTACAGTAGTCTAGGCGAGAGGAGACCAAGGCATGAACCACTGATGGGAGCAGGTGATTAGGAAGGTAGGGGCGCAGCTGCCGTATCAGATGGAGTTGATACAGCGCCGCCCGGCTCACAGCTGCCACCTGAGCCTCCATGGACAGCTGGGAGTCTAGAATGACCCCCAAGCTGCGGACCTGGTCCTTCAGGGGTAGATGTACCCCATTCAGCACCAGGTCAACATCCCCTAACCCCTACTAAATATTGCCTTAATAAGATCCAAGTAGAAGCCCGTGCAAATGCTCAGAGCTTCCCGTGATTAAATGCTGAACTTGGCTCTGCTCCCATAGTTTTAATGACTAGCAACAGTCATTTCTTGCCTCTTGTCTGCCCCTTTCATAAATGCTGCCCCGTAAAATATATTTACAGGAAATGAGTCCACTTAAAAAGGCTGCCAACTTGCTCACTGACTGTCAAGCAAGCCAGTGGTAGCCATGGTGAGAGAGAGGAGGAGGTGCCAGAGCAGCTGGTGACACTGGTGGTGAGAAGGTGGACTCACTGTGGGAGCGGGGGGGGGGGGTCCATGGAGGGGGTCTTGCCCAAGGGCCCTTAAAAACCTTGAACCAGCATTGGTTTGCAGTGTGTGTGTGTGTGTGTGTGTAGCTGATGGATGTTTTTCCACCCAGAAAAAACACAAACTTATTCCCCAAACTTCTAAAATGCCAATCAGCCCAATCTGTCATAAGCATTTGTGTTTGCCGTGTTCTCCCCCCGCCATAATTCTCATACAGTTCTTTGGCTTCAACAGATGTGACTGACGTCTTCTAAAACGCGGTGCCTTTCACAACAAGCATGATGACTGACAACCCTGCGGTAGGTGGCCCAGCCAACGAACAGAGTTATTGTTCAGTTGTGATTATGCAAAACAGTTTTTAGATGTTTGTTACTGTTCCCAGGCAGAAACATCAGCAGTGCTTGGAGAAGATTTTCCTCTGCACCTCAGTGATTTTCACAGTCTTGTTCTGTGACCCACACAAGCTCTTCTCCCTAGCTACACCATTATGAATTAAAGCTTTGGGTTTTTTTTTTTCTATTCATCCTCTCCATGCTGTTCACATTCACAATTTATAAATCACTACTATTTTATTTATTTTAAATTATTTTTAGGCCACCTTTAAGGGTGGCACCCTCTCAAGGCAGCATACAAGAGAAAAACCATATATAGTAGATTCAATAAAATCAGTAAGTAGATATTCAATAACAACAACAACAACAACAACAATAAAAATAAATAAAAACAGAAATTACTAATAAAAACCAGCAGCCCAGGACACTGCAGGAAGGACAGCAAAAACAGGTTGGTCTTCAGAACTTTCCTGAAGACCTGCAAAGAAGGGGCCTGATAAGCCTCCAATGGAAGCTGATTCCAGAAGTGTGGGGACACCACTGAGAAGGTCCTCCCCCTTGTACTCACCAGTCCAACTGTGTTTGACAGGGGGCAAGTGAGAAGGGCCTCTGTTGTTGACCTCACAGAATTAGGCCCACATATGCCCATAAGAACATAAGAAGAGCCCTGCTGGATCAGACCAAGGGTCCATCTAGCCCAGCATTCTGTTCACACAGCACTCAAGCAGCTGCCCACAGGAAACCCACAAGCAGGACATGAGTGCAACAGCACCCACCCACCCCGCCCATGTTCCCCAGCAATTGGTGTCCATAGGCACACTGCCTCTGATACTGGAGGTAGCATATAGACATCAGGACTCGTGGCCATGGATAGCCTTCTCCTCCAGGAATTTGTCCAATCCCCTTATAAAGCCATCCAAAGTGGTGGCCATCACTTCATCTTGTGGCAGAGAATTCCATAATTTAACTCTGTGCTGTGTGAAGAAGACTTTTCTTTTACCTGCCCTGAATCTTCCACCAGAGGCATGCCAGCCTCTCCCACAATGCATTGCTGCCTGATCCCCAGCTCAATAGAGGCAAAAACCACTCCAGCGCAAAAGGCAAGGGTGGGCTGGGCTGCCTATATCTGTAGCACCCACTATGTCTCTTCCTTTCAGCTCCATTCATGGCACCCTTGCGAAGATGGCTGGCCACCCCTGGGCTACGTAACAAGGTGCCACACGGTTAGGCACCTCTCCCAGTGTCCCATTTTGTGGCCAGCCATTTTGCCAATCCTGTGGGAGAAGAGGCAAAGAATGAAGGCCGCTGTCATTGAGAGGCAGCCCAGGAATCATTGGCAGCCCCACCCACCGGGAAGGAGCCCCGGCTTAGTTCTTCAGCTTTGCATCACTGCTGGAAGTGTGGTCAAGTCTCTCTCCTTTTCACACATCTACTCCCCACCCGCTGCCAAACATTCTCTCCTAAACAATGCAGCAAAATCCAGGCACGGGCGGCCTCCCTCCCTCCGTCCCTCTCTGCTCTCTCCACTTTATTCTGTGCACGCTGCAAGGTTCCTTGGATCGGAACAGCGTTGGCATCAGGTCATCCCATCAGCAGGACATGCTTGCTCATAAGCAGTGAAACCTACCAGCTGTGAAGCTTGCCGATGAGTCACTGCTTGCGTCAAGAAGGCCTTCTGAATGGGACGGGCTGATGGTCAAGGAGACCCCTGTGGGGCTGTAAAGCCAGGAAACTTTTTGCAAAGAATGCTAGGATTGTTTTTCAAGGTTCCCAACTTTGTCAGAACCTAGTTCTTTCCCCAGGCTAAGTAACTGAAGTTCCACCGCAAACCTGCAGAGTGAGAGAGAGGTGGCAGAGGCAGTCTCACTCTTCACCTCCCAGTCCTGCATCTTCGCTAGACTCACTTTTTTGCCCGTGTAGCAAAAGCATTACGGAGGAGGAGGGAAGGAGGCGGGAGAGACCCCAGGATAGCTCATTTCCTGGCCTCTCCAGTCTCTTCCCCTCCCCACCCGCCCCAATGCCCCCTTTCCCCCCTCTCCAAGGTCATATCCCCGGCCTCAGAGAGGCAGCTGGCATGGTTCTTTCCCTGCCAGCTGTGAGGGGGAGGGCGGCGGATGGCAAATTCCCCCCTGCAAGGTCGGAGAGCTGTCTCTGACCTCAGATCTAGGAATCCAAAGTATCCTGTAGCCCCTCAGATGCTGTCTAGGGTCCATAGGATGGCTCCCTTAATGGGTTTTATTGGTTTAATCTATTTTTAAATTGTTTTTGTAAGTGGCCTTGAGTGCCAGTTTTTGGTAGAAAGGTGGGGTATAAATAAAAAAAAAACAAATGAGTCCCAGAAAGAGCCTCTTTAATCGACTTGTTATGGCGATTTGTGCCCTCCTCAGCCCATTCCATTCATTGGTCAGAGCAGGGGTGGGGAACATGTGGTCCTCCAGAGGCTGGTGGACTGCAACTCACATCAGGCCATAGCCTGGATTCCTGCATTGAGCAGGGGGTTGGACTCGATGGCCTTGTAGGCCCCTTCCAACTCTACTTTTCTATGATTCTATGATGGTTGGTGAGTATCATGACCTAGCTCCGTTCATGGATTCAGTTTAGGAAAACAACCAGACTTTACAAATTCCTTGGAAGAAATCCTAATCTTAGAAAAGCTACAAAGCGAAGGCTGACTTCTCGACTCACCACACCACATCTTGATTTTGTAATCTGGCCCAGTATTCATGTGTGTTCCTCCAGATGGAAGCCAGGGAACATGCAAAACTGCAGCCAAACTCAGCTGCCCCGATTTTATGGTGGATACCACAGAGGAGAGTGACAACTGAGCACCTCGATATTAATGGGCTGAATCGGATCCCAACCCTTTGTGTATAGTCACTTATAGGCCATCTTGGACATTTGTATTTATTTATTTATTATATTTATATCCCACCTTTTTCCTCGCAAGGAACCCAAGGCAGTTTACATAATCCTCATCCTCCTCTCCATCTTATCCTCACAACAATCCTCCCAACAACTCTCAGCCTAACTTACCTCACAGGGTTGTTGTGAAGATAAAATGGAGAGGAGGAGGAGGATTAGGTAAGTTACCTTGAGTTCCTTGCAGGAAATAAAGGAGGGATATAAATATAATAAATAAAATAAAATACATAAACCCTGTGAGGTAGGTTAGGCTGGGAGTCTGTGACTGGCCCAAAGTCGCCCAGTAAGCTTCATGGCTGAGTGGGGACCTGAACCCGGATCTCCCGAGTCCAAGTCCAACACTCTAATCATTACGCTACGCTGGCTCTCTGGTACACTGGAAATGTCCAAACATAGGAAAATTTACATTTCACAGTTTTGATCTGCGACAGCCTTCCTAATGTGAAGGCCTCCAGGTGTGCTAGACTCCAGTTGCTCAAGGATTCTGGGAGGTGTAGTCCAACACATCAGAGGCCACCAGGTTGGGGAAGGCTGATCTTCACTGCTAAGTGCAACCAACCAACTTCTTTCTGCAGCTGCAGCATTATGAGCTGTGTTGGCCTTGACCACTTGGTTTCATTGCGTGTAAAATTGGTTCTGTTCATGTATTGTTTCCCACTTGTTTGAAATGCATTGGACACTTCTTCTGGGAAAAAAAACATTCCCTACCTTAGAACTGCAGAGCACGTTGTATAATGCCCATTATGTATCATTTTAATGCCAGTGGGAAGATACAAGCTTTGAACGTCGGCACAAGCAAATAGGACGACAAGGATGGCACAAGACAGTTGCTTAGGAAATGTTCTATATAAATACTCGTCATTATTAATATGGCCATCATTATTACTCAAGCTGACCTTGAGAGAAGAATAGACAGTGACGCTTAGACATTCCAGCACTAAAAAAAGGCTAACAGAGAAGATCTCCCAAGTAAGGAAAGCAAGAAACATGGAGCAGCACTGCGGTGTATTAGTCCCGGGTGGCCAACTAGTGGCCTCTCAGATGTTTTGGCCTACAATTGCCATGATTGCTCACCATGCTGGCTAAGGCTGATGGGAACTGTAGACCAAAACATCTGGAGGACCACCCCTGATTTAAGGAAACCCTCTGAGTAAATGAAATCTCAATTTGTGGCAAAGGGGTTCTAATACATTCCCCAGAAATGTCTCCCCAACAGGAAGGGTGGCTACTCACGCATTGCCAAAAAAGAGGAAATGCATCGTGAAAGAAGAGGACAAAAGAGGACATCAATTTGCATAACATTTGGACGTGCAAATGTATATGCATAGATGCATATAAATGACTATAATTTAAATAGAAATACACTACATTTCTCCATAATGGAGAGGACTGTGACCAGGTGACCTGTCCACCTGCTCAGTCTGCTGTCCTTCAAACAAAGGGCTGCATGCGTGGCCACCCTATCAACAGGGCAAGACCCAGTGGGCAGGAACTCATCCTCCATCCTTCCTGAATGGTTCATCGGTAGGGAAGATTTCAGCCAGGTGCACAGCAACGGGGCCAGCATTCAGAACCAGCACTGTCAGACTCCCGCCAGGGCCCACGGCCCAGTATGGAGCCTGCTGCTGACCCCCAGAGCCCCGGGCCCTGCTCCTTCTCCTTGTGGATGCCCGTACACCTGCCCTAACCAAGCATGTGAGCAGTGACAAAAGCAAAGCAGAGGATGAGCAGCCTCCGCCCATCTTGTCCTCTCCCACTGGGTGGTGGTGTGGACAGGGAGTCTGCCAGTGAGTGGGCGGTGGAGGCCGTGCTGACAGCAGGGCCCCCCGCAGGGCTTGCCGGAAGGCTCCTTCCCAAAACCTGGACCTGGCAGTGGATAGCCAACCCTCACAGAGCGCCCTGGTGCAACTCCTCCATGGCTCCTCTACACCGCCACATGTCACAAGCTCTGCCGGCACAAAAACCAAACCCAGAAGAGAACCAAGCAGGGGTGGGGAACCTCAGGCCCGGGGGGCCAAATCTGGCCATCCTGGGATCCCCAGAAGGCCACGCCCCCTTCCCCTTCCCCTGGCCCCACCCCCTTCCCCCCAATCACCAATCATTGGGTGGCTTCCCACCCAGCATTTGTGCTGTATTTTCCCCGTTCTGAAAGGTTGAAATGCCTCTCAAAAGGCTCAGTTACCGGCAGGAAGAGCTTTAAGCTACAATACGCTGGTGTTTTTGCCCCGCCCCCTTTGCCTTTTGCCCCACCCCTTTTGCCTTGGGCCTCACCCACCATTGGAACGTGGCCCCCGAGAGCTTCTCCAACATGGAATTTGGTCCTTGGGCTGAAAGAGGTCCCTCACCCCTGCTCTGCTCGTTATCACTCAGCATACTTAATGATTTTTGCGAGATTAAAAGGGTGTTCTAAGCACATCTGCATTACAAACCTGAGCAAGACCCGAGCAAGAGCTGTTGTTCTCAAATTAGCATTTCTCTTAAACAGGTTTTACCACCTGCTGTGATTTAGGCTTTGCATTAGATTTTGCATTTCAATCACTGTTACTACATTTCTTTGTGTGAAAACTTCTTGCTGAAGGACATGGGGAGCTAGCTAGGGTTTATAATATTCAGAGTTAGAAGGGAGCTATCTCTCCAGCCTCGAGCAAAATATCTTTCTGATTCGCAGCTCAATTGTGTTCGCGTGTCAGGTCTGTGAACAGGGAGAAGGAAAATCGAACTAGATTGAATAATTAGTTAAGCAGCCTCTGCAAGGATCGCTCCCACTCCTAGGCCGCCTCCCGTAGAGGCCGGGTGCCTAGGCCTGATTCCAGGGTATCTTCAATGGCTGGGCCAATCTATAAACTGCCTGTTTATAGATATATATAAATATATAGATATATATACCCCCATCAAGGCAAGGGCGAGCATAGATGGTGGCCCTCCTGAAGCTCACTCAGACCCCCTGGTTTTGCTGCCTGCCAGAGACCACAAGAGTCAAGACAGAGGACTAGTGTTATCAGCCACCCAATAGGCAACCATAGCGGGGCTGCGTTCATCTCAATGCGTTGCCTCTTTTGGAACCTGCAGGGAAATCCTGGCACGGCCCAGTTTTCCACCACTGTGAACTGAACAGCTCTTCCTGGAAGGAATGGTGGCAGCTCAAAGGCTTTCTGAATTACCTCTCATTTGCAGCTTCAAATAATTCCCCTGCAAACCTGCCAGATCCCTGGAATCTACCTCGTTCAGTTCCTCCCCCTCTAAACATTTGCTAAACACAGATGTCAAAAGGCAAGAATTCACTCCACAATCCTGAATCTTCCTCACCCTTCCCCTCTCCCCCCACCCCCACCAACCAACCGCTGATCAAAACAGGCAAATTGGGTTTGTTTAGAACAATATGCCCAATTACAAAAACAAATTCCCCTCTTCATTAAATCATTAAGCGAGTTAAGTCAGTGACTAATTCCCTAACATTCTAATCTATTCAAGAAATGACATATTATTAGCCAGGGAAATGCGAATTGGCAAGAAAATGCATTTATGTAGACATATCCTTTTAATTCAGGAATGGATGAAACAAAAGCTTTTCCCCTTCTTTCTTTATTTTTTTTAAAAATATGTAACAAATTACATCATTGGGAAGGAAAAACTCCCAGACTTAGGGGAAATGAAGCTCAAACACTAGAGCTTCCTCCTGACAATATTGTCATGTTGGGCCCATGTGATATATTTTTGCAGATGACCGACAATGCAGATGCCAGTTCCAAATTGGCAGATAAACCAATCTTGGAGATAATATATGCTGCCTCAGTGAAAGGCAGCAAGTGAACAAAGATGCTGGCTACTGTCCAATGCACAGTTACGCATGTTTAAGCTCCACTGGAATCAATGAGAGTTAGACATACATCACTGTGCTAAGGGGAGACCCGATAGCAGTGTACAAAATTATGCCTGGTCTGGAGAAAGTGGACAGGGAGACATTTTTTCTCCCTCTCACATAATACTAGAACCCAGCAGGGTCATCCCATGGAGCTGATTGGTGGGAGATTCAGGTCAGATAAAAGGAAGGACTTCTTCACACAGCGCATAGTTCAACTATGGAATTCACTTCCACAAGATGTAGTGATGGCCACCAATTTGGAGGGCTTTAAAAGGGGAGTAGACAAATTCCTGGGGAGAAGGCGATCAATGGCTACTATAGTCCTGATGGCTATAGGCTTCCTCCAGTATCAGAGAGGCAGTATTTGTTTGTTTGTTTATTTATTTATTTATTTATTTATTATATTTTTGAATCGCCCATCTGGCCAGTCATCGAGCCACTCTGAGCGATATACAGTGCAATAAAATACAAGAAAAAACAGAGTGTAAAACACAGTAAAAAAACAACAACAACAACAACAGTACAAAACTTAAAAATCCTAACCCACCCCATATTCCCGCCTGAAAAGCCACGTTTTTAATGCACGGCGGAAGCTAATCAAGGAAGGGGCATGGCGGAGGTCACTGGGGAGAGAGTTCCATAAATTGGGGGCTGCCACAGAAAAGGCCCTCCTCCTAGTCCCCACCAGCCTGGTTTCTCTGGCTGATGAGACAGGGAGAAGGCCATCCATGGCAGATCTTGTTGAGCAGCCTTCTCAGTAGGCCTATGGACACCAGTTGATGGGGAACATGGGCGGGAGGGTGCTGTTGCACTCCTGTCCTGCTTGTGGATTTCCCATGGGCAGCTGGTTGGCCACTGTGTGAACAGAATGCTGGACTAGGCAGACCTTTGGTCTGATCTAGCATGCCTCTTCTTATGTTCTTAGATTGTCGTGGCAGCTGCTGGCTAGAAACCTGCATTCAGCCACCAACTCATGCCTCCTTGCACCCCATCAGGATCTCCAAGCTGTAGCTCAGTTGGAATAGGTATCAAAGACTCAAGTCCCTCCCACAAGCGTTTCCGACATTCGCGCAACATACTGGATTATATGAGGAGGAGAGATAGCTCCGTGCTTTACATGCAGAAGCTCCCAGACGACAATGGTGGCGCCAGGTGGGCCACACTGGGGAAAACATTCCAACCAGTTTTGGTCACCACATTGTCTTAAAAACAAGGATAGAGGCAAACCAAAGAGAATTCAAAGGAGACCAGAAAAGCTGATAAAGGGCTTTAAAGATGACATTGAAGGAAAGGTTAAATGGAGCTTAGCTTACCCACTAAGCCTGATCGGAAAGGGGATTAAGAACGGATACCATATCAGTTTTTAATATCTGGAAGACTACCTTATATAGAGGGAGAGCAATTATTAATCCCAGGGCTACCTGCTAAAATATTAGAAGTGAAACAGAACCAGAAGGAACTTCAGAGCTTATGTAGCCAAAGAAGCAGGCGCTATTCTGTCTGCTGGTGCCCAGGGCACAGAGGCGACTAGACCATGGTGTGCGCCCAATGTTCCCATTTGTATACACTAGGACACATGGCTGTTGGGTTGGCTGAGCACAGGGATCTAGAAGAAACACACTGTGAAATTGGGTGGTCTTTCCCAAATTTTGTATAGGGTTCTGCCTGGCTGGAGCCCCAAATCCAACACAGAATTCTGTGATTTGGTGGTAATTCTTGTATCAAGACAAGTGGCTACACTCCTGAATGGCTGGCTTTGTTTGGAAGCCTTCAGAACTGGCCCCACGTGATGGTGTGACATTCTTAACATCCACCCAAAAAGCTTTGCTCCTGAGCAAACAGATTGCAGTAGCCAACCGTGGAGCATCCCAGCTCACACAACAATCCTCTGTCTTGTGCACCTTCTGTTTTTCTGCAACCATCCATCCATGTCTATTGCAACAACACAGCATCTCTCTGTGTCTGAGACATCATACGACCGGATCCTAAATCCATGACATGCTTACCACAGCATTATCTGTAACTAAGGCTTTGGCTGAGCTGGCTTGAGGAAGTGACACTTTGGGAAAGAAGATCAGGTGGAGGAATATGACACTCGCTGCTCGAGCCAGGCCAAAATCCCTCAATACATCTAAAAGGCTTCCTGGGAAAGACGAGATAAGCAGAACTGAGATTTAAGCTCAGCTGAACCAGTCACTACACATGGACTGCATGCAGAGTAATTGGACAATGCTGACTGAAAATGATGGCCTCTAATACGGAGAGGCCCAAGCACGCCTGGGTGGCACCGTTAGGGATGTGTCGGAGCAATCCACAACAGGTTCAAATGAGTTTGGATTTCTATGACTCTCTCCAGCAGAGCAGCTTTTTCTGAGTCACACAGATTTGTGGGCTGGTTTTTCACGTTTGGTTTTATGCTAATTTGCATGAGTGCTAATTCACATCAACTAATGTAGATCAGAGCATTTGCACAACAAGTAGAACGAAATTCTGGTAAAATAAACCTGATTCTGTCAATGGGGGATGATGGAACAAAAAGACACCTGACAATCCGTGAAACACAGATGGAACTGATTGAACAAAATCCACGCATCCCTAGGCAGCAGCATGCGCCATCATATAGTGGAGAGGTTTGAGTAGACGTAAAATCAGTCGGATGACATAAAATATGGGACACCATAAATGCCACAGTTCAAGTAGCGGTCAGCAACCTCATCCGACATTTGGCTCTAACATTAGTGGAGGAAATTTGTACTGAGTAAACAGTGGGTTCATAATATAGTAGTAAGCAAGGCATTTATTTCCTCCAGAAGGTCTAGTGGCATGGCTTTCCAAATCATTTTGGATACATGCACTTCAAAAAGATATATTCCGTGCAATCCATTCCAAAGGCAGCTGTTTTGCATTTACACACCATACGTGTGTGTATTTTTTAAATTGTCAAATACATTTTCTTACCCTAGCCTCGGATTCCTGAGAGTAATGGCAACAGTGTCGAGATCAGCTGATTTTGTGTGTCTTGAATCTGGGAACCATCCCAGTTTTGTGCCACCCACATTTCCACTGTGTGATCTGCCCCAATCAGTGCTCAACTCCCAGTTTCATAGCAAGGAAGTTATTAGGTCATTAAGACAGGCACTAACCTTCTCCACAATGTCAGCTGTTTTCTATCTGAATAACTTTCTTATTCATTTCCCCATCCTGACTATCATCTTGCTCTCCTCCTCCACCATCAGTAGATTTTTCTTTCTTTCAAGAATGCTGGCTGGGGGATGCTGGGAGTTGTAGTCCAATACACCTGAAGGGGGCCTGATTGGGGACAGCTGCTGTACACAGACATTCTTTGGGCATTTCCAAACAAGCATTCAGTTATATGAAGGAGTGTGTGAGTGAGAGAAAAGCCCTATTCAAACATTGAAATTACTCACATGTTGAGAGAGAGAGAGAGCGTTGGGAATAGCATGCTAGCTCTGCCACCCCCCTCCATCGCCACCCTTGTTGCCCTCCAGAAGTTGGAGGCAAATGGAAGACAAATCCCTGGCAGAATCTCCATCTCCCCAGCCTCACAGAAGTCTCAGGCTACAAAATCAGGAGAGGGCCTTTTAACAGTCCTGTCAGCTCCTCCAGGAGTGGTGGAACTGACCACACTACAGGTCTTGTCAGCCTACATAAGGCTTTGGTTGGCTTTTGCTCCCTGCTGAGACAACATCCTCCTATTGTTCTAGCAGGACAGAGTTCCAACCAGCAGCAGAAGATCCGTTGTGGCGGGAAAGTGAAGTCTCTTGAAGAATTGTCAGCCGTTACTGATAAATTTCAAATGAGGAGGCCCAAGGATCCCTACAACACAGCTTTGAAAGCCACTGTTAAGCAGTGCAAAATGATACAATGACCAAGAGACTGGAGCTATCTCCTGAAGGGCTTTCAGCAAGTCTGCTGTGGGGCTGGGTTGTATATAGCAGGACTTTGCAAGAGGCAAAATGTCAGATTTAAATAAGTCTTGCTCTGGAGGTATTGCAATAAACACCTGTACTGAGCCAATTCCCAACCTGGCTTGTCATTGAAAGACCTCGTTTCTGCACTAAACCCAACCCCAGCTGCTGTTGCACACTTTAACGCCTCTAATTAACTCAGGTACACTGTAATGCATCTAATTAATTCAGGTGATTCATTTGTTAGTAGCAACCTGCCCACTGGAAGGAGTGTGTGGAAAGACACCTCAGTTTGGTGGAGTTAGCGCACCCTTTCCTTAGGGGCAACAATTTGATTAAATTATGTGTTTAATTTCCTGGCCTTAAAAAAAAAACCTGATATAAAATTTAAAGAAAATGCACCATAAAATTAGATTTTTGTAAGCCTCTTATCTTTGCTCCCAAGACACTCATTCCTCTGACTGCACAAGTTGTGTGTGTGTGTGTTTGTGCATGTAATTTGATTGCAACTTTGCAAGCACTGTTTTTGCTTCTGGCCTTCTTTCATTGTCCCCAGTCAAGCTTTGTGGAGCAGCCAGAATGGCTGCAGAGAGAACCAGAAACCCTACAGGAGAACACGGGATATTTTTAGCAAAGCAAAAGTACTTCCTAGGGATGATGCAACTCAAGTCAACTGTAAATCATAAGAGTCAGGAAAGACCAGGGAGGTTAATTAAAAGTTGCAAGGAGTCAAAAGCAATAAAGGCTAATGAAGTCTTTAATCAGGTAAACACGGCTGCAATCACCACTTAGCAGAAATCCTATTTGAGGAAACTGGCTCAAACAGAGATGAGGAAGCGTGGGGCACCCACATACTTCCTAATTCAGGCCAAGAGAGCCTCCCTGCACTAGAGAAGCTCTGTTAATCTGGCTCAGGAAACAAGTCGCTCCACCTCGTAATGTGTGGCTGCAGTATGAATTGAACCCCGTTTCTCCTAAGAAATTATTCCCTGGCTCAGAATGTAAACTGAGCTTCTGTGCATGCACAGGTCCCCAGTGACATCATGTTTCCGAGGGTGCCTCGATACTCGGTAGGGAAGTCAGGTGCCCTGGAAACTATGTCTCCCATGGCTCCTTGCACCTGGGGTGCTGTCTCATGAGCATGTTCGGCAGGGTCACAGGTGCAACCAACTCTGGGACATGTAGTGTCCAGGGCACCCAGTGACTCCACTGAACAGTCACATGTCCTGGAAGACTACATTTCCCAGGGTCCCTGGTGGCTGGGTTGCTGCCCTTTCCACATTCCAGGTGCCAGGGAAGAAACAAGGCCTTGCTACTCCTGAGGAGAGGTTTCAGGGAGATCATCACCCACAGCGCAGGCACTCTCCTGGGACACCTCTTCAGTCTCCACAGTGCCTGGCTCTGAGGAAGGACCCCCTCAGAGCCAGGCATTTGGGTCTGACTGGCTCTGTGAAGAGCTGCACCAGCACGTTCTGCTGATGCAACTCCAGAGAGCCAGCCCACCCCCTGCCAGGGTGGGTGGCAGTGAGGGGACGTGCTGACAGCCATTGAGGGGGGGGATGCGGCATTGATGATTGGTGCCTGTTCTCCCACCCCAGGCAGCGGGAATGGGGGAGGAAGAAGTTGCAGTGTCTAGCAGGCAGGTGGGCAATCACGGAGAAGGGGGCCTTCAGCAGCACCATGCCCAAGGGTGGTAGTCTGGTGGTAGCCCTGCTGCTGATCATCTTACCAGGAGTGCAACAGGGTTTCCAACTTTCAGGGCTGGGGTCAGGAAAAAAGGGCTACTAACCAAACCCAATTCCAAATTGGGACAAGATGAGTTCACCATCACAATCTTGTTGCACTTAGTTAAGTCATCCTGTCCCAGCACATTCAGAAATCAAGGGTGTCTACTGAATCTTACCTAGGGGATGTTTGTCCATTGCCCTTAGAGCAAAAATGACTCAAGCGTACCTTTGCAGCATGCTGAGAAGTCACTGGTGGTGGCCGGCTGTTTTGCTTCGCTTCCTGGGCCAATGGAGAGGCTTTGTGGAAAACCCAAGGAACCAGGTCCAGGAAGGTCCTGAGAAGTGCTGCTGATTTCACTCTCTTGCATCACACAAATTCGGCACCTTCTCTCCCCTGGATCCTGACATGGTGAACAACTGCAGATGACGAGATGAATTAAACCTACAGCAAGAGATCCTGGGGGGAAACAGACAGAACAACACATGCTAAAGGCAATAGCTGGTGACATATTCCTACCCTGGTGGGCAATCGTGTGAACTTAAGCGCTGGACCATTCAAGCTCGGGACCAGAAGTTTTTCTGATGCTACATCCCAGCCACTGGAACGTGCAACACTTTACTATTATTAAGAAATAACAGTTTACAGCCTTCAAGCACAGGTTATATTGCTGGATGTCACTGGGAAACTACCTCCACATACGGAGAGAGAAGCCCCAAGCATGCACAGTTTGCTCCATTTTCATTCAACGTTCCTGGTTTCCACACTGAAGAGAGTTGTTTGATTGTTTGTTTGTTTTTATTCAGGCAGCTTTTAGAGAATGATGTTCTCTAAATTTGCTGCTGTTGGCTTTTAGGATTTTATTGCTGTCTGTTTTGATGCCCGGTTTTGTATTTTTCTTAGTAATTACTGAGTAACTTTTGTTTTTAATTTGTTTAATTTGCCTTTTATTTATAAGTGTGTATGGATACTTTTTGTAGAAAAGCAAGCAGGGGTGAAAGGTAATAAACTGAATTGATCTGGGAGCCTACAAATCCCTGCACACCTAATCTGAGGCTAGTTTGGGACTCCCGCAGAGCAACGGGGCACCCCAGCACTGCCTCGGCTTTGTGTCATTCTGGAACGCCGGGTGCTGTTTCAAGGAAGCCATTCCATATCTCAACTTTTGAGGGAGCCTTCTTTGGCTGGTTTATATTTTTCTGTTCTTGAGAGCTGCTTTCCGCTCTTTTGGAAAAGTGGTAAATACATCATTTTTTTTTATTAATTTAGACCTGGCTCTCAGACATCTTTATTACACGAGGATACCTTGTGCTATGTGTGTTCCAAATTTTATCTCTCTCTTTGTGGTGTAAAGTAAGTACTGCCTATAACAATTTGGGGATCTCCACCCGAGAGTGCGAGAGACAGCCGGGCTGCAGTGACGTAACAACTTGTTTCTCATAGAGCAGCATCCCCCCAACCTGGTGTCCTCCAGATGTTTTTGGACTTGCAACTCCCATCAGCCCCAAAACATCTGGAGGGCACCAGGCTGGGAAGGCTGAATGTGAGGAATTCACTTCCCACGTCACAACCCACCTCCTATCCCGCAGGAAACATAAGAATGTAAGAAGAGGCCTGATGATGGATCAGACCAAGGGTCCACCCAGTCCAGCATTGAATGATTGACCAGAACCAACAATAACATTAAAACGAAGAAACAATCAATCAATGAAACATGCATTACTGCTATACACCAGCATACATCTCAGGTTCATAAAGAAAATTTTATATCAAAATTATAACAGACAAGCAAGACCAGAGTCAGAGGTTAAAAAGGTGCGGCATGTTATGGCAGTTGAACAAAATTTAGCCACTTTATTAGTGTTATGAGGAACCGTATCTGCGAGTAGCAGGGAAAGATAGAACTTTTCAGTTCTACCCGAGCAATTATATAAGATCGGAAGAATGAGCTCTTCACGAAGATCCCGGTAGAAGGGGCGATATAAAAGTACATGCCCCAGTCCAGCATTCTGTTCACACAGTGGCCAACCAGCTGCCCACAGGAAACCCACAAGCAGGACATGAGTGCAAGAGCACCCTCCTGCCCATGTTCTCCAGCAACTGGTGTACTGGAGGTAGCATCTAGCCATGAGGACTAGTAGCATTAAGAGTAAGGGCATCTGTGTCAGCGAAGAGTATTGGCATGCAAGCTGGAACTCCAGAACATTTTTGGGTTGGTTTTTAAAGAAAAAGGCACAGTTGCTTATTCACTACTCTTTGTCGCCTGGAGGTGCCTTACCTTCCAGAAGGAAATTAAGGCCCCACGACCAGGATGCCTCCGGGCTGGTAATGCTTCACAGAAACCTGTCTGCAAGGAACGTCTTTTGTACCCCTGCCCTGCCCTGCCCTGCCCCCTGATACTGTGCATGCAATGGCCCTGTTCGCACATCATTCACGTGAGCAAAGACTCACGTGAATGAGTCTTTGGCCTTCAACTCCCGCTTGCCCCGAAACATCGGGAGGGCACCAGGTGGGGGAAGGCTGGAATGGGTCATTTGTGGGGGAAAGGGAAGCAGGGACTGCGCGCCGAGCTCTTGCAATGCTCCTCCCACCGTCGTCATGTTCTCCATATCTTCTGAAGCGGGAGGGGGGCCTTCTTGTGTCCGTGGAGACCCCTGCGCTATTTAGAGCCCTGCAGTGGAGGCTGGTGGCGCCAACGGCAGTGGGGCTGTGTATCTGCTCCGAATGTGACTCTGAACTTTAAAGGAGCTATCCACGGTGCTGAACCATCACACCCCCCCAATGGGTTCGGCTCTGTGGATAGCTCCTTAAAAGTTCAGAATAAAACCCGGAGTGGATACATAGCCCTGCTGACACTGGAGCCAGAAGGCATGGAAGGAGCTGCACAACTTGGGGGCGGGGGCGGCGTCAAAGTGCATCTCTCTGCTTCCCTTTTCACCCTGGCTACTTTATTCACATGAGTAGCACGTGGATAGGGCTCTTGTCTTACAAAGCTCCTGGGGATGTATTTGTGGAAGTTGTTTTCAGTCATGCATTTTTATATATTTTTTGCTGTGCTCGTTCTGATAGGCCACTGAACTGGATAATTTTTTTTTAAAAAAAAAAAACCTATTGTTGTAGTTCTATTGTGTATCGCTTTATTACTGTGTTCTGCTGGTTTGTTTTTGTTGAAATGTGCTTATTGAATGAATGATTATTGTACTGAATGGCAGTTATGAGAAGAATTATTATTGCATTTCCTGCAAATGCTGGTGCCGTCCCTGTTATAGATTGCTGGTTTACTGTGGCTGTTATTAAGTTTGTTGTAAATTGCCTCGGGTACAATTTGCTTGTGGAAAGGTGGTATCGGAATGAATGGATTGATTAATCAACCTTTTTTGACACTGGTAACAGTTTAGGGGCTAGAATGAATGAACAGACTAGATGAAGATAATTAGAAAGTGTTTCACATAATTCCCCCAGTAATTCTTAACAACCACCCTGTAAGATGGGGCAGTATAATTATCCCATATTGCAAAGTGAGAAAAGAGGCTGAGGTCAAAGGTACCTGATACACTCATGACAGAGACGAGATTTTAATAGGGAGTGACGGGTCAGATGTGTATGTGTGTGCATGTGTTAATTCATAAATCTGTTCCATCCCGTTTCTGCCTTAATCTCTTGACTGTTTGTTTGTTTTGAAATCCACATTAAAAAAACATATAAATACATATTTAAATACATATTTCTGTTCTGAACGTATTTTGTCACAAAATATGCATTTCTAAATGTATTTTATCCTATGGTATGGATTTTGCAATGTATTTTGCTGCTTTTTTGAGCTGAGAACTGTAGCATGAAATCCGTCCAAGTGCAAAATCCAAACGATTATTCTGATCCACACGTTAGTCCGTGGATCAGGTCCATTTGCATCAGGATGCGCAAAGACTGAATTCCTCCAGCATCCCTAACTAGATTTGAACAGAAGAATTCAGAGATTGGCTACTTGGCTACTTCAGCTCTTGGGGGGGCGGGGAGACTATAGATGAAGGCTTCTGGTGTAAGCCGCCTTGGGTTCCTTGAAGGAAAAAAGGCGGGGTATAAATATAATAAATAAATAAATAAATAAATAAATAAGGACTTGTTCACGGAGACAGATAGTGCAGTACAGAGGCAGTACTTCTTCCCACCCGCCTCAAGTCACCAAGAATGCACACAGACTCCAGGCTTTCTTCCCCCAGTGGAGTAACTCTTTCACTAATTCCTGATTGGTTTCTTAATTGGACTCAACAGGGAAAGTGATCAGCCAGTGATATTGGTCTCCCCCCCCCCCATTCAAGCTCTAATCCATTTTGAAAAGCTTAAGCAAACACCATAAATATTTAAATTAAATATCAGCCGCATCTGCTCCATGATCTTAATTAAGAATTAAGATGATGTTCTAAAGGGAAAATGTGTGGACATTCCAAGCAGGCTTCATTGCAAGGGTAAAGCCAGAGCAGCTAAGATGAGGGGGCATTGATTGCTACAAGGATTTTAATCTACTGTCACTAGCAGAGTTAAGCCTTCTGTT
Organism: Shinisaurus crocodilurus; assembly: GCA_021292165.1. Taxonomy (NCBI): domain Eukaryota; kingdom Metazoa; phylum Chordata; class Lepidosauria; order Squamata; family Shinisauridae; genus Shinisaurus; species Shinisaurus crocodilurus. The sequence continues at coordinate 4,243,458 of CM037883.1, forward strand.
TGATTTTCAAGTCTCAAGAGAAGCCATGTACAGCAGAGATCTGTGAACAAGCTGCCAGGGGGTTGGGGGGGGCGGTGGGTGGAGAGAGGCTTTTGAAAATAATAACAAAAAAATTCTTGGCTCTGCTTTGCAATATGAACAAGGCTACTTTTACAGGCCATTATCCTTATGCCTGTTTAATTAATTCCCCCCACCCCATCAAAAAAAAAGCTTACAATGATGAGTCAGATGTTCTTGGGTTTTGTTTTGTTTTTAGTTTTTAGTTTCCTGTTTGCCAAATTTTGCACTAGAGAGATTTGCAACAAGTACCAGGCTCTCTTTTTTTTTGGGGGGGGGAGGATAGAGGGAAGAAATCCCACCACCCCATACCCACTGGTGGGAGTGGCTGAGCAGTGTGGCTCAGTGGTTACAGCAGCCTTCCCCAAACTGGTGCCCTCCAGATGCATCAGGTTCCCACCATCCCCAACTGGGATGACCATTAGGCTGCCTGGGGGTGCTAGGAGTTGTAGTCCAACACACCTGGAAGGCACCAAGTAGAGAAGACTGGTTTAGAGAGAATCAGAAAAGGACTGGAGAGATGCTGGTTCCAATCCCTACTGGGCAATGAAGCTAACTGGGTGACCTGGGGCCAGCTATGTTATTGAGCACAACTGATTGGCCCATATGTTATGTCCCTTTTGGAACCAGTACAGGACTGGTTTTTTAGGGCTTTTTTTAGCTGTGCCCCCCACCACAAGCCACTGCCCCTCAAACCACCACCAGGACACATCCCCATATCACGTGTGCCTGAAAGACATTCTAAAAGCAGGTTTAAATGTAACCATGCTGCAAGCAAAGAAACATTAAATAGACAAATCGGGTGCCCCAAGCCCAGGAATGAGAATTGGAACAATATACATGCTTTAATTAGCACAAGTTCTATTAAGGCAGATTGCAGCTCTTTAATTCAATGCTTAATAGGATAATGTTATTAAGGCCTGAATACCAGGAAGGAAGAATAATATGGAATAGCTAAAGATCTCAGAAAAGACTTAACTATGGGGGGGGGGAATAGTTGGGTGATGGCCCCCCAAGTTAAGCGGCAGTACAAATTATCACAACTTGTTCTGCATGAGTTCAAAGGTATTTGTTGCTGCGTTGACACCAGGAAATGAGGGGAATAACTCCTGTTTATGAACATAAGGAGAGCCATGCTGGAGGACACCAAAGGCTTATCTAGTCCAGCATTCAGGCTCCCACAGCAGACAACCTGATGCCCCAATGGGAAGCCCACGAACAGCACGTGAGCACAAGAGTACCCACCCACTCACCAGCCTATTCAGCACTGGATTAAAGACTTTCAGTCTGCCCAAAGATGATCTTACAGGATATTGTTTTTCCTCCTTGGGAAGAATGCCTTCTGTGAGACACTGAGAATTGACCCAGGAATGAACAAGGTGGCCACCTCGGAAGGATGGATGACAGCAACCTTGCATATAGATGGGGTACTTGCTTTGAGTATCTCCAGACTAGACTACAACATGTGCTGTACATGGAGAACCATGTCATGCCCCACCACTTTTCTTTTGGGAGAAGAAGACCAGACTCAGACGAGAAGGAAGAGGAGAACCCCACCACAGGCCCCAGCACCTTTGAGATTCCAGGGGGCTCAGCAGATTCAGAGGACCTGACATATCCTGACTGGTTCCACCCCCTCGGCTCCAGAGCCTCAAAGATCAGCCCTGGGACCCCGAACAAGAAGTGGCAGTGTGTCCAAGTGGAAGCCCAGAACCAGAGGCATGCTGCACATCTGCCTGCACATCTGCCTCCCATCTCTGGTTCTCTACTGTGTTGGGTGAAGCAAGTTGTGCTCTGAATCAGGGCTCTGCTGAGACTCCAGGAAGGGATGGTGGATCACTAGGGCCAGCTATACAACAACTGCTCAGTGAGCGTTTGGCAGTTGCTACTGCAACATATTCATCATCATCAGGCAATCACTCGTGACCAAGTAAGATTGTCTTCTGGGATAAAAGGAGGAAATTCTAAAGAAGATTGTGTAGACTCTAGCGATGGGTCCGTAAGTGACTGTGGAGGCCAATTCTAGATCCACACAGCTTCCCACAGTGAGGACACAGGTTACCAGATGGAAGATGGTCCTGTAAAGGATTCATTTGACGTGCTTTTCGCTTAGCACGTTTCTCCCTTTCACCTTGCACTCGGGCTTCTTCAAAGTCCATAGAACCTTTGTGAAAGGCCAATCTCCAGTTAGATCGTTCATGGGCCAGAGCTTCCCAGTTTTCGATGTTTATATTGCAATTTTTTAGATTAGCCTTATGAACATCTTTAAACCTCTTATATTGACCACCGATATTCCGCTTTCCATCCTTGAGTTGGGAGTAAAGTAACTGCTTTGGGAGACGGCAGTCAGGCATCCTGCTTAGCTCTTAGTGACTCCTGTGCTGGACAGCTCCCCTGCTCTCTTGTCTTGAACACCTTGGTTCCTGCTCTACTGGACAGCTCTCTCTGAGAGTAAGACAGGAATCTGAGCCACACGGTGGTTCGTGCCAGGAACAGGACAATCTCTTGAAACTGCACAGGAGCATCCAGTGGCGTGCAGCAGCGCATGGGAGCTGACTCTGTAACAGGGATGAGCTGCTCTGCTCAGAGCACATTATACATTTTGGAAAGGGGGGAGGAGAGGAAATGTGTCCCTGACTGTTGGAGCCTTTTAAAGAGCCCGATAACAACAGTGAGAGTTTCCAAAACAGCCGAGTAATGCTGCAGGGGAAGCATGTAGCCTTGCTGTCATATCCAACTGTTCACTTGTTTTACACGGCCAAGAAAAGCACTCCCAAACCTAAGTGGGCTGGAAAAGCTGAGCTTCTACAGAAAAAGATTAAATAAAAGTAAACTTAACAGTGATCCTAAAAATGTTGTGTGTAGACTAGAGGGCAGGGGGAGTTGCATCATAGATCACGGCAGAGAATGAGGGTCCAGGGTTCAAGTCCCTGTTTGGGTGCCAATTGTGCCATAACAGCATCACACGTACTGCCTAATCAGTGCCTTCAAACACCACAGTCCATCCTCAGTTTAGCATTCTAGGCAAGCAGCAATGCTTAATCCCTGGAGTAAAAACAACAACAACATCAGCTGGAAGACCTCAAATGTACATCCACAGATCTGAAAGAGCTGCAAATACATGGATGATGATTCAGAGAGAAATCCAAGGATGTGTCCATGCAGACTCTCTCAGTGACCCAACACAGATATTCGGTTCAGTCATTTCACAGCCACAGTGGTTCCATTGGTCAGAGGTCAATGGGGGCAGTTGGCAATTCCAAGTTGACTGGTTCTGTGCATTCTCTGATTCTGGATGTGGGTGGGGCCAACGCGTCTGAGACCCCGAATGCCAAGTGCACCAAAATTTGTGGAATGCATCCATCGTCACACACATCACCCATGTTCCCAACTTTTGGGAAGGAAAGCAGAATTCACAAGAGAAAGTTGTGTTTGGTTAGGCATGCTGAATCCTTGTAGGAACACAGGAATCTGCCTTATACTGAGACACACCATTGGTTCAACTAGCTCAGTATTATCAATACTGATTGGCAGTGTGCCTCTCCAAGGTTTCAGACAGGAAATTTCCGCAGCCCTTTCTTAAGATGGTGGGGGGGGGGGTCAAACCTGGGACCTTCAGCATGCAAGGCGGTGCTCTGCCCCTGAGCTACAGCCTCAAGGACTGTGTCCCATGAAAGTGTCTGTCTCACCAAGGAAGCCTGTGCAGTAGAATATAAAGCCTTATCCTTTCCACACTAACCTTGATATCCGTACTCCATCTAAAGCAGCATTCCCAGAACGCGAAGTAATGCAGTGTGCTTATTCCCACATGGCGCAGGCTTGCCAACTGCTCCTGGAATCACTACGTGCCATAATGAATCCTCCACCCAAACAGTGCTCCTCTCAAATTTTGGCTTTTATGGCTGTCCTCCGCAAAGCAAACCGGGCTGATGGAAGCACAGCCTCCGTGCCTTGGGGACGCATCTCCCTCTGACATTGCCTTTGCTTTAATTAGCATTCTGGTCTATGACTTCACACATCACTCCCAGTAATTTTTTTAGCACTGCTCTCCACTTTCTCTTGCTCCAACAAGAGGGAAGGTTAATGAAGGATTCCGTTGCTTTAAATCTGCTATGCATGACAATGACACAAGGGGAGGGTTATGAACTGTGAAGGCATGCTGGGGCTGGGAGGGAGCAGAAGGTCGTCCCTGGGAGCACCCCAAATGCAGCAAGGCTGGATCCTTCACACCCAAATGTTCCTAACAGGTTAAGCAGCACAATAAAGCAACTCAGCCTAGGATAAATCCAGATTAAAGTAGAAGCAAGAATCACTTGCGTGGAACTGCTCTGAGGACAAAGCAAAACTCATTTGCTAAGCCTCCGCAAGAGAAAACTTACAGCAGAATCTTACACATTTACTCAGGAGTCAGCCTCACCAGTCCAGACAGCCAGCCTTTGAACATGAAGCTGGGCAGAAGAACCCCAAGAGCATTTTTTATGCAGGCCCCACCAAGATGAATGGAAGCTGACAAACCATGCATTTTAATGGAACTTCTACAGTCAGATTTCTCAGCTGATCTGGTGTGTGTGTGTGTGTGTGTTTAAATGAGACATCCACTGGGGATTGTTGAAGGTATGCAAAAGGGCCCTGTGAAGGTTTACTAAGGGCACAATCCCATCAGGTCCTCCGACCTTGCCTGGGGGACCGTAGGATAGGTCAGACTCCCCACTACAACCTCAGAAATCCTTTCCGAGGTTGCAGCCAGGAGTTCGCCCGCAGAGTGCCCTTTGTCCCCACCTTGCAGCTGGCGCAGTTCTTTCTGAGCTGGCTGGGAGCTGAAGACGGAAGACCGTCTTTGGTTCCAGCATGATGGGGGCCGTTCCCGCGAGTGGCGAGCGGAGGAGCGAGGCACCACCATCTTCCACTGAATCCAGGGAGTGTCTCAGCCTCTCCTCCTTGCAAGGAGGGGTTAAACATTTAGACAGCCAAAATTGGCCGTCTAAATGTTTTGGAGAGTGAGGGGAGCGTGGCGGCAATCCTACCTGCCGCGCTTCTCCCACCTTCATATAGGATGGGGCTACCCGGGTGCAATCCTATGCATATTTGGACAGAAAAAAAGGCCTACAAAACCCAGCATGCCCCAGCTAGCCATGCTGGCTGTGTGTGGCATGCTGGTATTTGTAGGCCCTTTTTCTGTCTATACATGCATAGGATTCCACCTTAATCCTATCAAAACTCTTTTCAATTCACTGCAGACGATGATCCATCTGAATTCACCTCAAATGAAGTTTTAGGTGAAATTGGGTGGGAATACTAGCTAATTGAAGTTCTTCTGGTGGTCCTTAATAATAGACCCAAGCCATCAGGAACCCTAATTTGATACCCATGCTGAAATTGCATATTTGAGTCCCTCCAAGACTACATTCAGACTAGAGCAGTGAGTATGAATGGTGAGAGTTGCCTCTTCAAAGAGGCCAGTCTGGATTCTCCCTTGTAGTGGGGGCTTGCAAACCACTTGGCAAGCTCTTCTCCTGCAACTTGCTCTGCTCAGGTGTGCAAATCACCAATAGCGTTGAGCCCAATTTATGTTGCAGCAGCAGCAGAGGAATCATTGTCCTGTAGTTTCTTCCCATGATGCTCTGGCAACCTGTAGATGAAGGAAACATGTGGGCAGGGCCAATTATGCGATTCCTTCCTAGGGAAGAGAACTGGGAAGGCACTGTATCACTGGCCTCCTCCATGTGGTTCCAACTTCCATATTGGTGTCGCCCCCATAGATAAACAGAGCCCCAAGATAAACAGCTGCTGTTGCAGCCAAGAATAAGGCTATTCTTTAGGAATAAATCCAGATGGATTCTGAGTTTGGACTTGGGAGAAGGGAGGATGGAGTGGTTTACACATCAGGAGTTCCACAACTTGGAGGCATTGCTGGGTTTTCAGTTTTCGCCCACATTAAAAGGGGAAATGGAAACATGAAATGGTCAAGCAACAGGGAACTTCACATATACACTAATAGAAAAATCAGTGCCGTCAAGTTTAATGCAGCCTTTCCTCACACTTTCAATTAGTTCATGTTTATAAAGTGGGAACTGGAAAACACACAAGGCATTCCAGCTATTCTGCAGATTTCTGCTTTAATTTTTCATAAACATCTCCAGGCCCTTGTCTCTCTGAATTAAGAATTATTCTTGGAAAACCAAAAGTTGTCTCCGGATAGATGTACAATTAAACAGAAAAACCCAGCCATCCCAGATAGACTTTTTTCTCCTGTAGGAGATTCTGCAATCTGCACACATTAAAGCTGAATTCAGGAACATTCCTCCTGGGCAGAGGTAGATAGGTAGGTGTGTGTGTGTGTGTGTGTGTGTGTGTGTGTGTGTGTGTGCGCACACACACACACACACACACACACACACACACGAGAGGGGAGAGAGGGAGGGAGGGAGAGAGGGAGAGAATGTCCTTAAGATATCCTGGCCCCAGGCCATTGAGGGTTTTAAAGGTCACTTTGAACAAGGCTCAGAGACAAACCAGGAGAAGTAGCGAGTTTACCCAAAATCAAGGGAATGCACTTTGTGCAGCATGCGGCATTCTGCGCTGCCTGGAGTTTTCAAACACTTTTCAAAGGCAGCTTCAAGTACAGCTAAACTGGAATAAAAACAATGAAGGCCTATCGTGTGTGGAGAGGCCCAAAGAAATCTGGTATAGTGGCTAAGAGTGGGAGCTGGGAAGTTCCCAGTTCAGATCTTGTCACACTCACTCACAGACCGCCATCAGCAAGCAACCGGTCTCAAGCTCCCATCCCCTATAAGCAACGCAAGGATAATAATGTTGGCCTCCCACGCAGGATTGTTGTAAGGTTTGCTGGCCCTCTTCTAGCTCTGCTCCTGAAAACGATTCCCATAAATTACTTTCCACTCAACAAATTTACTGGGGAGCCGCACATCTTTTAAGTGCTTCCCAAAGCAATTTAGCTAAGATGATTTTCTATCTCCTCTCCAACTGCGAGGCCAAAAAACAAAACACCTCTCTACTATTCTAAAATTACATACAGTTCACGTATAAGGTGACTGTGATTACCACTACAGGCTGCTGCTTATACTAGCCTGAAGGATTGTCTACATCGCTGCTTCACCACGGGTCAGCAACAAGTTCAAGCTGATTTAGCACTCACAGCTGGGCTGCACGTATGCCTTTGCACTGAAATCTTCCAGGAATCAATGCGGGCAGCGCACTGGTGGCTTTGCATCACTTGGAGAAATTCCCAAAGTCCCTTGGCATGGAATATGTACATCTTAAAAGGATGTGAGCGGCTTTCCATTGGCGCATGAGCATTTTGCAATGTTTTAAATGTGTAGACCATTTGGTTGTATTTTATTTGCTATAAGCTGTTCTAGTTGTTTTAAATAGAAAAGTGGGAGGAGAAATATATCATCAGCATTTATTATTTATTTATTTTATTTATTTATTATATTTATACCCTGCCTTTTTTCCTGCAAGGAACCCAAGGCGGCTTACATAATCCTCCTCCTCCACTCCTCCATTTTATCTTCACAACAACCCTGTGAGGTAGGTTAGGCTGAGAGTCAGTGACTGGCCCAAAGTCGCCCAGTGAGTTTCATGGCCGAGCGGGGACTAGAACCCGGATCTCCCGAGTCCCAGTCCAACACTCTCACCACTACTAGGCCACACTGGCTCTCAGACACTGGCTCTCAGACTCTCAAACTGAGCATCAGCATCAGCATCACCCCCCCCCCAACATTTCACAGATGAAAACAGGAAGACTGTTACGTTCTGGTAACGAACATCCTCTAATTGCCTCCTTTAAAAAAATAATAATTGAAGGCTGAAGCTCAGAGTGGGTCTGTCTGTGCTTCTCACAGGACATCGCAACGCAAAACACATCCTGCATCTTTTGCATGAGGCTTCACCAACATGATGCCCTCTGATGTGTTGGACCACACATCACCCGCTCCATCCCACTGGCCACCTTCCTTGCCCTCGTCCGACCCCATTCCAGTTTACCTGGAAGGAAATCCCATTGAACTCAGCAGGGCTTACTTCTACGTCGTAGACACATCTAGAATTGCACTGTCAACTTCTGAAGATGTGATGAAGAACGCTGAAGAATTCTAGTGCAGCCTTCCCTAATGTAGCGCCTTCCAGATGTGTTGAACTACAGCTCCCATCACCCCAAGCATGGCCAATGACTGTAGTCCAGGGCTGGGGAACATGTGGACCTCCAGATGTTGTTGGGGGTGGAGCCCTAGCCATCAGCCCTAGCCAACATAGCGAGGGGCAATGCAAGTTGCGGTCCAACATCTGGAGGGCCACATGTTCCCCATCCCTGCTCTAGTCCAAAACATCTGGAGGGCACCAGTTTGCGGAAGAATGCCCACATGAATGGGCTCATAGGGCTGCTGCTTCTTTGAAAGACATCTCAAACATCTCTCCAGATGGGACAGGGGACAGGCAAGAGGGCAAATTCCAAGAGAACTGGAGCACCTGGCACAAGAGAGACCCGGGCACTACTCAGCCTCTCCGATTCAACCATGGTCCATTCAAATTTTCCAGTCCTGATGAGGTGTCCCTAAAGCTGCTCTTTTCCAGGTCTTACAGCTGATGCATGTTGGGCACAAACCAGCCTAATTTCAGACTGATCTACCACATCCAAGCTTAATAAAGTAAGTGCTCTAACATCAGCGGTGAGTTCAAAGCATTATCTCTAACAAAAAGTATTGAGCGTGGGGGGGGGGGAGGAAGCTGTGGAAATTGAGTGCCTTTGTGATGATAACAGAAGAAAAATTACATCAGACATTATCTAAAGAGGGCCCAAGGGGATATTCTTTGTTCTACAAATGCATCAGAAATTCTGTTAAAGCCAGCAAAATTGACACGCTGCGAAGTGGGGCTCTCCAGTACAACCTCCCACATTCACTTTAGGCCAGCCTTCCCCAGCTTGGCGCCCTCCATATGTTCTGGACTACAACTCCCAGCAATGGCCATGCTTGCTGGGGCTCATGGGAGTTAGTCCAAAACATCTGGAAGGCACCAGTTTGGGGATGACTGGTTTAGGCTGACAAGTTTCTCTGGATGCAATTTACACTTCCCATGGAAGTCAAGGTCAAAAGTGAGCCAGACGGTCATAAACCCCACCCTGGGTACCAGCAGCTTAAACCTGGACTCTGACCCAGATGAGGAAGGGCCAGGCAGATCAGTTGGACCAGAGCACCCAAAACAGAGGACCTGGATTGGGGCCAGCCCTCCTATGAGGCAGGGTGAATAACCTACTCAGACAGCAAGATGGGAGGGGTGGCAGATCCCGCCCCCACAAGGAGGGCCCCTCCAAGGGTTGCTGCCGCCGCTGCTGCACTGGCCCTGTTCACCTGCTGTGGCAGCCAGCAAGGTTCCTTGGAGCATCCCCCATCTCTCGCTCTAAATACTCTAGTAGAGCAAGTGTGGGTGGGGTCACCTGCCCACCTGCCCATCCACCTGATCTCTTGCTTTGGGAGAGTCATCAGGGCAAAAGATTGAACAGGCGGGCTCTCTGGAGAGGCTGCCTGCTTGATCTCTCACTTTGGAGATATTTCCAAAGTGAGAGATCTGGAGGCAGCCAACCTGGAGGGCTTCCCAGTGCCCGAACGCCATGCTTTGAGGGGTCCTTCCTTAAAGCATGGCATTGTGAGGTGACCCTGGAGACTCTCCAAGGTCACCTCACAATGTCTCACATTAAGGAAGGACCCCCTCAAAGCATGGCATTCAGGCACGGGGACCTCTAGTGACAGTAATCCCTGAGCCAGCCTGCACCCCTTGAGGAACCGCTCCCCTCACCCCCATGTCTGCCCATCAGTGCCGGTGATGAACCAGAAGAAAATGAAGAGAGAGGGGGTGGAGTACTAGGCTCAAGGCCAGTGGACTGCCTCTTTAAGACCTTCCACACCTCAGCAAAGGGGTGGAGCCTGAGCAGGGTGATCTGGCTCTGGAAGGATCAAAGGACTCAGGTCAACAAGTGGCTTACTCAGAGCTCTCCAAGGTCCTGCAAGCCAGACTTGCCATGGCTTGGAGCAGCAAGTTGCTTACTCAGTGCTCTCCAAGGTCCTGCAAGCCAGACTTGCCATGGCACCTGTGGCCTCCTGCAGCCTTTCCCAAGTTGTTGCCCTCCAGATGTTTTAGACTTCAACTCCCATCAGCCTGAACCAGCACAGCCAATGCTCAGGAACGCTGGCAGCTGAAGTCCAAAACATCTGGAGGGCACCAGGTCGGGGAAGGCATCCTCTCAAGACGAGGACAGAATGCTGGATGTTGCTGAAGAAGACCTGGTTCAAATTGCTGCCCTGCCCTTAATTCTCACTGGGCCACTGTCAGCCAGCCATACTCTCTCAGCCTGACCTATCTCACAGGGTTGTTGTAAGGGAAAATTGGGAAAGCCCCATGTATACAATCCCCATAGTATACAAATGATATAAAATACCATGCTGGTGAGGGAAAGGGTTTTATTTTTGAAGCTTCTGCTACTCTGGAATGCAGAGCAACACAGAGAGACATGTGCCCTTGCTGAAATGGTTATGAACTGCTGAAATGTTTGCAACTTTCTTTCTAACTGTATTGCCAGTATAAAATAAAAATTAAAACAGAGTACTGTATGGTGAATAATAAATGAATATTAACATTAAAGAGAAGAGAGGGAGCGCAGGGCCATCCCACCAGCCCTGCCAGGAGTATTCATTCATATTCCCCCTTCTTCCCTCCCCATTCCTTTTTCCTTGTGTGTCGTGTCTTTTTAGATTGTAAGCCTGCGGGCAGGGACTGTCTTGTCTTGTTAATTGCTGTAAACCGCCCAGAGAGCTTCGGCTATTGGGCGGTATAAAAATGAAAGAAATAAATAAAATAAATAAAGCTTTGGTGATTTAAACTAAAAACAAAAGAACCACGCCCTCTTTGTGGAATTATCTTGTGTTCTTCCAAAGCACAAGAAATACCAAATAGAAATATCCTGAGTTAAGACTGAAACGCCCCAAATTCCTGAACAACTCAACTGACAAGAGCATGCGTGCTCTCCTTTCTCTCTCTCTCTCTCTCTCTCTCTCTCTCTCTCTCTCTCTCTCTCTCTCTGCTATACCCTCAGGAAAGCAACAGAAGCAGGGTGGCTAACATGGAAATCTCTAGGGAGGGACTGAGCTCCAGACCAGGACAGGGCACCTGCTGCTTTGCATGCAGAAAGTTGTCTGTTTGACCTCTGCTATCCACCAGTTAAATGGGTCTGAGAGGAGGTGCTGAGAAAGACCCTTCTTTATCTGAGGCCTGCAGAGTCTTAAGAAAAGCCATTTTGGATCAGACCAAGGGTCCATCTAGACCAGTGTTCTGTTCACACAGTGCCCAAGCAGCTGCCCATGGGAAACCCACAAGCAGGACATGAGTGCCACAGCACCCTCCTGCCCTTTGGGGAACAAAGAGATGAGGCAAGGTATGCACGGCTGACCAGGAAGGAGCTTGGGCCTCTCATCTTCAGAAGAAGAGCCAAGCATCTCAACATGCGACGAGGAGGTAACGGGCCTCACCCAGCCTGCTCTCAAGGAAACTAGTATGTGTGGCAACCACCCTGATTTACAGAAATCAGAATTAATTTAGTAAGACAGTTGAAGGGCCAGCTCAGCCATGATGAGAGGTTGAACAAGGAGACAAACTCAGCAAGGAAAGGATCGTCAACCCAACCAGACAAAGAGAACATAAGAACATAAGAAGGGTCCTGCTGGATCAGACCAAGGGTCCATCCATCCAGTCCAGCATTCTGTTCACACAGTGGCCAACCCAAAGCCCACAGGATCCCACAAGCAGGACATGAGTGCAACAGCACCCTCCTGCCCATGTTCCCCAGCAAATGGTGTACATCGGCACACTGCCTCTGATACTGGAGGTAGCATAGAGCCATCAGGACTAGTAGCCATTGGTAGCCTTCTCCTCCAGGAATTTGTCCAATCCTTTTAGAGCCATCCAAATCGGTGGCCATCACTACATCTTGTGGAAGTTGCTACAGCCAGGCAGCCAGAGGTGGCCATACTGGGTAGGGTAAACCAATAGTCTGACCTGATATAAGGCAGCTTCCTAACTGTGGAGATGGAATCAAAGGATTCCACCTTAGCAGAACCCCAAATTCGATACTAAACTCTGTTTTAAGAAGCAGCACCCTACCCTAGAAGGCACAAAAACTTTGCCATGAATTGAGACATAAGCCACTGTCATGCATTCAAACAAACATGGAAGCTGAGGAGGGTGGGTTGCCGCATCAGACGCTGCCCCAAGCCTGCATGCATTCATTAGGACATCTGCAGAGCATCACAGGTCGGGAGCAGAGGCTGACATTTGTTAGACTGTCTGGAAGGAGTTACAGTTCTACTGCAAGGAAATGCCCATCATGCAGAATTGGCATAATCAACAGATTCAATTAACTGACTTTTGAAGAATGGTGCATCAGCATACCAATATTTGCAACAGCCAGATTAAATCAGAGTCCAAAGCTGAGCACACCCCATCAGCGTCAGGAGCTGAAGGGTTACAAAGACATTGCATAAGGAAGGAGCAGCATAGGTCCAAAACAGACATTACTTTATTTATTTATTATGTTTATACCCCACCTTTTTCCTGCAAGGAACCCAAGGCGGCTTACATTATCCTCCTCCTCCTCCTCTCCATTTTTATCCTCACAACAACCCTGAGGTAGGCTAGGCTGAGAGTCAGTGACTGGCCCAAAGTCACCCAGTGAGTTTCATGGCCGAGCGGGGACTAGAACCCGGATCTCCCGAGTCCCAGTCCACCACCCTAACCACTACGCCACACTGGCTCTCAATCTGGAACTTTAAATCTGGATTGAACTCTCAAACTTTAAATCTGGATTGAACTCTCAAACTTTAAATCTGGATCGAACTCTCAAACTTTAAATCTGGATCGAACAGGTAAGTGTTGTTGCTGTTGTTTTACTCTAGAGTAGGCACAGTGGTCCTCAATTCAGATCTTAAAAGTACCCCTACCATCCCACGCCAGGGACCCAATACAGACTGTGGCCCCTACGCCTACTCTAGACTAAAAATGGAGGGGGAGATGTAGCTGCCATACAGATTTAAAGTAATGCCTCTTTTGGTCCATATAATACACAGCAAAGGATGTTCTAGAAGTATCAAAGTGGATGAGTCCCGTCCACTCAGCACTGCTGTTATGCAGAATTCGCTCACTGCAATGAGTAGAATTCCCTGATATATTTCTACTATCTATCTCCAAGACTCACAAACAGAGACCTGATTGATCACACACGCTCTTCCCTTAGACAGCCCATAAAGTGTCACCGATATTGGCTCTGTGCACAGTATACTGCTCCCTCAAGTTTTCACAACAATACTGTTTTTGCAACCCTCAGTTTTGCTAATTAATCTCCACTGCTGCCTTCTGCCAGCGTTGCGCAGGTCGTGGTCTGCATGCTAATTCTTTCAAGGCAGTGAGGTCGGCACCCACATGAGGAAATCACTACGGCGGCTGAAAAATGTACGGATTAATCTCTGTAATTCACAAAGGTCTTCTTTGAGTTCTATCTTGTGAAGTTCAATGCTGCTGCTCTGCCGCTCGCTTCTGTTCTACTTGGGCCTCACTGTAAAGTCAGGGACTGGGGGGCTGCTTTAAATGCTAAACCCACCACCGCAAGCCTTTGTAATATATACACATATGAGATACTTCCTGATATAGCATTATTTGCAAAAAAATAACGGGGTACTTAAGTCTCACCAGCTCCTACAGCTGGGGAGGTAGCCTGCTGTCAGTCGATTTCAAATCCATGTTACTTTTTGATGTGTTCACCTGTAGGTCAATTCTGTCGCGTTTCTGCATTATTCTGCAAATGTGTTTAATCAGCGTGGGATTTCACATTTAAATATGCATTCGAAATATATTCCTAAATATATATATTATCTCAAATAAGCATTTCTACAGGTATTTTAATTGATTTTTTTTTTTTGAGCCAAGTACTGCACAGGAATATTCGCCAAGTGCAAACATGGGTGGGTAACTATATTCCGGTCCGCACATTCATTCAGGAGGCAGGGCCGGGGGGGGGGGGGGGGCTGGGCAAAGTGCCCCCCCCATCACTGTGCCCTGGCTGACTGTACTGACAGCGTGCCTAAGTGGTAGTGGTGCCTAGTGTATTGCTGTAATACCTTGGATTGCAAGCATAATTCGTTCCGGAACCGTGCTTGTAATCCAAAACACTCCTATATCAAAGCGAGTCTCTGGCGGGCGTCAGCGGGGCCGATTTCGGCCCGCTACGCCCGCTTCGAGGTTACCTCCCTACGAAGTTGTATTACAAGACCTTGCTCATTTAATCAAGTCAAAATTTATATTTAAAAAAACTGCTTGTCTTGCAAAATGCTCTCAGACCAAGTTATTTGCAATCCAAGGTATTACTGTATATTTATACCCCATCTTTTTTCCTGCAAGAAAGTCCCTCCCAAACCAACCCCCCTAAAACAGCCGCTCACTAGCAACAGCAGCCACCTAAGAAGGATACAAGCACAGAGACCAGACCCTGCAGCAAACCCAGATGCCAGCTGTGTGTCTCCATATCTACTCTGGAAACACGATTACAGGGACTTCATAATGTCACCCACAACATTAAGGGCTCATTCACTTGCTCTCTCATCTTCCAGTGTGATATATGCCTTCTTCTGTCAGCAATGCCCTTCTCTGCATTCTGCATAGGGCAAACAGGCAAATCTCTATGCGAAAGAATAAATGGACATAAATCAGAAATGGCAATAATCGGAAACCAGCGGGGAGAACACTTCAGCCTCCCCGGACACTCCCTCGCTGACCTTAAGGTGGTCACTCATTGCGGAGCAAAGGGACGTCTTCAAAAGGGAGATTAGAGCGAGAGCCTGCTGGGATAGAATTTCATCAACAGGTTTAATGCTATTGCTAGAGGCTCGAATCAGGATACTGGATATTTATCACAATACATGCATGAATTGGCTTACTTAGTGCCAGGATGTTTGTGTTACCAGCAACAACTGCGCTGTAAATGTCCACTTTTAATAATGCGATTGCCACTTCCTGCAGTTAATTTCCTTGTCGGCTCATTGTTAACAATGCTTCCCTCCAACATGTACCTTATAAAAACCTGAAACTCTCTCTCCATAATACTCCACACAACTGATGAAGTGGGCTATAATCTTTGAAAGTTTATGCCAGGATAAATCTGCTAGTCTTTAAGGTGTCACAAGACTCTTTGCTATTATTTTTTTTTTGGTATTTCTGAGAGTGTTTTTATTGATAAAACAGAGAGAGATATGAAAGCATCAAAGCCAAGAGGCTCATCCTAAAGAAACAAAAGCCTTTCCCCCTTTCCCACTAGATCACACTAGAGCCGTGTGCAAATGGCCTCGTTGAAATTCTCCAGTCTCCACCCTATTTGTGGGCATTGACAATTTCACTGAATTTTTCCTAGGGGAGGAGAAATTCTCAACAGTTTCCTCACAAGCAGGGTTCACCATTGGCAGGGGTTTCATAGAGTCGGAAGGGGCCTGCAAGGCCATCGAGTCCAACCCCCTGCTCAATGCAGGAAACTAGAGGAGGGGTCTCCCATCCAAGAAGTAACAACCAGGCCTGACCCTGCTTAGCTTTCCACGCTCAGACAAGCGGAGCCAGCGTGAGCCAGCTTCTTTCTTCTTTCTTCTTCTTTTTTAAGGGTTTTGGGGAGGGGGGGTTCCTGCCACCACTGCAAGTGGCAACAGCAGCAACTGTGTTGGCAGCCTGGCCCCTGTTTTGCATCCACCACACAATGCAGGTGTGAGAGGGAAGTGTTGCTTCCCACTCCAGGGAAGAGGTGGAGCTTGTGCTGAGCCAAAATCTGTCATCCAATTTCCTGAAAGTTTTCTTCCCCCATGAAAGAGGCTTCCATTGGTCTACCTCATTCTCAGGGTGTTTCTTTAAAAACAAAAAAAAAACAAAAAAGTTTTTGAGCTTACCTAATCACTGCGAGGCAGCTGAGGGTGCTGTGTGTGTGTTTTCTTTCTATTACATGCCTCTCCATTGCTCTGGAGTCTCCCAGTCCTCCTGGGCTTCCTGATCTGAAAAAAGCCCCATGGGAAGAATTACCTTATGTTGTCTTCCCCTGGGCTTTAATCGGTAGGAAGCTGAGGAGGCTGCAGGCTGCATGATGAAAACTGCATGATGAAAACTGCAGGACTGTATGATGAAAAACAGGACACTTGTGCATACTCCTCAGCCACCTCCTAAATCAGGTAAACCCAAGAAACCCAAACCCAATCCATGATAATTTCTTCTGAATTTTTCTTCACCTCTCTGAATTTCTTTGGGAAAACAAATTCTTTTCTATCAAATTGAATTAGAATGGTTGGGGGGCGGGGAAGCCGTGGGAGAAATATTCGGCACAGCGCTAACACACTCTGGTGGTGGCAGCATGCAGAAGCAATTCTAAAATGTCACTAAACTAGGGGACACTTTTTATCTCTCTCTCTCTGGACTATGTTGGGCAACATTTGCCCAAGGAAATGGAAATGACTCACCTCTGTAGGAGAAGGCGTCTTCTCTCAAACTGGGGGTCCTAAGGGAAGGGTTAGCTCTGGCACTCTGGCCCCACCAGTTTCTAGGTGCTGAGCCAATATGAAATGCTATTTTAACCTCCATCAATGTTAACCAGACTCCCATCTTTTGGGGCACCAAGAATACTTCCTCTGAAGCTAAACTTCACTTAATATGCTAGAAGGATTCTCCAGCCGTAGCTCCTTCTAAGCTTGAAGAGTCTAGATGTGCAGAGTTCATCACTTCAGAGGGTGATTGAGGTAAGAGAAGTGTACGGGACAGTAATATTATTTGCAATGGTCCAGCGTCTCAAATGTGTTTTCCATACCAAAGGACACTTGACAATCATCACCTTCTAGGAAGTATGTAGTTTTAAAGTGATACTCTCTGTGTTGCATGGTTCTCTTGCCGTCTCCTTATGGCCTCCATAGATGCAAGGGAGGGGATGTATAAATGGTTTATTGTAGTGTGTGTGTGGGGGGGAAACCATCCAAGAAAGGGCTTTACTGTCTCAGGAGCCATTTTGTCAGAGTGGGGTTTTAGGCAGCCACTGAAATGGGAGCTGGGAGTCAAAGAGAGGAAGAGCTAGGAAAGACTGTCATTTCCCTACTGCTTGGACTGACTGGAAACTCTTTCTGGCCATTCCTGCTGAGGAGAATTAATGGCCCATCTCAGTGGGTGGGGCTAACCCAGTACTTGGGAGTGGCTTTACTACAGCACCAATGTGGTGCCTTCTAGATGTGTTGGACTGCAACTCCCAGCATTCCCATCCAGGTCTATGGTTTTCTCCCAAGCACTGAGCCGTAGTGGCGCATCTATAGAGGACGGCCATGCACAGTCATGGGCTCTTGGTCCCAGCCCCTACAGCTCCTGGCACATACCCAGAAGGGATGCTCTCCCATCCATTATAACTGCTCCTCCCCCAAAGGAGACATGGAAGCTGAAGCTTAGAAGTTCCTATTTTGATGGCGAGGCTCCTAGCGTAGGCCTAGTTTCAGAAGCTTCATTCTGCCTGTCAATCATAGGGAGCCATGCTGTCACTTTCTACTCCCTTACATGCCTGTGGAAGGCTCACTAGGGTTAGATCCTGGCCTCCAGCCACAAGGCTCTAGGGACATTTTTACCCAGTCATCAATCCGAACACACTTGACAGTTGACATGCTTCTTGCAAGGACAATACACTCCCAGTTGGCTGCTGTTGTGTAATGTAGATGCTACTACTGCCATGGCAGAGCCAAGTGATGCATCCGATGCCCCATCTAGCCATGTTCTGTGGGATCAATTTCAGTTCATGCAGCCTGATGACGTGGACAAGGTGCTTGCAGCCATGCGGCCAGTCACATGTCCTCTTCAACCCTGTCCCTCATGCCTAATTCAGGCTGGCTGGTATGGCTTAGCTGGGTGGGTCCAGGGTGTGGTTAATGCAGTGTTTCTCAACCTTGGGTCCCCAGATGTTTTTGGCCTACAACTCCCAGCATGCCCCAGCCAGCATAGCTGGCTGGGGCATGCTGGGAGTTGTAGGCCAAAAACATCTGGGGACCCAAGGTTGAGAAACACTGGGTTAATGTCTCAACGTGTGATGGAGTGGTGCCCACTGGTGCTTTGAAGGAGGTGGCAGGGCGACCACTCCTGAAGAGGCCCGCCCAGCCCTGGACCTGAGGATTTGTGACAACTATTGCCCAGTGACAAACATGTCATAGTTAGGTAAGGTGATTGAGAGGGCTGTGGCAGAGTAACTGCAGGCTTTCTTGGATGAAACAGATTATCTAGACCCTTTCCAGTCTGGGTTCAGGCCTGGTTTCAGACTGAATTGGCCTTGGGGGCAGGGGATAATGTCACCTGCAGGCTTAGTTTATTAACGTGTTCAGTAATTGCCATTTTAAACTGGGCTTTTAAATTTGGTTTTAAACCTTTTTTTAATGACATTGTATGTTTTTATTGTTTGTATTTTATGAGTATTATATTGTTTTTATGAATTGCTGTGAACTGCCCAGAGAGCTTCAGCTATGGGGCAGTATAGAAATAAAACAAAACAAAACAAATAAATAAATAATTGGTCGCCCTGTTGGATGACCCTTATTGAGAGAGGGAAAGAGGGAGTGCAACCTTGCTCCTCTTACTCGATCTCTACGGCTTTTGATACCATCGACCGTGGTATGCTTTTAGATCAGCTTCATGGGATGGGTATCGGAGGCACTGTACTTCAGTGGTTCCATTCCTACCTATGGAATCAGCCTCAGAGAGTGGTGTCGGGGGAGCGCACCTTGGCCCCCTGGCACTTGTGCTATGGGGTGCCACAGGGCACTCTTTTATCCCCAACACTATTCAACATCTATACGAAGCCATTGGGAGCAGTCATCTGGGGATTTGGAGCGAGGTGTCATCAGTATGCAGATACCACCCAGCTCTATTTTTCCATAACATCTGGATCAGGTGTGGCCATGCAGTCTCTGGACCAGTGCTTGGATGCTGTGGTGGGCTGGATGAGGGCCAATAAACTGACCTTGAATCCTGGCAAGACAGAAGTACTGTGGGTGGATGGGTCACAGGTCCGAGAAATAGGTCAATTGCCTGTTCTGGATGGGGTCACACACTCCCCCTGAAGGAATGGGTGTGTCATTTGGAGGTCCTCCTGGATTCATCTTTGTCACTTGAGGCTCAGGTGGCTTCAATGGCCAGGAGTGCCTTTTACCAGCTTTGGCTGGTACACCAACTATGGCCATCCCTGGACCGTGATAGCTTAGCCACCATGGTACAAGCATTGGATTGGACCTCAAGGTTGGATTATTTTAATGTGCTCTACGTGGGGCTACCTTTGAGCTTGGTCCGGAAGCTGCAGCTGGTGCAGAATGCGGCAGCTCACAGGGCCCTCCTTCCAACAGCAAGCAACACCCTTGTTAAAAGAACTGCACTGTCTGCCAATCAGCTACCGGGCCAAGTTCAAGGTGTTATTGTTAACATATAAAGCCCTAAACAACTTGGGGACCAGGTTACCTTAGGGCAGTGTTTCTCAACCTTGGGTCCCCAGATGTTTTTGGCCTACAACTCCCAGCATGCCCCAGCCAGCTACGCTGGCTGGGGCATGCTGGGAGTTGTAGGCCAAAAACATCTGGGGACCCAAGGTTGAGAAACACTGCCTTAGGGGACTGCCTCATCCCTTATGCCCCTGCCCACCTGAAGGAGCCCTGCTGAGGGTGCCACATGGTTTCGAGGTTCAGCTCAGCAGCACTTGCGGAAGAGCGTTTACTTGAAGCACCCACCCTCTTTACCAATTGACTTTAGACAGGTTCCCACAGTTCTGACTTTTATATGTCTTCTTAAAACTCAGTTCTTTAGGCAAACTTGCCTTGAAGTGTGACCCAGCCAGCTATGGGTTGTAGCACACAGTAGAGTGTGTGGTTTTATTCCTTTTAAATTTGTATTACCGTATGTTGTTTTGTTTGCTTGTTTTTATTTATTATATTTATATCCCGCCTTTTTTCCTGCAAGGAGCCCAAGGCAGCTTACATAATCCTCCTCTCCATTTTATCCTCACAACAACCCTGTGAGGTAGGTTAGGCTGAGAGTCCGCGACTGGCCCAAAGTCACCCAGAAAGTTTCATGGCCGAGCGGGGACTAGAACCCGGATCTCCCGAGTCCTAGTCCAACACTCTAACCACCACACCATACTGGCTCTCAATTATAATTGTTATAATTATTGTTGTTTTTATGTCATTGTATTCATGTTCAGCACTTTCATACCTTTGGGGGAAGCGGCATATAAATTTGAATAAATAAATATAATAAATAATAAATAATCAGCCTTCAGCTGCTGCCTGAAGGGACTCCATCCGCTGCCTAGAAATTCATTACGATCTTCTCAAACAAATTGGACGCTTGGCAGGGGCTCCCCAGCTCTGTTTGAATCAAGCTCACAGCTCCTTTAATTTGGGGAATGGCGCTCAACTCCTCAGTCAACATCTGCTGTGTGAAAGTGAATCACACAAAGAACATCTAGCAACTCCCGCTAAATATACACAGTAGGACTTCTCCCCTTCTTTCGTCTTCCCCGTCTCAAAATCTCACTGCATGATGTGCGCCGCCACGTGTTCTCGAATCCGTCTTGCTGCTGGAGATCAGCAGAAGTTCTCTTGTGTGGCTGCTGATCACCTGTGCAGGAAAACTTCCAGCTGGTTTGTGACTCAATGCGCAAGCGGCATGCGGGCTCCGCTTCTGAGCAAGGAACTCCAGGGTGGAAAGGATCGGGAGGAGCAGTGCCCAGCCCACGCCTTTGAGATGGCTAAGGTGCTCTCTCTCTCTCTGACCTGCTGGCTGGGTGGCAAGATGCAATCCTCCTGTGTATTTATGTATTTGCATGTGTTTGTCCCTTGCCCTTATTTATTTATTTATTATATTTATACCCCACCTTTTTTCCTGAAAGGAACCCAAGGCGGCTTACATAATCCTCCTCCTCCTCCTCTCCATTTTATCCTCACAACAACCCTGTGAGGTAGGTTAGGCTGAGAGTCAGTGACTGGCCCAAAGTCACCCGGTGAGTGTCATGGCCGAGCAGGGACTAGAACCCGGGTCTCCCGAGTCCCGGTCCAACACTCTAACCCAGGGCTCTCCAACCTTGGGTCCCCAGATATTGCTGGCCTACAGCTCCCAGCATACCCAGCCAGCATGGCTAATGGCAAGGGATTCTGGGAGCTGTAGTCCAGCAGCATCTGGGGACCCAAGGTTGGAGAGCCCTGCTCTAACCACTACACCACACTGGCTCTCTTGCCCTTGAATCTCTCTAGGAGCCTTCCCCACCCTGGTGGCATCCAGAAGTTTTGAACCTCAGCTTCCAGTATTCTTGACCATTGGCCATGCTGGCTGGGGCTGATGGGGGTTGAAGTCCAAAACACCAGGTTGGGAAAGGCTGCTGTATAGGTAGGGGCAGGTGGCCTCAATTCTAGGCTGACACTGCCCTTTCCTTATAAAGCAAGAGAGGGGCTGCGCATGTTTTCCCATTGGGGATGCTCTCCTCTTTCCTCCAAATCTGGACACTCAGCCCCTGCAGGGTTCATAGTTTCCCGCAAAGCGATTGCTGCTGGCTCAGTCTCTAATAAATTTCAGCCATTACAACATCTTGCTGCTGAAAATTAACCTCTCTGCCCTCGAGAGAGTTTCTACATGAATCTAGATCAGGAGGTTTTGCATAAAACTAGGCACTCTCTGCTCCCAATTATCAATCATGCTTTTTTTTTTAAAAAAAGAATCTTCATAAAGGAAGAAGCAGGGGGGCAGGGGGCAGCCATAGGGGCACAACATATAAAGTTGCTTCATGCAGAGTCTGTAGGGACAGGCTGAAGCTTCTCTGGTCCCTGGTGCCCAAAGTTCTTTAATCAGAGATGTTGGTGGCTCAGCCTGGACTTTCTTGATGCAAAGGCCAGTGGCTTGAATGTCTGTCACCGTGGGGCTGCGTACCTGCTCCAGATTTTACTCTGAACCTTTAAGGAGCAATCCATGGTGGTGAGCCTATTTCGGAGCTAGGGCCGGCTCAACACCACAGATAGCTCCTTAAAGGTTCAGAGTGAAATCCAGAGTGGATACGCAACCCAGCTGACATTGGAGCCCCCAGCCCCCCAATGGCAAAGCGCATGCTCTGCCTTTGACCTGGGGCCCTTCCCATATCAGGTAGCCATATACAGAGTCAGACCATGAGACCACCCGGCTTAATATTGTCTTCTCTGGCTTGTACTGGCCATTCATGATCTGCAGAAAGAGCCTTACCCAGCTCGGCTACCCAAGATGCTTGGATGGCAGGAACCGAGCCGAGGCCACTCAGCACGTAAAGCGTGTGCTCCCCCCACCCACAGAGCTGCATCCCCCCACCCACCCGCCGACTCCTGCCTCACCACACAGCTCTCTTTGGCCCTCCCTCTCTGCAGCCTGGAGCTCAGCCACGACACTGTCATTTGACTGCCAAGAGAAATGGAGAGGAACACAGTGGTTTGAGGCACGCCAAGTTCAATTGGCAGGGAGATGGCTCCTCTTTCAGAGGCGAGACCAATGCAAGTGCACTGAAGTACAGCTAGCTGGGACCAGAGAGAGGGCCCTTTCAGGGCAGTGGCCACTTCTGAATCGCCCCCCCCAAAAAAATACCTGGACACCGATTTGCATAAAAATTGCATATGCTAATTGATATGTATAGATGCAAATTTAGAAATTATTATAATTTAAATAGAAATACAGTACATCTCACCATAGAGTGGAAGCCCTGCTCCATCTGGTGGCCAGGTGCTGCTGATGGGCAACTTCAAGGCTCCTGAGCCCTTCCTTCTGATGGTTCTCTTTAAATTGGACTTGGACCGGGTGGCCCTTCAAATAGGGGACACCTTCAAAATAGGGGATAGTCCTCTGGCAGCCCTTCAAATAGAAGGCACCTGGCCACCCTACTTTTTAGTGGCCATACCTCCCATCCCAGCTCCAGAAGTGTATCCCAAGGGAGGCTTGCCCTGCTGGCCCTCTCTTTATTGGCCTAATATCCCTAAAAAAAAGAAAAAGAAGAAAAAAGGACAGTGTAGAGTTGGAAAAAGTGCAGAAGAGGGCAACTAAAATGATCAAGGGGCTGGAGCAACTCCCCTATGAGGAAAGGTTACAGCAGCTGGGATTGCTTCACTTAGAAAAAGTGCAAGTAAGGAGAGACATGATAGAGGGGTAAAAAAATGATTCCTGGTGTGGAGAAAGTGGACAGGGAGACATTTTTCTCCCTCTCTCATAGTACTAGAACCCAGTGGGGTCATCCCATGAAGCTAACTGGTGGGTGATTCAGGACACGTGAAAGGAAGTCCTCCTTCATACAGCGCAGAGTTAAACTATGGAATTCACTTCCACAGGATGTGGTGATGGCCACCAATTTGGAGGGCTTGAACAGGGGATTGGACAAATTCCTGGAGGAGAAGGCTATCCATGGCTACTAGTCCTGATGGCTCTATACTGCCTCCAGTATCAGAGGCAGATTGCCTGTGTACAGCAGTTGCTGGGGAACATGGGTGGGAGGGTGCTGTTGCGCTCATGTCCTGCTTGTGGGCTTCCCATTGGGGCAGCTGGTTGGCCACTGTGTGAACAGAATGCTGGAAGAGATGGACCTTTGGGTCTGATCCAGCATGGCTCTTCTTATGTTCTTATGGCTTTCACCATTTCTTAAAAGCCTTCCTTTTTAGAAAGGCTTTGGGGGCCTTGAACATTTTAAGGCACAATCCTAAGCAAGTTTAGACAGAAAAAAGGCCCACAACTCCCTGGGGCATGCTGGAAGCTGTTTTGATTAAACTAGTTTTAGTGGCTGCTTTTATTCTCTGTCTTTTTATTCTTTTAGTGGGTTTTTAATTTTTTAAAAAAAAAATGCATCTGATGAAGTGGACTGTAGACCTTGAAAGCTGGTGCCAGAATAAATGCATTAGTCTTGTTAGTGTCACAAGACTCTTTGTTGTTGCTGCTGTTGTTCTAAAAATTGTTATATTAAAATTGTTGTTTTAAATTTTATTATCTCTACCCTTCTTGAGTTCTGTTGAGGAACAGGAGGATAAAAATGTTTCATTAAACATTCATTCACTAACTGTTGTAAACCGCCCAGAGAGCTTCGGCTATTGGGCGGCATAAAAATGTATTAAATAAATAAATTAATTAAAAACAAATAAACATGCTACTTCATGTTCTTGAAGGCATGCAGAGCTGTGTTTTTCTTGGTCTACCAAGCTCAGCCTTGTCTGCACCAGCCTTCCTCAACCTGGCACTCCCCAAATGTGCTGGATTACTGCACCCTGCACTCCCAGGCAGCATGGCTGATGCCTGCTGGAGAATGATGGGAGTTGTAGTCCAACACACCTGGAGGGCACCAGATTGTTCTACGCACTGACTGGTGCAGGCTCTCCAAGGTTTCAGACAGGAAACTTTTGCCCAGCCCTACCTGGAGATTCCGGGAAACCTGGGAGTAGAGATGAGCGACACTGAAGAACTCAAGCGGCTTGCGCTCAGCGGACTTCAGCACACCTTCTCCTGACTTGAGAGCCAAGAGCAGGCCAAGTCAGGTTTTTTTTTTTTTGCAGCTTTCACTTTTAAAGCGGGCCACAATTTGCGTATTTTTTCTTTTTAAGGCAGGGGAATTTGTGTAAAATACAGCCGGAATTTGCACAATTTGCATAAAATATGTCCACAAATTGCAGCCATATTTTATGCAGACTGTGGCCATATTTTGTGCAAATTTCTCTGCCTTTAAAAAAGAATAATATGGAAATCACAGCCCACTTTAAAAGCAGAAGACCACGTGCTGGCTCAACTTGCATTGGAGCAAGTCAGCACCAGACAGGCTGGAATCTGGGGTGGTGGTGGTGAGCTGGGCCAATCCACCAGATTTTGACACACCCCCCAAGCAGATCCCTCACAAATCCCTACCTGGGACCGTTTGTACACAAAGCAGGGGTGACACCACTGTGCACTGCCCTTCACCGAGACAGGTCCTGGGAAATCCTAAATCAACCTTTGCCAGAGTCACACAGCAGACCCTGGAAATCCTGGGTTGCCATACCTCAGCCCCACAAACCCTGGCAACCCAGTCTGACCTGCCCTGAGCTTTCATATGTTGGTAGGTGTTGCGTCAAGACCATCAGAGCATCGTATTAGGGGGTGCAGTCAAGTCTGCTTGCAGGGCAAGAAGCTATGTTTAAATTGCAGAAGGATTTATCATGGCTCAGTAGATCGTCTGTTCAACATATTAGACTTTAGCTTGGCTACAGGGACGAAAAATCAATTTTCATGAAACAATTCAGAATGAATTAACCTTTCTAGGGCAACTGTTGCTGAAATTAACAGAGAGATAACACAACAGCACTATGTCAGGAAGCATGTTGGACATTGAAACATGACAGCATCCAACTTTCTTTTTTTTTTTCTTTTCCAAGGCCAGACATCATTTCGTACCTTCTCTGGATAAGTTGCCAACACTCAAAATAAAATTTAAAAATAGCTAGTAGCTGAGCAGGGCCTGGACGGTGCAGTTGAGCCTGGAGGAAGGACCAGTCATTTTTAGCCTGGGGCAGAGCCCACCTGCAAGAGACGCCTCTGTCTCTTCACCTCAGGTGTAACTCTGGAAAAAAAGTGAAGGGGGCCAGCTCCAGAGGTGAGGCGGCCTTGGTAAGAAATGCCCTCTTGGGGGCAGTGGCGTAGTGGTAAACTCTGATGTGTAGACTGGCTCATGGTGACAGTCCCCCCATCGTGGCAGTCCCCATAGCCATGCCCGAAGGAGAAGCCACAAATTCAGGCAGCCACATCCAGAAACCAGTTCTAGTAGTTTTCCCCTCAAGCAGGAGCAGGTCTTTTGTAAAGCGAATGGGTCTTCATTGCCCATTCAAGACCAGCCCCCCCCCAAAACACGTTACAACAAGGAACGACATATTGTTGTAAGGGGAAATTCATTTCTCCCCAGCTCCTGTGGGGACTGAATGTCAGCTCAGAGGGAACAGGGATTCTGGGGGTGGGGGGGGGGCAGATGATGTCGGTGTCCCTGCCAGGGATGTGCAACCCTGGAAAACTCATTCCGTTTGAGTTTGATGGACTTTCGACACCTTTCTGACCCGACGGCTGAAAGCAGGCCAAGTCGGGGGGGGGGGGAGTTGGCTTCCGCAAAAGTGCTCGAATTATTTGCGCAAATTGGGAGCCAGGAACTGCATGTCTCTAGCGCCATTTGCGCAAATGATCCTGCCACCATTTTGATTTACCACAATGCCCTGGAGGGACATTACGTGGGGGCATTGTAGGACATTATAATGGCACCTAGGCACAGTCACCCAGCGCTGCTCAGAGTGCTGGCCTGGGGGGGGGGATGAAGGGTGGCCCAGAGCATTGAGCCCTGGCCAGCTGCCCAAGGAAGCCTGGGGGTGCAGGGTGGGGTGGACGTGGAAACCAGCCATGGGTTTGAGCCTTTTCTTCTGCTTGGCTGGCAACCCTAAACATTCCAGGCCTCTCCATTTTATCAGACAAATAAAAATAAGGGAGAGAAACTAGACAGAGACGCTTGTCCAAGTGTCTCTGGCCACTCTGCTTTTGGCTCCCAAAGCTGAGGCAGATGCCAAAACCAGAGCGGGACAACGCCCCCCACCCCCCCACCTCCTTCTCCTCAGGGTCAGCAATCACCTACATCGTTCTGGTATTTCTTTAGAGCGCGTTTATTTAACCCACCTTTCACCAGGACAGCCTAAAATACGAAAGGGGGGGGGGGAGAAGCAACAACCAGCAGATGAAAGTAGCAGCGAAAACAGTAGGGCGAGCATGAAACGTCCCAGAGTAGAACAGCAGAGAACAAGCAGTGAAAAGGGCTCCGCATATTATTAAAAGCAAACAAATAAATAAATAAATAAGGGTGCAATCCTAGGCATGGCTGGCTGGGGAATGCAGGGAATTGTAGGACTTTTTTTTATGTCTAACCATGCATAGGATTGCGCCCGTTAAGGGTGAACAGAAGAGGGCAGCTGTCACCTGGTCCCTAACAGATAGCAAAGCAGTGTCGATATGTCACAGGAAGCTGCCTTAGACCGACTCAGACCCAGGGGAGACGCCTGTTTCAGTGGGGCTCCTTTTCCATTGCAGGTTTTATTTGGAGCTTCATAGGAGCTATCCATGGTGCTGGACACCACCACCACCCCAAAAAAAACAGGTTCACCACCCTGGAGCACCACGGAGAGCTCCAATGAAGCTGCAGATAAAACCTGCAAAACCTGTAATGGAAAATGAATAGGAGTCGCCAGCCTCCCTTGCACAGGTCCATTTTGCTCAGGGCTGCCTGCACTGACTGGCAGGGTTTCCGGCAGAAGTCATTCCCCGGCCGACCTGGAGATGGCAAGCGTTGAACCCGAGACCTTCTGTATGCAAAGCAGGGGGGCTCTTCCCCACGGAGCGGCGAGTGTTCCTCGTGAACATATGAGCCTGTCTTGGCAGTAGTTCTCCTGATAACCTGAGTAGCCACACAATGCAAAAAGGGCTCGTCGGGGACTACGTCTCACTCCACTTGGCCTCCAAAGACTAGGCCAAATATCCCCGAAACGCAGCATGAAGAGCTGTACTTTCCTTTGAGCTCCAAGAAGACTATTTGCCACAAAGTAGGACTCAGAAATGGCTCCAGCTCATCACATCCTTTCTTGGAGGGGGCGAACACAGAGGGCTCCCCACTGTGCCATCTTGGTTTTGTTGACAACCCTCCCCCCCCCCAACTCTGGGAGTTAGCAAGAGCCCCCCCCCCCGAGTCGGCACATGGCCTGGCCACCCAGAAAACAGCTGAAAGGGGATGCAGTTGGCAGCTCGACCTGGACCATTTTTCTCAGTGTGAGAAGGAAGCCCTACAGAAGCCGATGAGGGAAGCCGGAGGTGGAGGGCCAACATGGCAAAGCTGGATTCGGCATCCAGCAAGCAGCGTTATCCCTGAAACGGAGATTCGCGAGGCCACTTTGACGGGGCTGCTAATGCTATGCAGCGCAGGGAATTAAAAAAAAAAAATGCAGGCGGCATAATCATTCATTACACAGCTGCTGAAGCTTTATGCATCTCAAGCCACACATGCCCCTATCCGTTTTCATAAGGGCATCTTGGGAAGCTGCTTAGGCCATGTCTTTAAATCACATGCAGGCAACCTGCAGCCAATTTCCAGGTGGGGTGCAAGCCTCTTCCCAGCTGGTTAGCCTCCCCCTGCCTTGGTGCTGGAAAGAGCAGAGGGGCACAAGCTGCTCCTGGCCCCCCCCATCAGCACTGGGCCACGGGAGGGGGAGGGGAGACACACGATGGGATCACTGAGGCCCCCTTGGCACACCTTCCCATCTGACTGGCACTTGAAACAGCTGAGGAGGAGGGCACTGCCCTGGGCTACTCCACACAGCAGTTCCCAGTGCTGGTCGGCAGGACAGCCGGGAGGACGGGGGAAGGCGGAGTGCGGCGGCGGCGGGGTCACAATGTGTCGGGAGGGGAGGTTAAAAACCTCTCCATCGTCCCTGTATGCTGAGATGAGGGGAAAGGTTAGAGGAAAGGCAGTGCTGGCTCCAGGTTTTGGAGGGCCCTTGGGCAAGATGCCTTCCATGGGCCCCCTCCCTCGGGGGGTTGACCTCCTCGATGCCACTGTCACCAGCTGCTGCTCCTCCTCCTCGTCCTCTTTCTCATCTTTGCTTCTTCTTGCTTGCTTGGCAGGCAGAGAGCCGCCGGGGAGAAAGGAGGCAGCGGCATCCCCTCCTCCTCCTCCTCCTCCTCCTCCTCCTCCTCACCACCCCCGTTGCTTGGCCCAAAGTGAGAGGCAGGTGAACAAGCAGGTTGCAGTGGTGAGGAGGAGGAGGAGGAGGAGGAGGAGGAGGAGGAGGAGGAGGAGGAGGAGGAGGAGGAGGAGGAGGAGTAAGTCCAGGGGGCTCTTGTCAGTGGGCCCCTGCTGGGTGTGGGCCCTTGACGAGTGCCCAACCATGCCTACCCTTGATATTGGCCATGGGGAAGGTTGTGGTAGAGTATTAGTCTGTGAAAGTGTGCATGAGAGAGAGAAAGGCAGAAGGGGGAACCCAGGCTCCACCCATGACCCACTGCTGTGTGTAGCCCCCCTGGGGGCAAAACATTTGCCTGCTCCAGCTTCAAAAAAAACTTTGGAATGGGAGTACCGGAGGGCAGCAAAAAAAAAAAAAAGAGCACGTGCCCATCTTCCGCAACATGGGCAGGGCTTTCTACCCTGCCGGTCCAATTTTCCGTCTATCCTTTAACACATGTGCATTTGTCTCCACTTGTGCGTCACCTCCAAACTCGATAGGGCAATTCTCCATTCCCTTATCCATTAGCAACACCACCAGACCAGCTTGCTGCCTCTGGGGATAAAAAAAAAAAGCCGTTTGCCTCAGCAATGGCACCCTCCTCCAGAAGAAAAGTCCCAAGCACGTCAGAAATGTTTCTCTATAATCAGAATGGCAGGGCATGTTCCGGGGATTTGCTTTGATGGCTCAACTCAAGAGCTAGAAATGACTGGAAAGATTCTGAATTAGAATTGGGCAGGTTTATAATGGTAAGCGAAACTGCCATCTTAAGCTGCGCTTCCACATGGAGAGATAGCCAGGTGCAACATCCCAGATTGCAAGTACACAGGGGAAAACAGGTGATGATTTACAGCTGGATTTAAAGTTGAAATGACACACACACCCCAGATTCCCCAAGTTCGTTGCAGCTCAGTCATAGACAACAACATACCCTGGTTAGCCTGGACTGTCTGAACTGAACCCTGGTTAGCTAGACTGTCTGAACTGAACCCTGGTTAGGCTAGACTGTCTGAACTGAACCCTGGTTAGCCTGGACTGTCTGAACTGAACCCTGGTTAGCTAGACTGTCTGAACCGAACCCTGGTTAGGCTAGACTGTCTGAACTGAACCCTGGTTAGTCTGGACTGTCTGAACCGAACCCTGGTTAGCTAGACTGTCTGAACCGAACCCTGGTTAGCCTGGACTGTCTGAACTGAACCCTGGTTAGCCTGGATCTACAATCAATATCTGAGGCTCTCCTCTGAGGGCTTCCTCTGAGGGAGGTTTGGAGGATGGCAACGGGGGAGAGGGCCTATTCAGTGGTGGCCCTCCAATTGTGGAACACTCTCCCCAGTGAGTTCCACCTAGTGCCAACATTGTCATCTTTCTGGCACCAGGTTAAGACTTCCCTCTACTCCCAGGCATTTGAGAGTATATGATAAGGTGTTTTTTTTTTAACAAGTCCTTGGAATTTGTGCAAAATTGTGCAAAAAAAACCCTGTTGATTGTGGAAACTTGTTTCATATTCTTGCATGCAAATGGTTTTACATAATGTTATTATACTGTATTTGGGTGTGTGTGTGTGTGTGTGTGTGTGTGTGTGTGTGTGTGATCTTTGCACACTGCCCAGAGAGCATTGCCTTTGGGGGCAGTATAGAAATGTAATAAACAAATGAATGAATGAATGAATGTCTGCAGGGTCCTGCATTTGATCACTTGGGCGGGTGCGAATTAGAGGACAGACGTCTGAAAGCGAGAGAGGCCAAAATATTATCTTGATCAGTCTCTCCATCCAGAAAGCATCAAGAAGAACCCTGGTTGAAAAGCATCAGGTTTTTGCATCAGGGCATTTTAAATCTACTGAATGGCAAAGGTCACCCTTTGGAGAAGAAAGATTGCCGTGCCAGTGTTGCTTTGCAAACATGCCACGTATGTATCCGTCATGCCTGCCAGGTTTGGCTTCCTTCCCCGTAGTTTATGACAGCAGTAAAAAAAAACCAAAAAAAAAACCACACCACACACACACAAAAAACCACCCACCCACCTATGGGCCAGTAAGAGCTGCAGGGGAAATGACATCTCAGCCAGGAAAAGGACCGTGCGTGCATGCCCACCCCCCCTCATTCAGGTTAAAGCCCGAGGACCTTGGCAGCCAGAGGCACATAGTTCTTTCAGGCTGCGTCAGGCTGTGTCAGCACCTTGCTCCTGCAGCCAAAGAGGGGGGGGGGTGGCGACTGGCGAGGGCCGCCGGGCTTCCTGCCAAATCTCACACTTCAGCTGCGCTGTCCCCACCTCCGTTGACCAACTTAAGCATGGCGGCGAGGAAGCGCACGTGCGGCGACCGCAGAGTTGCCCCCTGGCACAGACGTCTGTGACAGCAGTGCACCCTCCCTCACAAATCATGGTGGAGACAGTTAAAAAGAGGGGGGGGGAAATATGCCCGTAAATTCCTCCCTCTACCTTAAGAGAAACATGTGGGCAATGACTTCCACAGTGCATAACATGCGTCCCCCTCTCCCCCTCCTCAGGAAGAGCTCTGTATACCTGGAAGAAGTGAGGAAAGCAGGAGAAGACAAAGGGAACATCGGGGGCTGCTCCAGTCGGACTACCTCTCCCCACTCCGGGAGGTGAGAGGGGAAGCAGGGCCATTCCACCAGCCTGGCTGACAGTCTACTTGATTTTTTTTCCCCTCTCCCCTCCCCATCCCTTTTTCCTTGTGTGTCGTGTCTTTTTAGATGGTAAGCCCGTGGGCAGGGGCTGCCTTTTTTGCTAATGGATTGTAAGCTGCTCCAAGATACTTTTTTTGGCCCGAGGAGCAGGATAAAAAAAAAAAATACTTTAAATAAATAAACACATATCTCAAAAGCTGGCATAGTGCATTTTAAACACGAGGCATCCCACCTTGTTGCATTTCACATTCCTGCATAGTGATTTCTGCCTGGCATGCAGCTTTTAAAGTCTCGGGAGATAGACGGAATGAAATAATCCAGCAAGCTGACCGCACCTTAAGCAAAAAGTGGAAGGGCAAAGAAGAACCGGAGGCCCCCAGCTGAGCTCTCAGACGGGGAAGAGTTAAAGGCCTTCTACAGTGGGCAGAGGGAAGATGAACGGGCAGCAGGAGTCCAGCAGCTGGGGCGGGGAGGTGGGGTCTGCGTCTGCCTTCCTTCCCTTCCTTGCGGCAGCCCCCCTGGGTCCTCACTCTCCTTCCAGTCTCCAGCACTGAAAAATCGCAATAGATTATCCAGATCGAAGAGATGCCGTGCAGTGCAGTGCACTGCTGTGGCCAATGCAACAAGCTGGGGAGCCCACGTGCCATAAACTGGCAGAATAATTTACTGCCTGTGAGTAATTAACGGCATCGCAGTACCTTTCCAACGTCTACAATGGGACAAAGGTTCTCTCCCCCCCCCCCCCCGGACACACACATACTCTTTCAAAAAGAGAAGATGGGGGAAGAATGTAAACCGGTGTCAATGCCCAGATGGCACCGGGATGAGTCAGTCCTGTCATGAGGTTGACAAGCAAGCAGACGATGACAGCTCGCTAGAAGACAGAGGCTGCATACGAAAGCGGCCTCCGTGATCAGGGTGCACAGAAAGAGGTGCCCGGCCAGCCAGCATCAGTGGAGGTTGCACAGGAATCCCACCAAAGCCCTGCAGAGGAGACAGGATCTGACCGAGGCAATCTTTTTAATTATCCTGGCTCAACATCGGCTGGTGCAGAACGTACGGCAGCCACCAAATGGCACAATACTCAGCGATACTCGTCGAGAACAGGAAAATAAGAATGTCCTTGCCGGGATCAGACCAAGGTCCATCCAACCAGCAGCACCCTGTTTCCAACAGATGCCAGGTGACTGGAGAAGTTCACAAGCGGGAAAACTTACTTCCCCTCCACTCCTCGCTTGTTCTCAGCATCTGATCTTCAGCGGTAATAGGAGAAGACAAGCTCTGCAGTTGCGTCAGGCCAAAGGTCCATCTAGTTCAGCATCCTGCCTCACACTGTGGCTAACCAGGTACCTCTGGGAAGCTCACGCAAGTAGGACATCGAGGCAACAGCTCTCCCCTGCTCTTGCAACCCAGCAGCTGTTATTCAGGAGGTACACTGCCTTTGGAGGTTCCATAGGGCCATCAGGATTACTAGCCATTGACAGATCCACTTCTATGAACTTGTCCAACCCATCTAAGCTGCTGGCCAGAGCCGGCATCAAGGGTAGGCATGGTCAGGTCCCTGCCAAGAGCCCAACCCCCAGCAGGGGCCCACTGACAAGAGCCCCCCGCCGGGGCGGAGCTGCTCCTCCTCTTCACCGTTGCGGCCTGCTTCTTCACCTGCCTCCCGCTCTGGCCCAGACAACGGCGAGAAGAAGAAGGAGCAGAGGATGCCGCTGCCTGCTTGCTCCCGGGCTCTCTGCCTGTCAAGCAAGCAAGTGGAGCAACGGTGAGAAAGAGGATGAGGAGCAAGAGCAGATGGTGACCATGGTGGTGAGAAAGTAGACTCGCTGAGGTGGGTGGGCATTGAGGGTGTCTTGTCCAAGGGCCCTCAAAGACCTGGAGCTGGCATGAATCCTGGCCATGACTGGCTGCATCTTCTAGTAGCGCATTCCACAAATTAATGATGCGGCAATGTCTCCTTTCCTGATCTGACATGTCTTGACCCTGGAATCAACACAGTCAGTCGTCCAGAAAACAAGGGGCACTCAGTGTGGCCACACATCTGGGAGTGGCTGGCTGACATCCTGGCCCGGCTGGGGGCAACTCACCCTATGGCAGGGATGGGAGAACTGCAGCCCGCGGGCAGAGTTTAGCTCACCAGGCCTCCTGATCCGGTGTGTGAAGGCATCCGCTGAGGTCCTTCCCCAAATCCCCCCCGCCGCCTCCTCCTTCATCCCCTCAATGGGGAGTCACCAGGTCAAGGTGTTGGGAGTTCCATGGGATGGCACTTCCCTGGGGCTTTGCTCAGCTTTCCCAAAGGGGAGCCACTGCTTCATGGCACGAGGCATATGTAAACAACAGTGGCCTACCTTAAAGGGTTGTTGGGAAGACAATGGAAGGAGGAGTCTGAGCATTTTTAGTCTAGCGCATTCACTGATCTTTGAAGCGGAGAAAAAGCATAACCACCCAATGGTATAGCCCTTCAACTCCCATCTTCAGTGACTACAGTGAAGAAGCTGTTGGACTGAGGCATGGGAGACCCAGGTTCAAACGAGTCCTTGGCCAACCAAGAAACTCACTGTTCCCATTTTACAGACTGCAAGTGACTTCCTTAAGTAGACTCCGCCGGACACACATCCGTGGAATCTGGGCTCAGGATTCTCAGTGCCAAGTTGAACTGTAGACTTTCAGGGTGGAAAATTCCTTGTGGAGCAAGACTCTGACATTCGTTGACTGCATTACTGGATGGCTCATCACCGGGGCAGCCACATCAGCTGCATGAAGATGCTGTCTATTTCATTCCTTTACTCTGCATCCAACGAGCCCCGATGTGTATGGCCAAAACACACTAGATTTCCCTAATAGTCATCTAATGAAATTGTATTCACATTGCAGTAGGAAAGCCAATTTATCTGATGGCACAACGACGATGACAAAAAAATGGACAGACCTGACCAAGAGGAAGGCTTGGGAAATTATCTTTTCTCTGCTATCCAAATAAGCACATTACTTTGATGTCAAGTTGCATCAATAATGCCATTCTTTCTCTCTCCCCGCCCCCCGCCTTTTCTTTCTGGCTTTTTTCACATAACCCTGGCTGCTTTGGTTTCTGCAATTACAGTCTATAGCAAATGATTAATCAGCCAACCTGTTTTCTGCACTAATTGATCAGTTTGTCGTTCCATTGGCTCCTTCCACTCTATTTGCCTGTTTAATAACCATTTATTATTCGCAGAATAATATTCCCAGAGCATCTGAAACGTGCTAACAAAAGGACCATCAGCCACACAATAACTGCGGCGGCTGCTTCTCAACTTTGCTATTAAACCTCCGCACAGGAACAAAAAAACGCAGGGTTTACAAAGGGATGAAATGCTGGGAGAAATGATGGGCGACAGGAACTAAAATATGCTTCCATCCTGTCTGTGAAAGTCAATTCTTTGACAGGCTGTTAGGTCCTGGAAATTAAGGAGGTGGAGAGAGGAGGCAGGCAAAGAGAGCGGCGCAAGCTTTGGCGCATATGATGCACTGGGACAGACAGATCCTGCTGGCATTGACGGCAAGGCCTATTTTTATCAGCGTTTTTTGCCTTCTGTGCTCAAGTCAAACTGCAGCCTCCTACAACAGGCCTGACTGCAATGCAAGCCACAAAAAGGACACGTCAACCACCACATTTTCCCTCTTTGATGGAGGATGTTGTCACAAGTGTATGAATTGAAGGCATCGTCTACCCCAAGGAGGCAAAATGCCAACGGACTTCTGTAATGAGCCCCACACAGGGCTACTTTTCAAGAGGGTTTGGAAACTGTACGAGCTAGTCATCTGTTGCATATAACTATGCCCATAGTCATTGGTTGAACCGTTGCTTCTGGGCCCCATTCAAGCTGCTGGTTTTTGACTTGGATGGTCTGGTGTTGGGACATCACAAGGCCCTCCTCCATGAACCCACTCAAGCACTCCAATCAATATCAGAGCCCTTCCTTGATATCTCTCCGCCTTCTGCGGTACAGCAGGTGGTTCTACAAGAAGACACAGACTTTTCAGTGGTGGCACCTCAGTTGCGGAATGCCCTCCCAAGGGAGGCCTGCCTGGCCGCAGTGTATACCCATGGCAATCAAGGAAAACCTCACTGTTTCAGAGGACCCCCCTGGGGATCAACACAGACTGGTGACCATTTAGAACAACTCATGCAATGGTGTTTGGGGGGGGGGGGGTTGTCCCCATGGTCTCTTTTGTTTGTCATCATTTTAGCCCTGTTTTTTTAGAACTGCTAAATGTTATTATTAGCTGCCTGACGTGTTTTAGATGCAAAGGCAGGATACAAATATTTTAAAATAAATACAAATGCCATTCAGCCTTCCTCAATGTGGTGCCTTTCAGATGTTTTGGACTACAGCTTCCATCACCCCTGACCATTGGCAATGCTCAGCCCAGCAAGCACACCATTCTCTTAGTTCTCTACCCACAGGAAAACAGATCCCTGGGACTGCGGGTTGTGTTCTGGAGGAGCACATTACAGATGCTCACATGCGTTAAGTTTTAAAAACAACAGCAGAGGTATGAATAAAGCAATCCAATTAATTCATTCCAAAGCAGGGTCTGTGACTACGAGGCTCTGCAAAATTAAAATGTAAGGAAAGTGCCAGAAAAGTAATTTTCTATTTCTGCAGCCCGGTCATTTCTTGGAAATGTTAACTATGGCTTTCAGATGATAAGGAATGGGACTGCCCTTTGTGTGTGTTTCTCCCCCTCCCCTCATCGTGCCCAAATTTGCATTTTAGTTCAATTTAAAGAAATCACTTGAGAACATGAATTTCATTTGACTTTGGAAGAAGGAACGTGAATGGGCGTGACCTCATTTGCAGAAGCCTCTTTTATGATAAAGCTGTCAAGAGGGGCCCAATTTTGGCAGGCTCCTTTAAGGCTGAAGATCAACAGTGCAGAATAGGTTGAACTACCTCTGTGTGACAAAGACAAGACAGTACAGAAACAGATCCACCAGAAGGCTGGACCACTTGAAGTAACATCTACTTTGTGATGTGCAAGCGCAACCCCTACAAAGCCGCATTGCTAAAGCCAGGGAACTCGAACATATCTAAAGCGACCTTCAACTGAGATGGCCCATCTATGGACTACTCTAGCCTTCCCCAACCTGATGCCCTCCAGATGTTTCCAGCTGAAACTCCCATCCACCCCAGCCAGCATGGGCAATGGTCAGGGATGATGGGAGTTGCCCAAAACATCTGGAGGGTGCCATGTTAAGAACATAAGAATGTAAGAAGAGCCCTGCTGGATCAGACCAAGGGCCCATCTAGTCCAGCATTCTGTTCACATAGTGGCCAACCAGCTGCCCACGGGATCCCACAAGCGGGACATGAGTGCAATAGCACCCTCCCACCCATGTTCCCCAGCAACTGGTGTGCATTGGCATACTGCTTCTGATACCAGAAGTAGCATATAGCCATCAGGACTAGTAGCCATTGATAGCCTCCTCCTCCATGAATTTGTCCAATTCCCTTTTAACGTTGTCCAAATTGGTGGCCATCAATGTTCATCAGGGACAAATTGTAGAAGTGGGAGACCCCTCCTCTAGTTTCCTGCATTGAGCAGGGGGTTGGACTCGATAGCCTTGTAGGCTCCTTCCAACTCTATGATCTATGAAATACTATGAAATCTATGAAATCAGTGTTGGGGAAGGCTGGTCTACTCTGACCGACAGGGACTCTCCAGCGGCTCAGGCAGAGAAGGACCCCTCCCATCGCCTGCTCCCCGATCCTTTTGACTAGAGAATGACTGAACCGGGGAACGTTTGCATGCAAAGCAGGTGCTCAACCACTGTGTGACAGCCCCTTCCCTTCGCATCCCCTGCAGAGAATCCACTTTGTGTTTCTGATTTCACCTCAAATTACTTTGGCACTGGACACCGTGCGCCACCGGATGCAGGTTTCTGGCACTGGAGAAGTCTCCACGTCAAACGTAGTCTTTGGGTCTAAGAACTCTCTGCCCTCACAAAACTAATAAGCCAAGCAACCACTGCATCCCAGAAGGCAGCCTTTGCTCCACTAAGCTCCGTTCTGGCTCAAATCCGCCTTCAGTATCCAAATCCGCCTTCAGTATCCCCCCAGTCAACCTTGACCTCCTGTGTTGTGTGTCCGGCTATTCCTGTTAGGAGGTGACTGCAGCTCCGATGCATCAGTTCAAGCAAAATACAAAGCAAAAGCAAACCAAACAGAACAAGAGCCCAGTGTCCTCCTGCAAGACAGAGGTCAACCTATGCCACGGATTCTTAACCACCCATAGCACAGTAACTCAGATCCAGGTGCTATTTCTTCAAGTAACTGATGACATGTCCTGGCTGTCAGTTTCAACCCTGTGAAGAAGCTGCTTTACAGTCCTTTGCAAATACCCTTGGCAGGACATTCAGCAGCAGGGGGTGAGGCAGGGCCAGCGGAAGGCCTTTCGAGAGCTAGGGAGTCCAGAAAAATGTCCTTCAGATGTTATTGTTTGTACGCTTACCATACATTTTATTGGTGCTTGTGTCATGGCCTGGGCAGCATAAGGAAGAAACGGGTTCCTGCTCCAACTAATTTACAATCTATATTTAGACCGTGTGTGTGTGTGTGTGTGTGTGTGTGTGTGTACTGTGTGTAAGAGAGAGAGGAGAGAGAGAGAGAGTTTGTTTGAGGTTTGACTAACCCTCAAACAATCCCTTTGCACCCACAGCAAGTTGGGTGCCTGCAGACACCCAGCACAACGTGACAGCTCCCGCAGGCGAATTAAGCCATGCTGGGCTGTCGGGTCATGTGAACCAGGTCTGTGTGTGTGTGTGTGAGAGAGAGAGAGAGGGGAGAGAGAGAGAGAGAGAGAGAGAGAGAGAGAGAGAGAGAGAGAGCAATCAACAAAGGGAACGGGAGGATGAAACAAGGATAATGAGATGAATGAATGAAAACAGATGCAGTTTCATGTACTAAAAAAAAGTAACAACTTGGTTTCCATTGTGGTTTAGGACTAAGGAATTCATCATTAAGCCAAAAGCTTCATGGAAAGAGAGGGATTCAACAGTAGAGAAAGAGGTGGCAGCATACAGGTGTCGCAGGAAGGATTTCCAGGTAGAAGGGACAAGGCTGGAGGATGCCTATAGGGCGGGAGACACACTCATGATGGGCCCTACCCACAGGGGCGCATCTGTCTCTGCCTTGCACCAATGCACAACGCTCAGCCACGTGGGTTGGCAACATGGCAAAGCAGCTGCCATGCGGCCAGGTGAGTGAGTGTGCGAAGGGACCTTGCCTCATCGGTTATTCCAGCTGTACCTGCTCCACTAATTTGGGCTCATGGCTTAACCTTGCCTCGTCTGGTCTGAACCCTGCAGAGGCCACTCACGTCCTGGCCCCTGGCCTGCAGATGTGTCTGTCAGAAAGGCAAGCCCAGTCCCTGGTTCCAGGAGGAGATGATGTCTCCATTCAGAGGACTTCTGGAAATCTGTTTGTGGTACAGGAGAGTCAGCACCTGACCTGGCTAGCTGCACACTGCTACAGTTTGCCAAGGAGAAAGAGAGACTTCCCCCTCCTGTTCATTCTTTCAGTTGCCTCTCCGCTGGCTAGAGAAAAAGGTATGCAAAAGCCATGAAATGTCAGCTCAAATATCCATCATCGGTTGCAGTTGCCATCAATTTATTATTTAATCTGACTGATTAGAAGTCCAGAGAAGCCATCAGCACTTCAGAAATGGCATCGTGCGTGCACCTTCTGCTGGAAACAAGAGCAGGCCTAGCGCCCACATCCGTCGACTGGATGGGACATTTGGACCTGAATGGGCAGCTGTGGGGGACCCAAAGCAGCCAACAGGTCGGTTTCTCTACCGCTCTTGTTGCAGCAGCACAAAGTAGGTTGCAGTTCTGGAGTGCCCACAACCAGTGTGGCCAGGCATCCTACTTTACAAAGGGCAGTCCTCTATTTGAAAGCTTGTCCAGCCCACGTCCGGTTTAAAGTTAAAGATAAAGAGGAAGAAAGGAAAGCAGAAGCCTTGAAGTTGTGCATGAGCAATTAGCAGTACCCACTATGGTAAGATTGATTGATTGACTGATTGACTATTTATTTATCTATTTAATATCCCACCTTCTTTCCTGCAAGGAACCCAAGGCAGCTTACATAATCCTCCTCCTCCTCCTCCTCCTCCTCCTCCTCCTCCTCCTCCTCCTCCTCCTCCTCCTCCTCCTCCTCCTCCTCCTCCTCTCCATGTTATCCTCACAACAACCCTGTGAGGTAGGTCAGGCTTAGTGACTGGCCCAAAGTCACCCAGTGAGCTTCATGGCCAAGTGGGGCACTTGAACCCAGATCTCCTGAGTCCCAACTCCACACAATAAGCACTTGCACCACACTGGTTCCCGTATTGCATTTCTATTTAAATTATTTCTGAATTTGCATCTTTACATATAAATTAGCATGTACAAATGTTATGCAAATT
This sequence comes from Shinisaurus crocodilurus, assembly GCA_021292165.1. Classification (NCBI taxonomy): domain Eukaryota; kingdom Metazoa; phylum Chordata; class Lepidosauria; order Squamata; family Shinisauridae; genus Shinisaurus; species Shinisaurus crocodilurus. Next base: position 4,283,464 of record CM037883.1, read on the forward strand.
GGTGCCCTCTTTTGACCTCTTTATCAGTGATGCGCTTCTTCTCTTTTGGCATAAGTGGGCACCCTACTGACAACATGCTTACTAACTACCCCTTGACCAGCAAAAGGCAGACTGAAGGGAATCTGAAATGCAACAGTGGGCAGTGATGCAGCAAGCCAAGAGAGACAGCAGGAGAAGGAATATTGCGGGAAATGAAGAAAGAGCAGGAAGGAGTACAGCTGGCACAATTAGTGTGAAGAAGCAGGAAGGGGAGGCCCTGAGACCTTGGGATGAGCAGACTGGGGTGCAGAGAAGAGACAGGTACAGCGAGGCATCTGAAGAAGACAAACACAGGTACAGCGAGGCATCTGAAGAAGACAAACACAGCGGTACAGCGAGGCATCCGAAGACAAATTATTCTCCCAAGCCAGATCCAACACTCTAAAGTGACTGCAGAGAATATAAATGTGAATGACTGTTTTATAATCCCATCTGGAGCAGGAGGCAGCTCTGCTTTGATCATTTTGCCATGGCACAGTATTGACACATTTTGCATTTTCCTGCAGATTTTGCTCTCATGCGGAAACCAATTACCACCTTTGAACCAATTGAGCTCTATAGTTCAACCGCACCCCAACCTTCAACTGATGAAAACGTCTGCTAGGAGAGATTTGCAAACAGAAGTTAAGGGAAAGGAGCGTAGCTGTATACAAAGAGGGTCGTGGCAGTTTTGCCAGTTGCATGACAGGCAGAAACTGGGAAAACGTCGCCCAGTTTTTGCAATCTGCAAAGGGAAGTGGCTGCAGAAGCACACCTGTTGAATTTCTCCATCATACCACCGCTAGCCTGTGCCAAGAACATAGGGAGGGTGCAAGTTGGCAGGCAGTTTCCAATTGCAGAGCTGAAACACATCATCTGGCAGGATTTACTTCCTACGGTGTACACATATATGAACTTTTACTCCATTGTCAATTCTGGTCAGAAAGGTATTTAAAGCCACAGAAAAGCCCACAAAACCTCTTTAGCAGAATGGGTAGTGGAAACAAAGGTTCTGAAAAGTTACAAAGGCCCGTCTCCAGGCTGACCAAGTGCAAAAATGGACGAGCTTCAATAAGAAGGTCATCTATTCCAACGAGAGCTACCTATTCTCTGGTTGGGTGTTAAGGAATTTTGCTCAGACTTGACCAAATAACCCTGGGAGATGCAAATGGCTAGAGGATATTTGCTGATTAAAGACCTGCAATTGCAATTAAGAACATGTGTGGTCTTTCCTTACTTGAGTTGATTCTCTTAAGTAATTTGCTCCAATTATAGGAAAGCTCTGAATGGGAGGGGAGAGGTGAAGATAGGATGAAAAGGGCACTTCTTTAGCAATCTCTGCTTTCAGTTTTCAGGAAAGCAAAGCTAATAGACAGCTTGCAATTAGAATAATGCAATCTAATTAATGACTGAGCTGGCTGTTCGACAATGGAACAATCTGACATAAGGCAAATGTGATCTTCTTGCACGGGTTAACAGGAGCCACATTTACATGGAGCTAGTCCTCTAAAAACACTAGCAACAAAAGGATAAAGAAGTTGCATGAAATGAGGCAAGGAACAGTTAACTTCTGAAATGAAAGTGTGGAAGACCAGCAACCGGGTCTTCTGCGTGAGTTCGGCACTTAACGGGTTAACTGGCACTGAGATATTACCCTGCAAAGGGATATCAAGCGATTTAAACCCAACCGCTACCTAAATTTCACTCGTAACCGTGTTCATTCAAAGAAAAGACGTTTATTTACAGTAGGTTAATGGAGTGGAACTAATAGACTTCCAGGAATACTACAACATAAACAAAACCAGGTTGTGACCTGACTGAGCGGAAACCTTCAATTCTACAGGCTTAGAGTATTACAGCAAGAGAGTTACCTTGCACCAAAGACTCTACACTTACTGAGTTTATGTAGCGATCTGTATAGCCTGACTCCGAGCCCGTCCGCACTCGGGGAAAGAAGCTGCTTGGGCTAGCTGAAGCTAGGGTTGAAGATGACAGCCCATCCCGTGTTCCCAACAACCCTTTTGGGGTCTGCGGAGGGGTTTTCTACCCCGTACCTCCCCCCTCCCCGCCCCCTTGGTGATCAGGTGGGGCTTATCCCTGCCCCTTCGTGATCAGGTGGGCTTATTCCTGCCCGGGAAAAGGTGGCGCCCTGGGTGTAGCAGGTGCCCATTGGGGAATACTTAGCAGCTCTTTGAGACTGCCTCTCACCTCCGGATGGTTCATGCTTCATCTTGTGGATTGAAGGCAGATGTGCCCCATTGAGGGTATGCAGATGAGGTCACGTATTACCTGTCTGGCCAGACTTGCATCTCCTGTCCCCTGGTGGGGATTATGCAGAAAGGGGCTGCTAAGGGGAAACTGTGTCAGGATTCATCATGTCACGGTGTGTGTGTGTGTGTGTGTGTGTGTGTTTAGGCTTTCTCCACAGAAAGGTTCTGGAGTTCAACCCTGCCTGGCCATTTTACCCTCCAACGTGGACATCACTAGTACTACTGTTGTGCCCCCTTAACACCAATTCACACACAGTTTCTTGATTTCAAGAAGGCATTTCTGTGCCGGCATTCCAATCGTTTGTTCAAGGTGGTTTATAATAAGAAGAGAAGTATGATTAAGTCATCAAATCTCATTAGCAATGTATGAATTAACACAGCAGAACATCAGCAGCACAGAAATGTATCCTTCAAAGCACGGATGTGTAAATACTCAGACTGAAGTATATCATATCATTAGGAAAGAAAAGAAAAGAAAGATTTGTCTAAAGCAGAGCTGCGTGTGTGCACAAATGGCCTCTTGAAGTTCTCTACCATATTTGGGGGCACAGAAGTGGTGGGGGGGACAGTTTCACTGAATTTCTCCTAGGGGAGGGGAAATTCTCCAACGGTTTCTCACAGGTAGGGTTCATCATTGGCGGGGGTTGTAACACAGCGTCTTTCTTTCTTTTAAGGGGTTTTTTTGGGGGGGGGATTTTCTGCCACCACTGCAAGTGACAACAGCATCCACTGTGTTGGCAGGCTGGCCCCCGTTTTGCATCCACCACAATGCAGGTGTGAGGGGGCAGTGTTGTTGCGTCCCACTCCAGGGAGGAGGTGGAGCTCGTGCTGAGCCAAAATCCCTTCTCTGTCTCCTGAAAGTTTTCTTCCCCGATGAAAGAGGCTTCCATGGCTCTGCCTCGTTCTCAGGGCGTTTCATAATTTTTTAAAAATGCGCTCACTGCAAGGCAGCCAAGAGTGCTGCCCGTGTGCTATCTCGTCTTTCCCTTGCTCTGCTGTCTCCCAGGCTGCCTGCACTTCCTGAAGTGTGGGAAGCTGAGCAGGCTGCAGATCACTGTACAGTGAAAGGCAGGACACTCGCACACACTCCTCGGCCACCTCCAAAGTCAGGTAAGCACAAGAAACTCAAACCCAAACCACGAGAGGTTCTCCAGAATTTCCTTCACCACTGAATTTCTTTTCAAAAGCCATTTCTTTTCTATCAGATTGAATGAGAATGGTGAAAAAATGTGGGAGAAATTATTTGGCACAACAGTAGTCTAAACACTTTGACTTGTGCTTGAAATCCCATAGGATCATAGTGGTGAGAGTGTTGGACTGGGACTTGGGAGATCCGGGTTCTAGTCCCCACTTGGCCATGAAGCTCACTGAGTAACTTTGCACCAGTTGCCAAGTCTCAGCCTAACCTACCTCACACAGTTGTTGTGAGGATAAAATGGAGAGCAGGAGGAGGATTAGGTAAGCTGCCTTGGGTTCCTTGCAGGAAAAATAGGCAGAATATAAATGTAATAGTAATTTTAAAAAATTAAAAAGACACACTTCCACCATGTTGGATGCATCCAGCACTCCATGGCTACAGCAGGAAGGTCCCAGGTGTACAGATAATGTCACTTTGTGGCACGGGACTTAGTTGTATCTGGGTGGCGTTCAGAGCTGCGCTGTTCTTCCTGGAGAGAGACAATAAAGTCCCTGTCCAGCTTCCTGACTGGTGGGGTGTCCTCTCCTCTGAGCCTTCCATGACACAATGCAGCATTGACTCACTCTCTTTGCCAATATATGGGCAGAAACGCCATCCCAAGGGTGGAAGGAACATCCTCCACCCCAAGAAACACCATCCAAAGGAACATCCCACAAAATGTTCCACCAGTTGCAGCTTTCCCCAACCTGGTGGCTACCAGGTGTTTTGGATGGCAACTCCTTCAACGCCAACTTCAGTGGACTGGTCATGTTGTTCGAATGCCTGACTGCCGTCTGCCAAAGCAGTTACTTTACTCCCAACTCAAGGATGGAAAGCGGAATATCGGTGGTCAATATAAGAGGTTTAAAGATGTTCATAAGGCTAATCTAAAAAAATGCAATATAAACATCGAAAACTGGGAAGCTCTGGCCCATGAACGATCTAAATGGAGGTTGGCCTTTCACAAAGGTTCCATGGACTTTGAAGAAGCCCGAGTGCAAGGCGAAAGGGAGAAGCGTGCTAAGCGAAAAGCACGTCAAACGAATCCTTTACAGGACCATCTTCCATCTGGTAACCTGTGTCCTCACTGTGGGAAGCTGTGTGGATCTAGAATTGGCCTCCACAGTCACTTACGGACCCATCGCTAGAGTCTACACAATCTTCTTTAGAACTTCCTCCTTTTATCCCGGAAGACAATCTTACTCGGTCACGAGTGATCGCCTGATTTGATTTGATACCCTGACACTTTGTTCCCCTTCTATTCCCACCCCCTCAACCCCAATTTGTATACTTCTCCACAAAATAAATAAATATTTGTACTGCAACAACTGGGGTAACCTACCTTAGGCCAAGTTGCCACCCACCTGGGGGGTCCCAATCCTCAAAGACCACTGGCTTGTGGCAAATTCCTCACCAGAACCCCAAATTCTCATTTTTTACTTTATTTTTTTGCTCCCAATCTACAAAATAGACACTTCTTTGGTCAAGGTGAACAGGCTCACAGGACCATACAATCCGATGTGTTCCTTTAAAGTACCCAGAAGCCACAACTAGGAGAGGATCAGAGAAACGAGTGGCAAATTTTAGCAGTTTTCGTCCTTTCAACTTATGTGTGTCTCTTATACTCAGGAATATAAAATTTAAAGTGGGAATCTGCCCTTTGCCTGAGGATACAGACTGATCCTTCTTTTGCATGGAGTAAATCTCTGAACTCTTTGACAAAAGGTTTAATTAATTAACTAGAAAACCAGGCAGAGATATTTAAACGAAGGTAATTATAAGAGTGGGAGCAATATTGTGGGAGAAAGTAGGCAGAGGAGAATTATTTGCACGGCACTTTCTCTTTTTAAAAGCACCATCTTGGAAAGGAGCTCACGGAGGAACAGCTCCTTGGCAGGCAGGCAGTTTCAGATGCCACTTTCCAGGGAGTGGAGCTGTCGGAAGCGCTATTGATGCTTCTGGGTCTGGGACGCCTAAAAGCAGCTTCCGCATAGGTATTTACAGAAAGACATCAATAAGGACTCTGATGGCTGTGGTTCTCCCCCCACATCCTTTTTCTAAGCAAGTCACATTAAGGCTGACTTTTAGAGGAGTAGTACAGTACTTCTAGGCATCCTTGAAATTAGCATCCTTGATAGATAGCCAGCCAGGCACTGTACAGAATTATATGGAGGATGCATGCACTCCCTGCCTGGAAGGCCGTTCACAGCCCTGTGTTAGGCATTGTCCACACTTGCAATGCCAGTGAACTCAACCTAACCGCATTTTTAAACTTGGGGGGGGGTTGAAGCACACCTAGCCCTTTAGCGTGCCGGAGGGGGGGCGGGCAGGGTTGGAACTGGTGGGTCTTGAACCAGTGTTCCCAGGCTCCGCCTCCACACCTCCTGTGCCACCACCAGTGCTGTCTTCCTGGCAGATTGAGCTCCATGCGTCAAGGGCGCCACCTAGGCTGAAGGACCAGCCTGCCAAAGCATCCAGTCAGCTGACCCCCTAAGGGCCAATCCCCACCCTTATAGGAGATCACTCACAGCCCTGAACAGCCAGATCTTCTGGCCTGGTTCGGACTTGGATGGGTGACCACCTTGGAATACCAGGTGCTGCAGGGAGGGACAATCACTCAGTGTGAGAGAGCAGCTGCTTTGCGTGCGGAAGGTCCTTTGCCCACCCGGCCTGCACGTAGGTGGAGGGCACACAAGCCTTTAAACTCACATTTCATTTTGTGGTAAACAAAGAAGCAGGTACATGTGTCATGCTAAGATGCAGAGCAGGGCAATGAAAATTTGGAGAAAGCAGATCACATCGGATTCTAAAGCCTCTCTGTACAAACAAAATGCACATTATGTTCTCCCCACGACCATGACCCTCGGTCAGGACAAAGCAACGGTATTTGGACAGTAATGGGGTGGCAAATGTAGGAACAGTGCAGCGTGTTTACAAGCAAAACAGTCAACTCATAGATTAATGTAGACAAACTCTCATAATGGATGGGAGAAAGATTACATCGGAAGGAGAACTTTCATACAGGAAGATTAGAAGAAAGATTTATCAGGTCCTCTAGCTGATCTGGCATAATATTTCACTACAGAAAACAGAGTCATCATTCATTCTTACTTCTAACATGAACACAACCCACAGTTCCTTTACTCCTAGGTAGCCCTGTTAAGAGAAACAGAACTACTCTGCAGTAAGTGAGCTGCTGATAGTTGCCTTTCCTTCTTTTTCTGTCAAAGCATCTGTGATTTAAGACTAGACCGCCTTTGTCAGTATTTTGCAGTGAAAAGCGGCAAAGAAACCAAACTGTGAACTTCAAATCTTGTCAGCACCATTACGGCTGAGCTGAAAGGGAGTAATGGTGTTGTTTTTTTGTGTTGTTTTTTTGCAAAAGCCTTCATCAGCTGGGAGAAGTGCCTACCCCTTTTAGTGATTTGGGGGGAGGGTAAAAGTATTCACCTATTCAGAGCTGAGTTGTATTGACTGCAGAAAAGATAGCCCTCACTCTGAAGTGGCTTTGAGATGCTGCTATGTGGCATTACATTATCACTGCCTTGACTCCTTGATTCCTGATTGGCTGGGATCACTTCCAAGGGAGAAGCAGCCCTGATGGGGGGGAAATGGCACCAAACTAGCTGTTTCTTAGACAGTGAACCCCCTGCAGGAAGCAGCAAAAAGAGATGAGTGGGAGGCTGGACATCCCCCCCTCCTCAAAACCCTATTTTTATGCTGGTGCAACTGTATCAACTATAAACTCTTTAAAAAAACAACCCTTCTCCCTCATCTGACTGATGTGGATACATTATACAGGTCCAACATACAGGAATGTTGTAAGGAATTCTGAGGTATATTATGTGAAAAGCTTTAAACATGAAAGAATGTCTGTGACATTCTGTGTGCGCGCGCGTGTGTGTGTGTGTGTGTGTGTGTGTGTGTGTGTGTAGGGATGTGTGAGGAATCCAATAGGAGGGTGAAAACCCGACAGATTTTCATGATTTGCCTCCCCCCCCAGATTCCAGTTTGTTGCACCGGTACCGACTCGCCATTGTGTGAGTCAAGCCAGCTCGCGGACTTCTGTCCCTAAGATGGGCCACAGTTTGTGCAATTTTTTAAAAAACACTAAGGAAATTTGGGCCGATCACTCTATCTGTGTGATTTGTGCACACTGGAAGCCGAAAACTACGTAGTTCTAGCACTATTTGCACAAATTTCCTTAGCGGTTTTTTTTTTTTTTTTTAATGCACAAACCGGGGCCTGTCTTAGAGACGGAAGTCCATGGAAAAACCCCTGATTCGGCCCACTTCCAGTCATCGGGTCGGAAGCTGGCAGCAGGAAGTCCATCATGCTCAAATGAGCCAGACTTCTCAGTGTCGGCACACACACACACACACACACACACCCTTCGATTAACCTTTTCCAAGAGATTACCAGAAACTAGGGGTTCCCAAACATCATATTTCCTCGGGGAAACTTGCCTTGTGGGAGGAGAACGTTGCAGTGGAGAAGGGTTAAGTGCGAGAGGGGTGAAGTTAATTTAGCTTCCCTCCAACCAGATAGGATCATTTTGGGCCAGTCTGTTGTCACCGCAGAACATTTCAAAGGACAGCGATGGAAGAGGAGGAAAGAAACCTAAAGGTATTCTGGTCTATACCAAATCTAGCGGCAGAAGGGGAAGATGGGTGGGTGGGTGGGTGGGAGGGTGACAGGAAGGAGAGGTGCTCATCTACTTCCTCCCACTGAGAAAGTCAAATAAGTCAGAACTTTAGGGCTGGATTGCAAATCTTCATTTTCTTAAAAATGAGAAAATTATGCACAGCCACCTGGCCTTCACACCCAGCCTGCTTTTGAGAGTTGCATTTGCACCACGCTAGGGTTATATTTGGCAGTACTAAAAACGCAAGCCGCAACCCACCAACCACAGCAAACCTGTAACAGTGAATATGCCAGACACAGGAGAAAGAAAAATGAACAGCCAAGGCAGAGCGTTGGGTGGGTCGGTGGGTGGGGGAACAACTTCCAATATGGATTTTAAAAAAAACCACACAGCCCAGACTGGAGGGTTAGCCATCCATCAGCTGGCACCCACTTTGCATGCCCGGGTTCAATCCCAGGCAGCATCTCCAGTTAAAAGGAGCAGGGAGCAGGTGATAGAGTAGACCAGCCTTCCCAAACTTGGCGCCCTCCAGATGTGTTGGACTACAACTCCCATCATCCCCAGCCAGCATGGCCATGGGGGGGGGGAAAGATGGTGTAAAAATGATGGACCAATAGGATGATCCAGTACGAGGCTTGATGGATATGATATGGGTTTGTGTGCGTAAGATGATCTCGGAACACAGCCCTAAAAAAAGGTATTCAGTTTCAGCTCCCACTTTCAAGTATTTTTAAGACCAGGGTTCGGCTGAAAACGACTCACCAACTTCCCCACCCTTTCTGAATGCTGCAAGGTTGGGTAGGTGGGGGGGGGGCATTGTGGCAATTGCGGAGGTGAAAGGTGCAGGAACCTGCAGCAAAATAACCAGCCGTGTGATGGTGACATCATGAAGCCAATAAAGAGTGAGGGGTGCTTCCTGCGCTTACCGTACTTCTGGAGCCTGCTAGGAAAGAGAGAAAAAACTGCACCTGCCGGGACCATAAAGCACGTGGCAACAGGGAAGGTGGTGAGATGGGGGGGTGGGAGACAGTTTTCAGCAACCTTGCACACGCGCACGCACACACGCACGCGCATACACGCACGCGCACACATGCAGAACGACTGCCTTTTTGGTCCAGAAAAGGTCTTAAAGAAATTTTTGCTCAGCCTTATTTTTGAAAGCTTTATTTCCTTACTTCAAATAATTTTTACAGCTTGTAAACCAAACATGTTCAGAAATCGCTGAACTCGCATTTGCACAATGTGCCCTTTAAAAAACGTACACTTTTTAAAATGCAAACTTTTTTTTTTAATTGCATTTCCCACTTTAGACACATGGGGCGGGGGCAGCACACTTTTGAAAATGCACATTTAAAAAATATATATGCATTTTTGTGCTGGGGGAACATGTGCACTTTAAAAAATGCACACTTCCCCCATTCAAATGAACAAACAAACAAACAAACAACAACAACAACAACAACAGGTCACAAATGAGGACAGCAGGAGCGGGCCAGACTGAGCTTTGAAGAGAAGTTTGGTGAGCTTGAGTTCCCCTGCTGCTTCTCCCAAACTCTTGAAGGTTCCACAATAAAGAGCTGTACTCATAAAGCAATTCTGGGAGACCAACAGAAATTAGGCCGCCTGCTGCCTGTCCTCATGGATCTCAATTCTTTCCGGGACAGTCACTCATCATCACCCCACTGGCGCCGGCCAGACATGCTGGAAAATGCTCTGCAAAGGACATGTGGCGTGAGGTCCTTGGATATCTTATCGGTTTCTCTCTCCCACATCATGCAGGCACTCCCCTTCAGTTTGCAGAACCTTTTTCAATCACCCCTGCATCAATTTTCCAAGTTTGCAGTTGGGGAACCGAGGCAGAGACTGAACGATTTGTTCAAGGCCATCAAGTGATGGGCCATTTCTTTTCTTTTCTTTTTTTAATTAATTTATTTATTTAGAGTTTCAAATAATATACAACAAAAACCATACCAACATACAAATAACAACTACAGTGTCCCCTTCACCATACAGGACCAAAGAATATTCATCCTCTATATTCCCCTATTACTTAATATTCCAAAAAAAAACCCACATCATATCTTGACAAGGCATGCTCCCTTTTCCCTTGACTAGCACAAAAATCTAAAAATGGCCCCCAAATTTCCTTAAAATTATTTCTCTTTAATTGTCCCTTTTTGCATTTAATACAGCAAGTTAACTTATCATTTACAGCAATGTCCCATAACCTCCTTCTTGTACCACTCAACAATTGAAAAAACATGTTGGACTTTCCATTTCCTTGCTATCATTACTCTCCCAGCTGTTAACAAGTTTACAATAAGTTCCTTCATATCTTGGGTACAAACCAGTTTCTCAGTCACTGATAACAATGCTAATTTGGGACAGACCTCCACATTTAAACCAGTTATTTCCGTGTGTGATGGGCCATTTCAACTCATTAGGCATTACCCAGCTGGTTGGGGCTGATGGTTGCTGTGATGGGAGAAACCAGGTTGCAAAAGGCAGCTCAAGAGCCTTGATCAGTAACTGGGCCCCTGCACTGATGATAAAGTAAGGGATGGGATAGGGGCAAGACTTCAACTCCCCCCCTCTTCTAATTGGTGTGCTGGAAAATCCTCCTCCCTGCAAGTAGAAAACTAGTACAGCAAGGAGTTGGGTTGGTCTAGAAGCATTCCCCCAAATTTGCTAGGTTCTTCGGATTGTTTTGTTTTTTACACTTGATGGAATGTTTTATTTAATATGGGGAGCATTAAATTGGCAGCTCCCCCCTCTGCATTCCAAAGTGCTACAGTCCATTATACCAGCTCAGGATTCTACCACCTTATTCTCCTGAAAGTACAGTTCAGGCCTTACCTTGCCTTGGGGGAGAGGGAGGAGCTGCACTGAAAAACACATTGGTGGGGGGCAAACATTGTCACCTGTAAGTAATCTTGCTGAAAGTAGCAACTTGCAATACACGGCAAGGCACTCACTTATTAAATTGCCCAAAGTTGCCAAAGAAGTCCAAAACGGACAAGCTGATAATACTCCAAGAACAAGGGCAGCTGCCAGGACCAAAAGAAATACAGTGTCTTAGAAGACAGCTCTGGAGAGATACTGATGTTAAAAACAACACTAAAGAAAATTACAGTGCAGACAGCAGACTATTAAAATTAAGAATGCACCCAAGGTGAGAAACAGAGGCAGTAAATAGAAAAGTGGCTAATGGAATTCACAGGAGCGAAGAGAATAATAGTGAATTATTACACCCATTTTCTCTCCTCTGGTTCCCATTCCTGGAGAGCCAATGCTCCACAGAAATGTCAGCAATGTCATCACCATGACGCATGTGCCGGGCTTGGAGTATTTGGGCAAAACCCACCAGGACTCTGAACCCTCATCCCCAGAGGATCCCACCCCCTTGTTCTCTGAGGAGGCTCCAGAGTCAACAGATCAGGAAGAGGAATCGGTCACAGAAAGGCATCACAAGGCTTCCCCCTCCCCAGAACCCAGACCCCCGGAAAGATGCCAGGGGTTAGCTCCCCTGCATCCAGAGGACGTTGCCTTGCCATCTTCAGGCTCTGAGGACTCCAGCCACAAGGACACTCACATGCCAGTGCCATTCCCGTATCGTCGCAGCTAGAGGCTTCTAAAACAGGCCAGGCCCCTTTGAGAGACAGCCAGTGTGGAGGCGGAGCCAAACAGCCTAAATCCAGGCAAACTCTTACTTAGACTCAGCCTTGATCTCCTCTTTGCTGGAGCAACATATGGACAACCCTGTCGGGCTTCCACCCAGCACCACTCAGACCTTTCCACCATGGTGCTGATATCTTCCAATCTTGCTTCCCTGAGGAACCTGACCCCCGCTAAAGATCTGACCATAGCAGAACCCTGCAACCCGGCTACATGACATCGCAGAGCATCATCAGAACCCAAGGCCTGAAACAGTACATGCATCAAGGCAAGGGAGGATCCACTGACCGGGCCATTACAAGAATTGGCAATCAGCAAATGCCAACCAGATCCCCCCCCGGGGCAGGAGCCTCAGTTCCCCATCTGGCAGTGGGTTCCACCTTTGAGGGTTGCCGAGTTACAGGTGAACCAATTCCCAGGCTCTTCTCAACAACTGCAAGGCCATTTGTGTCTGGAGATGTATCTCTGCTTGCACCTCTGTGTGACCACAGAGCTTGCATCACCCCCCAAAGTGACTCAAAACATGTATCCCCAAGGCAGAGCACATGCACTGCATACAGAAGGACTCAGGTTCAATCATCCATAGCATCTCTGAGTTTAAAAAGAAAAAAAATGGATCTGAGATTTTTTTTTTAAAAAAAAAAAAAGGCTGGAAAAGGTGTCTCTCTGCCCAAGATGTTAAAGAGCAGCTACCAGCGGAAGCAAATACGAACATAAGAAGAGCCGCACTGGATCAGGCCAAAGGCTTATCTAGTCCAGTGTTCAGCTCGCACAGCAGCCAACCCTTTTAAAGCCAACCCATGTTGGTAGCCTTCAGCACATCCTATGGTAGTGAATTCCATAGTTTAACTATATGTCGTGTGAAGATGTACTTCCTTTTATCTGTCCTGCATCTCCCACCGTCCACTCTCATGAGCTCGTCCCAGGTTCTAGTATTATGAGAGAGGGGGCAAATCTTCCCCGCTCCACTTTCTCCACACCGTGCATCATTTTATACACCCCTATCATGTCCCTCCCTCTTTACTTGCTTTTTCTCTAAGCTAAAAAGCCCCAAATGTTGTAACCTTTCCTCATAGGAGAGTTGCTTCAATGGGTCCAGCCCCTTGATCATCATGGTTGCCCTTTTCTGCACCTTTTCCAGCTCTGCAGTATCCTTTTTGAAGTGGCCAGAACTGTCCACAGTTTTCCAAGTGTGGTCACACCACAGATTTGTATATGTCGTAATATGCCATTACGACATTGGCAGTTTTACTTCCGATCCCTTTCCTCATGATCCCCAACACGGAATTTGCCTTTTTCACAGCAGCCACCACCACGCACGGGGCTAGATGGACCAGTGGTGCAACTTGGCATAAGACAGCTTAATATGGCCAAAATATCTGGGGAAGCCTCTCCAATTAAAAGACAATCTCAAGCCCAGGGGGGGTGGGGAAATCAACATGAAAATACATGAAAAAAAACCCTGATTGTGTCCCTGAAGAGAGAACCACGCGGTAGGAACGTGGTGGGAGCAGAAGTAGTTAGCTCAAGATGCCAGCGAAGCAGTTCTCAGGCCGGTTGGTGGCAAGTGTTAAGTATCTGCCGGTCTCTTTGTCCACCAGGAACAAATGGGAGAAACAAACAAGGGAAAAGTTGGTCGTATCCCTTTCGAAACAGCCTTTCCAGAAACACATTAAAGACATTCATTTGCACATTTCCTCCACAGATGCATTGCGCACACATTTATTTGAAATGATAAAAAAAAAAAAAAGGAGTGGGGAACGCTATATCTCCATTTCCTCCAGAGGTAGCGGTTACTATCAGATAATATTCTCTCTCTACCATACTAAACTCTTGGCCATTCAGCTGGGATTTGGCACAATGCTTCTATTAATTAACCAGAGAGACGATAACAAGGTGCAGATAATGGATCTCGGAGTCTGGCAGGGAGGCCCCGCAAAAGTGAAGCAGATTTCAGTCCCCAGGTGTTTGGTAAGTGAGATTCTCAGCTTCCCTTCCTGCAAATTCACAGATGCGCAGTGTGTCTTGCTTGGAGATAGAACCTCTAAAATCTTCCAAGGTTGACATACTGATAACAAATTCCCGTAATCGTGCCAAAATTGTTTCGAGCTGTTTTTTTGCATAGAGGAAATTCTACTCTGCCTTTCTCTCTCACACTCCACCCTCTCCACACACACACACACATACAGGTCCCCCCCCTCAAAAAAAAAAGAAAAAAGAAAAACTAGTTACATTCATTAACTCACATTCCTTTAGCCTTAAGGTAACTATGGCAACATCATCAAGCCATCTTCCATTCCATTCCTAATACTTGTCAGTAGCTAACATTTGCTCAGCCCCATGGTGGAATCCCATGGCATGGTAACCATGGAAATTGGACTCCCGGAAAACCAAGCTGGATTGGTCAGCCTGTCTCCTTACAACTCCATCACACCAGCCTCCAACGAGCACTTTCTGGGATTCACGTGCGGCTGGAACACATCTCTGCTGTCGCCCGCATGACCACAGAACTTGACTCACCCCTAAAAGCAGCTCCGGTGACACAATAATCCAGAGAGGCAGCACATGCTGTTCAGATCCCCAGAACTTCCTCGTAAATGGTCTCAAGAGGCAAGGACCCTCGGGCCGATTTCGGGCAAGAAATCGGGCCCCAAGACCCTGGATATGTCAGCCTTTCCAAATTGGCACCCTCCAGATGTGTTGGAGTCGGACCACAATTCCCATCATCCCCAGCAAGGCTGCTGGCTAGATGGATGACTGACCCAACTCAACAGAAGGCAATTTATATAAGCTGTTGATGTCCGGGGCACGCCGGCAGATCAGTGGCAGAACACTTTGCATGCTGACGGTCCCGTGTGCCTCAACAAGTCAGTCACAGGTAGTTTCATGCATTAAAGTTCAGGGAAAGATGCCTGACAATATTAAGCACACACATAAAAACACTTAAATATAAAGCCACATGCTGCCTGCTGCTACTGCTGCTGCTACCATAGGACCAAAACCCAAGGTCCTGAAGCTGTGCCTGCAAGGGTGATCCGTCCCTTGCAGTCCTTCAACCATTGCTTTTGCTGTTCGTTTGCTCTGGGTGGCCCTTCCACGCCTCTCGGCTGCCAAGGAGTTCACTGTCCAGTTCCAGCCACAAACACGGGAGGCAAGGAGGGACCAGCTCAGTGCTGCTTTCCTGCTGAATGCAAGAAGAGGGAGCCCCTAGAAGCCTTCTGGTAAGCCAGAACGCCAATCCTGGAGAGATTTGCAAGTGATTTTGTAGTTCGAAATGGTTGACACTCAGCTCAACCTTTTACACTTTGCAAAACAGAAAAACAATTATTTTCTTAAATTAAAAAAAGAAAGAAAAGAAAGCTTGCCTTGCCAAAGGATCACCTCCTCTGCCCTCCATGGGTCCTTCGTGCAATCCAATAGTTTGCCTGCCATCGAGGCAGCACTGAAAGGCAGCATAATTAAAGGACACGTCGCTGTATCCACATGGCAAGCTGCTACTACCAGTGGCACCTGGCCATGCCGCCGCTATTGCAGCAGCAAACACTGCTTGCCACATGGTTCCCTCTTGATTCGGGGCCACACAGTGCTGGTGTCAAAACTCTCCACGTGACTGGGAGAATCCACTCAACGGGCGGCATTAGATATACTACAGTCTTGCTGCCATACGGAAAGAGCCTGCCACAGTGGTCAGATAACCTCCAGACGAGCCTTGACCTCTTCAGAAGGGCATTAGCAACATTGCAAAATGCAACTCCCAAGGTGAGGAATACAGACAATAAGAACAGAGCCCTAATGGATCAGAACAGGGGTCAGTGTAATCCAGTGTCCAGTTTCCCACAAGCAGAGAACACAGAAGCAACTAGCCCTCTCCAGCCATCAACTGATATTCAGTGGCATCCTCTAGACATGGACCTCGGCTTCTCCGCCATGAATTTCTCCAGTTTCCTTTCAAAGCAGGGGTGTTGAACCTCAGGCCCACGGGCCAAACCTGTGGTTCCCTAGATGGCCCCATCCCCTTTCCCCCAATCACCAATTGCTTGGTGGTTCCCTGGGGGGTTTTTTGTGCAGTTTTCCCCCATTCTTAAAGGTTGAAATGCCTCTCCCTAAGGCTTAGCTACTGGCAGTAAGAACTTTAAGCCAAAAATCTTCCGTGGTGGTGCCCAAATTGTGGAACTTCCCAAATTATATCATTATTTATTTTATTTCTATACCGCCCAATAGCTGAAGCTCTCTATTCCCCAGGCACCTTCATTACTATCTTTTGGCTACCTAGCAAAATCCACCCTGTTCTCATAAGCTTTTGATGGCATTTAATTACTTTTATTTATTTATTTATTTATTTATATTATATTTTTAAATCGCCCATCTGGCCGGTCACCCAGCCACCCTGGGCGATGTACAACAGGATAAAATACAATAAAACATGATTAAAACACCATTAAAACACAATTAAAGCAAACACAAATAAAATAATATAAAAGTTTTTTTTAAAAAAAAATCTTTACCCACCCCATATTCCCGCCTAAAAAGCCATGTTTTTAAAGCCCGGCAGAAGTTCATCAAGGAGGGGGCATGGCAAAGGTCACTGGGGAGGGAGTTCCATAACTTGGGGGCTGCCACAGAAAAGGCCCTTTTTGTAGTCCCCACCAGTCTAGCTGCTCTGGCTGAAGGGACAAGGAGAAGGCCATCTGTGGCAGGAGGAGTAGGCCATTGGTGGCTACTAGTCCTGATTGTCTATGTGCTTCCTCCAGTATCAGAGGCAGTATGCCTGTGTACACCAGTTGCTGGGGAACATGGGCAGGAGGGTGCTGTCGCGCTCATGTCCTGCTTGTGGGATCCCATAGACAGCTGGTTGGCCACTGTGTGAACAGAATCCTGGAGGAGATGGACCCTTGGCCTGATCCAGCATGGCTCTTCTTTCGTTCTCATGTTCTTATTACAAAGGCAGCCTAAGTCTCCAGCGCTCAGTCTTCCAAAGGAAATGTATCCTGTAGCTCTAGATTTCTCACTGCCCTGGAAGTGTGAAATCATATGCATTGGGCAGGGAGTTTATTTATATCACGTTGTCTTGAGCAAAAGAGACTATCCCTCCAATGGCACGCCTGAAGCGAACGCAACATTATGAGAACAAGAACACCAAAAGCTGCAAATAGACTGGAGCAAAAATTGATCTTTATTATATGCTAGCAGAAATTTCTCCCCAGCTCTGTAGTGACTTGTGAAGTTTGGAGCATCTGAGAAATTAGGTTGAAAATCCTGAAAGCTGACAAAGTAGCTGGGTGGAATTTTGTACAGCAGAAAATGTGTGCAGTGCGCCAGGGTAGGATGCACTGGCTTATTAGTCACCCATAAACTTCTGAAATTGCATTCCTATGGCTTGGAGAACAAGAAAAAGGAGAACCATGAATGTTCAACAACAGCATTTGGGAACGTTCCAGTATTCATGTGGTACAAAGAAGATATTACGTACGGTAATTAAAAAAGCAAAGGAAGGGGGGAGATTGCCAGGCTGGCTCACTTAACAAAACAGGAGACGGCAAAGCATTGCTAAGAAAGGCAAAATTCACATCCAAACGGAGTGCTTAGAAGTGGTATGAATAGAAGTGTTCGTGGCACTGGGGAAGATTGTGGAAAGGGAGGGCTCCCAGCAGTGAGACTCCGTTGCTTTACTTTCCATGTCATAAGCCAGTGTGGCGAGAGTGTTGGGCTGGGACTCGGGAGATCCGGGTTCTAGTCCCCGCTCGCTCGGCCATGAAACTCACTGGGTGACTTTGGGCCAGTCACTGACTCTCAGCCTAACCTACCTCACGGGGTTGTTGTGAGGATGAAATGGAGAGGAGGAGGAGGAGGATTATGTAAGCCGCCTTGGGTTCCTTGCAGGAAAAAAGGCGGGGTATAAATATAATAAATAAATAAGAACATCAGAAGAGCTGCGCTGGATCAGACCAAGGGTCTGTCTCCTCCTCCAGCATTCTGTTCACACAGCAGTCAGCCAGAACCCACAAGCAGGGTGTGAGTGCAATGGCACCCTCCTGCCCACGTTCCCCAGCAACCTAGGCATGTCGCCTCTGCTACTGGAGGTGGCATGTAGCCATCAGGACTAGTAGCCACAGGTGTCATCTGTGCTCTGCTCCCCTTGCAAGCGAGAGTGGCAGAAAGAGCTCTGCGCTTCAAGGGTGCCACCTAGGTTGCAGTGCCAGCTCGTCAGGGCATTTCGTCAGCTGACACCACCACCACCCCCCAAGAGCCAATCCCTGCCCACCAGAGCTTCCTCTGACTTCTCAGTGGTGTGAGGGACACTGTAGCCTAACTTCTTGTTCCCTTCCCTAGAGCTTGACCTCCATCTAGTATTAACTAAGCACCTGTCTTCGAGCCTCTGATCCTTGTTTGCTGCTCTGAAACTTGGCCCCTGCTTGTTTTGGATCACACCCCTGTCTGTGGCCTGCTGGGACCAAACAGATGGGGGGCCCTGGGTCCCAGAATCCAGCATCCTGGACCTTGACTCTTGCTGAGGCCTGACAGGACAGGAGTTAGCGGCGGCGATACTCAACGCAGCCAGTGGTATCTATTGTTCACACATCTGGGGACAGAACTAGAGTCGATAAAGATATACTGTATGGAGAGGTCACATCATTGGCTGGTGGGGCGGGAAGACACACAGCACAGCCACATCGTGCCACATGCTGTGTTATAGTAGAGGGAGCGAGAGCAAAGGGGAAGAGAGTGTCAACACCCTTCAGCTCTGACCTCATCTCTGCCAACAACTGGATCCTGGGAATGCTGCTTCAAACTTCCTGGGCTACAGAAACTGCTTCTTGTTGGTCTTCAGTGGCCAACCATGGTTCTACTGCACTGGAGACCAGAGTAGGGAACTTGCACCCAGCTGCCAACATTCCCCGTGGTGCCTTCCATCAACTTGCATTCTCCTGTGTCACCATTGTAACTATTCAAAATTCAATTATTTATCCATTTATGTACCGCTTGGCATTTCTGTCACCCGAAGCAGCCAAAAGCAATGAAAAAGAAAATACACAGACCACAGCTCTATAAAAGCATCAAGCATTAAACAGGCACCACATTAAAAAAAAAGCTCTAAAATGAAGTAAATCACAACAGTCACTAACCAGCTTTATTCAAAGCCTGGCCTGAAGGTTATTATGTAATTCCTAATGGCCTGCAGGTCTCCATGTCTCATATTTGCACCCCAGTTTTCCTTCCAGGTGCTCAGAGCTGCATTTTGTCCTCACACAACTGCCCTGCAAGCTGTTCTAGTGACTGATCCATGGCCATCCACTGAGCTCATCTGAGTGGAGAGTTGAATGGAAATTTTTCAACATCCAAACCCAACCACACTAGCCACTATACCGCAATAGTCCTGGAGGGTGCAGCTGTAACGGCATAAGTTCAAATATACACCCCAGCAGAACTAGGGGCCCACAGGAAAATTCATTTCAGGTGCTGCATTTGCACAACAGTTTTCAAGGGACTCAACTGGCCATGCCAACTTGACCAAAGATGACAAGAGAAAGCTGGAACTGAGCAACTGATACCATGAAAACCAATCATCAGTGTGTGTGATATCACAGAAACAAGGCACGATGGGAAATCACATGGAAAAGAAATGAAACGCTGAACAAGAGAGGAGATGCCTGGTGGAAAAACATGTTCCTTGCTTTTTAGTCTCCGCTTCCCTTCCATCCCAAGTCTGCACATGGCTGCTCTTTGAAGATAAACACACCACTCAGCAGTGGCCCTTGAGTTGGCACAGCTAGAAAGTGAGTTCCAAGTTGGGAAACTGGACACGCGCCAACCACCTCCTCTTCTTGTTTCAAAGGCAGACTCTCAACACCCACTATTTCATTCCTGACCCATAAAATGTTTGGACAGAATTCCACCAGTGGGGGAGGAAGAAAAGACAGAATCACACCGGGGGCTAAAAAAAAAAAAAAAAGGACAGAATCCTACTCAGGGGGGGAGGGGCAAGAAAGACAGAATCCCACTCAAGGTGAGACAAGAAAAGTCAAAATCCCACCAGGGGATGGGGGAGAAAAGACCAAATCCCACCAGATTGACTAAAAAAAAGACAAAGTCCCACCAGTGGGGTAAGAAAAGACAGAATTCTCCACCCTCCAAAGTGATAAGTGTGCCTGCGGGATCAAAAAGGTTGCCTACAAAAAATCATTATTTAAATGTAATCCATTCAGAATTATTAATTTCAACCATTTTGATTTTACAGTTTGAGAGGCAAAACACCAAACTGGAACATACCACAAAGCCAGCCTATTTAAAGCTAGCGTTAAAAAAAGAAATCAGCGTAACAGTGTAATCCTATGTTGATTCAGAAGTATAAGTCCCATTTTGTTCAATCCCAGGTAAGCGTCTACGAAGGAGATACAAAGCACATTATGTTCTATTGATATCCTATCTTTACATTCAAGCGCTGGGATTCATAACAACACATTTACAGTTGTACATCTAAGGCACCCTTTTAAGTGATAAAACTATGCCAGGAATTCTTCATGAATTGATGGCCTTTCGTTACCGTTCCTTAAGTGCCTTTTTCATAGTTATAGATTTCTCACAGTGACACAGACAAAAATAGCAACTTCTTTTTTAAAAGATGACTTCAGACACACACCAATTTGAAGCTTCTTTTTGCTTGCAGTATTGTAGTTTTAGCTGCTTGATGGCCAAAACTGAACAGCCAAAAACCCACCTTCAGAGATAATTAAAGAAATTCAACTGTGAAATGAAACTACCAGCATGGTATCTTTTGACTTAAGCCAATAAAGCCGTCTCTCTCACTCAGTCTTCCCTGCTGGATTTCAGCCTGAGAGAGTAAAAGCTCCAGTCAAAACAAGAATGTCAGCATGTTTTAAAACTTCAGTTTAAGTTTGGAATATGCATAATTCCTAAAGTGAGTCAAACAACAGCATCTATAAAAGCCATTTAGGGCACGATCCTATGCATATTTAGACAGGGGAAAAAAGATGTAGAACCTTTTTCTGTCTAAACTTGCATAGGATTGCACCCTTAAATAATTTTTTTTTTCATTTGAAAACTGCCTTTCAGTTATTGCATCTACAACAACCCTGTGCTATTATCCAACTGAGAGCAAGGTATCCATGGCAAAGGAGCGGGTTGGCCCCGGGTGCCCCAGGTCCAGCTTTTTAGCCTAGCATTACTCAGATTGGTGGTGTGACCTGCTACCTTGTATAGCATCATCCTCTATGACCTCTTCAGGGTTTGGGTGACAGGTTGGAGAAAATGTCTGCCTGAGCTTGAAGGGGTTAACCTGTAAGAGCCCCAAAGCAGCAGGACATTAGTAGCTAGAGCAGGGCTCTCCAACCTTGGATCCCCAGATGTTGCTGGACTACAGCTCCCAGAATCCTTTGTCATTAGTCATGCTGGCTGGGTATGCTGGGAGTTGTAGACCAGCAACATCTGGGGACCCAAGGTTGGAGAGCCCTGAGCTAGAGGCAGGTCCTGCAGGACCTAGGACAGCAA
Source organism: Shinisaurus crocodilurus (assembly GCA_021292165.1). Classification (NCBI taxonomy): domain Eukaryota; kingdom Metazoa; phylum Chordata; class Lepidosauria; order Squamata; family Shinisauridae; genus Shinisaurus; species Shinisaurus crocodilurus. The sequence continues at coordinate 4,304,756 of CM037883.1, forward strand.
CTCACCAGCTTAAGGTGCTGCTCCAGCAAAAGCAAGTGCTTATGTTAGCCCTTTCATTTACCAATGTTTGCCCTGACGGCTGTACAATCACAAGCTGACTGAAAGGGTATTGGAAAGCCAGTGTGGGAAAAGTCCTATTCAGGTGTTCAACCCCACACACATTTATTTATTTATTTATTTCATTTTTATACCGCCCAATAGCCAAAGCTCTCTGGGCAGTTTACAGCAATTAACAAGACAGTCCCTGCCCGTAGGCTTACAATCTAAAAAGACACGACGCACAAGGAAAAAGGAATGGGGAGGGAAGAAGGGGGGGGAATAATTACCGGTAATTCTTCTGGCAGGGCTGGTGGAATGGCCCTGCGCTCTCTCTCATCTCCCTCCTCTCAGCCTGCTGGAATGGCTGCTGGTGGTGACAGTTGCGGGAGGAGGAGCCATCAGGAGGGAGGCCTTTCAGCAGGGCTGGTAGAATGGCCCTGCGCTCCAGGCCAACTGAAGGTTTCTTCTGGAGCTGCTGGTACAATCTCCCTGGCCTGGGCTTCTCTTCTGCCTTCCCTCAGGGCACACAGGTCCCACATGATTTCAGCTGCATGAGGGGAACTGGCCCCAGCTCCTTCATCAGGTACCCAAGAGCCCGGGCCCCCTGCCTCCCATGTTCTGGCTGAGATCTCTACACGGGTAGGATTCCTGCACAATTTAGAACACTGATTTAGAACCTTGATCTCACACAGGGAACCTAGCCCTGTAGAGCAGGTTCGCACTCCAGACCTTCCCCGTCCAAAGCATGGGGACCTGCGGGGCTGGGCAACAGGGACAAGGGGTCCGGGCCCCACTTTCTGCCTAGTCACATGGGTCAGTGAACACCTGAAGAGGACTTATTTTTAAGGCTACAGAACCCATGATGCAGCGCAAACACGAATACGTATGCCGAAGTGAACTGAAAAGGTTGAAAGAATGGCAGAATTTCAGATAACCATCTGAAATTCAAACAGACAGATGTACTTCTCACACAGATATTCGCTGCATCTGGTTTTTGTAATTCCACCTGTGGGTTTTGGCCGTGCCTGTGTCACACACCGATACAAGAACGGGAAGCTGGCAAGTATGAGAGTGAGTTGTGGAAGTCCTCCCATGTTTGGGAACCTTAATTTGAGGTTAAGCTATCTTACGATGGGTTAACTTAAGCTTAACTTAAGATGAGCTCTTTGTTTTCGCCTCTAGGATGTTAACTTTCCAGACTTCTGCCCTAAGAGTGTTAGTTAACAGGCACATTTTTAAAAAAAACCAGCAAGGCTACAGCTGCCTTTGAAACAAGAGAGTTCTTTTCCTGAGCAATTCACATTTTATTCTCCTCTAAAGCTTCGGAAAAAGACTATTTCAGCAAATGCAGGCCTGGGAACTCTAAAAGTGTAGGAAACAATTAAAAGCTTTCTTTATTGCTTACTATGAAATAATCGGAGTGCTTCGTCTCCTTGGTTACCGAGACTCAAAAATAAGGCGACAGGAGAGACTTGGATGTTAGCATGACTGAACCTAAGCCGCGGTTGCAAAGCTGAATATTTTGAAGGCAGTGGCGCTGGGAGAGCGGGTGGAGACAGAATGAAAGATTTAGCTCAAGTTATAGACTGGCAACCTGACTGCAGTGCATGACCTGCCCTTAAAACAATTCAAGCGAAGGTTTCCCATATTCCGCACCAAGAAATGTCGGTGCCTGCAACCTGAATATATTTAAAACATCAAACTAATTTGCATGCATTTTGAACTGCATGTAGCTTAGCAGTAATTATTTTTTGGGGGGAGGACCCTTGTAAAGAAGAGGTCCACCAGTAGGGAAAGATATCCCTCCTTCCCAGTCCATAATACAAGCAGAGCCCTTTTTGCTCAAGAGATGTCCCAGGTTGCTTCCAGATTAGGCTTTTATTGAGCAACCACCCTGCCTCATTCACAGAATTTTACAGGGGGGGGTGGTGCAGATGACAATGTCTTCCATTTCCAGGTCTTGCATGTTTTCCCACCACTTCTTCCATCTTTTTCCTTCCCAGAAAAAAAAAAATCCATTAAGGAAGAAAAGCTACACAATGCCTTTTGATGGTCCATGCTAGGAGCTCTCCATCTGGGACTGGGAGCACCCCTTGTGTCCTATAAGCTGACAACCCCTTAATTAAAGCTTCCCTTTCCATGTCTAGCATTTAGCTGTTCCCACATTGTGCCACATGCATGCATATTGCTGCATCAGTGGCCTTGGACAGTGGCCTTGCATCACCGCTGAAACCCACGTGGGCTGACATCACCTGTGGGCAGTGGAAACATCAGGGGATTTTTATTTATTTATTTATTTATTATATTTATCAATCGCCCATCTGGCCGGTCACCCGGCCACCCTGGGCAATGTACAATTAAAATACAGTAAAACACAATAAAATATAATAATTAAAACAATATAAAAAATTCTCATTAAAAACCTAACCCACCCCATATTCCCGCCTGAACAGTCATGTTTTTAATGCACGGCGGAAGCTCATCACGGAGGGGGCATGGCGAAGGTCACTAGGGAGGGAGTTCCATAATGTGGGGGCCGCCACAGAGAAGGCCCTCTTCCTAGTCCCCACCAGCCTGGCTGCTCTGGCTGATGGAATAAGGAGAAGGCCGTCCATGGCAGACCTTGTTGAGCGGCCTACTTGATGTTGCTGGAGGCGCTCCTTGAGATAAGCTGGGCCGGAGCCGTGTAGGGTTTTAAAGGTCAAAACCAACACCTTGAATTCGGCTCGGCAAGCAACTGGTAGCCAGTGCAACTCATTAAGCACTGGCGTGATGTGATCATGCCGGCGGCTGCCCTTAATCAGGCGAGCCGCCGCGTTCTGTACCAGCTGAAGCTTCCGGACCGTCTTCAAGGGTAACCCCACATAGAGCGCATTACAGTAGTCTAGGCGAGAGGAGACCAAGGCATGAACCACTGATGGGAGCAGGTGATTAGGAAGGTAGGGGCGCAGCTGCCGTATCAGATGGAGTTGATACAGCGCCGCCCGGCTCACAGCTGCCACCTGAGCCTCCATGGACAGCTGGGAGTCTAGAATGACCCCCAAGCTGCGGACCTGGTCCTTCAGGGGGAGATGTACCCCATTCAGCACCAGGTCAACATCCCCCAACCTTCCCTTGTCCCCCACCAGAAGTACCTCGGTCTTGTCGGGGTTCAGTTTCAGCATGTTCCTTCCCATCCAGCCAGCCACTGACTCCAGGCACTTGGACAGGGTCTCAACGGCCAACCTCGGTGAGGACTTGAAACAGAGGTAGAGCTGCGTGTCATCCGCATACTGATGACACTGCACCCCAAACCTCCTGATGATAGCTCCCAGCGGCTTGAGGTAGATGTTGAATAACATCGGGGAGAGGATGGAACCCTGCGGCACTCCACAAGTGAGCAGCCGAGGGTCCGAAGCCTCCTCCCCGAGAACTACCCTCTGATACCTTCCAGAGAGGAAGGACCGGAACCACTGCAATACAGTGCCTCCCAAGCCCAACCCCTCCAGACGGTCCAGGAGGATACCGTGGTCAACGGTATCAAAAGCCGCTGAGAGATCGAGGAGGACTAGAAAGGAGCATTCGCCCCTATCCAAAGCCCTCCTCATATCATCCACCAAGGCGACCAAGGCCGTCTCCGTCCCATGTCCAGACCTGAAGCCCGACTGGCACGGATCCAAATAATCGGCTTCATCCAAGTGTGCCTTCAACTGAGCACCCACCACCCGCTCGATCACCTTGCCCAGAAATGGTAAATTGGAGACTGGGCGAAAGTTGTTTAAATCCTGGGGATCCAAGGAGGGCTTCTTTAGAAGCGGTCTTATTACTGCCTCCTTGAGGGCTGATGGCATCACTCCCTCCTCGAGGGAGGCATTCACCACCACCTTGATCCCCTCACCCAGTCTCTCCCTGCAGCTCATGATGAGCCAGGACGGGCAAGGGTCAAGCAAGCAGGTGGTCGGCCTCACAGATGAAAACACCTTGTCCACTTCATCAGAAGGAAGAAGCCGAAACCGATCCCACAAAACCGGTCTGCCATTGGCCTCCTCCCGCTCACTCCCTGTGTCCACGACGTACGATATCCCACTCCTAATCCGATCGATTTTATCTGTGAAGTGCTTCGCTAAAGCCTCACAGGAGGCTTTTGACTGTTCCAGTGGGTCCGGAGCGACTGGACCAACCAGACTCCGGACCACTTGGAACAGCCTCCTGGGGCAGCACTCTGCAGACGCAATGGAGGCAGCATAGAAATTCTTTTTTGCTGCCTTCACCGCCACCCGGTAGGCTGAAGATGCAGCTCTAACCCGTGTTCGATCGTCTTCGAAGCGGGAATTTCGCCATCGGCGCTCTAGCCTTCTCACCTCTTGTTTCAGAGCTCGCAGCGACGGAGTGAACCATGGCGCCGCGCGAGCTCTGTTTAGGTGAAGAGGGCGCTTCGGGGCAACTCGGTCTAATGCCCTGGTGATTGCAGCATTCCAGTCATTCACCAGGGTCTCGACCGAGCTACCGTTTGTGTTGGGATAGTCAGAGGCTGGCAACCAGCCAAGTTAATTAATGGCAAGCACTTAGGTAAGCCTGGCTGATAATTAATTGCATTTCTTACATTAAAGCCTCCGAGTCACCACTCCGAACACGGGGCCCGCGTCAGCATAACTCTCTCCATGTGGAAAATAGTACAAGCCACTCAGCTCCAGAAGCCTGATTGGGATGGGAAGGGGTCCTCCATCCCCACAACCACACGAGGCTGTGCTCAGCACCTAACCCCACTAAGGCTTGACTCGGGTTCAAGAAACTATTCCACTTACGGTATATGCCCGTCATGTCAGCTCCAGAATAAATGCCTGACTCAATGGGTAGCGATAGGACAGGGGTCCCCAACCTTTTTTCTTTTTTTGGATCAGTGGGCACATTTGGAATGTTGAGGGAATGTTGTGGGCACTCTCACAAAATGGTGACCATGGGGTGGCTGGCCCATTCACAAAATGGCTACCATGAAGGGCATGGCTGGTGACAAAACACTCATTTCCCAGGAGGCAAACTGGTGAGACTCAAAGAAAAGTAACTTGCCCGGAAACCTAAATGCAAGACAGAGGTGGGGTCCGAGCTCCAAAACACAAAAACAGACCTTGGAACCCACAGTTTTCTCCTCCAACATTAATTTCACAGGGAGCAAACTGTTTGAGGCTCAAAAGATGCGGAGCCCAGAGGCACCCTTGGGAATAAAGATGGCGCTGGAGAATGGCACTTTGCTTTGCAGCATGCCCGCGTCTGAGTCAATTTTTTTTAATTGAAAAAAATCTTTTAAAATAAATTAAAAATCAGGTGGAGCAAGGAGCCAGGCAGGCACCGAGAGAGGTGTCTACACAGGCACACTAGTATCCACGGGCACCGTGCTGGGAGGCCCTTGCACTCGGGAGCTCCAGCCCCAGTCCAGATTAGGAAGTAAATTTAGACAAAAGGCAGAAATGAAGATTACTAGTTCACTGAGCTTCAAAGTTGTCCCTTTAAAAACCGTTGCTAAAAAGGAAGGTCCCACACATAAAACCTTCTGCATATCCGAAACCTGCAGAAAGGAAGTTCTCCACTGAAGCGGAGCGCACTCCAAAGCGGTCTTCAAGGCCTCTGGTTCTGCCCCCCTGCCCCCCCCCCCCATTCTAGAGCAGCTTCCCCCCACCTGGTACCCTCCAGGTGTGTTCATTTTTTTTTTTCCCCCATTGAAAATATTTATACACTGCTTTCATTATTTAATTACAGGGTGCTGTACAAAATGCATTAACAATTAAAATGCAAAGTTAAAAACAAGAAAGAAAATCTACCAAGCTGGGGACTGAAATCAGCAAATGCCAGGATACCGGCCCTGCTGGCTGGGGGGGGGCGGCGGCGGGGTTGTGGTCCAACACATGTGAAAGGTGTCAGGTTGGGGGAGCCTGCTCTGGAGCTCTGTGCTGACTTGCACAATCAGGGAGGCTCTTTACACTGTAAGGGAAAACTGGGGTTGGGGTGAGGGTTATTCTAATTATGCACCTTTCTTTCTTCCCTTAGTAGACTGGGCGGCAAGCCATCTGCCGCCGCCCCCCCCCCCCGCCCCCGAAACAACCAAGAGGCACATTTTCAATGGAGCGACAGCTACAACGGATAGCAAATTAGAGGCCCTGCACACGCTCCTCCTGCCACAAATCGGGATACAGGAGAGGGCTCTTTTAAGCCTCTTGCTTTCCCCCCAGTGTAAACAGCAACATTGAGACAGGCCTGCCTTTAGGGCCCCCGCGGCTGCTCCCTGCTGCTGCCCTCAGCCCTGACTCTTCTTGTGCATGAGATGGGAGCAGATAAGATATGTGAAAAGGGCAAAGAGCTCTGCTCAAGACTCTCTTGGTGCTCACACAAGAGTGAGTGCGAAGGAGCCTTTCGCCTGTATTTTAGCTTGGGAGAAACTAGCGATGGTGCATGACAGAGAGAGAGAGAGAGAGAGAGAGAGAGTCAGTCCATCTCTCTCTCTCTCTCTCTCACTCTCAAGCACACGCGCACACGCACACGCACACACACACACACACACACACACACAGTCCATCTGTCCTTAGGATCAGGGGCCGTGCTGCTATTATCTTAGGTCATTCCCAGCTGATGATGCACTTACAGTGAACGCTGAACTTTGTTCGCCGCTTCTTCCCCCAGGGATACGTTGCCATTTACACTGTCTGCAATCTCAACACAGAGATACAGGTGAATCATGGGACTTACCCACCGTCCAGTGCAGGGGAGACCATTTCCCCAGGGACTGGCAGACGAGTGATGCTCAAGATCATCCGGATTCGCAAACATCGTCTCACTGCTCACCTTGTGCCCAATTCCCCTTCATGCTTGCGATCACTGCTCACTCTGTGCGAATGGGAGACTTGCGCAAACCGAGCAGTGATCGAACAGGAGATTTGCGCTAGTTTCCCCAAATTTGCACACATTTCCCAATTTGCGCCACTTTCCTCCATAGACTAAAGTGGGCCCATTCAGTCGATGCAGGAAATTGCACAAATTCGGAAATTAGTGCAAATTGAACTGGGAATCAGGAACAAGAGAAATGCGAGCACATGTCTGGCAATTTATGAATATTTTCAGCAGATGTGTGCTTGCACTCGGGTTCAGAGCTTTCAACGGGGCATGCTCCCATGTTTTGTGAGCAAAAGCAAAATTCTCATACATCCCTACGAAACAGTTAATTTTTGGCCTAAATCAGAACGAAGTTTCCAGAATGGAGAAAGGTAAGGCTGGAGCATCCTTAATGACTGTAAACCTCTTCCACAGGCAAAGGTTTCAGACACAAGCCCGAAGTCTCTTCACTAACTAAGATCCAGAAATCCAACTCGGGACTACATCAACCCCAAAGCAGAGACCAGAGGGTCCTTCTCAAGACTCAGTGCAAGATTGCAGCACAGCGTTGGCTGGCTCCTAGCCACCCTACTCATTTCAACACTCTTCCGTGGAAACATTTTCATCTCCCCAGCCAAGTCTCTCCTCTCCCTCCCTTCTCAGGATGCATGAAAGATTGAAAGTCTCTTTTATAAATATCAGCTCATCAAGCTGCCCAGCTCCTGCAAAGGAAAACTCTGCAGGGCTACCAAGAACAGTTGCTTCCAGGGGCAAGAACAGCTATCATTCTCCATGCGGGACATAATGTAGTGAGACAAGACCTCCACCGCGTAGGCGGAGTGTCTGGGACTCAGCGCTCGGAAAACCCAAACAGAATGGAATCATCTGTGCCAAGTTGGCATCAAGTTACTTCACTAGCAAAACCCCTCCACAAAGCCAGAAGCTCTTCCTTGCTGGAAAACAAACACCGCTGCTACCCAGCCCTGGATAGAGGATCGTTGCACCTAGTCTGTTCTTGTTTAGCTCACTTTGCCTTTAGCCATCTGAGTCCCCCAGAGTATCCTCTCTGCTGCAGAAGCTGAAACGAGCAGCGGAACCACGCCTTTGCTTACAGCCGGCCTCAACAAGCAGGGCACAAAATGCTGTACATAAAGAATAGAGGAATAATACAGACGATATATATGGGGACAGTAACAGTTTAAACACCACTAGAGCAGGGGCAATAGGTTGGAATCTACTGGTGGATCTCCGTGTGATTTGCAGTAGATCAGCAAACAACAGCAGCAGTGACAGACTTCGTCTGAATTAGGCTGCTGAAATGAAGGTGGTTTAGGGCAGCCTTCCTCAGCCTGGTGTCCTCCAGATGCGTTGGACTACAACTCCCATCAACTCTAGCCAGCATGGCAAGTGGCCGTGCTAGCTGGAGACGATGGGAACTGGACATTTTGGGGTAAAAGGAGCAAACGCTCAGATGGGGCCCTGAAAACAAATTCATGATGATGATGATGATGATGATGATGATGATGATGATGGTGATGATGATGATTATGGTGATGATAGATTCCACAAGCCTGATGTCTACCCAAAATGCTCACAGTCACCCAGTGAAATCAATTGGCAGTAAGTTCAGGACAGTCAGAAAGAAAATATTTCTTCACACAATGCTTAATTCAACTTATGGAATTCACTGCCACTGGAGGAGTTGCTGGGCCGGCCACTAGCAAAATTCATTGAGCAGAATAGTTTTGAGCGGCTATTAGCCATGACTGCCAAACGTTGCCTCCGTGTTCAGAGGCCTCCCCACCTCTGAAAACAAGACTCAAGGAACCGCCAACAGGAAAGGGCCGCTGCTTGAGGGCTTTCTGAAGGCAACGTGATGGAAGAGGATGCTGGACCAGACCCTTGGTCTGATCCAGCGGGGTGGTTGTTACGTATGAAAGCACTTCCTTCCAAATAAACCCCAACAGAAGTCATCCCTGATTTTTTTTTTTTTCTTCCACCAAGAAGTTACTGGCCTGGCCTGCATTTCCTCCCATCGATGCGCTGTCTATGCCCTTGTGTTGCTACTTTAATGCGCCACCTGCTAGGGGAGCAGCCCGTGCGACCCACTCTGTGTCGGAGATTGATGGGACTCTTACCCCTTTCCCCCAAATGCCCTCGGCTCCTCACAAAGTCAACAAGGCCTGAACAAGCCCGGCACACGGAGCAGAGGTTGAGGCTGCAGGAAGTTCAGAGGCACACGAAGGAGGCTGCCAGGAGATGCCCCGTCAACTTCAGCTAAGAGTCAAGCAGCAGCTGCCAGCCACAGCGGGAGATCCTGCCGGGCTCTGGAGAGGACCGAGGAGCAGCAGCAGAGGGGGCTGTGCCAGCCACACACCAACCAAGTCTGCTGCCTTCTAGGGAAGAGACAGAGCTTTGCAGGGTGGTCCATGCTGTGCGGCCCCACTATGCTCGTTCATACATATAGACGCAAAGTTGGAAATAACAGGTCCCAGGAAAGAGGGACTATCCCTAGAAAATAGGAACAACGTGAAGGTATGGATGGAATGAACTGCCCCGAAGCAGCTTGCACAAAAGCGTAAAACAAACAGCCCAGTTTAAGAATTAGGCCATCCTTGATATCAAATATAATATACACTAAAATATACACTTTAAGAAGGAGGCAGACAAACTGGGAAGGGTTCAGAGGAGGGCAACAAGGATGATAAAGGGACTGGAAACAAGGCCCTATGAGGAGAGAGTGAAAGAACTGGGCATGTTTAGCGTTCAGAAGAGGAGACTGAGGGGAGATATGATCACACTCTTCCAGGACTTGAAGGGTTGTCACACAGAGGAGGGCCAGGATCTCTTCTCGATCATCCCAGTTTGCAGGACACGGAATAATGGGCTTAAGTTACAGGAACCCAGATTCCACCTAAACATCAGGAAAAATTTCCTGACTGTCAGAGCAATAAGACAATGGAACCAATGACCTAGGGAGGTGGTGAGCTCTCCCACTCTGGAGGCAATTCAAGGTGCAGCTGGATGGCCATCTGTCAGGGATGCTTTGACCTGGATTCCTGCATTGAGCAGGGGGTTGGACTCGATGGCCTTGTGGGCCCCTTCCAACTCTACTTTTCTATGATTCCGATTCTATAAAAGCTTTTCTATCTGGGCCATTTTGGCTTATGCAAGGAAGTGTGGGGCTAGCATATCAGAGCGAATGAATGGAAAACTAGGATGTCCCATTTCACATCTAACCTCTGACCTGACCTTGCTAGATAACTTTAGGCAGTCCCCCCCCCCCCCATCACCACCCCTGTCTCTCTCTCAGCCCCAGATCTGCAATGCGGAGATCATAATCCTGGCCTGTATTACAGTATGTGAGTAAACGTCAGAGTCATCCCGTATGTGATGGTACTTTGAACTCCCACCAATGGCTATGCCCATCTAGGTGTTTCCACTTGGCCTTCGGCACTCACTTCACAAGAGCAAAAGGAAGTTCATACATTTGGGGCCAGAGCATGAAGTCTTTGCCATCAACATCACAACGCTTCTGGCTGCACCTTGGCATGGGATGCAATTTGGAGCGACGGAGGATGTTGCAGTGGGGGAAATGGGCATAATTATCTCCCCCCCCCCGAACTTGGCACAATGCAGCCACTGTGAACTGGAGCACAACCAGTGCCATCTGCTTGTATTTTGCTAACCCACTTAGAGGAAGAAACATGCCCCAGATGCACTCACCAGGGGAGAAATATTTAAATTGTTGGCAACCCAGCACCGTTGAGCTGGCTCTCGCTATCGTTAAGAATTTGTGCATATAGCGAAGTCCCTCTAGGCACAGGGTGGGGTGGGGGGAGAGATGCCATCCTTTCACTGGTTTTCTGCCCCACTCTCTATTTATTATATTTAATAAATACAAGGTAGATGAAGAAATCGCAACTTCTGTTTTCTCCTTCAAGGTACACGCTTACCAAAATCAGCCGTCTAAGTGTTTTGCTTTGCAGGGCAGGAGGAGTGCAAAGGTGACTCTCGCCTCCGTGCTCCGCCTGCCCTGCACGGAAAAATTTCCCTGAACGGGATGCTCATAATCCTCAGAGTTCGGAGGGTCACAGGCAGCCTTATTGGATTGTACTTCCCGTTGCCTTTCTCTTAAAATAGACCCAAGTCAACTTACAACAAAATTATTAAAACATAAAAAATATAAAATAGCTAAAACTATTTCCATTAAACACCAAAACATAATTTAAAAAAAACTATAACCGCAACATGGACCATAACCCAAACCACTGATGCATATTGTTTGTTCTTGTACAGTGCCATGTACATGTAGGGCACTATATAAATAGATGATGATGATGATGATGATGATGATGATGATGATGATGATGATGATGATGATAGAAGCCCATCATATGCCATCAAGTGCCTGGGAGTAGAGGAAAGTCTTGACCTGGCACTGAAAAGATGACAATGTTGGCACCAGCCAGGCTTCAGTAAAATGTTGCCCTGACTAATCGGGAAGCATGTATTATTATTATTATTTTTAAAAATACAAGGACTTGTAGAAACTGCAGGTGGCAACACCTCACCTTATTGATGTAATTATTAAATGTATATACTGCCCAACTGGCAGGTGACCTTGGGGCAGTTTACAAACATAAAAATACCCCAAACAATAAAACAATGAAAATAGCAAAATATATTACAGTAATACCTTGGATTGCAAGCATAATTCGTTCTGGAACCGTGCTTGTAATCCAAAACACTCTTATATCAAAGCGAGTCTCTGGCGGGCATGAGCAGGGCCGATTTCAGCCTGCTACGCCCGCTCGAGGTGAGCGGTTACATCCCTACAGTACTTGTATTGCAAGACGTCGCTTGTTTATCAAGTCAAAATTTATTTTAAAAAATTGCTTGTCTTGCAAAACACTCTCAGACCAAGTTACTTGCCATCCAAGGTATTACTGTATAACATTAGAAGCCAACTTAATCATCAGAGCATCAGATTAGAAATTAAGAGAGACATCCTTAATCCATAGACCAGTGTTCTCCAACCTTGGGTCCCCCGATGTTTTTGGCCTACAACTCCCAGCATGCCCCAGCCATGGGAGTTGTAGGCCAAAAACATCGGGGGACCCAAGGTTGGAGAACACTGATGTGAAGCCAACGTGTTTAGGCCACGCATGCACAGTGGCTTTTTCTGACTGCTCACCCTTCGATTGCTCACTGACCCAAAGGGCAGGTGTAGGTGCCCCGCGCAGCCTGGATAAGGATTCGCGACTAACGCTGGCCATGCTTTTCCCCCCAGTTGCGGGTGTCTGGAGCTGCTGCGTGGTGTCACAATGAGCCCGCGACAATGCTTCACATGAGAACTCTTGATCTTAATTCATGCTCTGGGATATGCACATGCTCACAGCTCTAATTGATATTCCTCCCAAATCAGGCGACAGAACATATTTCAAATTAAAACCAGACCAGCTGGGAATTCTACCGGTTCAGTCATTCAAGGAATTAAAAAGGCAGTGAGCCCCGCCAACCCACTCCCTATAAGCCCAATGGAAAATAATTTGGTGTCTCAGCCTTGCTGCAAGATTTGCATTCATCCTGTTTGTTTTTCCATTAGAAACTTAGGAAGGGGCTCTTGCCCAGCTACTCCATCCACGGCATGGGTGGCTGGCAATGCCGCTTTAAAGGCACAGAGAGCTACCGACAGCGACCCCAACGGCTCCGCCCAAATTAATGACAGGGAAATGTTTTGGCACAGAAAATTAACTCAGACATGAATGCCCAATACCTTGCTTCTTCAGGTAAAGCTTTCCACCTCCCAACATGTTGGTTTAAGTCCTGAGCAACCATGATGTTCTTTCAGCACCAGCCAGCACTGTTGTCTTCCAGTTCTCACTATCTGGCCCTTCCAATAGCACAGGGGTGCAGAACCCCTGGTCCATAGGCCTAATCCAGCCTGCCAAGGTCCCCAGTCTGGTCCCCAGAGCCCCCTGGAGGAATCCCAGCTGCTATCTCCACTGGGGGATTCCCCTGAATGCCGCCCTCCCTCCTGTGCACCTGACAAGCAATAACAGGTCCTACATTTTTTGTTTGCATTGAAACCATCAGCACAAAATGGGGAGGGCAGCCCCCTCCCACACTCCACAATGGGAGGATTCACTTGAGACTCCTTCCCATCTTCCCAAAGAGTGCCTGAAGAAGCTGCAAAGCTTGCTCCATTTCCCCAGCTGCTTAACGAGCTGTAGTTTTGCAGCGTGGTTGATCTGCCGGATTAGGTGCGTTGATCTCCCTATGTCCAAAGAGCCTTTTTTTTTTTTGCCAAAAAATAAAATAAAATAAAATATTTTGCTTTCTCATCTTATCATAAGCTCACGCTAAGAGTCAGACAAGAGAGGGATTTAGAAAGCAATGGGGACTCTTAAGTACATTGTTGATCAAGAAACGTTGTTTAAGTTTTAAGCTTATATAATTACACACACATACACACACACACATTCTGAGCAATGCCAGGTGCTTGAGCAGGACCAATAAAGAACGAGTCGCAGCAGGCACTGCTCCTGCCTCTCTTGGCCACAGAAAATTTGCAGCAATCTCCCCCAAAACTAGCAGAGCAGGAATGTAATTTTTCCTCCATGCTAGTTTGGGAGCATCTTGCAGACCTTGGAGGGATGCTCATTGGCTTTCTCCTCTCCCTACTTGCACATAAATGCACGAAAAAATGTAGTATCTGTCTCTCCCCTAGAACATCCCCTATCTCTAGGCTGGTGGAGACATCATAACATGGCAACATCAACACTCATTCAACCAATGGCTTGATTCATCCAGATCTTAGTTCCCCATATCTCTGTGACCTACAGATGAGGGGGTTTTCTTTGACAAGGCGGCTTCTTTTTACCCTGTGGGTCCATTTGCAACAGGGGCTAGATAGGAGAGGCCATGATGATCCTTGGATGGCTAACAACTGGCCCATCCACCAAGACTCCTCCCCCACCACCATGGGTCTTCCACCTCCATTTATGCATGTTCCACTCTTTTCACCTGTGGCCTCCTCCAGGAGAGGGTGAGGAGACAGCTAGAGGGAACACATGGATGAGTCCTTCCTCTAGCTCTGGAGTTACTCAGCGGTGGCAGAGGAAGGGCTGGGTAGCAGCTAAGCATCCCATATTTCCCCCCTTGCTGCTGCAACAGGGATGGCAAGGGAAAGGGTGTCCCAACTGCAGATACTGCGAGGCCTTTGATGGGGGCAACAAAGCATAAAGGGAGGGGGATACTAGAAGAATGCCATGAAAGAAAACCCAACATGCTGGTGATAGATTGGCCAAACGCTCTGGCCAATCTAGTTGCTGACCTCCAGTTTAAATATCCCCCTACCCTTGAACTAACGCCTAGTTACGCATAGTGCAAAGGAATGCCTCCATCGTGATTATTGGTCCCTATTGCTGCCATAATATGTAGCACCAAGAGATGCCATGCCACCAATTTTTTCACTGTGTCACAAATTGCTGTGCCAGCACTGCAAGACTTCTGCCTTCTTAAAACCCAGACAGTGCAAGGATGGAATTGCTGTTGTTGGGTTGTTGTTTTTTAAGGCATCTTGTAGTTGATCTTCACAACTGCAATAAAACACCTAGGGTTGTATCCCATGTCAGTCCTCCTTAGAGTAGACCTATTGAAATGGATGCATCTACTCTGAGGACTTAAGTTAGACTAACATTGGATGCAACCCACAAAGCATGCCATTTCTGCAGTGTTTAGGGTCTTGTAGCTCTTATGCAGCTGTGAATCATCCTCTGCAGCATAAATGGACGTGTCTAAACTTGTTGGAATGTAATAATGGGATCTCTCTGCAACTTTCAGCAAAATTCTGCTGGCCTGGGAACCATCGAACAAAGTGCATATACAAAATAGCCAGACATCAGTCCAGAGGTGTGGCAGGCAACCCTTCAGCTTCTGATCTTGGCATGACCACTCAAGCCCTCACAGTCAAACCGAGACAGTCCTGCCCTCTCTTCAGCGCCCATGAACCCGGTCCCGCCACACAACAGAGTAGCCCTCCACCTCCTTCCTTCCATGACAAATTTCCATTCCCTTTCAGTCACTGGAAGCCAGATTTTTATAGGTTTATTTTAAAGGCACAAGTATTGACTGGAGGAAGCCCACTGCTCTCTCTCCTCCCCACCAGACTTCCATGGATGAAGACGAAGGCATGCTTGCAAACACCCGTCCTCGTACTTAGGATCGATGCCCAAGCCTACTCTTCCCATGACACATTGCTGAAGGGTCTGTGCCATGCCATCTACCATCTGGTGTCCTTATTTCTCTGCAGCAGTCTGTCCACTAGAGATTTAAAAGCCAATGGTTTGAGGGGGTCGGGGATGGCGCGGGTTAAAGAGATACTCGTGGTATGTCCTACAGCAGCCTTTCTCAACCTGCTGCCCTCTGGATGTGTTGGACTACAACTCCCATAATTCCCAATGGCGACACTGGCTGGGGATTACAGGGGTTGTCATCCAGCGCATCTGGAGGGCACCAGGTTTGGGAAGGCTGCCCTGTACTATGTTCCCAACAGTTCCACACAGACCTCAGCAGTGTGCCAAATTTCAGGCTGTGCACACGGTGGCATGCACCTTAGTGTTCATGTGCATGTGTAGGAACATCGGAAGCTGCCTTATATGGAGCCAGACCCTGCTTGGGGTCCATCTAGCCCAGAACTGTCAACACTGGCTGGCAGCAGCGACACTCCAGGGTTGCAAGCAGGCGTTTTCCCAGCCTTACCTGGAGATGCTGCCAGGGGTCGAACCTGGGACCTTCCGCTTGCAAGGCAGGGGCTCTACCGCTGATCTACGGCCCACTGAGCATCCACCCCGCCCCAGAGATCTAAGCTCTAGAGCAGGGCTCTCCAACCTTGGGTCCCCAGTTGTTACTGGCCTACAGTTCCCAGCATACCCAGCCAGCATGGCTAATGGCAAGGGATTCTGGGAGCTGTAGTCCAGCAACATCTGCGGACCCAAGGTTGGAGAGCCCTGAGCTAGAGGCTCTATCTATGGTAGGAGCTAGACCTGGAAAATGAACACTAGCAACCCATACTAGCAACATCCCCCCACAAAAGGCAAAAATGGGGACGAAATAGGGGCAGTGATGTGCCAGAGGCAGAGGCAAGGAAAAAGGGATGACGCCTGCCAAGCGGCAGCACAGCTGGAGCATTTGCAACAAAAACTCTCCATGGAAAACACGGAGGCCAAATTAGTTCTTTAACATGACCCGGTTTCCCCGTTCAAACACCAGGGGCCCTCTCTCCACACAGTGCCTGTGGCCAGCCGACTAAACACCTGCAAGTCTTGAATGCATTTGCACCTATCCTGTGGGAACAGCAGGAGTTTATTCCAGCAGTCAATTATTTCCCCCTTCTCTACTTCCTACACCGTGAATGCACGGTGGGGAGTAAGCTATTCACTGTTTGCTTCAGTGCACCTGAAGCTACTGGCATGAAGAACTTCGAAACCTTTCATCAGAATAATAATAAAAAAAGAAAGAAATGTGATAGTGAAATTCCCATTAAGTACAGCATCCTTGGGGCAGATGCCAAGGTAAAGCAGAACCTGGTTCCCACAACTGGAGAGACAATGCTCACCTTACTTCTTTCAATTGTGTGTTTTTTTTTAAATATCAATTCTTCATTGAGTTATTGAACCCAACATCTTGCAGCCCATTAGAGCATCATACTCTGTTCGGCGGGGGGGGGGGGGGAATCAATCCTCCCTGCAGGAGAATTTTGTTCAGCAGACTATTTCAGCATTGAAAGCCTCAGAAGAGGAGAAAATTGTCTGCGTGGGAGAAATCTTCTCACGAACCTGCGCAGGCAGTCTTTGGCATTTCGGGCCCCAGGAGGAGCTATCAACAGGGCCTCCCTCTTAGCAAAAACCCTCCCAAGGACGCTGACAGCTGATGCTCGTGTTACGTACGCGTGAAGGTCCATTCTCGACATCTGGAGTAGCGGTGTAGTAGAGCCAGGGCTCACAGGTGTGAGGAATCCAATGGGGGGGGGGGGCGGAATCTGATGGATTTTCTTGACTTGGCCTCACAGACTCCATTCCGTCAACGCTGCACTGGGGCTGACTCAATCTGACACGAGTTGAGCCAGCACACAGACTTCTGTTTTTTAAACAGGCAGCAATTTACATTAAAAAAATAAATAAATAATAGAAATTTAAAGCCAGGGAAATTTGCGCAATATTCAGGCCCCCACTCTGCAAAGCAGAGGTCCAAATTTTCTTGCACAAATCTGAAAACTGCCTGCCAGAAAATTCACAGTGGCCAAGGTGGAGCGTGTGCAGACGCAGAGAGAGGAGGAGGTTTCCATACTTCTCGTGCTAAATGCTACAACCAGAACAACAACGACGACGACTCAGATCTACTGAGTTGGCCCCGAATCAGGGCCGACTTGTTAGAATTGAGTCGTCATTGTTGTTCTTGTAGTTATTCTCGTTGCAGCATTTGACACGAGAAGTACGGAAGCCCCCTCCTCTCTCTGCATCTGCACACGCTCCACCTGGAATTTTCTGACAGTTAATTTCAGGTTTGTGCAAAATTTTGTGCAGAGAGGAGGGCTGAATTTTGCACAAATTTTTCCGGCTTCTAAAAATATATATACACAAATTGTGCTAGTTCTCGGCTCCAAATTCTCACAAATATTTCGAGCAGTTTTGCAGACGCTGAACCACCCCCACCCCCCAACTCAGCCCGCTTTGGGCCGTCAGGTCGGAAACGTGCTGAAAGTCCACCGAGCTCAAACGGAACAAGTTTTCCAGTGACGCACATCCAAACTCACAGGAACACAGCACTGGCATTTATTATTATTATTATTAGCAGGGCCACTGCCAGTTTTCTGACACATTCCTCAGAGTTCCCAGTACCCTCTGAGCTGAGCTGCAATCTTCACAATAGCTGGGAGGAAAGGAAATTAATTTTCCCAGAAAAATAATATTGTTCCCTGTTCAGTTGTACAGTGAAGTATTTTGGGGCAGCCTGGTCTTGAATGGTCAGTTAAGACCCACTGGCTTTACATAAGACCCACTTCTGGCAGAGATTAAGACTGTTAGAGCTGGTTTGTTGATCTGGAGCAACACAGCTGCTTGCCATTTTGGACTCTCCTTGGGGGCGTGGCTACCGGGGCTGTCACAATGAGTGCCAGCACTTCAAAACTGACCCCTACTACACCACTGATCTGGATCCTCCAGTTATTTCTAAACATTGCTCTAAATTTGGCCTAAAAACAGCCCTTTTCATACGCAAGACACAGTTATGATTTCCCCCCATTTGCTTGTGTGAGGGATTGAGGCCTACACAGGATTGGGGTTGTTGAGGCCTACACAGGCTCCAGTTTGTTGAAGCCTGAAGGCCCAAACACTCCAGGATGGGAGGGGGAGTTTGAGAGTTTTAAGTTACCCAATAGAAGTTAAGAATTAGATCTCCTATTCAAGGTCACATGATTATAGCCTTCCATTCCTGGGAAGGCTACATATGTGTGGGGTGTGTGGTCAGCTAACAGACTGCAGGCTAGCAGGAGTGGGAGCCTGACTGCAGAAGCAGAAAGAGCAGAGAGAGAGAGAGAGAAAGAGAAACTGGCTGCATCAGCAGATAGGTAGTCTGAAGTTTAACTAGAGAACATTGGATTGTTTGTTTGTTTGTTTTATTTTATCATACTTGCTTTTGGATTATAACCACTCTATTAAGTAATTTCCCTAATCTTATAAGTAAACTGTTGTTGTTTACCCTGGTTTGTTGGAGTGACTTATTCTACACGTCTAAAAGCCTACACCCACGTTACTGGAAGCAGGCAAAGGCTTTGGGAAGAGGCAGAGTTTGTCAACAACACAGTAACCCCAAGAGGTAGGCACTCAGTAGACATGTGCATGGGGCTCGACTGGGGGGTGGAAGTCTGGTGAACTCACCGGGCACGACCCCCCCAAGCTCCACTTTCCCTACCTTTTCCCTGGCTCAACTTGCGTTCTGCCAAGCCAGGGAAAGCAACTTCCGGGTTCCGGCACAACGTTGTTTATGTAGAAAATGGCCAAATTTGCGCAAATTACGGCCAAATTTGCACAAATTTGGCTGTTTTCTACATAAACAATGTAGAGCCAGGGACCCGGAAGTCCGGCGAGCGCCTCAGCTGGCGCTCACACTCGGCTCGCGCGCTGCGAGTCAAGTGCCAGGCGGGTCGCCCATCCCTACCGGGATATGCCCATTTTAAAGAATAGGAGCCAAAGTTAAGGGCCAGATTAGACATGATGCAGGTCTGTGTGGCAGGAGTGGGTAGCTGCCAAATAATCCCAATGAACAGGAGTGGGAAAGGGAATTTAAAATGGGGGGCACAGCAGGACCTTGCCCCGACCTGCACTTTCCACATGCAAATAGCTTTTTCATCATAATTTTTCTCCCAGTAGGGCTCCATAACTGGAAGGAACCCATGCCAGGAGAAGCTGGCAATGTCTCTTCCCACTGACTCATGCTACACATTCCCGCCCCAAATCCCACCTCAGCTTTGTAGGGATTCTGCATCATCTGTAGCCCTGTTCAGGTGTTTAGCACCCACTGGAAAGGGCTTATGTGAACACTGGCCATGTCACTCACACACACACACACACACACACACACACACAGCCAATGCACAATCAGCAACAGTCTGAACAGGGTCCTACATGTACATTGGATTTATGAGCACAGGGGCTTCTTCCATGAACCCTGATCAATTGCCATCAGTGCCATGGGAACAGGGCCAGACGGGTGAATTCTCAGAAGCTCAGAAGCTGAAATGTATTACAAATCGAGAGCAGGGAGCAAGCCAAGGTCGACCACTCCAAGAAGCTTTCAAAGCAGATAGCTTGTTGATTACACTATCCAGAACCACAGCAGAAAAGTGCAAACAAAACAAAACATTTCCAGAACTGTCCATCTGAACCCAGTTCTCGATGCTGCCCATCAGAACCAAAATGAATGACTTTTCAAATTCCCATTAAAACCATCCCTGTAGTTGTACTTGCTAAGGGCCAAGCTAACCATGACATGAAAGATGGTGATCACATCTCCCGATGTCTTGTTCTTTGCCTAAAAAGCAACTGTGGGGGGGGGGGGGAAGAGGGGAGCTGAATTGGATTGGGATCGTAGCACTGAGGGAAGAGGGGATTTAACCCTCCCCCAAAGCACACACACATACACACACTTTCCCCTGATCAAAATCACTTTCTCATAGCTGCTAATAGCCTTGCAGGAGGGGGCAGAGTGAGACAGATACTATTATAGCAATTTTGAGTGTGTGTGTGTGTGTGTGTGTGTGTGTGTGTGTGAGAGAGAGAGAGAGAGAGAGAGAGAGAGAGAGAGAGAGAGAGAGATTTTAATCAGAGAAGCAACACAAGGGGCACTGTTACCCTAATCCAGTTCACATTCATACAACCAATATGGCTGCTTCCGGCTGAGCAAAGAAAAAACTCACTGGGAGGGCCAATAATCGCCCACAATGTAGTCTTACTATCATTGTTCATTTACTACCCTTCTCTCTCCCGCTTCCTTTCCTTTCTTTTCTCGCTATTGAAACACTGAGACCAGGAGCCCAAACATGAGGAGGTGGGATCAGTTCAGAAGCCACCCAGGGATGGGGACTCGGACTCGAGGACTCGACTCGTGAGTCGGACTGAGTCCCCCCTCTGACTCGACTCGGACTCGAGTCCCAATATTTTTAATGGGACTCGAGACTCGACTCGGGACTCGAGACCAAGGACTCGTCATCCCTGGGCTGTTGACGAGTCTTCTGGCTGTGCCAGAAGGAGCGCGATCACCGGTGAAGAGCGCATGGAAGCGAGGCGCGCCGCTGCTCGGCCACTATGGACAGCTACCAGGAGCACAGCCCCAACGATGTGTTGAGATTTATTTTGATTGATGTGTTGTTGTGGGGGGTTTGGGTTAGGGTCAGACATTTTGGGTTTGGCTGCCTCTGCCTGCCTGTTTGGGGTTCCCAGCCTCCTCTGCCTGCCTGGTCTCTTCTTGACCTGTTCAACAGTTGAATTGTCCAAGACAAAGGCCTCTGCCTGCCTGCTTTGGGGTTCCCTGCCTCCTCTGCCTGCCTGGTTATTTTGGGTTTTTGTCTGCCTGGTCTGTTCTTGCCAAAATCAGTTGCAGAGTTTTGAAATAAAAAGGCACACTTGTGCCTAGAATTTATTTAAGCCACACATCTGAAGTAGCCTTATTTTGTTGGGGGGAAACCCCATTGATTTTAATAGGGACTCGTGGAGTCAGTTTTGGGAGTGACTCAGGACTCGTGACTCGTGAGTCACCATTTTGGACCAAGGACTCGGACTCGGACTCAAGACTCGGGTCCAAACCACCTAAATGCAGCATGAATGGCTGAGAAATCCTGGATGTTTGGGATCAGCTGGCTGGTTCCACTGCACTAAGGAACACACAAAACAGACAGGATCTTCAGCTGAAGGGAGGAAACTCAAAAGAAAACAAATAATAAGTTTTCCCCCTTCCTGGTACATGGGAATCTAGCTAAGCTTTGCTTTTTTGGATATAGTTAAAAGAACTTCTTTCTCTTTGAAACAAGGTTCCAGCACAGCATCATCAATTCACATTGTGAAACTCGCTAAAGGCAGATAGTTCCCTACATTTCTGCCCACTGAGAAGGCCGAGGGGGGTTTTCAGTTCCTCTACCGTAGCAGTTTAAGCAGTGCTTTCATGCGTCCAGCTGACCCATTTGGTTGGTGCATTGTAGCTTGGCAAGGAGCACCCCCCAACTTAAGTCTAACTTGTCCAACCGAGAAGGGTTTTGTGTGCTACTTCAGACAAATGGAGAACACACACACACAAAGAAGAGGGAGGGAGGGAGGGCAGGATGACATCCTAGTTATTGTAACTATTTTCCCCACCCAGAAAAGTATCACTCGCGTGCATGTGCTCGCAAGGGGGAACTGGACTGCAAATGAGAGCGGATCTTTTAAGAAGTTGCACCTCTGAGAAATCATAGCACATATATTTGCACACTGGAAGGGAGATGCCAGTGTGTTTCACTAGGGGTGGATGTAAAATTGCATATAGTCTCCGTGGACAACTGCTTTATTTGTTTATTTACAGCATTTTTACTCCGCTCTTCAGCCAGATTACATTTCCTAACAGAGCCTGCTTGCTTTTTAGCCCAATACACAGGTGCTTCTCTAATCAACAGAAAGAATCCTTTCCTTTTTAGCTCAAGATAAAAAAAAAAAAAACATCCATTACCAGCAGCTCACAAAAACAAAACAAAAAAGCGTTTAGGCTGCAGTTTGGGGTTCTTCTTCCTTTGTGATGCTTACCGGTGGGATCCCTCAAAACCATTTCTCTTCCACACAATGACCGAGGCCATGCCTGTTTAGTTTAAACAAGGGCTCCCGTGTGCCTTCTAAACCATCCCTGCTCCCTCTCTTGACTTGAGGTGGATCTTGACTTCCAATCCTGTCCACATTGCATGCGCTGTGTACGCAACAGAGATACACACAGCATGTACAATGAGGGCAACATGGAGCCATGCAGCAATAGCAGCACATGAGTCGGTGGTGGGCGTGCCACAGTGGGTTTTCTTCAATCAGCTGCAACTGAAAGCAAAGACAATGACGACAAAACCAACATCACAGAGGAGATTCACAGTTTAAAGTTTCATGTTGAACACAAAAACCAGAATAGTGAAACAAGGAGAATTCAATGTTCCAGGAATTCGGGTACAGACAGTCTCCTGACGGCCCTTTGAAGAAGACATGCACAGGCAACTCATATGTTATTCCTTCTCATCATTTAAACGGCACTCATTAAAAACCATTCAAAAAAATTGAGGTCTTTATTGTTTATTGAGATCTTAATTGAGGAGCCCCTCTATTATGCATTAACATGGAGCAAAAGAGCTGATTTGGAGCAGCAACGTTTTCCTATTTGCTTTCAAAAACTCAACTCAAGTCTTGTTTCCATCTATTTCCCAGTTGCGGAAGCTGTTCCATTTAGGGTGGGATTCTGTTGTGCCTTTTAAAAAGTGCAAAACAATGAATATTGCATTTTTACAGTAAATCTTAATATTGTTGATGCTTGAAAATGGCGGGGGTTTCAAGATTTGACATGCAACATATTAATATAGATAAATATTGAAGTGTCTGATATGAAAATTTGAATTTTAAAATTATACTCCGTGTCAAGCAAATTTCATTTTCAAGCTTAGTGCTATATCGGAGGTGGGGTGGGGAGCTCAGGGTGACTTACACGGTTCTTCTCACCCCTCCATTTTCTCCTCACAACAACCCTGCAAGAGGTGTTCTGGAAGCCGTGTGTCAAGCATAGGGGGCTGCAAGGGAGAAAGTATGGAGTCATTCGAGGGAGCAGGACCCCTTCAAGATGGAGGAGGGTGATCAAGCCAAGATCACAGGCAGGGATAAAAAATAAAGGGCAGTGGGCCACCATTGGCTATCTGACTACAGCATGTCAAGTGGAATTTATTTCATTTCATTTCTTTCATTTCTATACCGCCCCACAGCCAAAGCTCTCTGGGCGGTTCACAACAGTTTGTACATAAAAACAACAATAAAAAAACATACAAAATAGTTTTAAAGATTAAAAACCAAATTTAAAAGCACAGTTTAAAATAATAATCCAAAAGTTAAAAAAACTAAGCCTACAGGTGACAATCCCCCCCCCCCGTGCTATTTTGAGCTCTTAGCTATATTGAATGCCTTGGCATAGAGGGAAGTCTTAACCTGGCGCCGAAAAGATAGTAAGGTTGGCACCAGGCGGGACTCAGTGGGGAGCTTATTCCAGAATTGGGGGGCTACCACTGAGAAGGCCCTCCTCCTCGTTGCCACCAACAACCGAGCCTCTCTTGGAGGTGGCAGTCGGAGGAGGGCCCCAGATGTTGAGCGGAGTGTCCGGGTAGATTGCGGTTGGGAAAGGCGTTCTGTCATCCATTTACTCCTCCTGGCCAGTGATGGGGGGCACACACACACACCACCACCCAACAGAATTCTTCTTAGAACACAGGTGGCATCTGTACATATATTCGGGCAGGATACACAGTACTAAAGTTCCTACCCTTGCTAGGAAAAACCTGGCATTATTATTATTTTTTTGCCACAGGCAAGCTCCAATCAAAGCACAGTCTACCCTTTACCAACCAACCAACCCTGCCCCCCCACATCCATTTTGTCAGTCCCCAAACCTACTCCTTTAGAAGAGTACAGCCTTTCCCTCACCTTCGGAAATGCAGGGGGGAAAGTCCCTCTTCCCTGAATGAAGGAATACATAATCACCCACATATATTTTCCACATTAATATGATAATAAGCCCCATTCAGTATCTACTGGTACACTTGAATGAGCAACCAGCGATTAAGAATGTCAGCAGTAAAATGCCAGAAGCGTATTCAGAATATTTATAGCTCCTGCAAACATTTCATGAAGAAGAAGGAGAAGCAGAAGCAGAAGCAGAAGGAGGAGATGCACCTTCGAATCTCCAGCAAGGGTCAATGCATTGGCTAATACAATGTTATACTGTTTCCTGGACGGATTAAGAGGAACCTTTGTAGGTCAGAGATCCTGTCTAGTCCAGTGTGCTGTTTCCACCATTGGTCAACCAGATGACAGGCAGGGAGGCAACAGTCTCCTCTTGTATATCCATCCCCACCCCCAGATGAGGATTTATTTCGCTAGTCTAGGGTGCAATCCTACGTAGGTTTAGACAAAGTCCTACAACTCCCAGCATTCCCCAGCCAGCTCTGCTGGCTGGGGAATGCTGGGAGTTGTAGGACTTTTTCCTGTCTAAACTTGCATAGGATTGCACCTTTAGTCAATCAATCACTGATAGCGGTATCCTTCATTGATCGGACTGATTTTATTTTTTAAAGCAAGTCATCTCTCAGCTAGTGGCCGTCATCACATTTTGCAACAGTGAAATCCATAAATTAACCGAATTAAATACCGGAGGGTCAGCCAGACTGAACGGGAAAGTGGCGTGCACAAAGGCAGTTGAAAGGGATAGCTTTGACCACAGTGGTACAGGCACTAGTAACCCCAAGACTGGATTACTGCAACACACTCCTATGTGGGGCTGCCCTTGAGGCTGCTCCAGATAGAAGCTGGAGCTAGTGCAGAATGCAGCAGCTCGGCTGTTGTCAGGAGCTGCCCCCTTTCAGCATGCAACTCCTTTGCTGAAGAAACTGCACTGGCTACCTATTCGCTGCCGGTGCCGGGCCAGGTTTAAGGTTTTGTTATTGATGTATCAAGCCTCAAACAACTCTGGACCAGGATATTTGAGAAAGTGCCTTTGCCCTTACCAGCCTGCCCCGTTCACTGAGGTCATCAAATGAGGCACTCCTGGTGGTTCCGTACGGACCGGAAGTCTGGAGGTCACTTGGAGTAGGGCTCTCAGCAGACTGGCTCCTCTCTGCGGAACTCCCTGCCTCTTGATGTCAGGCAGGTGCCAACGTTGCTTTGTTTTCGGCACCTGCTGAAGACTTTTATTTAAACAAGCTTTTCCCCCCAATAACCATCCCCACCATTTTCCTGGTCTATCTTGATTTTAAATTATTTTTATTCTTTTGTATCTTGATTTTGTTTTGTTTTTCACTGTTCTCCACTTGGGAACTGTTATTCGATATAGAGTGGTTTATACACACACACTGTAAAATAAATAAATAAATAAATAAATATGGATTTATTTCCATAGGATTGTGCTCCCCTTAGAAGGAGGCCTTTTGATCTCAGAGTCTTCAGAGCGTCCAGTGCCCTGCAGCCGGGCTGTTGCCAGAAACGCGGGAGGAGGGTGGTGGAGGCCGTTTTCGGCTCTCAGTTCTCCCTTTTACATTTTTTCCTCCAGACGGGCCTTTGAGCCTGTCTAGAGGAGTCATGCTGGTGGGGGCTGAGCCAGGGCCAGAGGGGCCATAGGACTTCTCGTGTCCTGGGCTTTCTTCTCCCCTCTCCTCCCACCCACTAGAAAGCCCCCTTTCCCTCCCTCCAGTCCAAGGCCACATTTGCAACCTTGGGAGGCAGCCAGCATAGTTCTTTCCACGGCGGCTGTGAGGCCTGAGGGGGATCGGATCTAAGAGTCCCCGTCCCGAGGTCGTAGCAGTGTCCACGGCCTCAGGAGGGGAGCTCCAAACAATCCTATGTTCCTTGGGATGCTCTCCCAGGAACCACAGGATTGTTCTCCCAGTAAGTAAGTAAATAAATAAACAAAACAAAGGCAAAGCAGGGTACCAGATTTTTGACATACAAATTACGCCACGCACCAAATTCCCATCTTGGATGGGGAAAGGGCAGACACAAAGAACATAATGTCAAGCCTGGCTCTCATGGAACTGGTCTCTGGCCTCTGACTGGGCTGTCCCAGTGCAGGTAGGGGCTCACCTGGTAGAGTGATCCTCCATACAAGAAAATCCTCCCCAAATAAAGGAAGCTAGATGGCGCAGTGAAGGGTTCTAGCCTTCACCTTGAAATGCTAGCTCTTTGCATGCAGGGATGATAGATAGATAGATAGATGATAGATCTATCAATCGATCTCATGTATTATATTAATATAATAAGATTAGCCTTGCTGAATCAGACTTTCAAATCTGTTGCTGCTTTAAACCTAAATAAATATGAAACTCCAACTGGCTGAGCAGTTGCAGCTCAGAGTAAGTCCTAGCGCAATGCAGAATAAGTCATACAAATTCAGTGCGTTTGCTTGTGTGGTGCTTATAAGGAGGCAGAAGGAACCATGTTAAGCACCCGTATCCCCTCCCCTGCCTTCTGAAATTCTATCAGATTATCTCAGCCTTCCCCAAGGTGGTGCCCTCCAGATGCATTGGACTACAGCTCCCATCATCCCCAGTCAGCAGGGCCATTATGGCTGCTGGTGATGGAAGTTGTAGTCCAAGACAGCTGAAAGGGACTGCCTTGGGGGAGGCGGCCATACCTGCAACTTCTTAGGCCTGGAAGAAACTTGCTCATTTTTACAATTATAAAAGTTGAGTTGAGGTCCTTTTGATACTTGTTTTGCCACTGCACAGTATAATTGTGGAGGGGCAGAAGATATGCTGCTGTGAGTTATGGGGGCAGGTCTTTGGAGGATGAGAATTGCCCCTTTACCCCAGTGCAAAACTTGTTCTTTTGCTCTTCCCCTGCTTGACTGGACAGGATTTGCAACTAAGAGCCCTTTTGTATGGAAGCGTCCGCAGTGCATTCTGCTGTGTGATCACAAGATCAGACAATGTGAAAGGTTGCTCATTTCCTCTCTCTCTTATTTTTAAAGTTAACAAGTCAACAGTCCATGTTAATCTGCTTCAAGTGTAGGGTCAATATCATCAGGCGCTGTCTAATTAGCATTGAATTAGGGAAGAGAATTCTGCAGCCATTTCATCCAGGGCCGGTGCTACCATTAGGCCAACTAGGCAGCTGCCTAGGGCGCAGGGCTAAAGGGGGCGCCAGAAACGCCTTGGGGGGGAAAAAACAGCGCTCAAGTGGGAAGGGGGTTCTGGCTCAAGTGGGAAGGGGGGGTGCTAAATATCTGATCTTGCCTAGGGCACCAAACTGCCTTGCACCGGTCCTGATTTCATCTACAGTGATCACTGTGGCTGCTAACAGCTGCTAATTAATGATAATTAAGAAGAACAATATAAAAGATCAGGGCATAACCACCACAGTCACAACAGAGGGAGAACACAAAGCCACCAGCAGCATATTCCCTATCTAGCTTTTGTATAATAGCCCAGCACATTTTGACAATGGATCCTTAAGTGTCAACACCGTATCCCAGTGTCCGAGTCTCGAGTCAGAGTCAGAGTCCTTGGTCCAAAATGGTGACTCACGAGTCACGAGTCCTGAGTCACTCCCAAAACTGACTCCACGAGTCCCTATTAAAATCAATGGGGTTTCCCCACAACAAAATAAGGCTACTTCAGATGTGTGGCTTAAATAAATTCTAGGCACAAGTGTGCCTTTTTATTTCAAAACTCTGCAACTGATTTTGACAAGAACAGACCAGGCAGACAAACCCAAATAACCAGGCAGGCAGAGGAGGCAGGGAACCCCAAACAGGCAGGCAGAGGCAGCCAAACCCAAAATGTCTGACCCTAACCCAAACCCCCCACAACAACACATCAATCAAAATAAATCTCAACACATCGTTGGGGCTGCGCTCCTGGTAGCTGTCCATAGTGGCTGAGCAGCGGCGCGCCTCGCTTCCATGCGCTCTTCACCTGTGATCGCGCTCCTTCTGGCACAGCCAGAAGACTCGTCAACAGCCCAGGGATGTTGACGAGTCTTTGACACTAGCAAGCTTCCCTATTTGGGAAGGAGCCACAGCAAAATGGAAGAACACCTGTTTGGCATGCAGAAGGTCCCACGTTCATTTCTTGGCATCTCCAGCTAGAAGGTTAAAGTAGTGGATGATGGGGGGGGGAACCTTCTCCTCCGAGACCCTGGAGATTCACTGCCCATTGGGAGAAGGCAACAGCTTGACAGTTTTGTTTATGTTTTCAGGGGCAGCTTTTTTTATGTTCAAGCCCGTTCTCTGCATCATTCCATCAAGACAGGCCTGTGGCTTACAGTGGCTCAGCTTGTCTGAGCATGGAAAGCTAAGCAGGGTCAGGCCTGGTGATTGCTTGGATGGGAGACCCCCCCTCCTCTAGTTTCCTGCATTGAGCAGGGGGTTGGACTCCATGGCCTTGTAGGCCCCTTCCAACTCTATGATTCTAGTTTATTCTAGCAAGGAGAGCCCCGCCACACTTTTGTACCGAACTAGAAATCCAGGGAAGCAGCAGGGAATGCATGGTCAGATGCTCTGGATAAGAACATGTGTCCTGCTTGATCAGACCAAGAGGTCCATCTTGTCCAGCATCCTGTTTCCCACAGCAGTCCACAGGGTGCCTCCAGAAAGCCCATAAGCAAGACACGAGGCAAGAAGCCCTCCCCAGCTATATCCCTGCCTGCCCATCTCGAGCAGCAGGCTATGCCTGAAAATCTCCTCCTCAAAAGCCAAAAAGCCTTCTGAGTTATTCACAAAATAGCTTTAAATATTTCAGCAATTAATCACAGGAATGCCATATTTCAATGAAATTCTGACAGCGGCAACAGGGCCAAGAATGTCAGATCTGAACACGGGGCCGGTTGATGAAGAAAGAGTGCAAATTAATAATTTACCGCCACTCTCCAAAGTAATTTGCTGAGGGGGGGGGGTCTTCCTGTCTATCAAAATGTCCCTCTTGAACCTAAACTCTTCCAGCTTTTAAACAGATGGCTACGCACTAAGTACATTTGGGCAAAAGCAAATTCTACCATCCAAGAGCAAGCACTTGGAATAATAATAATAATATAACTCAGCGGAAGGAGAAAGAGGCGTGGCAGTTTGCATGGTATTTCATGGCTTCCAGTTGCAGTTTCCTTGGTACTGTATTTGCTAACTGTGTTCCAGGGGACTTTGAAAAATTAAAGATACAAAACCCCACAAGAAAGCATCAATTTGGAAGACGTGCATTAGTATTATTATTCATTTTATTTCTATACCGTCCAATAGC
The DNA here is from genome assembly GCA_021292165.1 of Shinisaurus crocodilurus. NCBI lineage: Eukaryota > Metazoa > Chordata > Lepidosauria > Squamata > Shinisauridae > Shinisaurus > Shinisaurus crocodilurus. The sequence goes on from CM037883.1 coordinate 4,334,184, forward strand.
CGAAGCTCTCTGGGCGGTTTACAACAAATGTACAGCCTGCGTTTCCACTACAAATGGTGCTCAAGATGGTTAACAATAGAATGTAACATAAAATATAAAATTATAATGTAAGCATAAAAGTCGATCAATTAAAAACACATGAATAACACTTAAAAAAATAGAAAGCACCCAGCAGTTAAAACCCTATTTCAGCAGCCAACAAAAAAAAAAAAAAAAACAATAAACAATTCCTAAAAGTGGAGAAATACAGAAAACATGAGTAGCTGCTATGGGAGTGAATTGGAGTTCACCGACTGGAAGAAAGGCAGCCATTATCTGGATTATATTCAACAGTGCAAGGGGTCAAAAACTGATGGAATTCCTTTGGACATATTGGTAGGGTCCACATTCATTTTAAAACTGAGTTGAATGGGGCTCCATTTATTTCAGGTATAGAAATGAGTGGGAATTCAAATACCCTTAGGGCAGTACAACTCCCACAATCCCCCAGCCAGCATAGTGTGTACCAGTGTTCTCCAACCTTGGGCCCCCAGATGTTCTTGGCCTACAACTCCTAGCATGTCCCAGCCGGGGCATGCTGGGAGTTGTAGGCCAAGAACATCTGGGGACCCAAGGTTGGAGAACACTGGTGTATTTACGAACACACACACATTCACACAGAGAGTGCAACAGTACACAGTACAATACCCAATTTATTAGGATCAGCGTGAGTGCAATTTCTAAGCATAAGTTATCTATCTGGGAGTAAGCCCCATGGGATTTTTGCCTGCACAGGTACAACTTGGGAAACACATTGAGCTTTAACAAAGCAGAAGCAAAAAATTCTTCAGCCAGCCAAAATGCAGCCATTTGGCTTTCGAGCAGAAATCCAAGACACCTGGCAAAGAAATGTTACCATTTTGAACTGCTAGCACGAAGTAGGAACTGCATCAAAGAAAAGGGAAAACATATCCAGCCTCTGCTGGATTGTTTTCCTCATTCTCTGGCTTCCTCTATGCTAATCTCTCACGAATGATCGTAAATCTTGAAAGCCTCATCATCACCCAGAGCAAGGAGGGTCCGTCAGTTACCCTGCCACTTTGGCGGATGAAGGCCTCGCTCCTGCTCTAAAAAGAAAGACTGGGCTCTCCACTCCCCTGTGTCCCCTCCCTCACCAATACCAAAGCTTGGACTCAATTCATCACCAAGACAAGTGAACATTACGCGACAACATTAAATCACACACTATTTTTGCTGCTATTGCAAGTTTATTTATTCTTCAATTATCTTACTTACTCTGTCAGTGTATGTTTACAGCTTACGGGTTACAGGTTTTGCAGGGAATCCTTCTTACTTGGAATGGCATTTGGGAGCCCTGGTTGAGCATGTTAAGGGGTCATTTTAATTCCCAGCATTCCCCATTTTTTCATATTTGTACGATTTACATTTCTGATGGCTGCGACCCTGCCTGAGCTACCAGTTGCTTGCACTGGCTACCAGTTGCTTGGTAGCACTGGTAGCACTGGCTACCAGTTGCTTGCTGAGCCGAATTCAAGGTGTTGGCTTTGACCTTTAAAACCCTACACGGCTCCGGCCCAGCTTATCTCAAGGAGCGCCTCCAGCAACATCAAGTAGGCCGCTCAACAAGGTCTGCCACGGACGGCCTTCTCCTTATCCCATCAGCCAGAGCAGCCAGGCTGGTGGGGACTAGGAAGAGGGCCTTTTCTGTGGCGGCCCCCACATTATGGAACTCCCTCCCTAGTGACCTTCGCCATGCCCCCTCCGTGATGAGCTTCCGCCGTGCATTAAAAACATGGCTGTTCAGGCGGGAATATGGGGTGGGTTAGGTTTTTAATAAGAATTTTTTATATTGTTTTAATCATTATATTTTATTGTGTTTTGTTGTATTTTGATTGTACATCGCCCAGGGTGGCCGGGTGACCGGCCAGATGGGCGATTAAAAAATAAAATATAATAATAATAATAATAATAATAATAATAATAATTTAGAGAGCTTACATAGCAGGGGTGGGCAACGCTGTTTTAGGTGCGGCGACCAGAATTGTACACAGTGTTCTAAGTACGGTCACACCGCAGATTTGTGTAAGGGCAGTATGATATAGTGGCAGTTTTATTTTCAATGCCTTTCCTAATTATGCCTAACCTGGTATTTGCCTCTCTCACGGCAGCTGCGCACTGGGTCAACATTTTCATCAAGCTGTCCACCATGTTCTTAAGTTTCATATGGCCAGAAGAGAAGCCGGGGCCGGGGAGCAAATGCCATCAGCTCCTGAGAGGCATCAGCTCCATCACCGGCCTGAGACGGCTGTTGGGGCAGCCCCTCCTCCCCCGCCTTCCCTGGAGCTACAGCAGTGTTTCTCAACCTTGGGTCCCCAGATGTTTTTGGCCTACAACTCCCAGCATGCCCCAGCCAGCTATGCTGGCTGGGGCATGCTGGGAGTTGTAGGCCAAAAACATCTGGGGACCCAAGGTTGAGAAACACTGAGCTACAGAGAGAAGGCAGAAGAAAAGCCCAGGCCAGGGAGATTGTACCAGCTGCTCCAGAAGAAACCTTCAGTTGGCCTGAGAGAACTGGTGTATGTTTGGTTTGGGGGGGGGGAACATTTGTTTGTTTGAGTATTTAAACATTGTAAACCGTTTTGGGTGCCTTAGCAGAAAGGCGGTATAGAAAGAAATGTAATGAATGAATGAATGGCCCCGGGGTGTTCAAAGCATTGGCATAAAAATTAAAAAAAAAAACACTCGAGCGCAACGAAGGAAGGGGGAAGTGATATTTTTCTCCCAAGTCTTAGTGCTTTTTATTTGGGGACAGGGCATTCCCAATTTGTTCAGCTCCTCAATGACTAGGAACATCGGAAGCTGCCTTCTACTGAGTCAGGCCCTGGGTCCATCCAGCCCAGGACTGTCAACACTGGCCGGCAGCAGCAGCAGCTCTGCAGGGTTTCAATCAGGACGCTTTCCCAGCCCGACCTGGAGACGCTGCCAGGGACTGAACCGGGGACCTTCTGCATGCAAACCAGGTGCTCTACCCGTGAGCTACGGCCCCTTCCCCTTCCCTCCTTCGCCAAAATCTCTTGACATGCCAACTCATCTGGGCAGCGCACAGGACAGTTTGGGCAGGTTCAGTCCGCTCCGCTCCAGAAGGACTGCCTCAGATTTACGATGCAAAAGGGGCCCAGGTGGAGCTGAGCTGTCAGTGGGGGGTGATGATTTTGAGCCTCCACCAAAATATAGATATTTATCTGTAAGGCAGAGATTGCCCAGTCTCAGCTGGGTGGCACCAAAGGGTGTATTTTTCTGTTGATATCACAGCACGGCTTGAATACTGAGCAGAACTGAATCCACTGCGGTGTAGCTCAGGCCGGGTGATTTATAACTCGCGCTGCGGCAGTGGCGGCAGAAATCAGCTCCATCCCAAAGCATTTGTTCTTATTAGTTGAGTGGGCTTGGCACCAAAGTGAATACGGCACGCAGCACCATTGCCTGGACCGTGGAAATGCGTCCGGCACAGCCATTATAAAAGTATGGGCATGGGGGGGACACGGGACACATGATACTGGGATCAAATTAACGGGAGTGGTGGAAATCCAAAACTTCTGAATACCAGAACTGGGCTGGGGGAACTGTAGTCCATGAAAGCCAAAAGCAGGATGCAGAGCACGATCTTCACTGAAAGTTGCCACAAGGAGGGTTGTTTGCCAACCCGGGCAGGGCAAAGTGGTATCAGGAGCAGAGCCCCCCCCCCCGGCAGCTGTTAAGCCAGGGGCCAGGGGCCACACCGGGGATTAACAGCCAGAGGGGGTCAAGCCAGGAGTCAGAACACGCCAGAGCCAGGAACACAAAGTTGTTCCCCAGGCACAATCCTAGACGAGGGAGGCAGGAAGGCTGTTGTGCGGATGAAATGGAGAGGAGGAGGACCACGAATGCTGCCACGTGGTGGGTTCCTTGCAAGAGGAAAAAAGGTGGCGCATAAACGTAGTAACAAATAAGAAATGTCTCATCCTGGGGAGAGCAAACGTGCCCCCCCCCCGGACACCATGACAACAACATTTTCTCGACAGAGGCTTGGATCATTCGCTGCAGGGCAAAGTGAGGGCCTCCGGACCCTGCCGCCACCTTCATTCCCCATGAACGCCACGCAACGCGTGGGTGGGCCACCTGTGAGGCTCAGGGACTTCCTTAGGGAACGAAGGTGGTGGACGGATGGATGCAGGCGGGTGCTTTCCTCTGCAGCGCGCCCAGCCACCAAGAAGAGGGGGGGGAGACAAAGGGACCTCCATCACTCCTGTCTAATAAACTGGGCGGGGGGGGGGGCTTGGGAGAGCAGAGCAGGGGGGCTAGGAAGGGCAGCCGGCAGCCAGCTGGGGACTCAAGGAAGCCAGAGGGAGAGAAGGAAGCAGGGAGCAGAGGTGGGGAAGTCACCCGGGAGCAGCCTGGGTGGGCTGGAGAAGATGGTGTGTTTGTAGGTCTGGACAGATGGGGGGCTGCGTGTGCCAGAGAAGGGAGGGGGGAGAGAGCGCACTTAGGCGGGGACTGGGGAGGAATCCTCAAGGAGAGCGAGCGCCGTGTGCTTTCATGTGCTTGAAGTGTGGAGAAGTGAGGGGAGTATGTTTATGTTTATGTATGGCGTGGATCTATGATGTGCACATGGGGTGCATGCACACGCACACGTGTGTGTGTGTGTGTGTGTGTGTGTAAGAGAGAGAGAGAGAGAGAGATCCAGAGTGAGAGAGAAAATAAGCCTGGAGAGAAATTAGTTGGCTGGTGGCAGTGGGGGTGGGGGGAAAGAAAAGAGTTTTCCTTCTGTGAAATAGGTTTTTGTTGGCACTGAAAACTGTGGCTTCAAAGGAGTTCTTTCATCTGCTGGGCTCAGATCCCCACCTGCCACCTCTGCTTTGTACTCAGTCTTGTAGGCAGGTGACTTGGCCTTTGTGACTAGCCAGGCCCCCCCACGGCAGCCATGATGTGCAAGTGCCCAGGACAGTTTCTCAAATTGCCAAATGTGCCCACACAGACCCCAAAAGCTTGCCCACACCCACACAGGCTTGGTCTAAATCAGAAGCCTTGCTCTGTAGGAAATGTGTTTTCACAATGAGTTTTGGTGGGCCTCCCAAAAAACACACTGTTTTGAGAAAGAAGAAAGGTGGGAGAAAGGAGCCAAGTGATGGTCTGCCTATCTCCAGGACTTCAGGCTCTCTCTTTACAAATCCAGCAAGCAGGAACAAGTAGAAGCTATCCCGATAGGGAGCATTTGTGTGACCAATATTCATGTTTATCCGCTGCTTCATAGCAGGGGTGGGCAATGCTTTTGGGGCTTCTGTGTGCAGAAAAGCACAAGAAAACACCATCACCACTCTGAATGTTTTCAGGGCCTCCATGAAATAAAAGGCCTCCCCCAGTGCAGCGCGGCGCACTGAGCATCGTGGTCAACCCAGTCAGTCAGACAAGGAAGATGCTTCTGCAACTCACCTGTATGCTCTTCGTTCCATGAAGAGGAAAAGAGAGGAGCTGCATGCCCGTAGCCACTTTGACTGGCTGAAGCATGCTAAATGGAATACACTGAAGCCGTGGAGGTCGATAAACAGCTTTGGATAACCCAGCCATTCTCCCAGAGGCTGAACGTCACAAAACCGGCTATGCAGACAGTTCGCTTCAGCCAGGCTGCAACCAGAGCAAAGAAAATTCAAACCCAGAATGTGCTGCAAAAGGACCCGTGACGTGAGGCCAAAAAAAACCCCGTCAATGCTATTTCATATGGCATTGCCCATTGGTTTATGGGTCCTGCTCACTCAGTGGCCCAAACGCTTGTGCAAAAAAAACAACACTCCTGGCCTTGGCTGCAATCTGGAGTCCTTGGCCCAGCAGCAGATTTAGGGGTCCCAGAGCAGAGACACCGAGGGCCAAGCTAGACCTGTCCTGAAGCGTGCCTTTGCATTTAAGGGTGCAATCCTATGGCAATGCCCCAAAGCCCCTGAACTTAGAGGTTGACAGTCGTCCAATGCAGAGTGGGAGGGGCAGCAGAGACTCCCCGCCCTCCCGCCCTGTATTTTCACTTCACAGTCTTTGTTTGCCGGTCTAGCTGGAGCATTTCAGAGAGGGAGGGAAGAAGGAGGCTGGGCTGGAGCAGCTTCAGGATACTTTCCATCCTGGCCACTCTTTGAAATGCAAAGTTGGTCTGCTGGAGGGGGATTAATTATTGGGATCACAGAAGCCATGTAGGGGAAATTTAACCTTTTAAAAACCTTTCCTCCCTACTGGTGGTCCTGAAGAAAATGCCTCCTCTGATGGTGTTATTTAAGACTGGTGGTGGTGGAAATCCCTCACTGGCCAGGCCTTAAGGTCCATTGAAAAGCTGTCAATGAGAGAGCCAGACTCCCTTCCTTAGCAAGGGAGTTGCACCGTGACGGGGCCACCACTGAAAAGGCCCTGTCTCTCGTGCCCACCAGCCTCACGGATCTGACCTTAAGCAACCAAGTCCGGAGGCATCATCCATCACAGACGCAGTGCTTGAAACCAACCCTGGGGAGAAGCCACTGTCTCTCCCAACAACAGAAACCAGGCTGCCAGATCCCACATTGGCTTCCTCTCTTCTTCCCCCTCCTCCGTCAGAGCTGCAAAGAAGGGGAGCAGCTGCAGAATCTGGGAAACCATCCAGAATTATTTGATAAGAAAAACGTGACATCTCAGAGCGGGCATCTCAAAATGAGGTTCACAGCCCTCTCCCGGTTTGCTAACATTCTGCACATGCTAGTTAGACCAAGCGGGAGAGGACCCCGTGTGCACCGGAACGGTTGAAAGGGACTTCATGGGGATGTTTCACAAATTATTTTTTCCTCTTTCTCTTTTTCTCATATATATATATATATATATATATATATATGGAAATTATTTCTCGGTAAGAAAAACATTATCATGAAGCAGTCCTCCGTTGCTGGAGCAGAAAAAGATGGTCCACTGGGCAGGAAAACTTGCACATGAGGAAACCTTCTGGAGAAAGGATTATGCCCACTTTTGCAAAGCCCCCCCCGGAAGATGTGTTGGGAGCCCAATTGGAATGAAAATAGTGGGTGCAAGCTTTGGGGTTGTTGTTGTTTTGTTTATTAAAAAGAAGTAAAGACTAGAAAGACAAATCAACCTGGAATTTCTCCTAGAATGGATCCTGTTATCTGATAACATAAGGTAGCCCAACTGGATCAGACTATATCTATCTCTCTGTCTAATACAAATGTCTCGATGTCACATTTTAGCTCTAACTAGGTGCCCCAAGGCAGTTTACAAAGCAAAATAGCACAGCAGAATTAAAACAGACCATAAAAGCCAGGCAGAATAAAAAAAAATATATGTTTTTACTGCCCAACTGAAAGTCATCAGGAATGTGGCTAATCGAATCTCCTTTGGGAAGGAATTCCATAAGCGGGGTGCTGCCACAGAAAAGGCCCTGCCCCATGCTCCCACCAACCAAAGCTCTTTTTGTGGTGGGACACACAACAGGGCCTCAAACAATTATCGCAATCTATGGGCAAGTTCATATGGGAGGAGCTGGTCTTTCAGATATGGGTCCACATGAGCAGGCATTTTGGTTTCTGACAGTGGTCAGCCAGATGCCTTCAGAAAGCCCACAAGAGGGAAACAAAGTTAGCATAGAGAGCTGCCACAGAGCACCGAGCCCAACACTGTAGATCCTAACTGGGAGCAAAACTGCAGGGCCTCAGGCTGAGGTAGCCCTGCTACTGAGGATTCTTCACCTGGACATGCCAGGGATTGACCTTCTGTATGCAAAGGCTATGCTCTACCACAGAGCCACCCATAGGTGGCAGCAAAACATTTCCAGAGGTGGTGTCATCATGGCCCCAGCTCTTGTGCCTTCCAGTATGCAGCAGAGGATGCTGATGACAAGACACAGGCTACTTCCTTGTGGGGAGGACAGGCAGGGCGTTAGCCAGAGCCATCCTAGCCAGAGGACGCAGCCCTGACATCTTCCTCTGGCCTCGAGGACGAGTTCCTGGCAGAATTTACATCTCCCCTTCCTCACAGAGTCTCGGGCTACAAAATCATGTGACAGTCCAAACAGCTCTTCCAGGGAGGCAAAAGCAGAACTGAGCACACCACAGTTTTTATCACCCTACCCAAAGCTTCAGTTGGCTTTTGTTACCTGCTGAGACAACATCCTCCTATTCTAGCAGGAGAGAGTTCCAGCCAGGCCAGCAGGCCCCACTTGGAGCTATCCAAGGTCCTATTTTCTTCTTGCCTTGTTCTGACTGCCACTGGACACTACCAACTTTTCCTGCAACAAGCCTCAAAGGACCACAAAACAGGACAGGGGGGAGGAGATGCAATCAGCACACACAGAACTCTCTGGCCCAAAGAACAGTGTTTAATACACATGGAACCACAACCTCCTTTTGGAGCTTTGCATCCACATACACCACAGCCATCTTATGGATTGCAACACATTTATGTGAACTATCCAAATATGTTCATAAATCATGATTTGCAGAGAACAATGGGCAAACTGCATTAATAATTCTCTCTCTATTTAGCCTTCAGCAGAGTTGTACAGGCCAGAACTACCCTTCTGCTTCCTTACTGATAGATAGTTCTCCCTCCTTCACTTCAAGGTTTGCATATAAACAGCTCCTTTTTAATGCAATTTGGAGAAGCCACATTATCAGGAGCAGCGTTCTGTTGGACCAGGAAGGAATACTTATGCACTCTATGAGTCGCTTGGTGGTTAATCTGTTGCTAGCAATGGACATAATAAGAGAGGGAAATGAATCTAAGATTTCCCTTGTGGGGAGGCAATGCTCAAGAGGTTAGGCACTGTGATAAACACGGCTAGCAGAGTACCTAGAGGGGCAGACTAGCAGCAGCAGTTTGACCATAAATCTAAATGATTAATAATTATTATAGTACAGGGTGGCCGGTTGCCGGCCAGATGGGCGATTAATAAATGTAAATAATAATAATAATAATAATAATAATAATAATAATAATAATATCCCAAGAAGGGCAGGTGTGCTGGTCTAGATTAGCAACCGAAAGGAAACAAAAAGTCCCAAGTGCCGTCAATTGGGCTCTTACCTATTGCTTCACCCTTGCACCCCAGTTCTCTGAGCAGCAAAGAACTCCAGGGGTGTGAGTGTTACCCAGGGATTTGTTTCCTTAAGAATGTAAGAAGAACCGTGCTGGATCAGACCAAAGGCCTAGCTACTCCAGCATTCTGTTCATACAGGGGCCAACCAGATGCCCCGGTGGAAAGCCCACAAGCAGGACATCAGTGAACAGCACCTGCCCACCCATATTCCCCAGCAACTGGCATACTGAGGCATGCTGCCTCTGATACGGGGGGGGGGGGGGATAATATATAGGCATCATGACTAGTAGTTATCTAGTTTCTTGGAATGAGATCATTGGAAGCTTACAGCATTTTTTGGTGATGCATGCTTTCATAGATTTCATAGATCATAGATTTCATAGATCATAGAGTTGGAAGGGGCCTACAAGGCGATCGAGTCCAACCCCCTGCTCAATGCAGGAAACTAGAGGAGGGGTCTCCCATCCAAGTAATAACCAGCCCTGACCCTGCTTAGCTTTCCACGCTCAGACAAGCGGAGCCAGTGAGAGCCACAGGCCTTTATTTACACTTACATACAGCTTGAGCATAAGAGGGAGCTCACAGCACAAACACCCCAACAGATGCAGCTCCCCCAATAGGCTTCTAAGGGGGCCCCGCAAGGATTTTACTGAGAGCAACTTAGCTCTCTGTTTCTCTCTCTCAGTCCCACTCAAAAATGGCAGGCTTGTTCTTCTGTTTCCTACTTGCACACAGACCTATGTAGCTTGCCCCTCTTCCCCTGATCTAGTCGTGGGAGGGAGAATAAGGATGAGTCATCTCTGCCCATCACCTATGCTAGGGACAAAAGGACGAGGGTGGGGTGCTGGTTCTCTGTTCCTCCAGTGTTCAGCATCTACTGTAGGCAGAATTTCCCAATGTCCACTATGACTGCCCTACCAAAAATGGAAGAAGAAGAAGGAGAAGGAGAAGGAGAAGAAGAAGAAGAAGAAGAAGAAGAAGAAGAAGAAGAAGAAGAAGAAGAAGAAGAAGAAGAAGACACCCTTATAACTGATCTTGGAAAGGTTCTTCTGCCACATTGGTCTTCAACTGGTGGGTGAGGACCCACCAATAGGTTACAGCCTGATCCATTCTAAGGTATGTTGCAAAAGCAGCCTCAGCACCATACAAATAAATTGTTACAAAGGAAGAACTGGGCCCTCAAAATGCACGTTCAGACCAAAGGTGGGTACCAGATCTGTGAAGAATGAAGACTACTATTTTGCCACATCTCCCCACCCCTCCCCCACCCCCCAAAGATTTCCTTTCCTTTCAGAAATTGCTCCCTGTTTCATTATGAGACAAAATCGCTGACGTGATTGAGGCCAATCTTCTGAAGTGTCGTCGTCGTCCCCCCCTCAGTTTGGGGAGATGCAGTGTGAGGTTCTGCTGCACAGCCCAAGGTGTGATGATGAATTTAACAAATATAGTGAATTGAAAGGGGTGGGAGGTGGGAGAGAGAAAATAGTATTTAAACAAAAAAACAAGAAAGCTTTTTTCCTCAAGGGCACACAGAAAGACAGCACAGTTGTGAATGAATTTGCATCACACAGGTATGGCATGAAAGGCTTGCCGAGTGCGCATCTCTGGCCCACAAGAAAACACACAGCGTGGCTTTGATCAGCGAGGACATCGGCGTGTGTAATAAGTACAGTGAACTCGCTGCTTGACCCGAAGTTCACTCACTTGCCACTTTAATGAGCTGTAAGTATCAAACAAGGAAGGACGGAACATCACCATTCCTAAGCCAGGGGGGAGAGAGCGATCGGTCTTGTTGTGTCTGCTTGTCGACTCTAATAAGGCAGCCCTTTTCTAAAGTTACAGCCCAAGAAGCTGACCTGCTTTTTAACACCCACGTTCTTTGGCCACGTAATGTGACCTTCCTCCCAGCAGACTTTTCCTTCACTCCAGTACAGAAAGGAAGGCCTTTTTAGGTTCTTTCATTCTTTTAGTACTTTTTCTGGGAATTTCCAGGGGCCAGGGCTCAAGACTTCTCAGAGAATTCACCCTTTCCTCCACAAACAGCCTCCATGCCACAACTGCAAAAGATATGGAGGCCTACACTGGAGCAGCGAAAGGGCTGGCATAATGGCATTCTGCATGTGCTCCAAGGCACCCTTTCCTTCAGCCATTCTGCAAGTGCAAAAAAAAACACAAAACACTCCCACATAAGAGGAACCACATTCCTGGATCTGCTTTTCAGCTTATGAAACTGTTGAGTCTCACCACCTTCCTGCCAGGATAGCCCTAGAACCTGAGGAGACCTCGGAAGAGGAGGAGGATCCTGCCGCTGGTGACCCTAGTGGTTGCGAGAGTCAGAGGAAGTCAAGGGATGCCCAACAGCCTTTCCGAGACACCCCCCCCCACCAGGAGCAGTGCCCCACTCGACGGGTCTGTGCCACTGAAGGGACTAATAACATAAGCCAGGAAGGGGGGGGGGCATCAGCATTCCCCTATAACAGTGTTCTCCAACCTTGGATCCCCAGATGTTTTTGGCCTACAACTCCCAGCATGCCCCAGCCAGCTACGCTGGCTGGGGCATGCTGGGAGTTGTAGGCCAAAAACATCTGCGGACCCAAGGTCGGAGAACACTGCCCTATAAAGCTGTTCACTGCGCTGAAGCAACATCTTTTCCACTGTGCAGCTCCCCTATTAGATAGACTGATCTTCCTGGTCCCTGAACTACAGGACAGAACTATTCCTAGTAAGGTTGGGAGCTGACTTTCATAGCAGATATAGCAAGAATGGGACAAAACCTGATCGTGGGCCTCCAGAACTAGGTGTTCTCCACTGGAGTATGTTGTCCCTTGCTGGGGAGTGTGGCGTATAACCCCACAATACAGTTCCCTGGTGTATTTCTGCATTAGTATGTTTAGTGTGTCTAGAATGTTGAACCGAGTGGGTGTGGCTTGTGATGTCTTGGAAAGGGTGGGGGGGAGGAGTATATAAGGAGCGTTTGGGTGAGGTCAGAGTTAAGTCGGGTTAGTCTGTTATGGGAGAGTGTTTGGAGTGTGGGGAGAGTTGGGAGTTAGGTTAGTTGGATTATTCGTATCTTGTCAGGAGTTTTAAGAGGAATCAGTGATTGTATGAGGAGTGAAAGTATTTAGAACTGTAGGGACTTAGGTTAATTATAAAGTGTTTGGGGTAGGCAGGTTTTAAGTTATTTTCTGGAACTAAGATTTTGAGAATTAAAAATAAACTTATTTTTATTTTGTTTGCTACCCAAATCTTACGTGTCAGCTTGGTGTTATTAACCTGCATTATTTTCAAATCTACACTCCTACCTTTGTACCCTCAGTATCATAAATTTAAAAATAGATCCTAATAATCAGTATTAATATTTTCCCTCATTAGTAGGGGAAAGGCTTTCATTTGACCCTCCACTCAGGTTTTTAAGTGTTGATGCTTAGCCTGAGAAGGATTTATGCGCGTGGTCCTAAAGTGTAAGGGACCGTGTCGTCGCAGGGAGCCAGCTATGATATTCCAAAATAGCACAGAAGAGCAGGATCTGGAAAAGATCCCCGGAGGAGGGGCTGGAAGATGGTGTCTCCCTTTAGCAAGGACACAACCCCATGCACACATATTAACAGCAAAGCTCCAGCACTTAAAAGTACATTCCTGGACAATGCCCTGACTAGTCCTGCCTCTAGTCATTTTATTTTATTTGCTTTGAAAAATAGTTTTAGGCCACCTGTAAGCATGCAATCCTCTCAAGGTGGCTGACATATTAAAAGCCAACACACTAATAGAATAACAAAAATCAATAAAATTACTAAGAGCCAGTCAACAGCAACAAACAAACATCCGGCCCAGAGAATACCAAAATAATTGCCAGCCACTAAGAACCCATCAAAATAAAACACAACTCAAGAGAAAGTCAAAAGAAAGCAGGTGGGTCTTCAGAGCTTTCCTAGAGGCCTGTAACGATGAGGCCTGGCAGACCCCAGAGGGCAATTCATTCCCAGAGGTGTGGGGCCACTGCAGAAAAGGCCCTCTCCCCTGTCTTTCCTAGCCCAGCTGCCCCCCAATGGCAGACAACTGAGGAGGGTCTCTCCCCACTGCTGACCTTAAATTCAGCAGGCAGGTAAAGTGGAATAATCTTAGACATGTTCCAACACTTATTTATTTTTAGGCACATGCTGGAGAAAGGTGCATCTGTTTCTGCAAGCCTTCCTGTGTAATCTAGCTTATCATTACGCATATGTAGATACAATATAGTCTGTGCATTGGTTTTATATGTTTATGGTTGTTATAACTTGTGTGCACAGCTCTGAAATCTGTAGCTATAAGCAGTTTATAAATACTCATAAATAAATAAGCAACTTGGGACCCAAAGGCAAGCTCTTCTCATTACCTGCTAAGCCTTTTCTTCAACGAAGTTAGGTGCAAAAAAGCTGCAAGGGTCACCTTTTTCCCCAGCAATACCCAATGAGTTCAGAGAAGGGGGGGGGGGATTTTGCCACATCAACGATTAAACACAAAGCACTGTATTCTCTCTGGATCACTTACAGTGTATTTCTGCAAGCACTGCAGCCCAAATTCAGATAATACCTCTATGTAAGAACATTCAAGGGAGCTGTATCGCCTGGCTGTTTCTGGGTCACACAGTGGCACCCACCATGCTGGGGTTCCTTCCAGTGATACGGCTTTTCCAGAAAAATGAAGAAAAGTGTGGGGGGGGGGGAATCTGAAAATTTTGCATCCTGTACAAAACTCTCAAATGTTTTCCAACAACCTAAAGTATTTGAGCTGAAATATTTGATTAGGAAAAGTGCATCAATAAAGTAAACTTAAACGTCATTTAAATAATATATTCAGAACAAATTCAAAGCTTTACTTGGAAATTATTTGTATTGAAATACCTGTAAATGCTTTAAATGCATGACAACTCAACAGCACATGACTTAAAATTCTAAGGATAAAAAAATGAAAGCACTGAAAATAGTCAACATGTTAATTTTAGGGCACTGGGGAAGAACTATGAGTTTATATTTGTTATATATGCATGCTACGGATAATCACTCTAGCGCACGTATTCACATTCTGGGGATAGTCACTAGAAAACTTGGAAACAACCCCCGATTTGACTGGTATTGTACCCATTGATTGCATTACTAATTAATTTTATGGGAAAACGCTTGTTAAGAAATAGGTATTCCCCCCCCCCCCTGGAAAGATACAACACCGGCCAGATGGGCGATTAATAAATTTAATAAATAAATAAATAAATAAACAAACACCAAAATGGTTTCCTCCCCACATTACTGGTTCCTACCCCAGGTACTAAAAGGGCAGACTTTGGACATCTTTCACCTGAAGGAAAGAGTCAAAATTACAAATTACAAGATATGCCCATGCCCAAGGCACATGCGGAGTTTAGCAACAGAGATAGAGACTAGAGAGAGGAAAATGGTGGACCCAACCCCAGAATCTGGGAATCCCAGAATCCAAAGCAGCTGCTTCATGGTAAGTATGGGGCATACAAGAAAATTGTATCCTTGTTTTGTTGCTCCATTCATTTTCACAGTTAAAGACCTCGATTTATTTTGTGATGTATTTGTTTAAAAAATGCACAAATTTTGTTTCACCATACCTTTGTTTCAGCACTCACATTTTTTTTTATTTTCTTCCCACTTTAACCTTTTTGCTGCTGTTGCTGCAGTTTCAATCAATAGTCACCTCCTGGTGGCTGCCAGTTTATTTTCCCATAATCCCATACATGTTGCATGTCATTCCAGGGCATTTGGGAAGAATGGCAGCTGCAACCAGAGCCAGCATCAAATGCAGGCATAGTGGGGCACCTGCCGAGGGCCCACACCTCAGCAGGGGCCCACTGGCAAGAGCCCCCTGGAGTGGCTCCTCCTCCCCTTCCCCATGGCAACCTGCTTGTTCACCTGCCTCTCGCTCTGGCCCAGACAACGGAGGTGGTGAGAAGGAAGGAGGAGCAGGAGACGCCACGGCTTGCTTGCTCATTTCCTCTCTGCCTGTAAAGCAAGCAAGCAAGTGGGAGCCATGATGACGAAGAGGAGGGGGAGAAAGAGCAGCTGGTGACTCTGGTGGTGAGGAGGTCAACTCACCGAAGGAGGGGGCCAACTCACAGAGGGCCCCCCAAAACCTGCAGCCAGTCCTGGATGCCCCATGTCCCACCCCAGAATGATACCATGTCTGAGGCATTCTGGGAAAATGGCAACCTCCGTGGGTAGATGCCAAACTTACTTTGCTACCACCATCAATGACAGAGAAGGTCCTCATCCCAAAGTGAGTGACAAATGGGGTAACGGATACCAAACCCTTTTGTTGCTCATTAGTGCATTCATTTTGGAACAAATGACAACTGAGCTGAATCAGCCCCGTCTGATCCCATTTTTCATTTGTTCCAAAATGTGTAGGCATTCCCTTAGGGTGCAATCCTATCCATGTTTAGACAGACAAAAGTCCTTCAACTCCCAGCAACCTTCAACCAGCCATGCTGGGAGTTGTAGGACTTTTGTCTGTCTATTTTATTTATTTATTTATTTAACACAATTTTATAAAGCTCAATAGCCGAAGCTCTCTGGGCGGTTTACAACAGTTAAAACCATAAAATACAATATAAAATAAATATAAAATTTAAAAACCACAGATTAAAAACAAACATCAGAGCTAGCAGCAACAGTTACACAGAGTTAAAAACAACTATAAGATTAAAATGATTAAGATTAAAATGATTAAAATGCTTGGGAAAATAGAAAGGTCTTCACCTGGCGCCGGAAGGAGTATAATGTAGGTGCCAGGCGAGCCTCTTTGGGGAGCTCATTCCACAACCGGGAAAACGCATAGGATTGTGCCCTTAATGGCTAAAGGCTGGCTCAGCCTTCCTCAACCAGCCAGGAGTGGGGGTGGGGCATGCTGGGAGTTGTAGTCCACCATCTCTAGGGCACCACGTTGGGGGAGCCTGGGCTAGGCCTAGTCAGCAATTCAATGCAGGGGAAGTGGCATTTCTCTCAGCTGTCTTTTTCTGAGATTATTTTTGATAATATACATTTGACTCTATCTAGCCTGGCTTTCTGATTAAATACTTAATTGGACAATTTTCAAAACATGCCAGTGTTTCTCGCTGAGCCCTTGAATGAATCGTCTTGGAGATACTTGAAAATTTATCTACAATAAATTAGAAAGGAAGTTCCCAGGGGGAAGAACTGACAACCATGATTATCAAATTCATCAGGAGGATACATAGGGAGAGAGGCAAAGGTGCAGGGAGAACAACTTCAGCAAGGAGGAGGGATCAGACGAGGAGGCCCAGAACAGCTCCAGCTGGCAGGGCCACCTCACAGAGCTGGAATAAGCTCCCCTCCAAACACGCAGCGCAGCCAGCCCCCAACACGCAAAATAGAAAATAGGGTGCCAGGGAGGCAGAGTGGTCACTAATGCACTAACAAAAAAAAAAAGGGAATAAATGAAGACACAGATCTGCATAAAATGCACATGTGCTAATTTGTATACAGGCAAATTCGGAAAGGATGACTATAATTTAAATAGATATGCCACACATTTCTCCATAGTGGGCAAAACTGTGTCTTGTGTGCCTGCTCAGTCAGTCTGCTGCCCAGGTGCTCACGGTTGATGGGGGGCACCTTGAAGACGCCCCGGGCACCCCCTTCTGATGGATCCTTCTTATCTTTAAACTGGACTTGGACTGGAGAGCCCTTCAAATAGGCAGCAGAGGATGGTGGCTCCAGCGTCAGCGGGGGCCGTGTATCCGCCCCGGATTTCACCCCAAACTTTTAAGGAGCTATCCGTGGTGCCGGGCCCTATCCCCCCGAAATAGGTTCAGTACCATGGATAGCTCCTTAAAAGTTCAGAGTAAAATCTGGAGCGGATACACACAGCCCTGCTGACGCTGGAGCCACTAGCCTCCGCTGCAAAAAGGGGATGCCTTTAGATCAGTGTTCTCCAACCTTGGGTCCCCAGAGGTTTTTGGCCTACAACTCCCAGCACGCCCCAGCCAGCATAGCTGGCTGGGGCGTGCTGGGAGTTGTAGGCCAAAAACCTCTGGGGACCCAAGGTTGGAGAACACTGCTTTAGATAGAGGACTGTCTTCTGAAAACCCTGCGGACATAGGACCGTCCTTGATACAGTAGGACACCTGGCCATCCTACAGAGTTCTAGCCTAGCCTCCAACATCAGGGAGGAGGAGGAACGGGTTTGTAGGCAGCAGCAGTCAAGCAGAAGAGGAGGCCTGCTGGATCAGGCCAAAGGGGGGACCCATCTGAGCCAACCCCCAGCTTTCCACACTGGCCAGGCAGTAGCCTCTGGGAAGCCCCCACACGGTCCGTGAACTTGAAGGCAAGCCCCCCCGCCGCCGCCGCCGCCCACTATTCCTTCCAGCCACTGGTATTCTGGGCCTTGCTGCCTTTTGTATATGGCCACACACACTGCACGCACACTTATACATAAGAAGTAAAAACTCCCACTCACTTTATTTACAGTCCAACACAAACATGCTGTTGATTGCTGGAAGAACACCAGACCGAAACCGGGAAGAAAAGTCCAAGAATGGCATCGTGCCCCAGCCGATAATAAGAAGGGGCTCTAAATTTAA
This sequence comes from Shinisaurus crocodilurus, assembly GCA_021292165.1. Lineage (NCBI taxonomy): Eukaryota > Metazoa > Chordata > Lepidosauria > Squamata > Shinisauridae > Shinisaurus > Shinisaurus crocodilurus. The sequence continues at coordinate 4,351,880 of CM037883.1, forward strand.
AATCATAACCATCAGATGATTACACGGCCTTGGAATTCGTAGGTTCCATGTAACTCTCATGACCAACAGCCATCGAAAGATGCTCCACTCCGCCTGGACTTTGTCTAAGCCCCCTTTTAAGGCCATTTCAGCTAGTTACTAGTGCTAGGTCTTGCGGTAGCAAATTCCATGAGTTCATTGTGTGTGTATATATATCAGCTTTCCTGAAGTGGATGTTTTGGACTACCGCTTCCATCATTTCTGACCACTGGCCATTCTGAGTGGGACATTGTCCCTGCTCAAGATCATATCTATAACAGAACCCTGCAACCCAAGCAACATCACAAAGCAGCATCAGAACCCATGGTCTGAAAAGGTACAGATGTACACCCTAACCACACAACACCAATATTGCCTTTCAGCGATCTTGGCCTATTCTCAAGACCTGCCGCTTTGCTTTGCCCCACCCAGAATAGGCAACTTAGGAAGGCATCCTGCAGCTGCAGCGTGGAGCCTTTGCAAGTGGCAAAACTCTAAAACAGGATCTGATTAGGTGTACAGCATATGTGAAATGGACAAGTGCAAAAAAACAACAACACAAAACACCCCACCCCAAATAAACCCAGAGTGACAGGTTCCGGGCACCCATTCCACAAGCGTAGGCTTTGCAGTTCCTTGCTGTTTTGGTTTAATTCACACCTCAAGCCTGTTAATGTATTTCCTTGCAAACCACACTAGGGAAACGGGGGAGGACAGGAAGATAGATGACGCCATTCTTACCTGGCTGTCTCTTAGGAAGCAAAGGAAGGCAAGGGATACGAAAGCTGAGCAGCAAGATAAGCATGCAAAATAAGGTGCTAATTTTGTTCCAGGCTCAGTGGCTCTTCCCCGCTAACCTCACTTGAGGAGAAAATCTAATTTATAAGAATAAGCAAAACCTGAACACTGGCAGCTCGCAACGGTGACAAGTGAGAAGGAATCGTTTCCAATTCCAGCCTGCTTCTCTCCTGGCACCAGAGGGAGGCAAGAGTCAGAGACCCCCACCCCCACCCCCAACAAATAACTTGCCCACTTGCATGACTGGACCCCTGTGGTTACTTAAAGGAAATGGTCTTTTCGCGTATGGATTATACCTGAATCACAAACTGACAATTACGTAAGGTGGCAACCCTAAGCATGCTTACCTGAAAGTTAACGCCTTCAAAATTAATATGACTTACTTCACAGTGAAAAAAGTATCTAGAAAGGGTGCATGAATGAGAAATATCCCATTATTTCCCTTTCGGAAAGCCGAAGGACAAGGCTTGTCCCCTCCCCCAGGAATATAGTTTGTACCTTGGTGACACACACACACACACACACACACACATCCTGCAATATTTTCTTTTCTGGCGCTGCGCTGTTAAATGAAATGGACCACAGGGTGTCACAGGCCATGACCGGGAGCCTTGGAAATTGAAGCCTCCAGCGACAGTGACTCCGAGCAGGCATCAGAACCACTCCCTGGTCCTTCCAAACTGGGTCCCACTGCCTCAGGTCTCATATCATATCCACGTGACGACACCACCACCCCGAGGTGCTGTTACCCCCTTCCTCCCAGACTCCTCTAGTGGACAGGGAGGCCCTGAGGAGCAGTCCCCAACTGGCGCCTCGCTCCTCCAACAGTCACTCCCCAGGAAAAGCCAACACTTGCAGGGAAAGGCCGCTGGCCCTTTAACAGCCAGATCCAGCTCCTGAGGGGATGATGGACCTCTGAGAAAGGGTCTCCTGCCATGACTACAAACAATCCCTAGAATTGCTCGCAGACAGTGCCGGACTAACTTGTCCATAGTGTAGCTGCAGAGCTGTTCTCCGTGGTCCTGAAATCACCACCAAGTCCTGGACTGGGACCTGCGGTGCTGGCCATGGTACTGAAAACCCTCCAGATCTGGTCACCTGACCTGTCCCACATCATCATCATCATCATCATCATCATCATCATCATCATCATCATCTACTATATTTGTATACCGTTCCATATCAAGCAGATTCCAGAGCAGTGAACAATAAAAAGAAAAAACAACATAAAACAAAGAAAAACAATACGTGGAAAACAAAATAACATAACATTGGTGGCTGGAGAGCAGAGAAGGCTTCCGGGAATAAGGAGGTCTTCAGCAGCACAAATTCAAAGCCTGCCTCGCCTCCAGAGGCAGGGAGTTCCACAGAAATGGAGCCGCCACACTGAAGGCCCTTCTCCTAGTGGACTCACAGGCAAAGGAACCTCAGATGGAGCAGGACACAGCAAGAACATCTTAGGTCTATATTGGCGAGCATAGTGAGGACATCTGACATCTATACTGGCTTAGCCACATTGGCTTCCTAAGACCTTCGTGGCCCAGTTCAAAATGCTAACGATGGCCTTTGCAACACTGCATCAGCCTGGGGCCTGAGAGCAGAGGTCTTAAACCTCAGGCCCATGGGGCAAATCCAGAAGCCTGGGGTTCCCCAGATGACCTCATCCTCTTCACCTGCCCCCATCCCTTTCTGACTGCCGATAGTTGGTGGTTTCCTGGCTTTCGTAGTTTCTCCCCCGTTCTAAAAGGTTGAAATGCCTCTCCTGTGGCTAAGTTACTGGGCATAAGAGCTGTAAGCTCAAATATGCTGGTATTTTTGGCCCAAACCCTTTTGCCTTTGGCCCAGCCCACTACTGGAATGCAGCCCCCGAGAGCTTCTCTGAAGTGGGATTTGGCCCTCAAGATGAAAGACGTTCTGCACCCCTGGCCTAGACAGTGCCCCCCCTGCACTATCTATCTTCATGCCCCCTCACATTTATTGCTCCACATCCCATCTGCAGCCAATACCTGGTGGGGCAGTAGAAAGTAGCCCAACAACAGAACCACCCCAAACTGCCAAAACTTGCCCCATAATAGGATGGTTGACTGAAGAGTTGCAGCATGAACAAAAATGAGAAACTCCGACAGAGGGTGGGCGGGCAATCTGAGTATGGAACATTTTGTAATTAATCTGCTACCTTTGAGGAACTAACAGCGTCTGAGTAAAAAAATGCCAAGATGGCGTGAGAGATAGAATGTCTGGCAAACAACTTAGATTTGCAAGTAAAATAAGCCATGTCAGCAGTAAAACTTACTGATTGCTTAGATCTGCAGGAAAAGGATGGTTTTGCCAATGGTGTGTGCATTAAATGTGAAAAATAGGAAACTTACATGGAATGGTTTGGAGAGACAAAGAGACAAGTAGAGTTGGAAAAGACATAAAAGATTCTACCCTGCTCAAATAAATGTGCGTACAGACAGGAAGTCCCCAGAATCAATGAGAAAACTGGACATTTCTGACTATCTGTCTTAGGAACATAGGAGGAATCCTTACACTGTGTCAGAACCTTGGTCCACGTAGCCCAGGACTGTTGACACCTGACTGGCAGCAGCTCTCCAGGGTTTCAGGCAAGAGTTTTTTTTCTACCTGGAGATACTGCCAGGGATCAAAACTTGGGACCTTCTGCTTGTCGCAGGACTTACATCTTAAGCAGTGGCAAGACAATTTCTGTATATATATATGTGACTGAACAATAAAATAATCAGATGTATCCATCTATTGCTCCAGGCCTCTTTTATGATTAAAGATGCCAGCCCTATTTGAGGACTTCCCAGAACAATAAGAGGGTGGTCTGGGTGATCTCTGGGTAGCATGAGGCACAGAGACACACTACCCCTTCTCCATGGTGGCACCATGACTTGGGAGCACGGAGACAGAGGTACGTCAGCCCACATCTTTGCTGGCTTTCCAGTGTTTAGTTTAAAATGTGGCTATTTCAGAAGGGATTTTATACTGGCTGATGATTTTAGGAGCTCGCTTCCCTCCTGTTTGAACTCACACCCATAACTGTGGGGCTGTACTTTAATTCTGCGTGCATCATTTGTTTTTGACACTGGCTTTTAAAAAAAAACCCAGGGGGTTACGTTTTATTTATTATTTATTTATTAACACTATTTATATACTGATTCTCATTTCAAACAATGAGCAGTTTCTAAAAGAACAAAAATAAGACATAAAACAAAACAGATAAATAAAAAGACCACAAATAATAATTCTGTGAGGCTGGTACAAAAGCTAGCTCATGTCTGGGGAAAAGTCAAAGCAAACAGAGAGGTTTTCAGTAAACACTTAAAACATGCAACTGTTGAGGCCTGATGTATCTCAGAGTGGGGATCATTCCACAGGGTGCGTGCCACCACAGAGAAGACCCGTAGGGTGGATTAATTAAGCTTTAATTTGTTTACTATCGGCGGTGTGTTTTCTGTGCTTGTTTACTATTGCATTACCGCTTGAGATGCCATCCTGAGATCAGAGAAAACAATGTATCTATTTGAAACAAATACAAATTAAAAAGTGATTGCATGAGTCCCATGCAAGGAAAGAAGCAAGATGTTGCAAAAACAAAATCCCCACACGCAGAATACCAAGTATAACAACAAGTACTATTTTGGCCACGTTTGCAAGAGAGACATTGCTGAACCATCTGCTGCTAACCACCACAGCCAGTTAAATTATTCTGGGTGAAGAGCAACATGCAAAAGGGCAAAAGCAACACTTCTTGAATGCAGCACTGTCTTATTTTCTTGCTTCTCCTTTGAGTAGTACAATCATTAATGAGCCGTGGAAAAAATGTACCCGTGGCCCCGCTTTTCCACTTAACTTTTACTGATGGTGCTAATTGCTAGCATCTTCCTCCTATTACAACAGACAATACTCCTGGAGAAACAGTGCTCCACACAGTCACAGGGCAACCGCTAGGGAAGTTGTAGAATCCATTCCATCTATGTTGCATGGATTGCCAGGCCCCATTCGTTCCATCGTCCGCTCACTGATTGAACCGGATTTTGCGCAAATGTGTTTGTACTCATTTGTGCAAATTCGCACCTGCGCAATTTTGCCTTCCAAATATACACAAACCCCCCCTCCAAATACACAACCCCCCCAAAAATGCATGTTTTCACTCTTTAGCCTATGGGGGAAATGTGCTTTTTTAGTAGGTGTGTTTGGGGTTTTTTTTGGTGGGAGTTATTTAAAGTAATTTTCCTCAACCAAATTTGCATAACATTACAGAATTATTATTTTTTTTTAATGGTCTGCGCGTCTGCAGAATCTGCATGACTCAGGAAAAGCCGGTTTGCTGCGGAACCTGTGGGTCAGATTCTTAGAAATTTGAACTCATTTCAGTCCACGGCAGAATTCTCCGACATCCCCAGCAGTCACCAAATAGACTCAAACTTTGTGCAGTCACGGCAGAAGAACGGAACAGCCGCGAGCCTCCATGGCCTACCAGAGCGATCACTGATCGGCCGTAAATCATGCAGCTATGCATCATGATTTCTCCCCCAAAGGCTCATGGTAGATTAAACACAGAAATTCAACATATACATGAAAAATATAAACAGCATCTAAAGCATAGGGAGAAAATATCCCCCCCCCTCCCCACACCACCCCTCAAAAAACACATCAAGGCAAAAATCGCCACCCAATTGAGAGCACGGTTACATCATGAGAATCAGCACTAGGGCTAAACTATGGTGTGAATTCCATACTTATCCCTAAGTCCACCCAAAAGAGTTCCACTTTCCCCACCTAGGGTTTGACATGGTATCCTGAAGGAGATGTTTTTCCCCCCCTGCTGGATTGTGCCTCCCTAGGGCAAAGCCTTAGGAACATAGGAGACCCGAACCCTGTACCAACTAGGCCAACATAGTCTACTCTGAATAGCAGCAGCTCACCAGAGCCTCAGGGAGAGAAGGGTCTCTCCTGGCAGCTGGTACCTGGTCCTTTTACGTGAAGGTGGCAGGGACTGAAATGGGGAGCCTCCGGTGCTCTGCCTCTGACCTGCATCCCCCTTGCAGCACAGCAGTTGCTCTCTTACTCTCCTGAACTGCTCAGTACTGGATTGGGAGCAGTGGTGCAGCTATGGCTGGTGCACACAGGGCCGAAGTCTGGGAGGGAAGGAAATGGCACTCAGAGAGCAGCAGCAGGTGATGGGGGCGGTGACAAAGAGGCCAGGTCTAGCATCAGTACCTGGGCCGGCATGAGCATCCTCGACACCGCCGCAGCATCCTCTCTTTCCCTCTCTTGCTCACTTTCTTTCTTTCAAATGTAGCCGGTGTCAGCCAGGCAGGCATGTACATGGTTACAGATGCTAATTTTATTATTTTTACTTTAAATATATCTTACCCTTTTTATACAACAAAATTGTGCTTGTGCCCCAAGTAAATGTATTTAGCTTCAGGGCAGCAGAAGCACACTCCAGTTTATTCCTGTAGTCATGATAGTGCTGTTATTTAAGTGAGTTTAAGCAGTTGTAAAGCATGGAATGACAGTGAAGGAGAGAACTATAAACCTTAGACCACATTCTTAAGTGTGTGTGCGTGTGCGTGTGCGTGTGCGTGTGCGTGTGCGTGTAAAGCCATTAGGACCAGGGTCTAAATTTATTGAATGAGGGAGGGGGGAAACTCCAGGAACATGGCCAAAATCCATGCAAGATGAGCCACAATCATCTTTCCTCCCTTCTCCCTCTCTGGCTCTGGGTGAGTTGATCTCCTCACCCAGTATGTTGGCTTTATGGATCAACAGGAGACTCCAGGGCAGGAAGATACTTGGTTTTCCTTCCTAAAATGAGAGCTAGTGTGGTCTAGTGGTTAGAGCTGTTGGACTGGGACTCAGGAGATTCTGGGTCCCCACTCAGCCACGAAGCTCACTGGGCGACTTTGGGCCAGTCATGGACTCTTAGCCTAACCTACCTCACAGGGTTGTGGTGAGGAGAAAATGGAGAGGAGGAGGACCATGTGAGCTGCTTTGGGTTCCTTGCAAGAGGAAATAAGGCAAAATATAAATGTGATAATTAATTAATTAAAATGTTCCCACCCCCACCCCTCTGAGATGTTCTTTGATGCAAACATGAGCCATGTAGCCTCAGGTTGCAACTGTCAGCAACTGCAGCATTTTCACTGTAGAGCAAAAATACTCCTATCTATGGATGATTTTCAAAGAAGCAACTGCATCAATTGAGAGACACATTGCACTTAAAATGCATGCAGGGAGAGTGTTTCCACAGAGAGAGGGGGGGGGGAGTCAAAAACTTGTCCAGATGCTGAGTTCAGTGAAAGTCAGCTTCTTTGCCTCTGCCATGGGCAGATTGGTAGCCAGCTGCCAGCTAGCTGTTGCCACTATGTTGCTGCGAGCCACACTGATTCCAGACCAGCTGTTTTGCTAGGATAAAGGAGCAGAAGCACTTGGCAGTTGCCAAGCCAAGAACGTCTCCCTCATTCTTGTAGCCCAGCTTCAAGCCCACCCAGTGATAAAGTCAGACGGTTTCCCATTTTTCAAATACAAACAAAAGGGCAGTTGCCTTGCCACACTGACTTCCAGCCAGCTCTGTCTGGTGCAGTCAATCGGAGAAGATTCCACTCTACATTTTCAAGCTGTGAGCCGTGCAATGCCTCTTAGACCGTACCCGATCACACGACAGAGCCGTATTGCATTCTGTCACTTCAATGTTTGACAGCCAGGATTTCCAGCAGAGTCATTTGCTAACATTGCTGTATCTGCCAGCATCGGCCACTTGTTAACCAACACTGCCGAAAGCAACTGCATGTTGCATCCAGGGACCCGTTAAGAGTTTGGATCAGTTCCCTGCACCATGCAAAGTAGCAGCAGCAGCCTGTGCTCAGAGTGAAGAGGCAGGAAACCTGCTTGCCACAAACATCCAGAAAAACACACTCATCACGGGTCTTGTGGGTAAGAACATAAGAAGAGCCGTACTGGATAAGACCAAGGGTCCATCTCATCCAGCATTCTGTTCACACAATGGCCAACCAGGTGCCACAGGATCCCACAAGCAAGACATGAGTGCAGCAGCACCCACCCACGCACCCATGTTCCCCAGCAACTGGTGTACAGAGGCACACTGCCTCTGATGATGAAGGTAGCATATAGCCATCAGGACTAGTGGCCATTGACATTGATAGCCTTCCCCTCCATGAATTTGTCCAATCCCCTTTCAAAGTCATCCAAATTGGTGGCCATCACTACATCTTGTGGAAGTGAATTCCATATTTGAGCTCTGCGCTGTGCGAAGAAGTACTTCCTTTGATCTGTCCTGAATCTCCCACCAATCAGCTTCATGGGATGACCCTGTTGGGCTCTAGTACTATGAGAGAGGGAGAAAAATGTCTCCCTGTCCACTTTCTCCAGACCAGGCATAATTTTAATTTTGTACACCTCTATCATGTCTCCCCTTACTTGCCTCTTTTCTAAGCTAAACAATCCCAACTACTGTAACTTTTCCTAGGGGAGTTGCTCTTGCTCCAGCCCCTTGATCATTTTAGTTGCCCTTTTCTGCACTTTTCCCAACTCTACAATGTCCTTTTTTAGGTGCGGTGAGCAGAACTGTATGTGGTATTCTAAGTGTGGTCGCACTATAGATTTGTATAAGGGGAGTATGATCTTGGCAGTTTTATTTTCAATTCCTTTCTTAATTATGCCTAACATGGAGTTTGGCTTTTTCACAGCAGCTGTGCACTAGGTTGACATTTTCATCGAGCTGTCCACCACAACCCCAAGATCTCTTTCTTGGTCAGTCACCACTAGCTCAGATCCCATCAGATTATACTTGGAAGTTGGGATTTTTCGACCCAACATGCATTACTTAAAGTTTACACTTGCTTACACTGAACCCAAAGTGTGAATCTATTCTCTGGCTTGCACAACTCATCTGAAATCACCCCAGTTAATCAATTAATTACTTAATGAACTATTGGAATTATTACATATGGAGCAATACAAAAAAAGCTCATCATGCCTGACTGAAAAGAAGGACCATCCTAAAGACTGTGCCATATAAATTAGGATTGACAACGAGTTCTGTGTAAGCCAGAAACCAAGAAGAAATCTAATCTTCTGCAGCAGTTCTGTTTGAGAAATGGATGGAATCAGCATCACTGTGGTCAGCCCTAAATGCTCCCTTATACTTGCAAACTTCATTCACGCAATTAGATTGCATCATGGGTTTTACAGACTTATTTCTATGTGTATGAAGCCTTGCGGAGTCTATACAATCCATGATGCAGCGTGACTGTGAGTGAAGTACGTGTGTAAAAAAATAAAATAATTCAGGGCCTCAATATCTGTAAACACAAGACATATGACAAAAGAAATCGCTTGAAACTTGGCAGGGAAAAGTAGATTTGCAGTAGCGATTCATGGCTTAGGGTGGTGGGGAGTGGCGGGCAGACTTGGAAAAGGAATTCCTCTTCGAGAAGTTTCATAGATTTCATAGATCATAGAGTTGGAAGGGGCCTACAAGGCTATAGAGTCCAAACCTCTGCTCAATGCAGGAAACTAGAGGAGGGGGTCTCCCATCCAAGCAATAACCAGGCTTGACTCTGCTTAGCTTTCCACGCTCAGACAAGCTAAGCCAGTGTGACTGTGAGCCACTGGCCTCCTACTGGTGAGACTCGTATGGAATCCCACAATGCTTTGGACTATTATATAATCTGCCACTTAATTTGAGATGAAATATTTTCCAAAGAATGACCATTAGTTTAAGATTTTTCTATGCTAGGGAAACAGTAGATTCTTTTTCTATTACTTCATTCAAAAACTGTCAATTGGTCATCCTACTAGTCAGTCCATCATGAGCATCTCCCCGTCAATAATGTTTCCCCTCTAATTCCTTCTCGGTTAAATTTCCCCTTTTTTTGCAGCTTTAAATTCAGTTTGCAACCCATCTGAATCATTTCTGTATCTGATGCCAAGAGACTACTGCTAGCAATGCTAATACAGTTATTTCCTCATAAACGTGGGTCAAATTTCAATGACACATTCTAAAACAGGAAGATTTAAAAAAAAACCAATAAAAAACCCCACCTCCTTGCAGATTTCAGAGTAGCTCACTGGATGTCTTAGAGGTACATTACACAATTCTGCACCAATATGAACAGATGCAGAATCAAAAATGGAGACTGCAGCACTGCTTCCTTAGTGTCCTCCAACATCTGGTACTTGGTGCAAATTTAAACCTTTTCCCTAGGTTTTGTTGTCGTCTCTTCGGCTGGTGGTAGATGGAGCAGCCTAACTACTTTGATGGCACAAAAGCTACAAAACAAGTTCTGTAAACAGATGCCCCAAATTTGACATATAGTTTTCTACTCCATTTCTCATGGAAATTAAGCTTTAAAATTTGACACGCTGAGTTTATGTTGCAACAAAACAAAAATTCTATGATCCCTGCACTCAAAACGCAGCCAAAATGTTCACCTAAAAGATCCCCTTTTGCCCCAGAGAGACCTACACCTTCCCACTGGACCCCCAACTCTATCACAAGCAACCCTCTGGCAACAGAACAAGACCCTCCTCTCACCAGCATCTCATTGCCTAAGCCAAGAAGGGGCATCCTCTTCCTCATGTTAAGGATGCAGGAGGAAGAGGAATGCTGCTGGAAAGCGAGTCCACAGTTCCACCAGGGCCCTCTGAAGCCTGATTGTTGAATTACTTTGTCCAATAAAAAGTTTTAGATTTATGTTATGGGAGGAAATACACACCTATAAAGTCTTGGAGGTGGATTGTGTGCTTCACCTCAGTGCAGTGCTGAAGATTTAGAGGTTGGTCTCTTTATTTTTTTTCTTTCCCAATGCTCCATTATTTCCCATTTCTTACCTTATACGCTTTCCTGACAAGCTTCACAATGTTATTCTCCAGAATCCCTCTTGCATCTTTCATTTGTTCTTGAACAGGCCTTACAAATGCTGCTAACCAGTTTCTGGCATTCAAATCCCAGTTCATTTATTTTGTCATTTACATGTTATCACCCACCTTGCACCTCTGGAAATGCAAACCTGGATCTGATTTCACAAGAGCCCCCCTCACCAGGATTTCTCAATTCCGCTCAGACGAAAACGGGCATCCAGTCTTTTCCTATCACTTTGTTCAGTCGGCTTTTGCTTCATGTGATCTTCCATTTACTGTAGGACAAGGATGATGGAGTTTACACTGAACCCTACAGAAATTCCTGCTCTCTCTCTTTTTTAAACTGCAGTAATATTGATGCCAAATGTCATTATTCACACTGCAGTGCAGGAAGCAGTGATGTACCTTAGCACTTGGAAACAAATCAAATAAAGTGACCATCTGCCACTATTTTCAGTTTAAGACTAGGCCTTTCATTCATTTAGTTGAATAAACAGTTTCCCACCAGGCTTCTGGTGGACTACCCAGGGGTGGCCAACACACAGCCAGAGGGTCACAAGCAGCCCACCATGGGTATTTTTGCCACCCCACTGCCCCCACCACTGAAATTGCTGCAGTGACAGCAAAAACAAAAAACAAAAAATGCAGCAATTTCCCGAGGAAACAAGGCGTGCAAGCAGAATTGCACTTACAGAAGTCTCCTGGGTGTGTGATTCTGCTTCCAAACAAGGCATGATTTTGGCAGCAAATTCAACAGCAATTTGGGTGCCAGCAGGGTGGGTCTTGCATGGTGGGCTTGGGGGGAGCAATGCAGCACCCAAACCCCCAGAGGTGACGCACCGCTGCACTACCCAAATGTTCACAATGCAAAGATTAAAATAAGCAAAGAGAGAAGGTCTTACAAATTCAATCCTCCTTTAGGCAAAACATGCAAGCAAAAGATTTAGGAAAGAAGGGTGGGGGAATTGATGAGACATGCAAAGCTTTCCAAGAGAGGTTCTATAAAGGCCAAGGCTGTCTGCTTTCCCCTAAAGTAAGATTTAAGAAGAATTTGAGAGGTTCCTCATCAGGTAAAATATTTGAGGGAACCTAAAAGAAGACATGCAAAACAAATGAAATTCCTCAGAGTGAGGAGCTGACACATCACCACAAGTTAAATTACAATCAACAGACTATTTGATCTTCACCTCCACTAACCATGAAATTTAAAATACTAAAATACTAAGAGTCTAAAATGAACACATGGGAAGGTGCAACCATTTCCACCCAGACTGGCCCACAACCGGTTGACTACAGTTATGAAATCATGTTCGCTAAAATTCTTTGCAAGATGATGTTCAAAGCAATCTGCACCAACTCTCTGTAAAGAAGTCAATTTGCCAGGTTGCTGCGGATCACAAAATCCTTGCCTCAGTGTCACAATCCTATTGATATTTTATTTTTTTTTACAGTCTGTACTATCAGCAGAACATACTTCAAAAACAATTAAATGTGCATTTACCAAAGCGTGTCTAGTGAAGTGTTATTAAGGAGATCAGTATACAGTGAACCATAGGGGCAGGAGAAGAGAGAGAGAGAGAGAGAGAGACTGTGGCTGTACTGAATTATAGAACAGGATGGATTTTCATCAGTTATCAAGAGCCTCCGGTTAAATAAATGCTAGGATGGGAATGCTTTGATCACAAACGGGAAGGACCATGGCCAACGATCAAGGATGACAACACAGGCACAGATGTTCTTCTCATGTCATCGGAACCGAACAAGGGTGGCTTGTTGGCGTGGTTAACAAACCATCCCACAAGCCACGCCCAGTGAGGGTAATCATGCAAATCAACCAGCACATGACCGTGGCTCATTAACCGTGGCTCATTAACCACCCTGTGACCATGTGAACCAGGTCTTTGTGTGTTAATCAGCTCACCAATGCAAGGATGTTTGTGTTTTCAACCAGCAACTGTTTTGTGAACAGCCACTCTTAATAAGGTCACTATCACTGTTGGTACTTCATGCATTTCAGTTCCTTCTGACCTCACTGTTTGCAGCCTTCCCACACACACACACAACTGGACAGTGCCAGTAGGACGTCATGGAGGAAGGTCAACTCAGTTCTCTTGGCTATGTTATGACCCCAAGACCAATGTGCAACCTGTGGAGGAGAGACTGGCATGGGAGTTGTAACTGATCATCTCCAACAAAGCCAGAAGTAGCCCTTCATCAGTTTCAGGCAGCCCTGAGAAATGAAAGGGACTCCCTGTGGAAGCAAAGAGAGGCAGGCAAGGCTGTTTTCAGACAAGCAAAAGGGCAGCTATTTCTAGATAGTTAAGCTTGGCCTCCTTGGCGGCTCTTCCAGTCTCAATGGCCTCTGGTTGTTACAACATCCAGGACCCACAGCTGTCTCCTTCTTCCATTGCCTTTCAGACCCTTCCTTCCTAGTTAACCTTCTCTGACTTCCACAGGCGTAAGAGTGACTGACTCAAGTGGGTGGGTGAGATTCCCCTCCCACACTGCAGAAGTGTAACTCTACCAAAAAAAAGGACTAAGACCATTGCTGCGTAAGCAGTCCACGGAGTAGATCATTTTTAATTCACAGAAATAATGAATTAGTTGCTACAATCAATAGCGGCAGGCACAAGCTCCTGGCCAAGATCCATTATCTTCTCAGGCCAATTGAGTTAATGGGAAATTTTTTATTCAACACAAAATAGCTTATCCCAGAGCTTCATCTTGGGAGGAAGAAGCCCTGGTGGCTTGCCCTTGCTTTTCTGATGAAGGACAGTCCCTTTGACAGACAGAGTGCCACTCACAAGAGCAAAACTCCCACTGGTTTCTGCCCCATTGTCTTCTTGCACACCCCTCCCACCATATTGCCCCCACCCCCAAGAAGAACAGTTCTTTTCCAGCCTGGTTTTCTATGTGCAGTACTTAAGAACTTACAAAGAGCCCTGCTGGATCAGACCAAAGGTCTATCTAGTCCAGCATTCTGTTCACACAGTGGCCAACCAGATGCCCCAATGGGAAGCCCACAAGTAGGGCATGAGGGGGCAACAGCACCCTCCAACCCATGTTCCCCAGCAACTGGTTTACAGAGGAATACTCCTCTGATACTGGAAATAGTATACATCCCACATGACCAGTAGCCTTATCCTCCTTGAATGTGGTTTCATAGATTTCATCAATCTGATAGAGTTGGCAGGGGCCTACAAGGCCATCGAGTCCAACCCCCTGCTCAATGCAGGAAACTAGAGGAGGGGTCTCCCATCCAAGTAATAACCAGCCCTGACCCTGCTTAGCTTTCCACGCTCAGACAAGCTGAGCCAGCGTGAGCCACAGGCTTGTTTGTTTATATGGGGGGAAGCATTTGAACTCGAACTCAACCCCCCCCTTCATTTCTCAAGTGGTTCAGTCCAACAAGGGCTTCACCAATAGCATAGGTCTGTTCTCGGGGCCTTGCAGCTGAATGGGCAAACTGCACCCACCGAAAATTGCTGTGCTGCGGCAGCAAAAAAACTCTGTCCATGGTGCTCGGTCTTCAATGACTATTTCGTACACACAGCCCCAGCCAGTGATAAACTTTTATGGATGAAGTCATTTATATAATGCATTTTGGTCCTCAAAAGCGGCAGTTTTACAACATTAAACTTGCACATCTGAAAGCGGCCCTCTGTCTGCTAGCACAGCAGCAAAGCTGACTGTGGGGAAACTGTGCAAGTAGGTGCCTTTGTAAATCTACCATTTCTGCACCTCCCATACAAGAGAAAAATGGAACCAGGTCTCTCCAAAGGCTCTGAAATACATCATTTCAGTTACCTTTAGTTCAAATCATAGGTCACAGAATGACAGAGGAGGGGGGCATAAAAGCCATCTACTCCACCATCCCTGCTCAATGCAGGCACTCCAGATGGCTGTCCCCCCCCTCAGCCTGTAAGTCCTACACCCAGGGAGCACCCACCCGCCCCTGCTTAACTGGTTCTATTATTGAACAGTTCTACCACCAAGGTACTTCTCTTAATGTTCAACCAAAATCTACCCTCCTGTGACTCAAACCCATTAGCCCTGCCTTGCCTTCCAGGGCAGCGGAAAACAAGCCTTTGCCGCCTTCTTCTCTGTAACAAGTGGTAAGGAAAAAGTGTCTCCCAAAGTAGCATCGGTATGGTACAGCTAGGCTGCAGATTCACACAACAGGCCACTCGCTGCTTCAGTCCAATCATCTCTTGAAGGTTTGTTTAAGGTCTTCCTCGGAGACATAGGCGGAGCCGCCTTCTACTGAGTCAGGCCTGTGGCTCACGCTGGCTCAGCTTGTCTGAGCGTGGAAAGCTAAGCAGGGTCAGGCCTGGTTATTGCTTGGATGGGAGACCCCTCCTCTAGTTCCCTGCATTGAGCAGGGGGTTGGACTCGATGGCCTTGTGGGCTCCTTCCAACTCTATGAATCTATGAAATCTAGGCCCCTTTGGTCCATCTGTCCCAGTACTGTCGACACTGACCAGCAGCAGGGGCTCTCCAGGGTTTCAGGCAGGGATGTTGAAGAGTCCTTGGTCTCGAGTCACGAGTCGAGTCACGAGTCGAGTCACGAGTCTTTGGACCCGAGTCTCGAGTCTCGAGTCCGAGTCCTTGGTCCAAAATGGTGACTCACGAGTCACGAGTCACTCCCAAAGCTGACCACGAGTCCCTATTAAAATCAATGGGGGTTTTCCCCCCTACAAAATAAGGCTACTTCAGATGTGTGGCTTAAATAAATTCTAGGCACAAGTGTGCCTTTTTATTTCAAAACTCTGCAACTGATTTTGGCAAGAACAGACCAGGCAGACAAACCCAAAATAACCAGGCAGGCAGAGGAGGCAGGGAACCCCAAAACAGGCAGGCAGAGGTCTTTGTCTTGGACAATTCAACTGTTGAACTGGTCAAGAAGAGACCAGGCAGGCAGAGGAGGCTGGGAACCCCAAACAGGCAGGCAGAGGCAGCCAAACCCAAAATGTCTGAAAGGTTGCATTTTAGGGAAATGATTTTAAAAAATAAACTTGCTGTACGTTCCTAAAACCTATCCATGTGTTGCATTTGAGGAACACGATTTTGGAACACGAGTCCTTGGTCTCGAGTCCCGAGTCAAGTCTCGAGTCCCATTAAAAATATTGGGACTTGAGACTGAGTCGAGTCAGAGGGGGGACTCAGTCCGACTCACGAGTCAAGTCCTGGAGTCCGAGTCCCCATCCCTGGTTTCAGGCAGGAGTTTTTCCAGCACTACCCAGAGATGCTGTCGGGGGTTGAACCTTGGACCTTCTGCATGCAAAGCAAGGGCTCTACCACCTAGCTACGGCCCCTGCTCAAAGCTCAGCCTGCCCACTAAGAAGAACAAAGTGGCAGAAGGTCACTGAAGGTCAGGTCTTTTCTACAGCAGTAAACTCTGGAACTCCTCCTCCTGGGTGCTCTTGGCCTTCCAACAAAGGCTGTGTTGTTTTGGAGGGATATTTGGGGGCACACACACACACACATATGCACACGTGCGTGTGCAGGTGTCCACCAAGTGTGGAAAGGCAATCCCCTTTCCCTTCCGAACTTCCCTTTCTTCTGCTGGTTTTATCTTCACTGCTCATTGTGATTTTTCTAGCATGCTGCCTTTCAAATTCTGTTTCTTTTAAATATCCTCAGCCCTCTCGATAGGCCTTCGGCACAGAAGGCGAGATGCAGGCATTTTAAAACATAAACACCAGCCTTTCTGTTTCCATCAAACAGAACATTCTCCTCATTGCAAGAAGGGATATGCTGAGAGCAAGCTTCTAATCGACAACTGCTGTTCTTGTTTTTTTAAAAAAATCTTTGAAGGGGAGTTTAAATATACATACATGAATTTGTATATATCCACAGCAATGAATATATATATAAAACGTACATATATGAAAATACAACTTTCTAGCAATTATGCATAGGCTTCAACAAAAGCGCACCAGATATCCAAATTAGTATCTATTTGAAGGTGGCGTCTATATGCCACCCGTTCACATGTTGAAAGTGGTATGAGGTCCTCAATCCGTTGTGTTATAGGAGGTGAGCGTTTATCCTTTCTAGCGTCAACTGAGGTTGCAAAGGGAGGGTTCTGGGCACTCTGGACTCCTGGACCCATTTGAAAACTGGCTTAGTGTGCCACTTTCATGGCAGCTGACAGAAACTCTCTCAACACTTGGTATGTTCTCAGTAGCTTACAGACAAAGCTTTGCCTTCTATGGCTGGAGAATTCAGGACAGACCTCACAGGGCTTTCATCTGGTTGGAGCTTCTTCTAGCCTCCTTGGTCTCCTTGTATCAGCCTTTGCCAATCTGGTGCCCTCCAGATGTGTTGGACGGCATGGCTGACTGGGGCATGCTGGGAGTTGTAGTCCAACAAACCTGGAGGGCACCAGGTGGGTGAAAAGCTGTCTCATATGCTCCTACCAGGGGCCCAGATCTGTTATCTTTGCTCAGAGCTTGGCCATATTGGACAGGCTTATATTAAATAGTTTACACTTTCCTGCTGTGGCAAATGCCACTGTAGCAGATATGGCCACGGTGGCAGTGAGCAGCCCTCCAGGTGGCAGATGGGGGCACGCGATCCACCGCTTGAGCCGTGTGGCTCGTGGGAGGGCTGGCCCTGGTCACAGACAGCACCTTTGGGAAAGGCCCAAAGACCGCGCGACTTGGCGGGGAGGCAACCAGCCCAGGCCATGCGCACCAGACGTCACCATGCATGCGTTGCATGTGTTGCGTTGCATTGCTTTGCTTTGCTTTGCTCAGGTGATGGCAGCACCACTGCTGCAGTACAACATTTGAATTTGATCAGGCAGCAGGTAGAGAAGCGAGCAGACAGCAGCAAGGTCTTGGAAGACAGAGCTGTGTGTGTGTGTGAGCGCACTCTAAACTTGCTTGCTTCCCTTTGGTAGAAGACGCTGTCCCATTGCAGTGCTGAACTCAGATTCTTCTCCTTCATCAATCATCATCATCATCATCATCATCATCATCGAGGATTTCACCAAAACAAACAAAACCATATAAAGAAAAGAAATATATATATATATATATATATACAATTTTCTTTCAGAAAATAAATCACTTACAATAGGTGTATATGAATTCTATGTCCGTAAGTATATGTAAGTATATGATAGTATAGCTATCAATAGAAACAGTTACTGTATGCATAAACTTCAGAAAAGGCAGACCAAATATCCATATATTTATCAATCCGCAGGTGGCATCTAAATTTGAATCATTTAGATTCCTCCCATTTGAATATTGGGTGGAGGTTATGGTAGTACAGATAAACCTAGCATTAAAATGCCCTTTAATATTTACTGGTGCACACATTCTTCTCAGTTCTTTACTTGCTGCATGGAACTTATCACAAGGACAACGTAAGTGGATTTTCCACACCCTTTTGACAGCTAAAACACTGGAAAGATAATGCCCACCTCCTATAACACAATGGATTGAGGTGCTGAGCTCAGATTCATTTGCTAGCCCAGTACACAGAAGGAGTGTGTGTGTGTGTGTGTGTGTGTGTGTGTGTGTGTGTGCAAATCCTGTCTGCCTTAGGCCGCAAAATGTCTTGGGCTGGCCCTTTCCTGAGAAGACAACACTTACCCCCTGATGAAGGTGAAAGTTGCAGCTTTTCTTAAAAAGGGCGAGCAATGAAAATCGACTAGGTTTGAGCCTGCAGTGAACAAATGCCCTATAAATTTGCAGTAGTGAGACATTGTCTTGCACCTAGAAAAGGAATGGAATTGGCTATAATGAATTTTACTCTTCTTACAAATTAATTGGTGGCCATATGTTGTAGTTTTGTGTCCGCACTCTTCATTTGCGTGGCAGAAGAGGGGGAAAGGTTCTCAAGCCAGTTCTTAACAAATAGCTCATCAAGCCACTAATATTGTCCCCAGGCTGCTAATTAGAGAGGCTCCTGTTCTGCTATTTCTGCTTTCACAAAAACAAGAACCCTGAACTGCTTTGCAATGAGAATGCAGAGCAACTGAACAGAGCTCCAGCTGTCATTGGGTATGCCCCCATTAAGCAGTGCCAGGTCTGTTTTAAGTAATATCCGTGAGAGCTTTAATCTGATTGCATTGGCCGCAGTTAACGTTCTGTGGCTCACAGGTTACAAATCCACCCGATGCCACCCAGGAATGAAAGAGATGAAAAAGGCATTCAAAACGCTCTCTTGAAGAACAGGCCAATTATCTCAGTCCCCATTTTTGACTCTGGAATTGAATCAGCGAAAACGCTCAGGCCGATGGTAGCAATTCTGTTTTAAAATACTGCTCAGGTATTTCAGCCTCCCATGGGCTTATTTTTAACATATTAAAGAATCACTCTGAACAAAACACACTGATCATGCATTTTACAAAGAAAATTCCTCCATGCAGGCCCCAGACAATCTCTCAAACCAAAACAACTCCATTGTTCACTCTTGCAACAAGTTCCAATCAGCAGCTCCTAAAACAAGTTCCAATCAGTAGCTCTGAAATGTTTAGCTGTAAGCTTCAAACTGAGTCACGAGATGGTCTGGAGAAGTCAGCATTTGGTCCTGTTGATAAAAGGCACAATAGCGCCTTTATACTTCAGGTGGATAGGTCAAAAAACACTCTACTATGTGAGTGCCTGAACTGTCTAACTCAGTGTTCTCCAACCTTGGGTCCCCAGATGTTTTTGGCCTACAACTCCCAGCATGCCCCAGCCAGCATTGCTGGGAGTTGTAGGCCAAAAACATCTGGGGACCCAAGGTTGGAGAACACTGGTCTAACTGTTAATAAAATGAAAACAATTTGCTCAAACCTTCCAGAACTCAACAAGGAAGTATGTATATCCCAAGTGCCACAAGCCTGACTAGATGTCAGACAGATTTGCTGGGGAATGATAAGGATAACAGTCTAAAGCAGCATCCTCCAACTTGGTGCACTCCAGATCCCATCATTCCCAGCCAGCATGACCATGGGGAAGCCTGGTTTAAAAAATGCCCCCTCTTGAGCCAGTATCTGCTCTTTGTAACCACCAATTTTGCATCCCACTCTCGTAACATGCCTTCTTTTTGCCTTCTTTCTTTACCCTATGAAATGCATCCCAAAATGGGAGAGTGTTGCAGGGGTCTTCTGTGGCGTAACCCCACAATTCAGTTCCCTGGTGTATGTTTGCCTTAGTATGTTTAGTAAGTATAGAATGTTGAACTGAGTGGGTGTGGTTTGTGATGTCTTGGAAAGGGTGGGGGGAGGAGTATATAAGGAGGGTTTGAGTGAGGTCAGAGTTAGTGAGAGTTGAGTGTGTTGGGTCGTTGTCTTTTCCTTCTTACAGTTATGTGTGTCTTCTCTGTCAGGAGTTTTAAGAGGAATCAGTGATTGTATGAGGAGTGAGAGTATTTGGAGTTATAGGGACTTAGGTTAATTACAAAGTGTATGGTGTAGGCAGGTTTAAAGTTATTTTCTGGAACTAAGATTTTGAGAGTTAAAATAAACTTATTTTTATTTTGTTTGCTACCCAAATCCTACGTGTCAGCTTGGCGTTATTAACCTGCATTACTGTTAAATCTACACACACACCTTTGTACCCACAGTATCATAGATTTAAAATAGAGCCTTAATAACCAGTATTAATCTTTTCCCTCATTGGTAGGGGAAAGGTTTCATTTGACCCTCCCCCCAGGTTTTTAAGTGTTGGTGCTTAGCCTGAGAAGGGTTTATGCGTCGGGTCCTAAAGTGTAAGGACGGTGTCATCGCATCTTTCTCTTCTTATTTTTTGTGAAATTCCATTGTGCTGAGCTATGACTGTGACGGTCTCGGCTCAAATCCCTGCTCAGCCGACTCCTCACACTGGGTGACATGGGGCCAATTCTCGTGGCATTCCTACCTTGCAATGTTGTTGTATGGATAAGAGGGGGCAGCGTTGTGCACTGCTCTGAGCTCCTTAGAGGAAGAGCAGGATAAAATTGTTGTTGTTGTTGTTGTTGTTGTTGTAAGAGTGACTTGTTTAAGATGACCTCATGTATTCATGGTTAAGACAACACTTGAGAGTTGAGACCCAGAATATCCCACTCTTAGTGATCATGTACCCTATATCCATGAACTTCTACAACTGGGGTGCAAAACCTCAGGCCTGGGGGCCAAATCCAACCCTCTAGGGGTCCCCAGAATGCCCCCCCTTCTAACAAGCTGAAACACCTCTCCTGAGGCTTAGTTACCAGCCGCAAGAGCTTTAAGCTAAAATATGTTGGGGGGCTGTATTTTTGGACCATTGGCCCCACCCCTTTTGCCTTCAGCCCCGCCCACCACTGGAATGCACCCCCCCAGAGCTCCTCTGAAATGGAATTTGGCCCTCAAGCTGGAAGAGGTTTTGCACCCCTGCTTTTCAAGGAGGCTGAGCAAACCAGCCCGGCTAGATCATAGGCTTACTTGCCTTTGGTTTACGACCAAGTACCACGTTCATCTTTCCGCTCTGTCTTGTTGCAGCTTAACCCCCTGCCCTTCTCTTGGTTCATTCTCCATGTCAACAGACAGGAGACTGCTACTCCCATTCCCCCCATAAAACAACAACACTGACCTTTATTTTCGTCATGCTGATTTTTATAGTAGACATCCCACATTAGAGAGAGACAGACCACACACACACACACACACACACACACACACACACACAATCCTGGCTGTAAAGGACTTGCTGTGTGAACATGACAAAACAGTCCCATGCCTGGGGGGGGGGGGTGTCAACCAAAAAGGAACCACCTTGCCCGAGTTCAAGCCAATAGCCAGGAGACTAGAGGTCTTGAGCGAGGCCTTCCAATTCAGTAAAAAACAGGCCTGTGGCTCACGCTGGCTCAGCTGGTCTGAGCGTGGAAAGCTAAGCAGGGTCAGGCCTGGTGATTACTTGGATGGGAGACCCCCCTCCTCTAGTTTCCTGCATTGAGCAGGGGGTTGGACTCCATGGCCTTGTAGGCCCCTTCCAACTCTATGATCCATGAAATCTATGAAATCTAATTGGTCCACCCACACAAAAATATTTGGTCCATTCTCAAAATCCGCTCTCCCCTGGCTTAACCTCACTTTCACCCTTCCTGCCTCACTAAACACTCTTACAGGATGGAATAATATCTGGAATCTAAAAGCAGTGTCCGATACATTGCTTGCAATCAAAAGATTTAGCTTTCCCAAGCTTACTCAGCCACATCACTAATTTGGAATTAGCAGAATCCAGGCATTATCGGAATTGTCTGTTCTCAGGGACATCTGGCACCCATTAGCAACGGCGCATTTAATGTACTCGTCATCCGTCTTCAGATCTGATTCAATTGCTTGGATAATGTTATTAATATTTTTTTTTCATAAAAGGATTTATCTATTAACCTTTGCTGACTTAGTCCTGCCTTCAAGACTACCACACACAAAGCACAACGGGAAACCACTATAAATTCCATCATGGCAGAGCCAGGGCAGGTATGTGACACAGTGCCCGAGCCTGGCATGTTGTCTTCAAGTGCCCTGACAGGTGTCTCTTCAGCTACAGAAGCCCAGCAAGATATAGTGTTTACTCTCAGTCAGTCATGTGTGCCAAAGGGACTAGAGCTGATACAGCTAATACCTTGGATTACAAGTAACTTGGTCTGAGAGTGTTTTGCAAGCAAATCCCGCACTCAGACACATATTTTTAATTACAGTGCTCTATCAGCACATTGCACTCACATTGAGCAGCAAAACATGCCCTGAGCCGGGTGGTGGCAATTTGGCCTCAATTTTTACTACAATCCATACTACTAGCTAGCTAGGTGATGGGACGTGCTCAATGTCAGGGTGACAAGTCCCCCCCTCTGATGTGGATGGGAGAAAGTGGACAGGAGCATCAGGCTAGGCAACCCATGCCTAATAATATACACAACAACAAAACGCTGTTTTAAATATACAAACTGGATTATTGTTTGAGAGCGTTTGCAAGACAGCTATTTAAATATTATTTATATTTTTTACTTGTTGACGTCTCCATTTGTGTAATAAAAATTCTTACGAATTTTTGATATAAGAGTGTTTTGGATTACAAACACGTTTCCGGAACGAATTATGCTCTCAATCCAAGGCATGACTGTAAGTGATTTTCAGCTTTATTTTTACTTGCCTGCACACTCAGATCCATCAGTGCATTTCTGATACCTCTGCAGTCATCATGAGAGCTAGAAACCTACTTTGGAAAAAGCAGAGATCTTCATATATCTAACGAAGAAGCTTCTCTATTTGAAATGTTTGTGCACTCAGAGAGATTAGTCATGACAAGGCAAATTACAAAGTAGTCATTTCTTAATGCAAAGCAAGATTTGAAGTAAAAATGGGTGGCTTGGAGCAGATGTAGTGGGCATTGGAGTATCAGTGATAAGGCTGTCCATGGCTATTAGTCATAACGGCTCTGTATGATCTCCAGTATCCAGGGCAATGTGCTTCCCAATACCAGCTGCTGAGGAACATGGACGGGAAGGTGCTTTTGCAGTCATGTCCTGCTTGTGGTTTTCCCCGCAAGCAGCTGGTTGGCCACTGTGTGAACAGAATACTGGACTAGATGGACCCTTGGTCTGATCCTGCAGGGCTCTTCTTTCATTCTTATGGAGCCCATTTAAAAAATAAAACTGAAATTGCTGTGTAGTAAAAACAAAACAAAGCAAAAACAAAAACAACCCCCCCCCCCAAAAAAACCCTGACTTTATGGCTATGGTCATTCATAGCATCTGAACCAATTCACATATTTCCAGAGGGAAAACAGATTTAAAGTCTGCAGGCCTCTGAAATTATTTCACTTGCCCCATTAGTGGAAAGGGAGGTTTCATTTAAGGGAAGGACCACAGTTCGGGGGTAGAAACTAATTGTTGTAAACCGCCCAGAGAGCTTCGGTTTAATCCTCAGCATCTCCAGTTAGAAGAAATGCTGGGTTCCAGGTTTAATCCCCTGCATCTTTGCCTGAGTCCCTGGGGAGGTGTTGCCCATCAGTGTAGACAAAATTGGGTTAGATGGACTATGTCGTCTGACCTGGTAGAAGGAGAATCATTATGTTCCTCCTGTACGCTCATTAGAGGAGGAATGTTCACTCAACGCTACATTATGCTGTCTGATTTGGAGTTAAGCCAGTGTAAAACAGTCATATCTTAAGATAAAAGAAGGTGACCTCTGCAAACTGGTACCAGTTTCAGTTCCACCTTTAGTGGGGTCAAATGGAGTTAACATCCAACGTAGCCAGTTATACTGGTCGGTTTGGAATTACGTACACCATTCAGCAAGACATATTATTTGTTTTATGAATGTTGCCTTTCAGGTAAATATTGGGCCTGGAGAGCGTGTTTGGGGGTTTCCACCTCCAAAAGGATGGATGGTCCATCCAAGTTGAAGGCAGAACATACTAATCATCATGCCACCTTTACTCTGTGCAGTCAGGGGGTTATTGGTTGACAGGTTGAGAGAATCCCTCCTTCGGCCTTAGGGAGGAATTCCATTTTGGAAATCTTGGGGGGGGGGTGCATTCCAGTGGTGGGCGGAGCTGAAGGCAAGTGGGGTGGGGCCAAAGGGAAAGGGGCGGGGCCAGACATAGCAGCACATTTTAAGCTTAAAGCTCTTACTGCCGGTAGCTAAGCCTTAGGAGAGCCATTTCAACATTTTTAAATGGGGGGGGCCTGCACAAACTCTGGGAAACCACCAAATGTTCAGTAGTTGGGGGGAAAGGGGTGGCGCCATCTGGAGGACCCCAGGCCTGAGGTTTTGCACCCCTGTTTCACATGTTCTACCCCTCGTGAGGTCACTTCCTCAGCCCTTTGGACTAATCTCCCTCCTGGTTACATGAATGAATTGGTCTGGTCTGCCTTAGCCAGCGTGCAGATGTAAAAGTTACACCCGTCCTTCGGAGGCTTCAGGTTCTATTACCCAAGGCGGTTATTCCCGGGTGTTCTTTCGGAGTGAGGCAGATGGAAGCAGAGATGGCAAACAATTTGCCCCAAGTGAAGGGCGGCAGCTGGCCACCTCGGTCCTCGGGGCTCAGATCTCAGCTCAGGAGTTCTGTGCACCGGCCACAAACGGAGAGGTGATAAACAAGCACTGGGAAAAGAAACCCATTCCAGAGGTTTTCAAGAGCAATGATTCTTCTGCCATCTGTTCCCACCTGCTCCAGTCCGTCATCCACTACTACAACAACAAAGAGAGTACATAAGGGTTACCGAGGGCTGATTCCCAAAGATATCGACAGCTGACTTTGAGGAAGGAGCAGTCAATCAATACAGTACATCTTACAGAAGGGACCCTTTTGAGATGTTCCTCCATGCTGAACAACCAGACACATGAAAGAGCTTTTGCCACAGCCGACAGCTCGAATTGATCACTGCGACAGTTAACCAAATTTGCATTCCTGTGGGTGGCAACTTCACTCTGCACTCTTATTTCCATTCTGTAACAGATGATACCACAGGGTGAGCAACAAGTCAAACTCATGCTGACTTCAAGCACGCAGAGGCACACACACACACACACACACACACACACCACCACCACCACCACCACCAGATTACTGATACATGAATTTAAGGGTAGGCAACCCTTTTTGGGCCCGTGGGCACATTTGGCAATTTGAAAAAAACTCTCCTGGGCACCACCAGAAAATGGCTGCCATGGGAAACATGGCTTACCAGACAGAAATGACACGAGTCCCTTATTCTTTTCCTTCCTTTTCCTTGGTGGCTGGGTGTACTGCAGGAGAAAGCATCGGCCTGCAGCCGCCCACCATATTCATTTCCCAAGAATGTCTCTGAGCCACACGTGTGCCCCAGAAGCATTTGTGGGAGATGAAGGTGGCAGAAACTGGAAGCCCTCACTCTGCTTTGAGGAGATGCCCAGCTGCCAATAAGAAAATGTGTTTTTGTTTTTGTTTTTAAGGGAGGCATGGGCACCAAGAAAGGTGTCCTATGGTGCACTGGATCCCTGATCTACGTGAAATGTTTTGAAATGGCTATTTTAATGGTTTGGTTTTCTTGGGATGTTTTTGTCTTATGTATGTAAGCTGCCTTGGAAGGGCTTTGCCAAGAAAGGCAACATGGAGAATAGGGTGGCTGAGAGAGAGAGGAAAGGAGGTGTGCTCCCACCAACACTTTTGGCTCTGCCCCCCCCCGAAACTGCCAGCATGCAGCCCCCCCAACAGGAGAAAACAGGCCCCCACCCGCATAACTGTTCTGCAGTGTCACCTGCATGTATCTTAAGGCTGAAATGCAACAATTACACATGCACTGTGTCTCACTGTTTTGCAAACTTTTTAAAAAAAATTCTTCTTATCAGTGCAACAACAGGTACTGTCTTTACAACACCTTGTCTGAAATTCAGTACAACCACAAGTGGCTTGTGCGGAGGGATACTCTCAATAAAATTCAATTTCACCAGCCACATTTTTCACCTGCAAGTGGTCAGTTGGCCATCACAGCTCTGGGTCCTTAAGCCAAAGTATCTCCACCGAACCAAGAAAAACAAATGCCAAGCAAGGTGAGCTGGAACAAACCAGACGACAAAATCTAGCAGCTGGCTGCCCCTGGATCCATCCTGGAAGTGCTTTGCATGCCAAAGTGTGCTTAACAGTGGCCAGGCTGGCTGGGGATGATGGCAGCTGCAGTCCAACATCTGTAAGGCACCGTATTGGGGAAGACTGGCTTAATGCAATGGGAAGTGCCCAGTGCTGCACAACCGCTAACAAAAGTGACACCAGGCAATGCCAGTAGCGCTTGCTGGCACAACAGTTTTTCAAGGGAAACTGAAAACTGTGTTGTGCTAGAAACGGTTTACATCAGCGCAATGGCGTTTACATTAGCGCAGTGATCTCCAACCTTGGGTCCACAGATGTTTTTGGCCTACAACTCCCAGCATGCCCCAGCCAGCATAGCTGGCTGGGGCATGCTGGGAGTTGTAGGCCAAAAGCATCTGGAGACCCAAGGTTGAAGAACACTGCATTAGCGGCAGTGCAGTGTTGGGTGGTACGCAATGCTTTTTTTCCTTATTTTTGTCAGGTGTTGGAGCAGTTGGTATCACCCTGCAACAAGTCACGAGGCACTACTCTCCACTGATTAGGTCCAAGCACATTCTGGAAGTTTAGAGCGTGCTTCTATTACCATGATCCCACACTGTGCAAATCCTGTATTGTCATGTTAATATAGTAACAAAGCATTCCAAAAATGCAGATGCATCTCCGGGCTATTGTTCCTGCATCACGACCCAGTTCCGACCAGAACTAATTCCGTTGCATCTCAGGGCACAGATCAGAAGAAGTACGTACCTGCACATATCACATTTGAGAACAAAGCTATTTGGGAGTCTAAAGAGCTGCCCCTGCTGCTTAGCAAACATTCCCCTGACTTGAAGTGGCACCAATTGTTTCCTGAACCTCTTTGTGCAAACTTTAGAGACAGCTGATGACTTCCAGGGCTGGATTTGTCTTTAACTTTTTAAGACAAGCCTCTGCTCCATTTGAATTTAATCAAGTAAACATACCTGGGGGGCGGGGGAGAATAGGATTTGGAGTACTTTGATAAAATGGATGGGGGCCACTATAAGTAATTTTCAAAATGGGCATAATTAAATGCAAACCCTTTTTTTTACCAAAAGAGAGAGGAGGAGAAGAAAATCTGCCCTGTGAATCGCTGAACAATTAACACGGTTTGCAGTTACATTGACTTGATTGCAGGCAATATGCTGGACTTTTCTCTCTCTTTTTTGCTTGCTTAGTCATTCTGAACTGGAGTTTTAACCATTGCTGTGAAGCAGAAGTCATGCCAATTGGTAGAGAAGCCAACCAAGTTTGCCACACTAGTTCTGCCTTTCCTTCCATCTGCGCCTAAAGTGTCCCATCAATTTTGGCCTGGCACGCTAAGTCTTTTAATGTGAAAGACCCCGTTCCCTGCACCCCGTGACAGCTTTAAAAGCTCCTGCTGTAATCTCTTGCTGGCCTTCAAAAACACTGTGTGAGCCACAGCAAGCTGATCAGCAAAAGGGAAAGAAATGGCTTCCACTGGGCTTGGTCACCAGTTGAACACCAGTTAGGCTGCAATGCTGAGGTCCGTCACTAGTTCCCACTTCCTTGTTTGCACAAAAAGTTCAATCGTTAAACTAAATAAGGAACTAAAGCAATCTTCCCCCAACCTGGTTCTCTCTGGGTGTGTTGGACTACAACTTCCCATCACTCCCAGCCAGCATAGAATTATGGGAGTTGCAGTCCAACATATCTGGAGGGCACCAGACTGGAAAGGCTGAACTAAAGTTTATATGCCCCTTGCACCCCCGAAACAAGCTTTGGACTTCCCCATGCTGTGGAGGAGAAAGAGAGAGCTTATTTCTCCCAGGAGCCCCTTTGCAAGTAATTGGCAGAACCTGAAACCAAGCCAGCTCACAACGCTTCTCTCCTCCCCAGCAATGGCCGAGAGAGAAAAAGCAGCAGATGGCAGCACGTCTCAGCAACTGCACCTCTGAGAGGTGGGAACTGAAGTGCCAGGAGATATTCAGTGCAGCAGCGTCAGCAGGGAAAGGTGGCTGATGCAGCTTCTCTGGAGATCATCTGTGCCAGAAGACTAAAGAGGTGGGTACACAAAAGAGAGATGGCTTTGTAGTGCGAAACATGGACTATCTATAAACGTCATTTCCACCTCCTTGAAAGATTTCATCAACGCTGCCTCCGGAAAATCCTGCGAATTACTTGGGAAGATAGGCGAACAAATGTCAGTGTACTGGAAGAAGCAAAGACTACTAGCATTGAAAAAATGATCCTTCAACTGCCAACTTCAGTGGACCGGTCATGTTGTTCGAATGCCTGACTGCCGTCTCCCAAAGCAGCTACCTTACTTTATTCCCAACTCAAGGATGGAAAGCGGAATATCGGTGGTCAGTATAAGAGGTTTAACTATGTTCTTAAAGCAAATCTAAAAAACATGCAATATAAACACTGAGAACTGGGAAGCTCTGGCCCATGAACGCTCTAGCTGGAGGTTGGGCTTTCACAAAGGTTCCATGGACTTTGTTTGAAGAAGCCAGAGTGCAAAGTGAAAGGAAGAAACATGCTAAGCGAAAAGCACATCAAACGAATCCTTTACAGGACCATCTTCTTTCTGGTAACCTGTGTCCTCACTGTGGGAAGCTGTGTGGATCTAGAATTGGCCTCCGCAGTCACTTATGGACCCAGCGCTAGAGTCTACACATTTTTTTTAGAATTTCCTCATTTTAAAAATTTCTTTTTTGTAATTTTATCCTGGAAGACAATCTTACTCAGTCTCAAGTGATCGCCTATGTGTGTGTGCATGCATCTCCCCAGGCAGGAAAGGCTGCCCGGCTTGATGCATATGGAACCACAGAATATCCAAGAGCACCCACCGGGCCAGTGGCTTCCACACTGTGCTCCAGAAAAAGCTGGGAGGTTCCTCCATCAGAATATCAGTGATGGTAGGGAAGCCGCCGCCTCCTCCTCACTACCATCTTCCCAGCAAGATAAACTGCAGGGAACTGCTGAGTGGCCTCTAGAGCATGCTCAAAGTACACAGGGTGACTGCAAGGTAGCGTGGGACATGAAAGGAGGGTGTGCCCTCGGGTACCCACAGTTCCACTTGCCACACTCGCTGGGTGAGCGCCCCCTGCCCATCCCAGCGAGTGTGAGGAGCCCCATCTCCCATCCAGCTGGAGAGGAAGAGGTCTTATCATCCCCACCGCTGCACCACACCCTATAGGAGCTTGGGGCGTCCCTGAAGGTCAGCACGAAGGATTGCCACAGTAGCCGCCTGCCCCAACCCAAGCCTGGGTCTGGGAAAGAGGGCAGGACAGGTGGCAGACCCGGTCTCCGTTCTGTGTTTTGGAGCTGCAGTGCAAGGTTGGGGGCAAGGCCCGGCCACTTGAGGCGAGGGGCGGGGCCAAAGGAACGCCGGAAGCTGCCTTATGCCGAGTCAGATCCTTGGTCCAGCTAGCCCAGTATGGTCAACATTGAACGGCAGCAGCTCTCCGGGGTTTCAGGCAGACATTTCTCCAGATGCTGCCGGAGATCGAACCTGGGGCTCTGCCACTGAGCTACACCCCAACCCCCAACCCCCATGATTGAGGAGG
The DNA here is from genome assembly GCA_021292165.1 of Shinisaurus crocodilurus. Taxonomy (NCBI): domain Eukaryota; kingdom Metazoa; phylum Chordata; class Lepidosauria; order Squamata; family Shinisauridae; genus Shinisaurus; species Shinisaurus crocodilurus. The sequence continues at coordinate 4,381,677 of CM037883.1, forward strand.
TACAAGGAATGCTTATCAAATTTGCAGATGACACAAAGTTGGGTGGAACAGCTAATACTCTGGAAGACAGAAACAAAATTCAAAGTGAACTCGATAGGCTGGAGCCCTGGGCCGGAAACAACAGAATGAAATTTAATAGGGATAAATGCCAAGTGCTGCACCTAGGGAGAGGAAACCAAATGCAGAGTTACAGAATGGGGGACACTTGGCTCAACAATACCACAAGTGAGAAGGATCTTGGGATTGTGGTAGATCACAAACTGAATATGAGCCAGCAAATGCGGATGTGGCTGCAAAGAAGGCAAAGTACTATTTTGGGGCTGCATTAATAGAAGTATATAGCTTCCAAAATCATGGGAAGTGATCATTCCCCTTTACTCAGCACTGGTTAGGCCTCATCTTGAGTACTGCGTCCAGTTCTGGGCACCACACTTTAAGAAGGGCGTAGACAAACTGGAGAGGAGGGCAACAAGGATGATAAAGGGACTGGAAACAAGGCCCTATGAGGAGAGACTGAAAGAACTGGGCATGTTTAGCCTTCAGAAGAGGAGACTGAGGGGAGATATGATAGCGCTCTTCCAGTACTTGAAGGGTTGTCACACAGAGGAGGGCCAGGATCTCTTCTCGATCATCCCAGTTTGCAGGACACGGAATAATGGGCTCAAGTTACAGGAACCTAGATTCCACCTAAACATCAGGAAAAATTTCCTGACTGTCAGTGCAATAAGACAATATGGAATCAACTACCTAGGGAGGTGGTGGGCTCTCCCAATCTGGAGGCATTCAATGTGCAGCTGGACAGACATCTGTCAGGGATGCTTTGACCTGGATTCCTGCATTGAGCAGGGGGTTGGACTCGATGGCCTGGTAGGCCCCTTCCAACTCTACTTTTCTATGATTCTATGATTCTATAACTGCAAGTTTTTGATTGCCCACCAAGGCCATATTCCCCAATGAGCCTTGATTAATGGATCGAAGCATGAGAAGCCTAACTGGCACGTCATTAAGAGGGTTCCATTCAGCGCCCTGGCAAGGGACCCCCTAACACAGGCCTGCAGCAATGTTCCTTCCAGGCCAAGGGAAGAGGAGGGAGGGAGGCGCCTGGGCTGACCTTAACGGGGCAGTGCTCAGTTAATTTGGTGTGCTAGAATGCAGCGTAGAGGCCAGCCAAAATTTATGGGGGGGCAGTGCCCTCAAATACGCTCCAGGACCCTGTAGGGATTCCTTGACAGACATGCTATGTCCAAATTATTATTCCCTGAAGGCAAATAGTTTGAAAGCCAGGGCACTCATCCAGATCAACTGACTCTGCATACCTCTTGACAGAGGCATGCCAGAGAGCAGCTTTGTTTCTGTGTCAGTGACACTGGTACCCTGCTCTTCCTCCCAAAGGTGTTCGTGGTGACACACGTGGGACAGCGACCGCGTTCTATTTTCACGACACCGTGAGGAAGGTTAGCCTTGAAAGATGGAGTAACTCAGCTGACCCCATCTTGGTGCCCTGCCCTCCAGATGTGTTGGACTAAAATGGTCATAATATCCCTGCCGGCTATGCTTCCCGGGGATTATGGGAATTGTAGTCCAACCCTTGGGGGCTATGGGGATTGTAGTCCAACACATCTAGAGGGCTCCAGCTTGGGGAAGGCTGGATTAACTTGTCTGAATTCATACACTAGGGTTTGTGATGGGAGTGGTGGGATTTGAACACAGTTCTCCCCAGTCCAACACTCTCCCCACTGAACCACACTCTCCAGTTTACCCTGGGTGTTAGGGCCAAACTATATGGGATGCCCTCTTCAAACTGCTTTCCACCCATCACAGAAAGAGAAATGATTCTGCTGAGCAAAAGTGGGGGGGGGGGGAAAGCAGCTTGAAGGTGAGGCTGAGTCAGGAAGAAGTGACGTACTTCCAGTGGCACCATCACAGAAGGCAGCAGTGGCATTGCCAGGGCAGGCCTTTGGGGAAGACGTAGGAAGCTGCCTTATTATACTGAGTCAGACCCTTAGTCCAGTTGGTCCAGTACTGTTGACACTGATTGGCAGCAATGGGGTTTCAGGCAGGATTCTTGCCAAGCCCTACGTGGGGATCGAACCTGGGTCCTTCTGCATGCAAAGCAGCTGCTCTCTCACACGGAGCTCTGGTCCCTCCCTGTAGTAGCACCTGGTATTCCAAGGTGGTCACCCATCCAGGTACTAACCAGGCCCAACCCTGCTTAGCTTCCAAGATCAGTTCAGATCGGGCTGTTCAGGGCTGTTCAGATCCAGGGCCCCACTCAGCAGAATGAGCAGGGCAGGCCCCAAACACAGCAGGGCAATCACATTTTGAATGAAGCAAGGTAGCACACTTTACCATCGATAGAGGAGGAGGTGACAGTTGAGTCCAGAATCTAAAATTACAGTATTTTTCCATGTATAAGACTATACTTTTTCCTAAAATCGCTAGACTAAAAATTGAGGGTCGTCTTATACATGGAAGTAAGCCAAGGAGAGAACCGTGCGGTTGCAAAACTGCCCAGTGGGGGGCGTCTTATACATGGGGGCGTCTTATAGACGGAAAAATACGGTACTTACCTGCACCACTGGTGGGTGCAACAAGGCTTGCTAAAATGCTGATCCTCGGGGGGGGGGGGGAGGTGCCATTTGGACTCCAGGCAGTAAAGGGTCTTGGGCCAGCATCATTTTGATCAGAAGATGGCAGGCAGGGGGAAGGTCAAGCCAACCCTCCCTTGGCCACTCCGAGACTGACTACAGCTTCCAAGACTGCTTTTCATTGAAAAACAAATTATACCATAAAACGGTTCGTTAGTATTTAAGGTGCCACAAGACTCTTTGTTGTTGGGAGAAAGAATCACGGCGCCATGGATCATTGTGCAATTTGAACCGCTCTGTGTGTCTGTTCATCTCTTCCATTAATTCATTCACTCTAGATAAAAGTTTGGAAGAAAAAAGAATAGTCCACCACCACCAGTCACGACTGCTGACACACGAACGGGTTTTGTGCACTGCCAGGTCACACCCGGTCACTGCGGCTCTGGTTGACACCGCAGCATTCACTCAGCCAGACTCATGACACCACCACACAGCAGCACAAGTGGCAGTGCCACATTAATCCAGCAGCTGTCCCTGCGTTCTGATCTCTGTGGGCAACACTCCCCTCCGATATATATCTGCCTGGACCCTAAGATTGTCTTCAGAGGCCCTTCTCTGGGTGCCCCCACCAAATGAAGTGAGGTGGGTGGCTACTAAGGACAGGGCCTTTTCTGCTGTGGCACCCAGGTTGTGGAATGAGCCTCCCAGAGAGGCTTATCTAGCGCCTACTTTGTAGCCTTTTCGGTGCCAGGTGAAGACCTTCTTATTTTCCCAGGCATTTTAGTCCTCTGGTTTCTGTTGTTTTTAAGTCTGTTATTTATTTTTAAATCTTCACACTGTTGCCAGTTTTTATTTTGGTTTTATATTGTAGTTTTAAACTTTTAAAAAGTTTTTCTATCATGTTTTATCGTGCCTTTTTCGACGGTTTTAACTGCTGTGAAACGCCCAGAGAGTTGCGGCCATTGGGTGGTATAGAAATGTAATAAACAACCAAATAAAATAAACAGCTCTTTACACTCGGCCAACTCACAGAGTGACAAATGGGGAAGATTTTGTGCAGAATCCACCTGCTTTCCAGCAGCCACCCCTGTTGCATACCGCAAGAATCGATAAAGCGACTGACATCTATACGGCTTATTCTGTACTGACACAGCAGTGATCCTGTATTCAGCTGTGGAAGAGACCCAAACTCACCTACAGTGCAGAATTAATGGATTCTGCTGACACAGGATATGGTGATGCCCACTGGTTTGGATGGCTTTAACACGGGGGATCTGACAAATACACAGAGGAGATGTCAAGCAATGGCTACTGGCCTTCATAGCTAGATTATTAAACCTCCATGACCCAGTGCAGTCTGCCTCTGGAAGCCAGACCCTTGGGACATGCAGGGGTTCGCTTTTACTTTCATGCCATTCTTGCTGGCTTCCTAGAGGCATCCAACTGGGGAAGAAGGCCTGTGGCTCTCGCTGGCTCCGCTTGTCTGAGTGCGGAAAGCTAAGCAGGGTCAGGCCTGGTGATTACTTGGATGGGAGACCCCTCCTCTAGTTTCCTGCATTGAGCAGGGGGTTCGACTCGATCGCCTTGTAGGCCCCTTCCAACTCTATGATCTATGAATAAACCTTTCAGCCTGATCAAGCCGGCCTCTTTTTGTGGCTCTTATACAGTTGCAGATGCTTCATGTCTCTGATATATTTGCTGGCAACGAGCATTTCTGGAGAGAGCACACTGCAGAAAGAACTGGGGACTCACCTGAAATTGCTACTGCCAGCCAGGCTGATGCGATTCAGCAAAGACCCTGGGCTTTCAAAGTGAAAGGTTTCATATTCCGGCCCAGTAATGCAAGGAATGGCAATTCATCCGGGACAAAGGGGCGTTTGCTTCTGCAGAAGCAAGGATGCAGCAGTATACAAAAATTACAAGAAGGCTGGCAAAAAAAGAAAGCGTTTGCCTAAACACACACACCATGAAATAAACTTGAGGCTATGCTTGCAGTTGCAAGCCTCGTTTATCATGTAACTCGATCCCTCAGGATTTCTCACCAACCCCATCACAAGGCTTACAAAACATGTTACACACGCAGTAAAAGATCTGTAACTGAGCAGTTCACATTAGAATTGAGCCAACCCCCAGTTTCAGAGGTTCTGGGGCAGAATTCCCCTTGAACCAGACCCTGTGGCAGACCCAGATGCCAACCCTGCCCCCATATCCACTCTGGCAATGCTATGACAGGACCTATTCATGTCACCCACCATATCAGGGGTCCAAACACTTGCTTGTCTTCCAAAGGGATATGTGCCTTCATGTGCCACTCGTGCCCCAGCGATGCCCAACCACATTCTACACGGGACAACAAGCCAGTCTTCTGCCCAGAAGAATAAATGGATATACAAGTCTGACATCAGGGATGGCAATGTTCAATGGCGGGACATTTCAACCTCCCGGGACACTCTGGCCGGGCTCGCACGTCACTTTAAACCCACAGAGGTTCCGAAACCTCTGTGGGTGCAACGTTGCCCCAGGCCCCGGCAGTACCCGACTAATGGGCAGGCACAGTGGGGGTCTGGAGGCCCCGCCTCTCCCCTCAGTCCCCCGGCTGGTATCCCAGGGAGCACTGAGGGGAGACGGGTGGGGATGATGACAGACGCCGAAAAGTGCCCAAGTGGCACTTTTGGGCAGCCGTCAGAGGCTTCTGGCCCTTGTTCGGCAGGGTTGTGTCCCCGCCAAGCAAGGGCAATGAGCCCCACCCGACTGCCCCCCTCATCCCCCCCCCCAGGACCCCACTCACTGCTGCCGTCCTCCACCGCAGACGTCTGCTGCCGCTGTCCATCGCCGCCACATGGCTCTCATCCTCCTTGCCGGGGCAGGGTGAGGAGAAGCCGCATCGGCATTGGTTGGACCCGGCCTTGTGCAGCAGGGACTGCTGACGTGGTGGCAGCTCAGCCTCCCTGGCTCGCCCCCTTCTCCCATGAGAAAAGCAGGGGTGAACCGGGGAGGGGGAGCCACCACCGCCGCACCAGCGGTCCCACACCGGGCCGGGTTCAACTCAGCCTTACAAGGAGGAACCGCCTGTCCTGGCTGGTTTGGTGGCAGCGTTGAGGCCTGGACCAAGGCCCAGACACAGCCTCTGAACTGGCCAGGACAGGCAGCGACACGGCACAGGGGCAGAGGACCTGGCTCCTGGCCGGATCCTGTACCCCCGTGCCACAGAGCCTCTTATCCAAGGGCCCGCTGTGCCGGCATCCCTCTCCAGGAACGCTGGCACCACACGGGTCCTTCCCGCACCTCCTTTCCCTCCCACCTGCCGTGCCAATCAACCCACCGGTCGATCGGCGTGGCAACTGGGAGGTACAGGCAGATCCCATAGTGGAAGCAAGAGGCCTGTTAAAAGTTTAAAAATAGTCCCCCAATCCCATTGGTTAGTGGTGCCTGTGAGCGCCACTAGCCAGCGTGGGGGGGGGGCAGAAGGGGGATTATCTCTGCCAGGCTCGCGCATGCGCACAGGCCTAGCAGAGCGCATAAGGCCCCTCCCTTGCCACTGAGGGGAGCGGCCACATCAATACAGCCTGGCCTTGTGAGGGACTGCCAACGTGGCCCCACCTCACCCAACCCTGGCAGGTGACCGCGGATCGCTGCGGCGGAGGGCAGCAGCAGTGAGTGGGGCCCTGGGGGGAGGTGGAATGAGTGGGGGGGCCAGCCAGGGGGTGAAGCTGACGACAGCCGGCCAAGTGCCACTTGGGCGCTTGGCCAGCTGTCATCGGCCAGAGCCTCTTGCCCAGAGCGGCAGCCCTTTTTGCTGCTCTGGGCAAGGAACTCTGTGCCTTTTTGGCTAGCGAGTACGAGTAGGTTGGCTTGTTGTCCGGGTTCGGACAAGGGTTTCCTTAACCCTACTGCAAACCATGGCATAGCAGGGGGGGGTTAGAAGCCCCTCCCCCCAATATCACCTCCGAAGCAGGGCTCACACAACACGCTACACTGCAGTAGCACTTAACCTACTGAGGTTTAGCGTGTCGTGCGAATCCAGTCTCCGTGAGTGAATGACTTTAAGTTGGCCATTCTTGAACATGGAATTTCAAAGACAGATATCCACATGAAATTGCTCAAGTACAATTCACCGATTTCTGAAATACAGTTCATCAACTCTATTTCCTGCGGTTTAAATAAAGACATTTTAATTTTAAGAAATCACGCTACATATGTTAATCTGCTCACCATTGCCATGATGTGTGCGTTGTCACCCAACAAGTTTTGTGAATTGCAACTGTTAATAAGGTAATTATCACTGCCTGTACTTCTTGCATTTCAATTCCCTCTGAACACACAGCTTAGCCCCGCCCCGCCACCATGTGCTTATAAATCTTCCAATTTGAGTTTAACACACTGAAGGTGCAATCCTATGCATGTTTAGACAATAAAAGGCCTACAACTCCCAGCATGCTGGGAGTCATCGGCCTTTTTTCTGTCTAAACATGCATAGGATTGCACCCTTAATGTGTCTGATGAAGGAGACAGCATCAATGAAAGCTTATGCCAGAACAAACGTGTTAGTCTTTAAGGTGCTACTACGAATCATAGAATCATAGAATCATAGAAAAGTAGAGTTGGAAGGGGCCTACAAGGCCATCGAGTCCAACCCCCTGCTCAATGCAGGAATCTAGGTCAAAGCATCTCTGACAGATGTCTGTCCAGCTGCACCTTGAATGCCTCCAGAGTGGGAGAGCCCACGACCTCCCTAGGTAGTTGATTCCATTGTCTTATTGCTCTGACAGTCAGGAAATTTTTCCTTATGTTTAGGTGGAATCTAGACACTCTCTGTGTGTTTTGCACTGCGTCTCCCCAAAAGCACAATTTTCAACTACTAGGGAGGAGATGTTTGCATGGTTATGTTTGGGGAGAGAGGGAAAGGGAACACACACACACAACACACACACACAGCCTTGGCAGTTGGGCTGATGTTCCATTTTGCTATTCCGTGGCAACAATATCACGTTGATGCAGCAAGACAGAGTGTATCAGCACCAATGAAAATTGGAACAAACCTCTGAGTGCAGATGCTCTCTCTCTCTCTCTCTCTCTCTCTCTCTCTCTGAAAATGCATACCAGCATGTGAACCTGGGCACGCTTTTACTCTCTCAATAAGACGCATGCTAAGATGCCTTTTGGTGCTCGGACAGCTAGACTGGGGCTTCAGGTTATGACAATGCAACTTGGTTTTCCCTCAAGTTAATACGCCATTAAATTTATTCACTCTACGACATCAACATGTCCAACTCCCTGTTGAGCTGGGATCCCATAGTGGAAGCAAGAGGCCTGTTAAAAGTTTAAAAATAGTTCCAAAGCAATAACAAAATTGGAGGGACAATGCCTACACACTGCCGCTAGGAAAACAGGAGTTGGTGGAGAATGTTGCTGCACAACTCAAAAGTACACACTTTACCTCTAGTTAAAATAGTTTAAAAATTTGTTAAAGTTAATAGTTCATTAATAGTTTTTTAAAAATCTAGTTAAAATTGAGACTTCCTTAGTCCAAATTTGGACTCTCTTTCCTATAAAGTGCGACCTCTACTCTTATTTTAGCATTGTAGAGCCTTTTATCAACTGAAACTCATGACATCAAAAGGGACGGGAATTGTGCAAGGCAAAACTGGCTGCCGTCAAAGGGGGCAAAAAAAAGGATGCTGGTGGAACATAGCGTAGCCTCTTCCACCCATCTTCATTTCCCACTTACAATCCTGCTAAATCCCACAGCTGGAGCAGGCTGGTCATGCTGACATTGGAGCCTGGCCATCTACAGAATTATGCAGTATCCATTATGGCAAACCTGGTACGTAGTTAGTTTCCGCTATATAATCACAAAACCAGCAAGAGAGTTGACAGGTATGAGCCACGCAGCCGCCTTCCCAAACAACCGGAGGAGCTCCCGCTGCTTGCCTTGCTTCTGCACGGAGCATCCTCTGCCTGCAGGCTTGCTTATCCACTGTGCGACTACATCTGCCTGCTCTCAATCAATTCAAGCAGTAACCTAGGAGGCTTTCAGCCACAGTGTTTGCTGCATTCAGGAACTATCTAGATGAACCTTACGTAACACAGCACTTCCCTGCTGGTGTCTCCGGCACAAGGGGCCTTCCTTGCTGCTCCTTCTCTAGAATTGTGCACGGAGTGTTTGAATTTCCTCCTCTTGTGTGTGCTAAACAGTGATGGCAAACCTTTTTGAGCCCGAGTGCCCAAACTGCAACACAAAACCAACTTATCTAGTTCAAAGTGCCAACACTGCAATTAAACCTGAATACCAAGGTTTTAGTTTTAGAAAAACAACTCATACAGTTGTCCGAACTAATTAACATATTTTGTCTTAAAAGAAAAACACAATAACAGAGCTTTCAATGATACAGTTTTTTGTTGGGAAAAAAAATCAACTCAAAAAATTATTATAGTACTACATTGTACACATAGCCTGAAGGGAATTTATACAAACTTTTTAAATAATTAGGCACATGTATTTTTGGATAAGGGATTCTCAACTTGTAATATGATTATATGCCAGACTGAAATTGTATGGGGCAAGCTTTACCCCGGGTCCTTTCCCTGCTTCTACAGGTGTCGCATTAGTAAAAGTAAAAGTCAACCTAGGATGAGCAAGATAAACAAGAAAACTAAACGTGCTTAACACATTTTAAACACTTTATGTCTTGGACTGCAAACACTGCATTAGGTAAAAGTTTGCATTGGGCATGCTTTTGCACAATTAATGTGATTTTTGCTATTGCATGCATGCTGATAATTTGTCAAACCTTGACTCATACTCCGTTAGTTTGAGAGCAACACATGCAGCACTCAGGTCAACTGTTAGGGCTTTACATCTAAGCCATGCTCTGTGCATCATTCTTCAAAATCTTTTAAATGTGATAACAATGTAGAAAAGAATTCTGTAACAGGAATTCTAAAATAAAATCATTCTGTTCCACACTGTGAGACAGAACAAAATCATTAGTGTTTTGCAGAAGGGAACAGTCTTGTCGCGATCTGGTGACCAATGGCTCGAGTGCCCACAGAGTGGTCCCTGCATGCCAGCTGTGGCACCTGTGCCATAGGTTCGCCATCACTGTGCTAGAAGAACTTGCAAATAAGCAGCCATAAACTGCATGAGACCAATGATCTATTATTGAGAACCGAAACTCTTCTGCTCTGGCTGGCAGTGACTGCTTAGGCAGGTTTCCCCAGATAGAAATGTCAGAGAAAGCCACCATGGTTTCAAATGATTTTGGATTTCTGAAAAATCTGACCCACAGATTCTGCAGCAGTCTTTTTCCGACTCACGCAACTTCCAAGGACTTCCAGACCTTTTTTTTCTTTTCTTTTTTTAGCTTTCTGGAATCTTAAGCAGATTTCATCACGCAAAAATATGAAATTTGCTGGAAAATACACGAATACGAAAGTTGCTGGGAAATGCACGCATATATATATATATATATATATATATATGCATTCTTAACAACAACAACCACACACACACACACACTGTTTTATACATCTCTGTTCTCTCTTCAGCCTCTGACGCGTAGCAATCTTTTGTGTGTATGCTCCGCTCATCAACTGTACATGGAGCTAAGAAAAATACGCAAAATGTTACATGCCGGGAAAAGTCCCGTAAATTGAGGCAGACTTTTTTGGTGGACTTTTCCCTGAATCCGTCAACGAGCAGACGGCAGACCAAAAGGTGCCCGACAACAGAGATGGAATGGAGTACACAAAGTCTATACACCCCTAGCTCCAGATGCTTTGACCTAAAACTTCCATCATCCCTGACCATTTGTCATGCTGGCTGGGGCTGATGGGCACTGCAGTCCAAAACATGCAGAGGGTACCATGTAGAGCAGTGTTCTCCAACCTTGGGTCCCCAGATGTAGCTGGCTGGGGTGTGCTGGGAGTTGTAGGCCAAAAACATCTGGGGACCCAAGGTTGGAGAACACTGATGTAGAGGAAGAATGCTCTAAGGCAGGGGTGGGCAATTCATGGTCCTCCAAATATTATGGCCTACAACACCCATAAGTCATAGCCAGTATAGCCAATGGTGAGGAATGATGTGAGCTGTAGGCCAAAACATCTGGAGGGCCACAAGTTGCCCGTGAGATCTCCAACAGGCATAGAAGGAGGAGCTTCCCCAGGCCCGGTACTTGAGATTTGTACTTAAATGGCAATGCCCAAGGATTGAACCTGGGATCTTCTGCAAGCAATGCATGTGCTCCGCCACCCAGCAGTGCTCCTTCTAGGGTTGTCGGAGAAATCTGCAACAGATTCAAGTGAGTTTGGACTTCTGTGAATCTGACCTGCGGATTCTGCAGCGGACCGGCTTTTTCTGAGTCACACACGGATTCCACAGACTTGCAGACCAGATTTTAACTTTGAGGGGGGCTGCCCTAATGCGCATTAGAGCACATGCGCATAAGTGCTCATACGCGTTAATGCAAGTACACACATTTGCGCCGATGTGCACTTCTGCACATGGAATGAAATTCTTGTGCATTCCTACAAAAATCTGACTCCGCCCAAGGAGGGGACAATGGAACAAAAGGTGCCCGACAATCCATAAAACGCAGACGGAATGGATTTAACAAAATCCACAGTTCCTTCCCCTTCAAAATGCTACATACCCAGCTGCTTTCTTCAGCATTCCACCACTGGTCGATCTAGCCCAGCACTGTTGTTTTTGACCTGCCGCAGCCCCCCAAGGTCTCAGGCAAAGAAGGTCTTTCTAATCATCACCTGCAACCGAAGGTCCTTTCAACTAGAGATGCCAGTTAAACGGAAGAGGCAAGATATTGTCCCTTCCCCAGCTAAGGTACGAAGCTGCCTACCTCTGTCTGCTCTCAACAATCATCGTGATGTGATCATGGAATACGTGGTCCAGCCTGAAGGCTGGGGGTAGGTGACTTGCCCAAGGGATGATGAGTGAAGGCGGAGGCAACAGAAACACAGAGCTCACAGAGAGCCGCAGACAAGCCTGGCTGCACACAGCCCAAAATGATAGATCTGCCAATACCAGTGAATCCAACGCTGGCTCAGCTGTCTGTCTTGGCCATCTCCCATACTTCAGGCAAGCTGCCTGGTGTTTTTATTTATTTATTTAAAAAAAAACAACACACAAGAATGTTCCTACATCACCTTATTCCAGCCTTCCCCAACCTGAATTGCAACCCACGTCATTCCCAGCCAGCCATGGGAGTCACAGTCCAACACAGCAGGAGGGCACCAGATTGGAGAAGCTGCCTTATTCATTTTTAAGGGCTCTGTTTAAAAAGAAACAACAACTGCAGAACTGCTCCAGACTTTGGGGTTGAGGGTTTTGGTGACTTCGCAGGGCCAATGCAACCAGCACGCCGAAAGTCTGTGACAAACTTGTCTCCATTCCTGCCCAGGTTTGATCTCTGGGTAAAAGACAAAGAAGTGGGCATTAGATGGAATGCAGGGAGGGCACTGTCAGATTGGTCCCGGCTCTCTGCACATGTTACTCCATCTTCTCCCCAATACATGCATGCCCATGAACCAACAGCTATTACCAGCACATTCTCCTCAAGAGGTTTTCACTTCATCCGATGAGCTTCCTCCCAACTTCGTGAGACAGGCAGGCGGCAACAGACCTCGGAAACCAAATTTAAGGGCAAAGTACATTATTCCAAACTTATGGTACAAACATCTGACATGGCTGATTCATAAGTGGTAAGCAGACTCCTAGAACACTTATTCTTCTTCCTTGCCAAGGTTATACGATACCAGTTACTCAAAGTTCCCACAACAGAAGAGAAAATAATGAACAGCAAGGAAGTGTGAAAAGGGAACATTTGTACACCCCATGCACCCATTTCATTTCCATTATTCAGTGTTTTCCAGGGCAAATGTGTGAAAAGGATTTAAGTTGTTGGAAGGAAGAACAGGAAGCCCGAAGTAGACCCGAACCAAACAACTACAGCAGCTTTCCCCAGTGTGGAACCCTCCAGATGTCTTGGGAGTACAGCTCCCAGCCTGGGCCATGCTGGCTGGGGCATGCGGGGAGTTGTAGGCCTTTTTCCTGCCTAAACTTGCATAGGATTGCACCCTGAGACACTATGTTCCACAATATGATTCTGAATGGACTGGACGGGGGTGCATGAGGCGTCAATAGCCTTCCGCATAATCCTAGAACAGACACAAGTACCCACAGCAGTGATCATGCAGCCACCTTAGAAAGAACAGCAGACTTTTTCACATAGCAGAGCTGATCTGTGGAACCCTCTTGCCACCAAAAGCAGAAGGGATCCTGGCCTGACCACTACTGGAACGGAGACAGGATGCTAGGAAGCATAAACTTTTAGTCTGGCCACATTTCATGTACACCACAAAATCCACTGCAGATTCCCACGCCCATTCTCTGGGTAGGGGCCCGGGGGAAATAAGAGATGTGTGAAGACCATTCTAAAGCATATTAATTTAAGCAACAAGCTTTTTAGACCAAACTAAAAATCCAGAAGCAAGAATAGGGCACAGGGACAATGTCAATCCCTATTTATGTGACAGGATAAAAGTTAATGATCCCAGAATGCTATGCAACAGAACCATAAATCCTGCCTCTCTCTCTGATGTTGGGCAAAATCAGTAGAGAACAGTTTTATTTTGTTAACTATTATTACCTGAACAGGAACAGAACAGCAAGTGCAAAATTGGCTTTTAAAGTTCCCAAAAAAACATAAATGCCAGAATGCTAAGATAAGCACCATGCTCGGGAAAACCAAATGGACGGGAGCAAAAGAGAAGCTGAATTCAAATGTTATAAGATGCTTTTGGTAAAAAAAAAAAAAAAAATCCCCTATGAAAGGTTCATTTTTTTTAGGCTATAAAATGGATGAAGAGCAACGGCAAGGTACTTACATCATTTACAAAGTCAAGTCACTGCGGGCGCAATCCTGTACTCGAGATCCACCAGCTCAGGAGCTTTAGGAGTTGGCAGAAGCCTCCAGATTGCCAGATACGCTACCGCAAGGGTAGGCAGCCTTTTTGGGGCCGTGGGCACATCAGGCAGTTTGATAAACTGTCGTGGGCACCACCACAAAATGGCTGCCATGGGCCCCATGGCCAGTCAGAAAGGACAAGTAAGCTGCCCAAAAGTCTGAGCACAAGGCAGAGGTGGGGGGTCTGAGCCCCAGCACACTAAACAACTCCTTTGAAGCCATAGTTTTCAGGGCCAGCAGAAATCTACAGTATTTTTCCATGTATAAGACTATACTTTTTCCTAAACTTGTTAGACTAAAAATTGAGGGTCGTCTTATACACGGAAGTAAGCCAAGGAGAGAACCGTGCGGTTGCAAAACTGCCCAGTGGGGGGCGTCTTATACATGGGGGCGTCTTATACACGGAAAAATACAGTAATTCACAGAAGGCAAAGCCTTTTCCCCTCCGCCACTCTGCCAACCAACCCATCCCCCTGCATCTTCTTTCTCTCTCGCTCTGGAAAACCACCCACAGAGGTGCTCTACACACACACACACACACACACACACACACACACACACAAGCACCCCATGTATCCATCATGGCTAGATACACACATGCCCTTCCCTTCTCCTCCTCACTGCAAGTTCACCCTTTCAGGATCCCTCCAAAAGCTCTCTGCTTAGAACCCTAAACAGGATCCTCGTCTTGGGACTCAAACAACTGGAGGCAAAGACACCCAGCCCACTCCTGGTACCCAACAACTGAAGGTACCAGGACAGAAGGGGCTCTTGTCAACGGGCACCTTCGGAGGAGAGCACCCTTGGCAGGTGCCTGACCATGCCTACATTTGGTGCCGGTACACGCAGGTGCACCCACCGAGAGGATTCATCCGGTGTTGACCACACGCCTGCAGGACTATCGCTGTAAGTTTGGGAGTTAGGACAGGAGAGGGTTAAATGGGGCCTAAATGGCTACAAATTTTATTTCATCATAGAATCATAGAAAAGTAGAGCTGGAAGGGGCCTACCAGGCCATCGAGTCCAACCCGCCGCTCAATGCAGGAATCCAGGTCATGTACGGATGTACAAGATTTTTGTTTGTTTGCAAAACATTCGAAAAAGACCCCCCCCCTCCCAACCCCAAACAGCAAACGTGAACATGTGCTTATTTTCAGAGGAAATGTCCACTTGTTGTTCTGAACATGCAACCGCATTCACAAAATGCCCATTTCCCACAATGTGCAGTTTTCACATTTTACTGAATGGGGCAGGGGGGGTGCTTTTTGGATGCACACATTAAAAATGCACATTTCCCCCAATGAGTGGGGGGGGGGAAGAGGACACTTTGCATTTGGGAATGTGAATGAGGCAAGCTGAGCTGTTCACCCACACACCTAGTCCCATGACAAGGTTCCCAGAGGGTTACTTCCCTTTGACAGGGAGATGACACAGGTGCTGCCTGCCCATGAGAACTTAATTGTTATGCATCTTCCTTAACTCTTCTGAATGGTGCAAAACCACCACCACCACCACCACCAATCAGAGGTTGAGATAATGAAGATGCCTGCATGTGAGGAGATTTGAGCAAGAGACAAAGGGAGGAGACCAGGAGAGACATAGAGCTGAGTTTGGGCTTTGTAAGCCAACAGCATTTTGGGGCACTGGCTGCCTCTCTGGAGGCGTGATGTGTGGGGCAGCGGATTTGGCTGTCTAGAGGCACAGCATAAGACTGCAACATCTATGCTCAACCTGTATCAATAAACTCAGAAGATTGCAAACGCCATATGCCTCCAGGAAACCAAACCCATGTAAACACGGTCGGTGCCCCTGGACCGTCTCATCTCACAGAGATGTGCAGTAGGCGTAACACTATGTTAAATTGAAGTCTTAAGGGCAGGCAAAAGCTTAGGAAAAAATAGAGCTATCATTACATATTTTGCATCCTACAGCTCTGGAATGATACGGTGACTGGGATGAGAAGATTTCAGAGTCCAAGCATCAACTCAAATTATTTTGGAATTGCTCATAAGAACACAAAAGCCGACGGACAGCAAGTACCAGACCATGCTATTTCAGCGACGTGAGGGCTATAATTAGATTTCAGGGCCCTAACTCGAGTCGAAACTGAACAGCCAGCCAACAAGAAGCCATCCAGCCATTCAAAACGTATCAGCTGGCTTTGAAATCTGTCCATGAAAATAATAGAATCCTGAAAATAAATCTGTAATTTTGTATAATTTCCCCAGGATGCTTGCTGAACACCGCAGCAGAATTTATGGCAACGTGAGTCATACCCATCTTCTTCAGAGATGCTTAGGATGCTAATATCCTAAAGCTATTTTTTTAAAACACACACACACACACACACACACACACACAATCCACCAGCCCTGTCTGCAAGATCAATGCTTCCTTGTTGAAAAGGAGTCTTCTGGACTTCAGAAGTGCCAGGGCAGCTGTTTGTACTCTGAAGGAACACAAAGCTGTCATCACAGAGGTACTATCAGAGAAAGGTACCACTGGCTTTGAATGTCCAAGGGAAATCTCAACCCATGTTTCTCTCCGGACAGCAAGCCCCCACAAGTTGCATGACAAGTCACTTTTTAAACCGAGAAGAGTGCAGGGCCAGCCTAACTTAGGAACACCGGAAGCTGCATTATTATACCCCGGGTCAGACCCCGGGTCCATCCAGCCCAGGACTGTCAACACTGGCTGGTAGCAGTGGGGTTTCAGGCAGGCGGTTTTCCTGTCTGGGGTTTCAGGCACGGGTGTTTCCTGTCCTGTCTGGAGACCCCACCAGAGACTGAATCTGGGACCTTTTGCATGCAAAGCAGGGGCTCTACCACTGGTGGCATCATATACACACATGCACACATGTGCGTGTACACACACAGGGCCGGTGCTACCATTAGGCCAACTAGGCAGCCGCCTAGGGCGCAGGGCTAAAGGGGGCGCCAGAAACACCTTGAAAAAAAAATGCAGCGCTCTCAAGTGGGAAGGGGGGCGCTAAATATCTGATCTTGCCTAGGGCACCAAACTGCCTTGCACCGACCCTGTACACACACACACACACACACACACACACAGAGAGAGAGAGAGAGAGAGAGAGAGAGAGAGACAGCCGCCACTCCTCCTGAGTCCTGAGCCTCTTTCGTTCTTCTGAGCAGGCGCCCTGGTTGCAGTGACGCTCGCATGCTGCTGGCCTGGCTGGCCGGCCAGCCATCTCGCCTAGGTGCCATTTCCCCACGGCAGAGCAGGGCCTT
Source organism: Shinisaurus crocodilurus (assembly GCA_021292165.1). NCBI lineage: Eukaryota > Metazoa > Chordata > Lepidosauria > Squamata > Shinisauridae > Shinisaurus > Shinisaurus crocodilurus. The sequence goes on from CM037883.1 coordinate 4,398,492, forward strand.
TGGGAAGGGCCCCTCACCGAGTGAGAGAGCAGGCAGCCCAAGACATCCACTCGAGCAGGCCCTCGCATTGTTCTGCCCGCATGACACTGGTGTACCATACCGGCTAAGAAACAAACCAGGAAAGGTCCCCTGCTTGAATCTTGCCTCTGCCGTGAACTCGCTAAGCTCACCGGCCAGACGTTTCATTGAAGAGCAGCTGCCATCCTGCGGCACGAGGCGGCTGGCTGCAGACAGCTCCAGACATTGGCCGTGGGCAAGCCTCCCTCTCTTTCTCTCCACCTCAGTCAGTCCCGTCCCCCAGTCTACGATATGGGAGTCATAGGACTGTGTTGCCTTATAGATAGGGTGGGCAGCTGCGGGAGGTCCAGGAGCCATTTTCACCCCACGGGCTGCATTCCACAGGGTGATGTGCAATGCGCAAGGCACCAGGTTGGGAAAGGCCTTCATCAGCGCCGCAGGCAAATGCTCTACACAGCAGCATGGAGGAGGAAGCTACAGACAAGAAGGGAAGTCTCTTCTTCCCCCCCCACCCCTCTGGCCCTGCTCCCAAAGAGATGGTGAAGTAAGGCGACCCTTCCTTCCAGAATCAGCCCAAAGCAACGCAGCTGGAACGCTACGCCAGGTGCAGCACAGGGCAAGGGTGAAGAAGGCCCCAGTTAGCAGCTTCAGTTGGATGGAGCCCAAAAACGAAGCTGAGTATTTCGACCTGCTTTGCAGAGAGGACAGCCTTTGCCTCAGGCCAGGAGAAATTAATAAGGGGGGGGGGGGTCAGAGCTAAAGCCACCGCTCTGCTCTGCGGTAGACTCACCCAGCTGTAATCTTCCCCTCACTTCCCAACACCACAGCAGCTCCAAAGGAAAAAAAGATCCCCGGAGTTCTCATGAGCGCATGGTAGTAGAAGTCCATTTGATTTCCCAAGCGCTGGGCTAAGACGTGCTTGTTCGCAGAGTGGCTGCAACACATGATCCAAGAGGGGCACACTCAGGCTCAGGTGTCTCTGTAAGAGCAGCCCTGCTGCTGGATCAGACCCAAGGCCCTCCCGAATCAGCATGTCGTTTCCCACAGTGGCCAACCAAATGCCCCAATAGGAAGCCCACAAGTAAGGCGGGCACGCAGTAACACCGTCCTGCTAAAGTTCTCCAGCAACTCGCATACAGAGGCATGCTGAGATGATGGTCAGGTACATGTCATATGCCACTCAAATCAAATCCTGCAACCATGCAAGGCATTCTGGGGGACATGCTGCTTGGTCAACCCTCCTTCAACTGCCCCGTCATTCTGAGGCTTAGAGAGGTTTTTTAGTGTTGCCCCCCCCCTGGCCCTGGGAGGCTCTCCCAAGGGAAACTCGCCTGGCACCCACTCAGCTATCCTTTTGGCACCAGGCTAAAACTTTCCTGTTCTCGCTCATTTTTAAATCTTTGGGGCGCAATCCTATTCACGTTTAGATGGGGGAAAGTCCTACAACTCCCAGCATTCCCCAGCCAGCTATGCTGGGAGTTATTGGACTTTTTTCCATCTAAACTTGCATCGGATTGTGCCCTCAAAGTCTTTTTTTTAAAAAAAAAAACACATTTTAGTGTTTTTGTGTTCTATTATCCTAGTCCCTGAAATATGGTTTTTACCTCTTATACCTAATATTGTATGTAATGCTGTGCTGGCACATTTATTAGTTTTATATTATTTATTGTGATATTATATTATATTATTATTATTATTATTATTATTATAAAATGCCTAGAGAAATTTATTTTATGAGGTGTTTAATAGATTAAAATAAAAAATTAAATACATAAATAATATTGCACTACCCAATGGCTTGGCTTGCCTGGACTGCCCCAGTTCTAGCCAAGCTGGAGTTACCCAATATTTAAGCCCTGCCCATTCTACTTCCCAGTAAAACTCCTTAAACCTTGCCAGTTGCTTTGTGGGCTGCTTTTCCTCTGCTCACTTTAATCTCTGCTGCTGCTGTTGCCTACAAGGAAATGTTTTGGTGCCTTAATCTGCGTTTCCTAAATGTTTGCTGTCACATGTTCCCCACTTCCCCAACTGGTGAGAAGTTCCTGCGGCAGTGCTACAGGCTTCCATTCCCTTTGGGTGAGAGCACACTGGAGAGTTATGTTGTTCTGTAATATTCACTTTATTTACAGATCTGCTCTGCTTGTAGCAGTGGAGGTGAACCACAAATGTTTCTTCAAGGCAGCAGATGCAGCACCCCACGTCAGAACCCCAAAGAGGGCTCGCCCCCCCCCAAGGGATCCTCAGCAAGTTCACAGCTTTATCTCGCTGACCCAGCTCACACATCACAACAGCAATTCCTGGGTTGTTTAACCCAGGAATTACAGGGATGAGCAAAGTGCACAAGCTTCACACTCACTGCTGCTTTTTTAACTAACAATCCAGGAACGCCCCAATTCCCGGGTTGTTTCATGGCGTGTGAACCCAGAAACTATGGGCCGTTTATGGGTTAAACAACCTGGAGTTAACCAAACAACAAACCATGGGCAATTGTTAGGTTAACTCTGGGTTGTTTTAGCCTTCTACAAACTGCCCACCAATTCCAAATCCTCCAAACACCATCCGGTGAAGGTTTCCTGAGCATTCAGGAAGTGCTCAGCAGCACTTCTTCTGCCTGATGCTGATCCCAAAGTTCCTGGAACAGGCTGGGTGTACTTAGAGCCCTGATGCTTTCTATATTTACTTGGGGGAGTCAGTCCCTATGAGGTTGGTTTACTAAAAAGAACTTACTGCTGGAAGGAAATAAGTGCTGGTGCGCAGCCGCGGGGCTGAGTTTATTTCTCAGATAAGAAGGAGGAACTAAGCAGGGTTGAGTCGCTGTGATGGGATGGGGGTTCCCCTTCTTCTTCGTCTTCTTCTTCTTCATCGTCGTCGTCGTCCTCTTCTTCGTCTTCTTCTTCTTCCTCCTCCTCCTCCCCCCATCCGGACTCTGGGCCAGTGTTCTGCCAGAGAAGAGACTAAAGTTCACTTCAGCCTCTCTCTCATCTCTGGCGGCAGCACACTGGAGTTTTCACAGGAAAACAACAACCAAGAACAGCAACCCAGCATGCTGTGGAGCACGAGCAGCAGCGGAGGCAGACACACACACACACACACAGCAACTTTCCCCTCCAGGCACGACAGCAGAGGAGCCAGAATAGAGAGGAGGTGGCTCAGTGGGCTCCCCGAGACAGGCAGAGGTGGCCCACAGTGCGGGCAGCAAGCCACAGAGGGCAGGCAAGCCAAGTCGGTGGCAGCAGCATTCACACGCGGCTCACTGCAAAGAGGAGGGGCAGCCGTCGCCGCCGCCGGGCTGGCAATACGAGCCTGAAACACTGCTGTGGGTTGCAAAGGAAGGTGTCCGTGGCCGCCTGATGGGAGGGTGGTAGTGGCGGACAGAGACTGCCGCCTGAGCAGAGGCTTCACCCTGCTTCAGGGATGGACTGGCCCTGGCTGTGTTGCCCTGGAAACTAGCCCGTTAAATAAGCCACAATACAGGGAAGGAGTTGGCCAAACGGATGGACATCCCATTTTGCATCGCTGGCATTAAAGGGCGCATCGTCGCATCACAAAATGGACTAGGAAGGAACACAATTCGGACCGCATTTCCAAGCCTACGGGTGCGACTGCAAGTCAGGACGGGACACATGATTAGGTCCTAATTCCCGAGGGGGAGGGGCTACGACTGCCACTGGCCCACCTCGCTCCCTTTGGTTTCCCAACAACGTCTAGTAAAAGAAACACACATTGCAGCATCACCACAGTCGACATTTCCCTTGCTGCCCCAGTTTATTGGTTGCCACTTGAAAGGGGCAGGAAAGCATTGAGCATGACACCGTTTAGACCAGTGTTCTCCAACCTTGGGTCCCCAGATGTTTTTGGCCTACAACTCCCAGCATGCCCCAGCCAGCGTAGCTGGCTGGGGCATGCTGGGAGTTGTAGGCCAAACGCATCTGGGGACCCAAGGTTGGAGAACACTGGTTTAGACACGTCATGCATTTCTTTCACGGGGTGTTCCTGGGGGGGACAGGGGTCCGTGGCAGCCAGCTGTCCCTTGCAACGTGTAGTTAGGCCCTTGGAGGGGAGCCAAAAACAGGCCAATAGCAGCGGCAGAACAGACTGTTCCAATAGCAAACGTATCGTATATGCCTGCATCCATCCCCCACGGCAGGACAGCCAAGACTCACAGTGGACCCTGCAGAGCAATTTGCTTATTATGGGTATGTCCAGCAGGGGTGTGGCACCCCAGGCCCAGCAGGGCTGCCCAGATGCCCCTTCCCCTGGCCACACCCCCTTCCCCCCCAACTGCTGACCATTGGATGGTTTCCTGACTTTTGCATGGTTTTATTCCCCGTTCAGAAAGGTCAAAATGCCTACCATAAAGCTTCGTTACTGGCAGTAAGAGCTTTGAACTAAAATACGCCGGCATTTGGGGGGGGGGTACTTTGGCCCCTCCCCCTTTGCCACTGGCCCTGCCCCTTTTGCCTTCGGTTCCACCCATCACTGCCGTGCGGCCCCTGAAAGCTTCTCCGAGATGGAATCGGCCCTCGGGCTGAAAGAGGTTCAACACCCCTGTTATACAGTGTCCATCGGTCTCGCCTAGCCCAATGCTGTGTGCCCTGACTGGCAAAGGCGCTCTAGGGCAGACGAAGGTGTTCCCACCATCTCTGACACCTGAGGTGCCAAGGACTGACCACAGGACCTTCTGCATGCAAAGCAGGTGTTCTGCCACTGAGTTCCGGGTCGTGCATGGCACAGAAGACACTCTCCAGCAGGACCGGTGCAAGGCAGTTTGGTGCCCTAGGCAAGATCAGATATTTAGCGCCCCCCTTCCCACTTGAGAGTGCTGTATTTTTCCCCCAAGACGTTTCTGGCACCCCCTTTAGCCCTGCGCCCTAGGCAGCTGCCTAGTTGGCCTAATGGTAGCACCGGCCCTGCTCTCCAGCCTGATGTAAACAGAAGCCAGCCAGCATCAGGCAAACGGTCACCAAGATGAATCGTATCGGTGGATGGGAGAGGTAGGATGCATCCCTCCAGTTCATGGTACATTAGTCCAAAGCAATCCTGATGCATGAGCTGCAAGAAGAAGAAGGCAGCACTTGTCTGGGCCCTTGGAGCAGATGCCATTAAACTTTGCATCACAGCTTGAGGTCCTCGAATACTTTATATGATCTCAGACCGCACCGCAGGCGGCCACCGACGAGATGAAATGTTCTGTGGAAGGACCTCCATCTGTGGGTGGAAAGTGCAGCATCTCCTTCCAATTACTAACAAGCACAGCATGTGTCCAAGTGCCCAACGCTGCCCTGTGGCTTGCGCAGGACCAGACGCGGCCACTGCAACCTTTTATTTTCATGAACAGCAGACCGTGCCCTCCTACAAACAGACTGCAGCCGCCACTGTAACAGGGAGGTGACCCCTTCATCGCAGCAGCCCCAGTTTCCCCGGGCAAGGTCTCTATCAGCGCCAGACAGGTTTCCCTCTACATTTTTTTCCGGCTGATTAAATCTTTGCCACTCCATTTCGACTCCGATTGCCTTAATGATGAATCATTATCAGGCTCGCGCCCTGCTGGAAAGCAATCTCAAGTCAGGGCTGCTCTCTGCCCATTTGCAGTGACACACATTTAGAAGGAGTGGCTCTTTCCATGCACCTTTAAAGTCAGACCCCATTCTTGCGAGTAACAAGAAATGTTTCCCTCCGTTCGCCTTCCATCGGGAGCAGAGTGAGAAAAAGGGTTGCCCCTCCAGTATCAATTGGCGGGGCTCTTCGAAAGGGGCCTTGCCATTGTCACCTGCTGGGTGCGCAGATTTATTTATTTACTTACGATGTGTATGAAGCCTGACATGTTCCAGGCCGCACCTGTCAGTGCACAGACTGCACAAACACACCCCAAACACACAAGCCCCCATTTGTCTGGGAGCTCCTGGGCAGCCTAGTTTGACCACCTGCAGCTGCTCCTGCTGGAGGCATTTTTTCCATGTCCGACACTTGCCTTAACCCAGAATAAGAACCACAAGCAAAATTTCACTGGAAGTACCGGTAATTGGTGGGCAATTTCATTTCCAGTTCTGCGGCTGTGCTGGTCTATGACCGAAATAAACAATTCATTCATTCATTCATTCATTCTTGCTTCGGTGGACGGATGTGAGCATGTCCCATTTCTCACAAGTATGGCTTTTTAAAAACAGATAAAAGAAAAAGCTAACCCCACCCCCCAAAAAAACCCTCTGTAAAATCATTGAGCTGCGGCAGAACATGCACGAAGCATGAGGATTTGATATTCCTAGCACAAACCTTCTGTTGAAAACACTGTCAATTACACAGCAACTCTTTCATTTGGAGTGGTGGAGCCGCCTCGAGAAATGCAGGGCCCTTCTTTTGAAAGGTATTTGCTTGGGATATTTTAAAAATGGCTTTAAAGGGGGATTAGACCAATTCAGGCGGGAGGGTAAGGCTATTTATGGCTACTATACTCCCACTGGGGTGATGGCAAAGTACTACCACGGGGATCAGAGGCTGTATGCCCCTGAATACCAATTCCTGGGGAACCACAACAGGAAAAGGTGATTCTTCGCACAGGCCTTCCCATGGAGCTTCTGGTTGCCACTGTGGAAAACAGGATGCTGGACTCGATCCAGCCAGGGCTCTTCGGGGGGGGGGGGGCAAAAAGAACCTCTTCCTCATGCCAGACCTTCTGCCTATAGCCACCAGGAGCCCACAATTCTCCAGGCCTAGAGAAATTCCATGTGGATAGAAGCATGGGGGAATTTGATCACAACGTCTAGGGAAACTGGAAAAAAAAAAATTCAGCCCTACCTCAGCACTGGTGCTTTGAAGCTAAAAAAGGTGATGCTTGTTGCAAAGGGTCTTAAATGCCTTCCCAGCCCTTTGTAAAAATATAAGAAGTGTTGTTCTGGATCAGACCAAAGGTCCATCTATTTGTTTGTTTGTTTATCTATTGTGTATTATTACTTACTTATTTATTATGTTAATAATTTCCTGCTAAAAAGCCATCAAGGTAGCGCACAACAAATTATACAATAAACCTTAACACTATAAAAACAAGAGCATTAAAACAATAAAAGGTGTAATCCTATGCAGGAGAAAGCCCTACAACTCCCAGCATTCCCCAGTCAGCAAAGTTGTAGGACTATTTTGAATTTTCTGTCTAAACATGCATAGGATTGTGCCCAAAGACATTAAAGCTGCCCATTTTAAAAGGACAAATTGAAAAGATGCATCTTCACACCCTTTCGAAATGCCAAGAGAGTGGGGGCCAATCATCTGGAGGGAGCACATTCCATAGTTTGGGGGCAACAAAGGAAAAAGCCCTTTCATGTGGGCCTCTGCAGGTCCTGGTGCCCTCAAAAGGGCCTCTCTTGCAGATCTTAATACCGAGGCGGGTTCATAGAAAGACAGGCAGTCCCTTCGATAGCCAGGTTCAAAGCCATTTAGAGCTTTAAAGGTTAAGACGCACACCTTGAACTGCGCCCAGAAAACAACTGACAACCACTGTTGATCTTTCAGGACCATGTTGCCTACCCTTGCTCTAGAGAACTCAAGCTGGTGGCCATAGTTCTTCTTCCCCCGTCCCATTTTATCATCATACAACAACCCTGCGAGGTAGGCTGGGCTGCAAGCAGCAATGACTGGCCCACATTCACCCAGTGAGCTTCATAGCTGAGTGAGGATTTGAACCTGGGTCTCGCCAGCCCTAGTCTCACACTCCAACCACTGCATCACACTGGTTCTCTGTTAACAGCTCAGACATTTCCACCTGTATGCGGAGACTGTTCCACCTTGGTCATTGCTCCTCTGTTCTGGGACGTCACGGCAGGAGACATTTTGAATGAGTCCGGCACATACACAGATGCACACACCCATAGGACAGCTTCACAGGACTTGGCATGAAGACACACATCTCCCCATATATGTGCAGGCCTATCAGAGCTCTCTGTGGTGCATACCTATACCAAACCCATGTCTTAAAACAGCAGTTTGCTTTGCAAATAGTACAAGTTATTCTGTTACCAACTTTTGATTTCATTTCAACAATTCCAGCCTTGGGGTGAGTCCCTGGTGGAGTCAGGATATGTCAGCTCCTGGGAGGCCTTGGCATAGCGCATAGCGAAGCTATGGAATTCCTACCAAGGTGTAGTGATGGTCACCAACTTTAAAAGGAGGTTAGACAAATTCGTGGAGGAGAAGGCTATCAATGCCTAATAGACTCATTATGATGATGAAGATGATGATGATGACAGCGATGAGGACAACCTCCCGAGTCCCAGCCCAACACTCTAACCACTACACCACACTATTTCTCCACACTGTCTCTCTTTTTATTACATTCATATCCTGCCTTTTCCCCTCTCGCAAGGAACCCAAGGTGACTTACATGGTCCTCCTCCTCTCCATTTCATCCTCACAACAACCCTGTGAGGTAGGTTAGGCTGAGAGTCAGTGACTGGCCCAAAGTCACCCAGTGCGCTTCATGGCCGAGTGGGGGACTCGAACCCGGGTCTCCCCAGTCCTAGTCCAACACTCTAACTATATAGGATGGCTACATACTACCGCCAAGACGAGAGGCAGCACGATTCTGAAGACCAGTCATTGGGGGAACAGCAGCGGAAGGGGACTATTGACCTCATGTCCTGTTTGTGGGCTTCTCATATAGGCATTTTCTTGGCCACTGTGGGAAACATGGCACTTCTCTATGGTGGCACCCCAACTTTGGAACACCCTTCCCATGGGAGCAGGACCAGCGCTGATGTTACAATATTTTCAGCACCAGGTTAAAAAAAAAAGTTTTTCTTTACCTAAGAGTTGGTATAGTGTTTAGCCCGCTTTGCTTGTTTTTAGCTGCCTCTACATTGTTTCACAAAGATAGTTTTATGCTTAGTTTTATGCTTAGTTTTATTCATGTTTATTGCATACTGCCTTGGTATCCATGAGAATACCAGGCTGGTGGGGACTAGGAAGAGGGCCTTTTCTGTGGCAGCCCCCAATTTTTGGAACTCTCTCCCCAGCGACCTCCGCCATGCCCCTTCCTTGATTAGCTTCCGTCGTGCATTAAAAAACGTGGTTTTTCAGGCGGGAATATGGGGTGGGTTAGGATTTTTAAATTTTGTACTGTTTTTAATTGTGGCTGGGGCATGCTGGGAGTTGTAGGCCACAAACATCTGGGGACCCAAAGTTGGAGAGCACTGTTCAAGAGCATCTGCATACCTGTTGTGTGAGGTACACATAATAAAAGTAACTACAAGAAATGTTTCTTGTTTTACGTCAGCCTTCCCCAACCTGTCGCCCTCCAGATATTTTGGACTACAACTCCCAGCATTCCTGAGCCGTGGCCATGCTGGATGGGGCTGATAGGAGTTGAAGTCCAAAACATCTGGAGGGGACCAGGCTGGGGAAGGCTGATGGTTGTAAACTCTCTTTCTTGGGCAATTTAATCTTCAATATGCCCAGGAGAACCTTGGCTCATCTCAGGGAAATGTGCTTTCTCCTCCCTTACCAGAGCCCAAAAACGATGCCGCTCCCCAGCATCTGTGTGGATCTTCTAACCAAAAGGTGGGGCAAAGGCGTCCTTCTCCATGGCCTCTGTTAAGGTTTCTCCTCTTCTCAAAAAGCCAGCCGTGTATAACTGAGTGACAAGAAATTGCCTCGGATCGTCCAGACGCCTGCACACCCTTTACGCAGCCCTTTTATAATTCCGGTTTTATTCCTGTGGCAACATCAGTGTCAACTGCTGCCTCTCTGGAGCACCCACCCACCCAATTGCACACGGCGATTTTACTGCACTTGTTTATTCCAGCCCTCAACATGACAAACAATTCCGCTAGCCCATTTCCCCCTTCAGAGAGAGAGAGAGAGAGAGAGCATGAAAAAGAGGGCGAATTACAGAAGAACCTCCGCTTCTGTCTGCCGTAGGGTGGGAGGAACCGTTAAACAGAAGCCGAAGGTAGACCATAGTTACGAAGCATCATCCCTCAGATGGCTGGAACTCCTGCTCAGTCTGAGAACAGCAGCAGCCGTCACACACACAGAGGATGACTTCCAAGGCCAATTCCAGCCAAGAAGTGCCAGTACAGCAGCAGTTTCCTAGACTTGCACAACATTGTGCCCACACCGACTATAGCTCCGCCTCATTAAAGAAAATCACCCGTTTGCATCTCTTAGTAACAGGGATCAATGCAGGGTCAGTGTTCCGTAGGGGAGCAGAGAAGACCTGCCCCAGATCATCCCTGCTGCAGCGTTACACGCGACCCTGCAAATCAACCAGGAGAGAACAACCGCCCGGCGGCCCGCGCTCCTCAAATATCCCCTGCTTTGTGCCAAATGGCACAGCCCTCTGTGTCGGCTGGCTGCCCACCTATCTAACACTTCCAAAGAACCACCCAAGAGCTCTGCTTTTCCCTGGGGATTCATGGGGCCCCTCACAAGCTTCCAAGGTTTCTCCCAAGCCATTTTTTAATTTTATTTTCAGGCACGCTGAAGATGCTCACAGCATAAGGAGGTAATCCCGAGAGAGACAACTTTGGAGGCACAAAATTCTGGGAAGGACCTCCTCGGGGGGGGGGGGCAGAACCCCTGCTCTGCGTGCAGAAGGCCTCCAGTTCCACCCCCAGTATCCCCAGTTTAAAAGGATCTAGGAGAGCAGAAGCGGAAAGGGCCTCTCTCTCTCTTGATATCTGCCCAACAGTCAGAGGACACGGTCCTGGGCTACGGCATAGCAAGCAAGTGTCTGACTCAAGCTCAGGCGTTTGCATATGGGCACCCAGCGTGGTTCCCCTGCCCCACGGAAACATCAGAAACACTTTGCAAGAGGGAGCAGCTGCTGATTTGCTCTCTTTCTCCCGACTGGCAGCCGCCCATCATCACGCTGAAAATGGCAGGGGCCATTGGCTGGTTGGTGGTTACTGTACTGTGGTGTGCTTTTCTATTTCATTGCTTCTTTGTCGACAGTACTGGTACGGTTTTATGGTTATTGCTCTCACAGTCGTTTGTAGGTCACTTTAAGGGTCAAAAGTGGGATATATAAATAAATAGCCATCTGAACGCTCACAGGGCCATCCAGCGCGCACACACGTGTGCCAAGCCCCAACCGTTTGCTGTTGAGAGACACTGTCTGGGTGTTTCTAAAACCAGGCACACACAAACGTGCAAGAGCACGCCAAAGGTCAGCCAGCGGAGGCTGCCACCTAAACCAGCCAGCCACGATTTGCCGGCGCCTCTCACGCTCGCCCTGCAAAAACAGAGCCGGCTTTTGGAAATACAGCGGCAAGGTGTTGCAGGCAAATCACTGATCCGTGTACGAGTCGACAGCCTGAGCCAGAGAGACAGAGGCGAGCGGGAGGGGGGGGGCAGGTCCGCTTCCCCGAACAGTACACCCTCGGTCCCAATAGCCCCACCGTGCGGGGCCAGACTCCAGAGACATTGTCCCAGGGCCCGCTTCGATGGGGCGGGAGCACGAATGCGGTGGAAATGAATCTCGCCGAGGCTTGCAGGTGGGGGGAAAGGCACGACTCTACCCGCGCGAAGAGCGAGCGACGGAGGCTCCTCGGCAGAGAGGCACCCGGGGAGGTGGTTGGACTCGTGCGTACGCCGGAGGGAACGAGGGAGCGCGGGGCTGCAGAGCCGGCGGGGGGGGGGGGCAGGCTCTGTCCGCTCCTGCGCGCAAGTCCTTCGGCTCGCTCTTGCGCGGCTCCTCTGAAGGGCTCCCGCGCCGGCAGGCTTGCTGGTGGATTGTGCGCAAAGGGCCAAGTTCGTTGCTCTGAATGTCCGCGTCAAAAAGACACACACACACACACACACACACACCGCTGCTGCTGCTGCTGCGTCTCGCAGGCTCCAGCCGGGGGCCACCACGACCACGACCACGCTCCACGCCGCCAGGCGCGCGTGGCTGCCGGTGCGTAACCGCGACCTTGTTCCAGCGGCAGTCACCACCACCAGCACCCCAGACGGGAGGAGTCACAGGGCAACTGGGCGGGGTGCTTCCCCGACCCGCCCGCTTGCAGGGGACAGAGAAGGCGGAAGAGAAGCCCCTCTGAACGATGCGGGAGGGGAAAACACTTCTCCGGAGAAGGCCACCAGGCGACTCACTCAGCAATCTGCCCCCCCCCCCCAAACGCACAACGTGATGCTACTATGCACAGAAGCCGACCCGGTTGACCGCGAAACCCTCCGCAGGCTTACTACGAAGCCCCAGCGACCTCTACCAGGCTCACGCACAGGCGTTACGTGCGCATGGGGACGCGGACCTTGACCCCCGCTCGTGTTGATGCGAAATCAAGTCCCCTTAAGTTCAATACGGCGTGTGTGTGTGTGTGTGTGGCGTTCTTACTCTCCCAACAACAAGTAAACGCGAGCAGGGGTGTAGTGTAGCCCAAGGTCGCTTCACACCTTTCCCCACCCACCCACCCAAACAAAAATCCCTGTAAAGGGAGTCCTGACACTTGTCCCGGGACACCATTTGGCACAGTCTTCCAAACCCCCAAAAAGGAAAGGGAGAGAAGCACAGCGAGAGCCCCACACAGACCCGTCCCGGGGCATCTCCGACGCTGCGGCGCGCGGGAACCGGCTCAAGACGAAACGGCACCCCCCCCCTTCCCCTGCGGAGATCGCCGCCCCAAGCGAGCCTCCCCCCCCCTTCCTCCTCCACGGCGCGCGCTTCGCCCCGGCAGCCTACCTGGCAGGTGCGGTGTCCGGTGGCGGGCGAGCGTCCGCGGCTGCTCCCCGTCGCGTTCGCCTCCTTCCAGCGGGGCTCCGGCTCATGGCTGCGCGGCTCCCGGGCTCAGCCTCCGTCCCGCCCGCGCCCCTGCTCCGGGGAGCCGCGCTCAGCCCCGGCGGCTCCACTGCGGGGGGCCCGCGGGCATCTCCGGAGGCGCGGCTCCGCCGGCTGCCGGGCAAGGCTGAGGCTGCTGCGGGCGGCGCCTGCTGCTACTGCCGGGCGAGTGCTGCGCTGGGCGAGAGGAGCGGCACCGCCGGCCGCCGACGCCGCCTCCCGCCCGCCATCCCCGCGCTGCCGCCGGTGAATGGGCTCCTCGCCGCCGCGCGCCTGTGCGGGCGACCCGGGGGGGGGGCTGCTGAGCGGGGGGGGGAGGAAGGAGGGGGGAGAGAAGCCCCCTCCCCCCGACGTCTTCGCAGCAGCGCCGCTGCTCCTCTTAAAGGCGCCTCGGCCACCCAAACTGCTGCCCCGGGAAGGCGAGCAGCAGGTGGCGGCGCGAGCGCGCGGCGCCGCCTCTCGAAAGAGGTGCCGGGGCTCCCGGGAAGCCGCGCCGACAGGTGACGCTCCCCCCCGACGGAAAAGGCTCCACCTGTGGATTTGCTGACGGACGCTTCGCGGCCGGCCTTCTCCGCAGCTCCTACAGGAGGTATCCACGTCGCGCAGGGACGGTTGCCAACTGACCGTCAATAACCCCTCCCCGACCTGCTCCTGTGCCTTTAAGAGCAGCTCCAGGGGAGGGGCGGGAATCGACCGCTGAAGCTTTGCGCGGCGTGGCACTCAACACAGCCGCCTCACCACACCCGGAGAATGGCTGCGCATCAAGCCGCTGTTAAAGGCACAGCTGCAGGGGCCATTTTTAAAGGTGGCAACTCTATGCGCAAAAGAAGACGATTCTTTACTTTGGGAAATCTTCTTCTTCTTTTTTTAAGGGCTCCGTGCCTTTCAGGACTGCACACCAAGAGGCCTGGGTTCCCCATCACAGCATTTCAATGCTGCACCAGGTGACACTTCTGCCTGAGAAGGCACTTGTTAAAGTTACAGGCTATCCCCCCCCCCCAAAGGTAGCAAGTCCATTTACAACGGGCTGACTGCTGTAAGGACAGGCAAACATCTGTGCATGCTCAGAGGAACTAGGGTCCCCACCAGTTTACTGCTCCTGTGCTTTAAAAAGCACCCATCCTCCAAAATTTAATAAGTGAAAGTTGTGCTAGCATGGGGGAGGAGGCTTCCTCTGCTTAGTTTCTATGGTTAAAGGCAGAGGCGCAAGGCCAGGGAAAGAAGCTGGCAACCCTGAATATTCTTACCCTCCCACAACTATGCCCCAATAGCCTCAGTGCTCCTTCTCTCCCGCTGCCCAAGAGTTTGCTGACCCACCTCCCTTTGCCAGGCTCCCTCTGAGGGATGGAGAGGGTTACCTGCCCTTGTGGAACCCTGGAGGGGGGAGGCTCCTTCTCCTCTCCCCCTCCCCAGGAACACACCCTGAAACTTACCTGGCTGAGAATCATGGCTTTGAACAATGTAAAAACCCACCTGTTGCTCGGAATATTTCTTATATGCATACCCTTTCTATTTATTTATGTAATTTGGGTCCTCTCTTTCCATACAGGAGGCCCACGGGTGGCGAACAACATGTATGGGATGGGCTTTACCGGAAGAATGGTAAGGATATTATTGAGGTTCAACAGGTAGTGTAGTGAACTTTCACAGCATCCAAAAGCCAGAATAGTTTCTTGTAGCCATGCCAGGGCCTTATGGATAACCCTCAGCTTGTTAGGAAGAGCACCAGAGATAATTGCCTTGAAGCTCTTTTCCTCAATTATATTCCTTAGATAAGGGCTGCTTTTGCTGCAGGAACCAAAACTTTGCTTTACTGAAGCAGATTCACACACACACACACACACGGATCTCCCAGGATGGGGCGGGGTGTGTGTGTGTTAACGATTGTGGTTTACTGACAGCCTCTGAAACAGAGGGAGAGAGGAACTTTATAAAATCCATGGCAAGAGGCATTGTCTTTTGTTCTCAGCTTGGGAAAAGGAATTGACATGTCTCACCCAGGCAATTTTGGAGGCCCACGGGTGACGGAGCATCCCCTGGCATATTCAGGGAACCAATACAGCCACAGATAAGGGGAGTGTAAGCTTTCTTTTTCTTTTGCCGTGCCATAGGTTCGCCATCACTGGGCTAGTAGGAGATGGTCTCCCGATGGCTGGCACTCTCTCTATGATTTTGAATGAGAGATACCCACCAGGGTTTGGAGAAGCTGAGGAAAGAGGGCAGATATGTGAGGGAGGAACAGCCATTGGCCATTTGGAAGAGACAGGGGGAGTGCTGAGAGCTTTTCAGTGGGAGCTGGAACTTGAGGCTCATTCAGACAAGGGGGGCTGCCCAAGTTGCTCATCTTCTGCCTTGTAGGGAATGCCTGTTTGCCTCCGCCTTCCCTGCTCCATTGATATATCTATAAATAAAACAAATGTTACAAAGGCATCATATATTTCTGCAGTGCTTTGTCTTCCAAAGGGACTAAACCCAGTCACACTAGCCCGCCCCCGCCCATGCATTTCTCACCGTTCAAGGAAAATAGGAGCGGCATAACGAATTTAATCCTGAAAACGTTTGCAGCCAGGAGCAGAAGTTGAAGGGGAAAGGCCAGGGTATTAATAGAGCTTGTTCACATACATTTGTCTGTTTGTCTTAATCGTGTATGTCCTGCTTTTAAAAGTATTCCCCAAAGAAATCTTGGGTAACTACAATCCAACAGTTAACATCAATTGTATTTCAAAAACACAGTTCAACATACCAGCATAAAAACCTAAGTTAAAACAAAGTTAAAACAACAGTAACAATATAAACAGTGGAATCCATTGCATTCTCACAGGTCCAGACTATTTCCAAAGGCCTGCTGGAAGAAAAAAGTTTTTGCCTGCCTCCGGAAGCATACCAAGGAGGGCGCCATTCTAGCCTCCCTGGGAAGGGAATTCTAGAGTGTCGGGGCAACCACCGAGAAGGCCCTCTGCCGAGTTCCTCAAAGTATTGTGTTCAAGGGGATGTGCAAGACACTCGACTTGGGAGGACCTTTTCACACATGCAAGCTATCAAGTGACATTGCAATCATCACATGGTGCATCAAGGCTTGTGTAGCCAGTGCTGGAGAAAAGGGTCAAGCCTCCTTATGCCAGAGGAAGGGTTGTCTGCCTTTGGATTGCTTTCCTGGCCTGACCTGCAGACATTTAGGGCACAATTATATGCATATGTAGATGGGGGAGGGGGAGTCCTACAGTTCCCATACTAGCTGGGGAATTCTGGGAGTTGTAGGACATTTTTCTATCTAAACATGCATAGCATTGTGCCTTTAGTGGATAAAGATTTCCCTACTGACAAACTAGGAAAAATCGGGCATAGTCAAAGCTGGCAACCTGACCAGTGGACGCAGCTGGATAATTTAAGGCACTGGACTTAGGGCACAATCTAATGGGGATGCCCGGAAGCCTCCAAACTCGGAGGATTACAGGCGTCCTATGCGGGGCAGGAGGAGCGCGGAGGCGATCTTCACCTCCCCGTTCCTCCCACCCAGACGGATTTCAGCCGTCTAGCTGACTTGCAGGGTAGGGGGAGCGGGGAGGTGAAGATCGCCTCCGCGCTCCTCCTGCCCTGCATAGGATGCCTGTAATCCTCCGAGTTCGCTTTGGATGGGGAGGGAAGGAGGCTGAGGTGCCACCAGGATGCCTCATATCGTGGTGGCGCCAGTCTCCTCCCCTTCCCGCACCCTTTACCCCTTCTCCGAGGTTGGTCTTACGACCTCGGGGAAGCAGCTGGTGTGGTTCCTTCCGTGCCAGTTGCAAGTGGGGGGGAGTGCGGACCCCCAGCTCCAAGGTTGGAGCTCTTTTCCGACCTCAGATCTGGGAATCTGAAAAATCCTGTGACACTGTCTAGCGGCCATAGGATCACCCTCTTGACGGTCTTATGCCCCCGCCCCTTTAGATGGCCAAGTGGATTACTTCAGTTGTGAAGCACACAACTAACGTTTCTCTTCCCCCCACCCACCCACTGCCTCCTCCCATTCCATAGTTTACAGCTGCTTCTATCCCTTATATGTTAGAAGAACAACAAAAGTATTTGCCAACCCAGATTCAAAACAACCCTGAGCAGGTACAGTTTTGCATTTTTAACAGGAATCATAGCACCATCAAGGCCATAGGAATAAAGTGGGATTTGCTTCTGATGTCCTCATCCCCTGCCACTCTCTGGGTGTTCGGGCGGGGGGGGGGCATAAGACCATTAAGAGTCCAGCCCTCACTGCGCCACTGACCCTGGCATAAAGTCCTGGTCAGTCCTGCACCATCAGAAAAGCATTTCTGCACAGTGGCTTCTGGCCACTGAGTTGGCCTGCTATGAAAGGGCAGCAAATTGTTAGTGGTTCTATTTATCATTGTCATATTTTTACTACCAGGGAGAGGAGCGTTGCTTGTGGGAATTTCTCCCCCAGGTGCCAAAATAACTTGACTGGCTTTGGGTAGTATGCATTTTGATTTGGGGGTGTGGGCGGGCACCATTTGCTGCTCCACCTCAGGCAAGAAAACATCTCAGTCCAGCCCCGTGCAAACCAGGGATGGGGACTCGGACTCCAGGACTCGACTCGTGAGTCGGACTGAGTCCCCCCCTGTGACTCGAGTCAGACTCGAGTCCCAATATTTTTAATGGGACTCGAGACTCAACTCGGGACTCGAGACCAAGGACTCGTGTTGTTCCAAAATCGTGTTCCTCAAATGCAACATGGATAGGTTTTAGGAAGTACAGCAAGTTTATTTTTAAAAATCATTTTCCTAAAATGCAACCTTTCAGACATTTTGGGTTTGGCTGCCTCTGCCTGCCTGTCTGGGGTTCCCAGCCTCCTCTGCCTGCCTGGTCTCTTCTTAACCAGTTCCACAGTTTGAATTGTCCAAGACAAAGGCCTCTGCCTGCCTGTTTTGGGGTTCCCTGCCTCCTCTGCCTGTCTGGTTATTTGGGGGGTTTCCCAACAAAATAGCCTTATTTTGTTGGGAAAACCCCCCATTGATTTTAATAGGGACTCGTGGAGTCAGCTTTGGGAGTGACTCGTGACTCGTGAGTCACCATTTTGGACCAAGGACTCGGACTCGAGACTCGGGTCCAAAGACTCGTGACTCGACTCGTGACTCGAAACCAAGGACTCTTCAACATCCCTGGTGCAAACTTACCCCATTGAACAAAGCAGGACTTACTTGTGAATAAACATGCTCAGGATCCGACTGCATGTAACTTCAGCAGCCAGAGGCCAGGCCTGTCATTAGCGATCTCAGTCCATGAATGCCCTCAAATCCACACAGAACCTGCAGGGATTGCTTTTTTATTTTTTTTATTTTTTTGGCCACTTTGAGAAGCGTCACACGAGCTCCCCCTAGCACAGAGAAGGGTCCAGCAAATGCTGCCTGCTCATTCAGAAAGAGGTGCAACCATTTACAAAAGACATCTGTCCGAGGGGGGATAATAATAATAACACCACACACACACTATATTTCAGTATTTACTATTAATTAACAATATTTATATACCACCTTATCTGCTAAAAAGCCATCAAGGCAGTGTACAACAATGTAAAACAATAAAACCTTGAAACTATAAAAACAGGAACATTAAAAAAAACAGTAAAAACAATGGAAAAGCAACTGGCAACAATACAGGCCTTTTAGGGTGGGGCTGATCAGAAGGCCTACTGCCTTTCTAGCGAACTTGGCGACTTTCAGCCACATTGGTAAGAAGAACGTGTAAGCGCCACTGCAACTACAGCACTGAAAACATCACTGTAAGTGATCACTGTAACATCACTAGAAAGCTTCAGTTTGTGTCTGGAAGCTTCAAAATGCAGCAGCTAGGCTGCTAACCAGGGCATGGTATTGGAACCATATTATACCTGTCCTAAAACAGAAGTGGGCAGAAAGTCGATTTCCAGATGTTTCGGGCTTCAACTCTTAGAAGCCCCTGCCAGCATGGCCAATGGTCAGGAATCCTGGGAGATGAATAATTTGCTGCTTTTTCATGACATCCCAAATCAGCTGCCTCAGGCTCTAAAATGTGTGTGAGAGAGTGTGTCTTGAAAGGATCCTGTCTCTTAAAGACACCCCTATTTGTAAAAAAAAAAAGGGGGGGATGTGTGTACAGGGGAGAGGAGGGCATATGATTTCGGGGGGGGAACCTCAGGCAGAAAAATTTCAGGGGGGGGGGAAACCTCAGACAGCAGGAGGGGAAGTGCATGTGGGCAAAAAGCCAGCTAGTCCAGGGGAGTCAGATGCAGCAGAGATTTATTTATTTTATTTATTTATTTATTATATTTATCAATCGCCCATCTGGCCGGCCACCCGGCCACCCTGGGCGATGTACAATTAAAATACAGTAAAACACAATAAAATATAATAATTAAAACAATATAAAAAATTCTCATTAAAAACCTAACCCACCCCATATTCCCGCCTGAACAGCCATGTTTTTAATGCACGGCGGAAGCTCATCACGGAGGGGGCATGGCGAAGGTCACTAGGGAGGGAGTTCCATAATGTGGGGGCCGCCACAGAGAAGGCCCTCTTCCTAGTCCCCACCAGCCTGGCTGCTCTGGCTGATGGAATAAGGAGAAGGCCATCCGTGGCAGACCTTGTTGAGCGGCCTACTTGATGTTGCTGCTGGAGGCGCTCCTTGAGATCATCAGGGCTCCTGTACCTTTATTTCAGCAAGTGCCAGTTACATGAAAAGCAACATCCTTCAAAACATCCTTCCCCCCCCTTTCCCCCCAATTATGTGCATTGAATGTTTCTTTTAATTATGTGCATTGTATGCTTTATTAGGCGTGTGCAACAGCCTGGTTGGCAAAGGCACCATAAATAAACTTGACTTGACTTCTCAGGGATGGGGACTCGGACTCGACGACTGACTCGCGAGTCCGACTGAGTCCCCCCTCTGACTCGAGTCTCACTCGAGTCCCAATTTTTTCAATGGGACTTGAGACTCGACTCGGGACTCGAACCCAAGGACTCCGCCACCGCTGCCCGCCACCTCTGCCGCTCACGTCACCGCTGTCGCCGTCTCCCTCGCCGCCACCCGCACGCAGCCGCCGCCATCGCACGCAGCCGCCCGCGCCGGTCCCATCATCACTTCCGGCGCAGTGGAAGTGACGCGCCGGGACCCTGCTCCAGCGCGCTCAGAGCGGCAGCGGCCAAGCGCGCCAGAGCAGGGTCCCGGCGCGTCACTTCCGCTGCGCCAGAAGTGATAACGGGACTGGCGCGGTCAGTGGCGTGCGATGGCGGCGGCATGATGGCGGCTGCGTGCGATGGCGGCGGCGGTGGCTGCAAGTGGGTGGCAGCGAGGTGAAACGGCGACGGCGGTGACGTGAGCGGCAGCGAGGTGGCGGCAGTGAGGCAGCGGCAACTCGAGCGGCGCGGAGAACGTTCTCTGCACCGCTCAGAAGAGTGAGATCGGGCCGCAGAGAACGACGAACCCAGGGAGGGCTCGTAATGCATCCCTGGTGCGGCGGCAGCGGCGGCAGGAGCAGGGACGAGGGAAGGACCTGCCCATGGTAAGTGGGGGCGGCGGCGGCGGCGGCAGCCCATGGAGGGAGCAGGTCTCCGTGGGAGGAAGGGCAGCTCTTCTTCCTCTCGCGGAGACCCTCCCGCTCCCTCCATGGGCCGCCGCTTTGGGAGTGACTCGGGATTCGAGTCACCATTTTGGACCTTGGACTCGAGACTCGACTCGTGACTCGAGGCCAAGGACTCTTCAACATCCCTGCTTCCTGTGCAGTGGACTCCTGTTCATGAAAGCTTATTATGCCACAGCAAATCTGTGAGTCTTCAAGGTGCCACGAGGAATTGTGGCTTTTGAACACAAAAGAGCCAAGAAGCCCCTCTCCTCCTCCCCAGGAACGGTGCAGGGCTGTTTGGCGCCCTAGGCCAAATTATATTTAGCGCCCCCCCTCGTGCTGTGGGGGGGGGGCTCCGGAGCAAAGCAGCCCTGCTCTGCAACCCCCCCCGCGCGCGCCGCCGCCGCCGCCGCCACCGCCACCTACCTTCCCCCCCGCCCCCGCTGCTGGCTGCTGGCTGCTGCTGCTGCTGCCGCCGCCGCCGCCTCCTCCAACGCGATGGGACCCCCGCACTTTACGACGGGAAGGTAGGTAGGTGGTTGGCGGGCGCGCGCGGGGGGGGAGGTGCGGCGGCAGCGGCCAGCAAGCGGGCGGAGAGGCGCGGCGGAGGCGGCAGGCAGGGCAGGAGTGCGCCGGAGGCGAGGGAGGGGCGCAGAAACTCTGCGCCCTCTTCCGCCACGCGCCCTAGGCAGCCGCCTGGGTCTGCCTAGCGGTAGCGCCGGCCCTGCTCCTCCCCCATCAATTCCCCTTTCTCTAGCCTGGTGCAAACCCCTGATGCCAAGGAGGACCGTGCACCCACCAGAATCTGGCCACATGGATCGTGCAAAGAGCAGGCGCACGCCAGAAAGATGACTGCAGAGCCAAGGAGCTCCAGGCACACTCAAGCAAGCCAGCAAGCCACTCGCTCAGACATTGCCTTGCCCCAAATGCAGACACCGCTGCTCCTTCAAACCCTTTTTGCAAGCAAATCCACTTCTGTTTCCCACCAAGGTGAGGGGGCCTGGGCCAGCTTGGAGGAAGCAACAGATGATGGGGAAGGCTAATCTGTCTCTCCCTTTGATAGGTGAGCGCAGCCAATGTGTCTGCTCTTCCCCTTGTCAGGGCCTCATCGTTGCCTGCAGTGGCCCAGGGCACAAGTGCAATTGCCCAGCAGAAATTGGCTATGCAGGTCTCTGCAGAGTCAGGCACACTCCGAGAAAGCCGGGTGACAGTGGTGCTGTTTGTCAATTTTGTACTCTGGATTTAATGGAAATAATGAGCAGATGGTGGAAGGAAAGGTGGCCGTCTCCCCTCTAATTGAAAAGGCTCGTGTCTCCACGCTGCACTCCCTATTAGTCTGCCAAGGAAGGGAGCCCTAAGGTCTCCTAGTAACTGCAAGGCTACTGAGTTCAGAGG
Organism: Shinisaurus crocodilurus; assembly: GCA_021292165.1. Classification (NCBI taxonomy): domain Eukaryota; kingdom Metazoa; phylum Chordata; class Lepidosauria; order Squamata; family Shinisauridae; genus Shinisaurus; species Shinisaurus crocodilurus. Next base: position 4,420,256 of record CM037883.1, read on the forward strand.
GAAGAAGCAGGCTTGTATTAAGGCAGACGACGGTGGCAATTGGGGCAGCTCGAAAGTTCAGAAGATCCAAGGAGAGCCTTGTCCAGGCGGGCCATCTCTTACCACCGCCCATGCTTGCCAGCCAGCCAGCCAGGAAAAATCCAAAATCTCAGCCTGGCTTCTTCTGGTCCCTTTAACAGCAGTCTGGTCCAGTAAGTAATCAGCCACTGAAGCATTCCAAGGCTAGAGAGAAGCATTATCACCAGCTTATTTCTGCACATGGAGCTCTGATAAAGGCACACACAGTTATAGTGTGTAGCTGCAGGGAGGGATAGCAAATCCCCAAAGGCCATTACCTGCTAATTCAGTGTGGACGGGAGAGCAGATTGCCTTGGCTGAATGGCTGCACCGGCATTCAGGAATGAGATGCCCTCCCTTGTCGAGCAGACCAGCTTCTGAAGCTGCACGGCCTAAGTTGGCAGGACTCCTGTTTGTGCCCATATGTCCAGGCTGGGGCCCGTGCCGGCTGAGGAGAAGTGTGGAAGAGCCACCGTGGCAAGGGGGCTGAGTCGAGCCCCACACAGATGGGGTAGCTGGCTGCCCCATGGAATAATGGTCAGTCGGCTCCAGTCACTCCTCGCCTCCTGCTGGTATTCTGCTGGGTGACGCTTTCTAAGCATTTGGACCGAATGGGACTCAAGGCCAGCTGCTGCTGCTGCTGCAGGTGTGCCAGGAAGGTCCTTGTTTGGCCACTGGCCAAGGGAAGGGGAGCCAAGGGGGTCCATTGCCACAGACCATTTGGATCTCACACGTGCTCCCTTTTCACTGGTCATTCTCCTGTGTCCAGGGTTAGGGCAGTGTTTCTCAACCTTGGGTCCCCAGATGTTTTTGGCCTACAACTCCCAGCATGCCCCAGCCAGCATAGCTGGCTGGGGCATGCTGGGAGTTGTAGGCCAAAAACATCTGGGGACCCAAGGTTGAGAAACACTGGGTTAGGGTTAGGTATGGGGGGGGATAACACAATTGGTAAAATTTCCCCAATATAACTGAAAACATGGGGCTGCCTGCCATACAAATACATACACATACACACACGGGAGTGAGAACTTCCCCAGTTCTGTCACCAACCGGAGATCCTCTCCGGGGTTACTATTATGGCTGATGATCTATTTCAGACATTTCTGTGCCATTCAACATTAACAGGGTGGTTCACAATTGCTAATAAAGAAAGAAAAACAAACAAACGATACAAACTGGAGCTGTGTGAGTAACTGACCTCTCGAAATTCTTCTCCAGCCTATTTGTGGGCAGAGAAATGGGGAGGTGACATGACAAATTTCTCCAGCGGGAGGAGAAATTCACCAACAGGCGGGCCTCACCACCGGGGCAGGGGCTGTTGCACAGCTTCTTTCTTTTTTTTTTCCAGAAGGGTTTGGGGGGTTCTTTGCCCTGCCGCTGCAAGTGGCCACAGGCCACAGCAGCAACTGTGCTGGCAGCCTGGCCCCTGTTCTGTCTCATTCTCAAGGTTTTCCATCATTTATTTCAAACTTCTTTGGGTGCTGTTTTTGAGCTTACCTAATCACTGTGAGGCAGCCGGGGGTGCTGCCTGTGCCTGTTTTCTTTCTGTTCCGTGTATCTCTGCTGTCTCCCAGGCCGCCTGGGCTTCCTGATCTGAAAAGGCCCAACAAGAGGAATCACCTCCTGACTCTTCTCCTGGGCATCAGGGAACGTAAGCACAGGAACCCCAAACCCAACCCATGAAAATTTCTCCAAAAGTTTCTTCTCCTTTGAATTTCTTTTCAAAAGCCATTTCTTTTCTATGAGAACGGTGGGGGGAAATGGAAGAAATTTTCGGTACAGCATTAATAAAAACAGTAAACACCAGAACTAACAAGGATGGCCAGGGCACAGAATTCATCACCTAGCTTCCCCTCTGCAGTTGGTGAGGAGGGAAAAATTCTTCTGGACAGTAAAATTCAGGCTTGCTGGCAAAGCTATATAAACCACCCTTTCCCAAGATTTCATAGATCGTAGAGTTGGAAGGAGCCTACAAGGCTATCAAGTCCAACCCCCTGCTCAATGCAGGAAACTAGAGGAGGGGTCTCCCATCCAAGTAATAACCAGGCCTGACCCTGCTTAGCTTTCCATGCTCAGACAAGTTGAGCCAGCGTGATGGCACCCTCCAGACGTTGGCTTGTTACTGATGGTAGTTACTGCTCCAGCCCTTGGAGACAGGGAGCGGAATCCAATGTTAGTCCTACTTATTTTTATTTATTTATTTACAGTATTTATATAGTTCTCCACATCTAAACAGTTTCCAGAGCAGTGAATGATAAAGAGCTAAAACAGATAAAAAGAAGAAAACAATGTGTTAGGACAGAATCAATAAAAACCGTGGCTGGTCAGTCAAGGAAGGCTTCCTGAAATAAAGATGTTTTCAGGAGGCACCAAAAACAATACAATGTTGGTGCCTGCCTGACCTCCAGGGGCAGGGAGATTCACAGAAATGGAGCCCCTACTCAGAAGGCCCTTCTCCTGGCGGACTCCAATCGGGCAATAGACCCATGTAGAATCACCAGTAGCATGCTGTTCCTGACTCCCAGCTGAGCAGGAGCACAACAGGAGAGAGGCTCCAGCTGTTTTTGGGACTGTTTTTGGGACTGTGAAAAGGCAAGCAGGCTCCCAGAGAGCGAGCGAACAGAGCGAGCGAACAGGGAGAGCAAACAGGAGTTTGGCAGCGGAGTAGTAAAACAACAAGTGCTGCAAGGGAAAGGCGTGGCCTGAGAGCTCATTCTGTTGAGCAGAAGCTCCTGCTGACTGCAACTACCTGGGGCTGATTGCAGCTGATTGATTGCAGGAAGTGGGGCTGATTGCAGGGCGTGGCCTGGGAGCTCATTCTGTTCCTGACTCCCAGCTGAGCAGGAGCACAACAGGAGAGAGGCTCCAGCTGTTTTTGGGACTGTTTTTGGGACTGTGAAAAGGCAAGCAGGCTCCCAGAGAGCGAGCGAACAGAGCGAGCGAACAGGGAGAGCAAACAGGAGTTTGGCAGCGGAGTAGTAAAACAACAAGTGCTGCAAGGGAAAGGCGTGGCCTGAGAGCTCATTCTGTTGAGCAGAAGCTCCTGCTGACTGCAACTACCTGGGGCTGATTGCAGCTGATTGATTGCAGGAAGTGGGGCTGATTGCAGGGCGTGGCCTGGGAGCTCATTCTGTTCCTGACTTCCAGCTGAGCAGCAGCACAACAGGAGAGAGGCTCCAGCTGTTTTTGGGACTGTTTTTGGGACTGTGAAAAGGCAAGCAGGCTCCCAGAGAGCGAGCGAACAGGGAGAGCAAACAGGAGTTTGGCAGCGGAGTTCGGCAGGGGAGGTCAAGGGGGAGGTCCCTAAAAACACACACACACACACACACACACACACACATATATATATATTCTAGGAAGACAGAAACAGAGCACTATGGAAGGAAAGGACTCAGCAGTGGTGGTGACCTGCAAGGGGTGTGCAATGTTTGTTTTCCTGCCGGAGATCAACATGGCCTACACATGCAACAAGTGCAAGCTGGTCACGCTGTTGGAAGAAAAGGTCAGAGGACTGGAGCAGCAAGTGTCAACCCTCAGGAGCATAAGAGAAAGCGAGGAGTTCTTAGACAGAACGATGGATCTACAGCACCAAAGCACAGTACAGGAGCCAGAAGGGCAACTGCAGGATGAGGCGGAGTCAGAGACTGCAGAGGCAAGGGAAAATAACACAGGGGGAACTCCCTGGAAAAGGGTGACTGTTAGGAGCAGAAGAACTACAAGACACTCTGCGCCTGTGGAAGCAGTGGAGCTATGGAACCGCTTCCATGTACTTGAGGACGAGAGCAGAGGACAGCCTGCAGAGGACGGATTACCGGGCACCCAACGTGACAGCGAGCAAGAGGCTGAGGGTCAGTCAAGTGGAGGCAATCAAACCAAGGCCTACAGCAAGAGGAAGAGAAGAGTACTCGTAGTGGGAGACTCCCTCCTGCGGGGGATCGAAGCCAAAGTATGTCGCGAAGACCCATGGACTCGCCAGGTGTGCTGTCTCCCTGGGGCACGGATTAAGGATGTGACAGAGCAGCTGCCGAGGCTCATGCAGCCCACCGACACATACCCCTTTCTTCTCTTCCACGTGGGTACAAATGATACTGCCAAACGGAGTTACAAAGAAATCACGGCAGACTTTGAAGAGCTGGGAAGGGAACTCAAGAACTTCGGGGCCCAGATAGTTTTCTCATCCATCCTTCCAGTACTTGGAAGAGGCATAGAAAGGGAAAGAAAAATACTCCGAGTGAATGACTGGCTACGAAGGTGGAGCCGACGTGAGGGATTTGGATTCTGGGACCACGGGCTACACTTTCTGGAAGATGGACTGCTGGCAAAGGATGGGTTGCACCTCACAAGGACTGGGAAGAATGTGTTTGGACACAGCATGAGGAACTTAATCAGGAGGGCTTTAAACTGAATCCAACAGGGGAGGGAGACATAAACTCGGGGGTACCAATGGAAGAAGGCCTCTATGCCACAATGGAGAGAACAGCTCCAGCGGTGCCCATTGATAGTCTACCACAAAATGTAGGGGGAAAGTCGGACTATAAAGCACATAGTCTTCAATGTCTCTATACTAATGCCCAGAGTATGGGCAATAAACAAGACGAACTTGAACTCTTGATACATGAGGGCAAGTACGACTTGATAGGGATAACTGAAACCTGGTGGGATGACTCCCATGACTGGAATACAGCAATTGAAGGGTATAACTTGTTCAAAAGGAACAGAAGCAACAGAAAGGGAGGTGGAGTTGCACTGTATGTTAAAAATACGTATCTCTGCACAGAGATACAGGAAGAGGAGCTTGGCAGCCCCATTGAGAGCATCTGGGTTAAAATAAAGGGGGCAAAGAATAAAACGAACATGGCGGTTGGAGTCTACTACCGACCACCCAATCAAGGAGAAGATGAGGATGGAACTTTTGAAAAGCAAATTGCCATTGTTTCAAGGAGGCACGATGTGGTAGTAATGGGAGACTTCAATTTCCCTGATATCTGTTGGGAGACTTATTCAGCCAAACATGGCCCCTCCAAGAAATTCCTGACCTGTGTTGCTGATAACTTCCTCCTACAGAAAGTGGAGGAAGGAACTAGAGGATCGGCTATCCTTGACCTGATTCTAACCAACAGAGACGAGTTAGTGGATAAAGTGGCAGTTTCGGGAACTCTGGGGGAAAGTGACCATGTTATACTTGAGTTCTTGATTCTAACAGAAGCAAAAGCTGAGTGTAGCCAAACACGTACCCTGGATTTTAGGAAAGCCAATTTTAACAAACTCAGAACAATGATTAGTAAAATCCCATGGCAAGTGACTCTCACGAGAAAGGGAGCCCAGGAGGGGTGGGAGTTTTTAAAGAAGGAAATTTTAAAGGCACAATTGCAAACAATTCCCACAAGGAAAAAAGGCAGAGGGCAACAGAAAAAGCCAATGTGGCTTCACAATAAACTCAAAGATGACCTGAAAACAAAAAAGGACACGTATAGGAAGTGGAAGGAAGGACAGGCTACAGGGGAAGAGTACAGGCAGGTAGCACAGAACTGCAGGAATAGTGTCAGGAAGGCTAAAGCTGAGAATGAGCTAAGGTTAGCGAGGAATGCTAAAAGCAACAAAAAAGCTTTCTTCAGATACATGCACAGTAAAAGACAGAAGAAAGAACTGGTGGTTCAACTACGCGATGAGGATGGCAAATTGATAACAGAAGACAAAGAAAAGGCAGAAGTGTTCAATTCCTACTTCGGCTCGGTCTTCTCCCAAAAGAGGGTCTATGACCCCCCTGGCAAACCTGAAGTGCAGACTGAAGGGGCAGAATTGCAGCTTGAGATTGATAGGCAAATGGTCAAGGAGCACCTGATTACTCTGAACGAGTTTAAATCTCCAGGGCCTGATGAGCTGCATCCTAGAGTAATAAAGGAACTGGCAGAAGAACTCTCAGAACCACTGTCTATTATCTTTGAGAAATCATGGAGGACAGGTGAAGTGCCAGACGACTGGAGGAGGGCAAATGTTGTTCCCATCTTCAAAAAGGGCAAGAAGGAGGAACCTGGGAACTATAGGCCAGTCAGTCTGACATCAATCCCTGGGAAGATTTTTGAGCAGATTATAAAGAAGTCAGTCTGCAAGCACCTTGAAAACAATGCAGTGATTACTAGAAGCCAGCATGGATTTGTCAAGAACAAATCCTGTCAGACTAATCTGATCTCATTTTTTGATCGGGTAACCTCCCTTGTGGACTGTGGGAATGCTGTGGACATTATATATCTGGACTTCAGCAAAGCTTTCGACAAAGTGCCTCATGATATCCTGATTAGTAAGCTAGCTAAGAGTGGGCTAGATGGAACAACTATCAGGTGGATCCACAATTGGCTACAGAATCGGACTCAAAGAGTGCTTATCAATGGTTCCTTCTCAAACTGGGGAGAGGTAACGAGCGGGGTACCACAGGGCTCGGTCCTGGGCCCGGTGCTCTTCAACATTTTTATTAATGACTTGGATGAGGAGGTACAGGGAATGCTTATCAAATTTGCAGATGACACAAAGTTGGGTGGAACAGCTAATACTCTGGAAGACAGAAACAAAATTCAAAGTGACCTCGATAGGCTGGAGCGCTGGGCCGAAAACAACAGAATGAAATTTAATAGGGATAAATGCCAAGTGCTGCACCTAGGGAGAGGAAACCAAATGCAGAGTTACAGAATGGGGGACACTTGGCTCAACAATACTACAAGTGAGAAGGATCTTGGAATTGTGGTAGATCACAAACTGAATATGAGCCAGCAATGCGATGTGGCTGCAAAGAAGGCAAATGCTATTTTGGGCTGTATTAATAGAAGTATAGCTTCCAAATCGCGGGAAGTGATAATTCCCCTTTACTCGGCACTGGTTAGGCCTCATCTTGAGTACTGCGTCCAGTTCTGGGCACCTCACTTTAAGAAGGACATAGACAAACTGGAGAGGGTTCAGAGGAGGGCAACAAGGATGATAAAGGGACTGGAAACAAGGCCCTATGAGGAGAGACTGAATGAACTGGGCATGTTTAGCCTTCAGAAGAGGAGACTGAGGGGAGATATGATCGCACTCTTCCAGTATTTGAAGGGATGTCACACAGAGGAGGGCAAAGATCTCTTCTCGTTCATCCCAGTTTGCAGGACACGGAATAATGGGCTCAAATTACAGGAACCCAGATTCCACCTAAACATCAGGAAAAATTTCCTGACTGTCAGAGCAATAAGACAATGGAATCAACTACCTAGGGAGGTGGTGGGCTCTCCCAGTCTGGAGGCATTCAAGGTGCAGCTGGACAGACATCTGTCAGATATGCTTTGACCTGGATTCCTGCATTGAGCAGGGGGTTGGACTCGATGGCCTTGTAGGCCCCTTCCAACTCTACTTTTCTATGATTCTATGATTCTATGCCATCCAATGACCTCAGTGACCGGGCAGGTTAGTCTACTTAAAGTAGACCAGGTGAAATGAATGGGACTTAAGTTAGTCATGACTGACTTAATGAGCTCGGAACAGAGGAAGCTGCTTTATACTGAGTCAACCCTGGGTCCATTTAGCTCTGTATTGTCAATACTAACTGGAAGCAATGGCTCTCCAGGGTTCCAGGCAGAATTATTTTTTATTATCATCATCATCATCATCATCATCATCACCATCATCAGTACAGGCAGTCCCCGGGTTACAAACGAGATCTGTTCGTAAGTCTGTCTTTAAGTCGAATGTGTACGTAAGTCAGAACAGAAGCTGCGCAATGTTTTCAAAGTGTTGCAGAGTATAGTGCGTGTGTTCGTAAGTATGAACCATTGTATTTAACTCAGATTTTTACATATATGGTGGTCCGTTCTTAAGTATGAGTTGTCCGTAAGTCGGGATGTTCGTAACCCGGGGACTGCCTGTATACTGCTCCATATCTACGTAGATTCTGGAGTGGTGAACAGTAAAAAGACAAAAACAGATAAAAGAAACAAAAACACCACATTGAAAACAAAGGTACAATTACAATGGTGGTTGGAGAGCAGAGAAGGCTTCCTGGAACAAGGAGATTTCATAGATTTCATAGATCATAGAGTTGGAAGGGGCCTACAAGGCCATCGAGTCCAGCCCCCTGGACTCGACCCGGGAGGGGCCGGGTCGGGTCTCCCATCCAAGTAATAATCAGGCCTGATTATTAGCTTTCCACACTCAGACAAGCTGAGCCAGCGAGAGCCACAGGCCTACACTCAGCAGATGCCGAAAGCAGCACAAAGTTGGAGCCTGCCTGACCTCCAGAGGCAGGGGGTTCCACAGAAATGGAGCCACCACAGTGCAGGCTCTTCTCCTGGTGAACTCCAATTGGGCCAAAGGACCATGAGGAACCACCAAGAGCATGCCATCTGATGACCTCAGCGACTGGGCAGGTTGGTAAGGGGGGAGGTGCTCTCTCAGGTAACCTGGTCCCAAGTTGTTTTGGGCTTTGTGCACAAGTACCAGAACCTTAAACCTGACCCGGTAGCAAATAGGCAGCCAATGCAGTTCCCACAGCAAAGGAGTTGCATGCTGAAAAGGGGCAGCTCCCAACAACATCAGAGCTGCTGCATTCTGCACTAGCTCCAGCTTCCAGAGCAGCCTCGAGGTCAGCCCCACATAGAGCGCATTGCAGTAATCCAGTCTTGAGGTTACTAGTACCTGTGGCCAAGCTATCCCTGTCCAGGAGTGACCATAGCTGGTGAACCAGCTGAAGATGGTAAAAGGCACCCTGAGCCGCTGCGCTCACTTGGGACTCCAGTGACAATGATGGATCTAGGAGTACCCCTAGACTACGAACCTGAGATGCCGAGGATCAAACCTGGGACTTTCCGCATGCAAAGCAGGGACTCTACCACTGAGCCCCAGCCCCTTCCCAGCCTACTGCCTCTGGACCTGGAGGTTCTATTCAGCCGTCATGGCTAGTGGTAGATATCCCACCTCCTTTTCCTTCCCTGCCTCTGCCATGAATTTGTTAAAACCCCTTTCACACACACATCTAAACTATCCTCACCTCTTGCAGCCGCAAATTCCATAAATTAACTAGTATGCTGTTCTGTTAAGACGTGGTTTCTTGGGTCTGTTTACACAGCACCCAGCCCTGTTACCTAAACAGGCCTCCTCTAATCCTCACATTGAAGCTCTGTGTAAAGACAATTAGGAAAAGCCAGGATCCAAGTGGAGCCAGCCATTTGACACAGGGAACCAAACTTAAAAATAAACGCATTTGGAGGGGAGTGGAGGGAAGGACTCGGGCGGCACCACAGCCGGTTTCCCACTGCCTGGAGTAATTACTTTGGGTTCAATTCTCCACTCAAGCCAGCTTATCCGCGAGACCACACAGTCTCATGCTGTGAATTCTACCACCACGAAATTAAAGTAATGCACATCACACTGCAGAGCCTTATTGCACTTAATAGGAGCTTCGGCAGAGGAAGAGTCGCTGTGCTTGTCTATCGCCTCTGCCACAGGCACCCACCCTCCCTCCCTCCTCCTGGATTTGCTTCAAAGTAACCCTCCAGTGCCTGAGTTCTTCTGACCACTGCCTCTTGGAGTCATCAGATTCTGGAGGCGCTCAGCTTTTGTAGCCATGTTAAATTACAAGGTGGGTCAATCCGGACAGCTACTTGCCAAGCGCATGCAATCATCTGGTCAACTCTCTGGCTGACAGTGCGGTCCTATCCATGCCTGCTGCTCGGGTGCATGGGTCTAGCTTCGCAGCCTGAATCGTCCTGCCAAGGGGTGAGGACAGAAGACTTACCAAACTTCTGCACCAAACCAAATATCTAGGTAATAATAACGGTAGGACAGGACTCATTTCACCACTCGGCTGGATGACACAAGGGGAAGGCAGGTGTGATAGAAAAACAGAAGTCACGGGGGCCCTGCACCCCGCCAGTGCAAGACCTAACAGTCAGGAAATTTTCCCTGATGTTCAGGTGGAACCGGCTTCCTCCTGGCCTTGCCGTCCACATGACAAAATGTATATAGCAGTGAACGGAACATGGGTTCAGCTATCTGTCTCGCTTCTCTCCCCACCACCCCACGTGGTTTTTCAGGCCTTTCCAAAAGGTATTTTCAAAACACCACATGTACATTTGTCTGGTTATCTGCTCATTGCTCACCTGACGTATTGATTTTAATTGCAAACTTTTAAAAAAGAGAGTTGCCGGCCAATAGGCACCCTTCGTAGATAGCTACACCCCGTTTAATCTCTACCGTGTTGAAAATCATCATGCACCACTAGCTCCAGGTTTTGGAAGGTCCTTGGGCAAGACAACCTCCATGGGCCCTCTCCCTCAGGGAGTCTACTTTCTCACCTCCATGGTCACCAGCTGCCCTTGCTCCTCCTCCTCCTCCTCAATCTCATCCTGGCTACCACTTGCTTGCTTGAGAGGCGGAGCGCCAGGGAGCGAGGAGGCCGCAGCATCTCCTGCTCCTCCTTCCTTCTCACCACCATCCGTTGTCTGGGCCAGAGCGAGAGGCAAGTGAACAAGCAGGTTTAAGCAAGCAAGTGGTAGCAATGATGAGAAAGTGGATGAAGAGCAGCTGGTGACCATGGTGGTGAGAGGGTAGACTCACTGAGGGAGGGTTCCCATGGAGGGTGTCTTGCTCAAGGGCCCTCAGACGTTTCTCATGGCCATACTCTGGAAAAACATTTGTAACTGGATTTCCTTGTGAGCAAAGTTTCTCCCAGGGATGTTGAAGAGTCCTTGGTCTTGAGTCACGAGTCAAGTCACGAGTCTTTGGACCTGAGTCTCGAGTCCAAGTCCTTGGTCCAAAATGGTGACTCACGAGTCCCGAGTCACTCCCAAAGCTGACTCCACGAGTCCCTATTAAAATCAATGGGGTTTTTCCCCAACAAAATAAGGCTACTTCAGATGTGTGGCTTAAATAAATTCTAGGCACAAGTGTGCCTTTTTATCTCAAAACTCTGCCACTGATTTTGACAAGAACAGATCAGGCAGACAAACCCAAAATAACCAGGGAGGCAGAGGAGGCTGGGAACCCCAAACAGGCAGGCAGAGGCAGCCAAACCCAAAATGTCTGAAAGGTTGCATTAGGAAAATGATTTTAAAAAATAAACTTGGATTGTTACTGCAACTGGGTCCAGGCAGCACCTGCAGGTGGCATCAAGCAGGGATGTTGACGAGTCCTTGGTCTCGAGTCCCGAGTCAGGTCTCGAGTCCCATTAAAAATATTGGGACTCGAGTCCGAGTCGAGTCAGAGGGGGGACTCAGTCCGACTCACGAGTCGAGTCCGAGTCCCCATCCCTGGTTTCTCCTCTGGGGTTTCACATCTCTCTTGCATGCCTTAATCATAGAATCATAGAAAAGTAGAGTTGGAAGGGGCCTACAAGGCCATCGAGTCCAACCCCCTGCTCAATGCAGGAATCCAGGTCAAAGCATCCCTGACAGATGGCCGTCCAGCTGCACCTTGAATGCCTACAGAGAGGGAGAGCCCACCACCTCCCTAGGTAGTTGGTTCTATTGTCTTATTGCTCTAACAGTCAGGAAATTTTCCCTGATGTTCAGGTGGAATCTGGGTTCCTGTAACTTGAGCCCATTATTTCGTGTCCTGCAACGCCTTCATTTTTATCAACAACCTTCATCAGGTACAGCCAACAAGGTTGTGGCTTCAGAATCATGTTATATCTGGAGCATCTCGCCAAGAGAGTACATAAAAGCAATTGCAGAGAACGACAGACGCGGGACGATAAAACCAACACGAAAGAGCAAATATATCAAAATTGTCCAGCAGTGAGTTTTCTCCACCCTGCTGTTATGACAGATGGTTGAAACCCAGCTGGGAACTTCTCCCAGGAACTCTGTCAGCAGAGTGTAGCAATGAATGGAGAACCCGTCAATATTTAAGAACCTTATTACTCAAAGAGCGCCATTCAAAATGAGCAGGAAATTGCATGAGTGCTTGGAGGTGGGGGGCCCAGGTGGAAAGCTGAGGAGGAGAGGCATGCGTCTATGAACCCCGGACATTGCTTCATAGATGAAGTCAGAGTGGGCAGGAATGGCCCAAGCACTTATGGAACCCACTAAAGGATTCTTAGATGTGAAGGCCTATTAAAAAAAAAAAAAAAAGACGGGAAAATGAGAAAACCGGGGCGGGGGGGGGTTGGGAAAAGGCTCTAGATAAAACTGGATAAAAATAAAACTGGATTACAAAGATCCCTGGGTGGGGGATTAGAAACCCCCCCATTTTTCCAGTCCCCCCCCCATTTTCTTCTTCAGGTCCTCACATCTAGGTCCCCGTGTTCTGCTTGGGATTCCACCAAGGCAGGATGCCTCAAAATTCTGACCCCTCAAATTCAGATTGGCCCAGACATCAGCATCATGCTCAGCTCCAAAACAGTTAATCAAGAGAAGCAACGTGGGGGGTTTCTCCTCTCAGCGCCAGCTCCGTACCTGAGAGCCAGTGCAATGATGTTAGGGTCTCAGACTAGGACTGGGGGGGGGGACTTTTTTCCAGCCTCCCACTCAGCCATAATATTCCTTCGTTGACATTGGGCCAGTCACTGTCTTTCAGCCTAAGCTACCTCATAGGGTTCTTGTGAGAATAAAATAGGTGAGGGAGCCACAACAACCACCCAGGGCCGGTGCAAGGCAGTTTGGTGCCCTAGGCAAGATCAGATATTTAGCCCCCCCTTCCCACTTGAGCCCTCCCTCCCTATTTCTGGCACCCCCTTTAGCCCTGCGCCCTAGGCAGCTGCCTAGTTGGCCTAATGGTAGCACCGGCCCTGCAACCACCTTATACTCCTTAGTGAAAGAGCAGGATGAATAAATGATGAAACTGAAGAGGGGGGGGACACAACCTACTTCTGCTTTGCCTGCCTGATGAGTACCTCCAGGAAACGTGAAGCTTACAGAACCTCTCGCTATGCGCCCCCCATTTCATGAAAAAGGCAGCAATTTCAGAGGATCAGCTGAAAACCTCTCCTTTCTGGTCCCTCCCAAGAAACCGAGAGTAGTAAAGCGGTGGCAATTTATTCCTCAGTTCATTTGACTGACAAATGCCCCAGGCTTCCTACTGATCTTTAAATATACTTGGAGCCAAATAAATCCTCAGATATCACGACTGGAATATGTAATGCAATGCATATTCCACTTTATCCCCTGATTCTGTATCCGTGATTACAACAGAGCATCAAGACTAGGAGAGACCTGTGAAAGTTAATCGATACACTCCAAAGCTTGTTTGGAGAGGAGTGCGCTGGGCACATCATGGGCATCCGTGTGTCAGTTTGGATGTACAGTAATACCTTGGATTGCAAGTAACTTGGTTTGAGAGCGTTTTGCAAGACAAGCAATTTTTAAAATATTTATTTATTTATTTATTTACTTGATATACAAGCTGACGTCTTGCAATACAAGTACTGTAGTACGGCATAAATTAAAAATCTCTGTACAAATTTTTTGGGGGGATTTTGTTTTGATATAAGAGTGTTTTGGATTACAAGCACGTTTCCGGAACGAATTATGCTCTCAATCCAAGGCATGACTGTAGTTACACTGATGAGTTCATACACCAGCTAGAATATTCTTGGATCAGGAACATGAGGATCTGTTTATGCAGGGAGTCGCAGAGAGGGGAAGGGAACTGGGCACACGATGTCAGCCTCTCTATATATCCTGTCAAAATGGGTGTCAGTCATGCAGTTAGCAATAGAGATGTCAACACAATATCTGCGAGGCCGCTAGGGTGACCACTGATGCATTGCATTGTCAAAAGAAAGAAAGAAAGAAAGAAAGGATAAAACAAACACCAATTTAAACAGCACTGGCATTTGCTAATTTCGATCTCTAAGTACAGTAATACCTTGGATTGCAAGTAACTTGGTTTGAGAGCGTTTTGCAAGACAAGCAAATTTTTAAATATTTATTTAATATTTTTTTTACTTGATATACAAGCGACGTCTTGCAGTACAAGTACTGTAGTACGGCTTAAATTAAAAATCTCTGTACAAATTTGGGGGGGGGGATTTCGTTTTGATATAAGAGTGTTTTGGATTACAAGCATGTTTCCGGAACGAATTATGCTCTCAATCCAAGGCATGACTGTACAAATTTAGAAATAACAACTATAATGGAAAAAGACATACAAGACATCTCACCATAGTAGGGAAGACCGACCGGGTGACCTGCTGTGTGCCTGCTCAGTCTGCTGTCCCGATGCGGTTGATGGGCAAATTGAAGGCCCCCTTGGGCTCTCCCTTCTTGGGGTACTTTAAATGGGGCTTAGACCAGACGGGCCTTCTAATAGAAGGCTGTCCTCTGTAAAGAAGGACACCTGGCCACCTTATGCCGTGCCTACTCAGTCAAGGGTCTCCACATATGGAATCCAGACAGAGAAAAGGACCAAAATGACATTGGAACATCTGGGACAATATTCATACAAACAGACCCTCTGGAAAACGTCTTAATTGATCGGGGGTGACTCTGCTATCCACATCAAGTGGGGAGGACCAGAGACATGCAAGTTCCAGGCATGAATTCAGAGAACCAAATTGTTAATTAACTCTGTCACTAATTAAAGGCTTGACAGCTAGATTTCCTTGGTACTTGAGAGAAAGGTGCCTCAGAAATTGCCGGTGTCGTTCTAAACAAATTTCCAGAAAGGTCAAGTCCATTGTACAGATGTCTCCACAGTGGCAGCAGCTCCATGCTGTGGCTTTAAAGTGTGGACGACACTAACCACATGGATTGGGCAGATGATGTGGGGAGTCTCCACACAAATATAGAACATTCCTGCCTGCCACTCCTCATGCAGTCCAAGTGATTCTTTTAGTAAACAAACTTACAATACAGTACAGACCTCCCTGTAAGGCCACCACTCCATCCATCGGGGAAGTGTTTTTTGCCATGTAACCTTTCCTTGGTCTTGAGGACCCATTCTGGAGTGCAAGGATACTAGTTCAAGGCTTTATAGAGTTCCTGGGCCAAGGAATATTGACTTAGAATGCAGAAGCAAAAAGAAGAAGCTAGATGCACACAGTCCTACAATCAAAAGAACCAGGTCTGTGAAGCTCATTCCAAGAGTATCAGCAGTCCTTGAGCTCTGATTTTTCAAGGTCCTTAAGACCGTATAGTTGGATTAAAACTCACTCATTCTGGTATACAAGCAGGAAAACGAAGGATCTGTTTAGCCTAACAGCCTGAGTTGGGTTGCGGTAGTTTTATCTCATCTTCAGGGCTGGACACCAAGTCTGATGCCCCTTCACAGCTCAAAAGCAGCAATGTGAGAGAGGGCAGATTCCCCAAGGACAGTTCTGTCTGTTTCTTGTGGAAGGAATCATGTCTCAGAGTTGAGACCTTAACAGCCTGGGGAGTACCAAATTAGACAAAACCTTCCATGTGAAAGTCTGTCGCTGATAAACACAACAAGTATTTGGAGATGAGAGATGGAGATAGCATCTGGCATAGATTTATACAGCTCACATGACATCTTTAACCAAACTTGGCTCTTGAAAACAATATTAATGCTGGGATAATTCGATGCACGTACTGAGCCTTATGTTTTAGGTCACTGAAAAAAATGGTTTAGCCTGGTGGAAGATGGTCCATCACAAAGTTTCACTTGAGGGGGCAGAGTACACCACCAGGCCTTGACCCTGGAGATCAGTATTAAGCATAGGGCGGCCACTGTTATGAATCGCCAAAAAAGAGGAACTGCATCATCAAGAAAGAGGACACTAGTTTGCATATGCTAATCAGAGAGAGCAAGAGAGCCATAGGGTTAGTCATCATGACTAACCAGTCCCATTCATTTCAATGGGTCTGCTCTAAGTAGGACTAACACTGGATATAACCCATGGTGTGGAAGACAGCGACCTGTGTGCATTGCTCTGTCTGCTGTCCAGGTGATGTTGATGAGCAGCGTCAAGGCCCTTTTGCGCTTCCTTCTGATGGTTCTTTATCTTTAAACTGGACTTGGAATGGGCAGCCCTTCAAACAGAGGACAGTCTTCTGTCAGCCCTTGAAATAGAGGGCTGTTCTCCATAAAAGAGGGCCCATGGCCACCCTAAATCAGAACTAGGAGGTGACAGGGACATCGGGTCTCAGTTAAGAGCCTCCTAAGAGGAGAAAAGCCCTGACTTTGTTGGAAAGGCATATGGACACATAAAATAATCTCATAAGCCAGACCATGGTCCATCTAGCCAAGTACTGTCAATTCTGACTGCCAGCAGTTGTCCAAGGTCTCAGGCGGGGGGGGCTTTTAACTATGAGCCCCAGCGTTCCTTTTGCTGTAAAGTCACCAACAGTATGCTCGTTTACGACGTTGCCACATAAAACCACCCAAAAGATAGCCTTCTTGTCATGGCATCATAGGGGGAAAAAATGGTACACAAACAGTGGGTTGGGCCACACATGCCCTTGACCTACCACCTGGATGTGGGAAGCTGTTACATGAACGGTGCATCTCCCACTCATAGCATAGGAACATCGGAAGCTGCCTTGCATGGAGTCAGAGCTTTTTTAGTCCATCCATCTCAGGATTGTCAACACTGACTGGCAGCAACGGCTCTCCGGGGTTTCAGGCAGGAGTATTTCCCTCCCCTACCTGGAGATATCAGGGACTGAAGCTGGGACCTTCTGCATGCAAAGCAGGTGCTCTACCTCTGAGCTACGGCCCTTCCCACAGACTGCATGTGTGTGCATGCATGCAATGATGTAGTGGAGCCAGGGCTCCCGGGGTGTAGCACCAGCACTTTTTTTATTTGCAGGGATGCTGACATCACCCGCCAGCCCCCTCGGAATTCCTTGTCCCCTCAGCTTAGCTGCCATCCGCACAGTAGCTGGTGGGGGTGGGTGGGATTTTTCCAGCAGCAATGTATTGTTCCCTGTTAACGCAAAGTGTTTTGGGGGGGCTTGGTCTTGGATGTGCAAGTAAGACCATACATTTACAAAAGACCAGCTCCTGGTGGAGATGAAAGCTGCTAGAAATTGGTCTGTTGGACTGCTGGATCAACACAGCAATTTTGGATGGTCCTTGGAGGCTCAACTCTGGGGAGAGTCACTTCAAATTGCACCACTGCATACATGAAAGGACATACAGTGGAAGAAGGTGGAAGTCTAGGCCTGGGTCACTGCCACTCCATATTAACATCACAATCTAATCAATCTGCCACAGACTGCCTTCTCCCTGTCCCATCAGCCAGAGAACCCAGGCTGGTGGGGACTAGGAGGAGGGCCTTTTCTGTGGCAGCCCCCAATTTATGGAATTCTCTCCCCAGTGACCTCCGCCATGCCCCTTCCTTGATTAGCTTCTGCTGTGCATTAAAAATGTGGCTTTTCAGGCGGGAATATGGGGTGGGTTAGGATTTTTAAGTTTTGTTCCGTTTTTAATTGTGTTTTATACTGTGTGTGTGTGTGTGTCCCCTCTTGTATTTTATTGGATTGTACATCGCTCAGAGTGGCCGGATGTCTGGCCATATGGGTGATTCATAAATATAATAAATAAATAAATAAACAAATAAACAAATCAAACACCCCGCCTCTTCTCCACGTGAGTTACAAGCCGCAGGGAACCAAGGAGCCTCTGCACATGTTGCTCGGGAAGGAAGGAGAGATGCCATTTTAGCTCTGCTTGCCTTCGCAAGTGCCCCACCCCTGTATTAATTAAGACAGGAATTTGCCTTCAGTTGGTGCCCACATTCACAGCTGGGGCGCCCTTCTGTCTGGAACTTCCCAGGAGCCAATTAAGCGTTGCCATTCGAATTCCACGGCTACTACAGTGAGTCACTTGGCGTCTTGGCCTTCCCAGCACACGCTTTCCATTCAGCCGCACCCAGTGGGTGTCCCAATTTCTACCCACCACCCCTTCATTCCTGCCTTCCACTGTGCAAAGCGAGAGCAGGATCCGAGCTGCTTAGCTGCCTCTTGCTCTTGAAGCTGAAAAGCGGCTTCTCGGGCCCACCTGCACCCCAAGGTGCCACACACACACACACACACACACACACACACACAGAGTGCTCAGCTGTGGAAGTCACGAAAGAGAGCTGCTCCAGGCTTGGCAGTTTTTGTATAATGCTTGCTTGAGAAAGCCTTGCACTGTTGAAGAGAGTGGATCTGAAGACCCAACGCTCCATGATAAAAAAAGGGAAAAAAAAGTAGGCTTTACAGCTGTCATACTAAGCAAATCATTAAAAAGGAAGGTTGAATATATATGCAGTCATGCCTTGGATTGAGAGCATAATTCGTTCCGGAAACATGCTTGTAATCCAAAACACTCTTATATCAAAACAAAATCCTCCCCAAAAAATTTGTACAGAGATTTTTAATTTAAGCTGTACTACAGTACTTGTCTTGCAAGACGTCGCTTGTATATCAAGTCAAAAAAAAATTAAATAAATATTTAAAAATTTGCTTGTCTTGCAAAATGCTCTCAAACCAAGTTACTTGCAATCCAAGGTATTGCTGTATAGCAAAGGAACCATATATATATATATATATATATATGGTTCCTTTGCTATAGCAAGGGTGGGATTCTTCCATGCTGCTAATGCAGAACAGCTCTGTTAGGCATGAAACATGCCTTTGCTAGGAAACAGATGCACTTTTAAAGATTCAGGAGGTCTGTCTGCTGGAATTCTCTCTGTCACAAAGAATTTTTGACCACTGAAAACTGAACGTTTCCAGTTACTGGGAAGTAAATGTACACGTATAGGTGAGGTGAGCCTGCTGAAAGATCTCCCCCATGAACATTCCTCCTCCCTCAACTGTCACCAGCAACAGCCATTCCACCAGTCCTGTGGAGAGACTGCTTCATTTCCCCCACCCCTCTTCCCTCCCCATCCCTTTCTCCTTGTATGTTGCATCTTTTTCTATTGTAAGCCTGTAGACCAGGACTATCATGTTTAAGTGGCTGTTTGTGTCATGCACCTGCTAGAAGACTCATCCTCAGAGGATGAGCTGGAGGACCAGGAACCACCAGCCATGCCCAAGATTTGCCAGTAGACCAGGAGGTGCCCGGGCTCTCACAGGTGACTGACATGAGGGCATCACCTGTGAGAAACAAGGACTCTGACTCAGAGGTAGGGGCAGGGGGGAAAAAAAACCCAAGCCTGCCGGAGAGATGTCGCCTGGCAAGCCAGGAACTCAGAAGGAGTGATTGACTGACCTTGTGAGAAAAGGTCTACTCATAGCATAGGCATGAAGCTTGCTCACAAGGAGGACCTTTTCAGCTGCAATCACTAACAGCTTGCAGCTGAGGCTGGGATGTGTGTCCACCTCCCAGCAGTGTAAGGCTAAGAGGGTTGCTAGAAACAACATCGACCACCAGACCTTCCTGAATCCAGCTTCCTTTGCCTTGATTCCAGACTGCTTCCTGGCATGAGTACTTCTGGACTGAACTTTGACCCTCCTGCTGCCTGCTGCGTTGCCTTGGGACCTTGTTGACTGTGACCTGGACTGTTGAAGTCTCACTTTTTCCCCTGATCCCTGTTTGTGCTAACCACCTTGGAACGTTCAGCCTGCAACTGCTAGGCTCAGACTTTGGAAAAAGGACAGTTGGTTAAGCTGCTCTGGGAGCAGGATACAAATATTTCAAATAAATAAATGAATGCTCCCTGGAGCCTAAGAAAGTTTCTAGGCCACGAGGCCGGTGCTGAGTCAGACTGCCTGCCCATTCTTCCTCTGCTGCTCTCAACTACAAGGATCTGAATCAAAGGACCATCTCACTGATCTGGCAGGGAGGTCATCCATAATTGGTTTACAAATGAGCCACAATGCAAGGGGCACGGTTGCTCTTCAATTTCTATGAGAAGGGAGCACACGCGCGGCCTCCTTTTCCGCCACAGGTTTGCTGGCAACAATGAAGGATCAGCAAAGAGAAAACCAAAGTGGACTGGATTCACATGAATGGCATCCTCAAAAAGTCATCATTGTTATGCAGTGCCACATGCACCAAGAAGACAGATGAGAGTTGGGAACTTTGGCATCCTGCCTTCATGCAAGAGTTGCGCTGAGACCCAAACAAACGCCCCTGGCCAAGGGTCCCTGCCATGCAAGATGATACTCCTGCCTTTTCATCTCATGCTCCAGAGGTGTGAGGCATCAGAAGCCAATGAATGAAGAAACCTCTTCTAGAGAGGCTCTGCCAGTAGGGGAATTTGCCGTGTAATTAGTATTAAATATGGTAATCAGGAGGCCAATTCATGTCAAAGCATTATTGTGATCTGGGAGCCTCTACAAAAACTCAGGCCATTTTCCAAGGCAGAAGCTGTAAAACTGCAATGGTTTCACTTCCCCACTGGATGGGGAATTCTGCCAACGAAGGAACAACAACAAAAAGAAAGAACCACCAATGTTTTCCTCAGCACAGACAAATCATTACCTTGATACTGGATAGACGAGTTACACAGTGACGTTTATGCAGATTGCAATGTCATTTCCACTTCCACACAGAGACCACAAAGTGGCTCCGGACCGCTGGGGCAATTCCAGGGCTTAAATAGCAACCCGCATCTGAAGCGGAGACGAAGATGATTCACTGGGTGTGTAAAGTTAGGAGCAACAAAAATCAGCAGCTGGACTATTTTAGGAACCTGGCTGGGACCGATCAAGATAGCTTGACACATTTCTAAGGCAGGAGTGTGGAACCTTTTTCAGCCTGAGGGCCAAATTCAATTTCAGAGAAAGTCGGGGGGGGGGGGGGGCTGCATTCCAGTGGTGGGCGGGCCCAAAAAGTACCAGCCTATTTTAGCTTAAAGCTCTTACTGACAGTAACCGAGCCTTAGGAGAGCTTTTAGAATGGGGGGGGAAACACTGCACAAAAGCTGGTAAGCCACCAAATGTTTGGTGGTTGAGGGAAAGGGGGTGTGCCCATCTGGGGAAGCCAAGGGGGGCAAATTATGGCACAAGGCCCAAAGTTCCCCACCCCTGTTTTAAAGGGCCCAGCTAAATCCTTCCAAAATATGGCACATTCCATTCCCAAAGCAGCTTAGCCTGCTGTAGTTTCCTTGAAAAGGCACATCCAGGTGCGGCTTTTACCAAGCCATCGCCCAGCCGCACATTCACATAATTGTACAGGGCGTCCAGATGACATCACCTTCCAGTCATAGCCCCCTGTGTTTTCCCACCACTTCTGCTGTCTTCCCCACCCACCCCTTTTTGTTCTTACCATGGAAAATCCACTAAGGGTGCCATCCTATCATGCATGTTTAGACAGAAAAAAAAAAAAGTCCTACAACTCCCAGAATGCCCCAGGCACCCTAAGTAAAGAAAGATGGAATAGCTGCATGATGCCATCCTCTTATTAGCGCTGCAGTAATCTGTCCAAAACAGCCTGTCCCAGTAAGTGGCTTCGCTGCTCTGTTCTGCAATAACTGACCTTTCTGGACCGTCTTCAGAGGTAGCCCCACATATAACGCATTGCAATATTCCAGGAGGGAGGTTACAAGTGCATGGATACCCTTTTTTAAAAACTTGAACCCAGGGCCTTTTTTCATAGGGGATTAGACAAATTCATGGAGAATAAACTTACCAGTGGCTATGGATCATGATGACAATATCTTCCCTCCAGTATCAGAGGCAGTGGGCCTCTCAATACCAGTTGCTAGGGAACATGAGCATTCAGGAGGGTGCGTTAGAACATCTGGTTGGCCACTGTCACTGTGGGAACAGAATGCTGGACTAGAGAGGCCTTTGGCTTGATAAAGCATGACCCTTCTTATGTTCTTCTGCATGCAAAGTGCGAAGAAGGACTGCCAACCGGTCCTTTATTCAAGACCAGAGATCAAAGGTGCAAAACTGCCAGCCTTAGCTCTGCCGTCTTGACACTGATTCTCTCAGGGCCTTGCCCTTGTCTATACTCTGGATTTAGCGCTGAACCACAAAGGAACCACACACACCATGGGGGGTAAAACCAGGTAAACAGTTTATTTCAGGTAAACAGATCACAACAAAAGGTGGGAAATGAGGGAATGGGAAAAGGTGGGGAAGACACTTTGGTATACACAGTAGAGCTACAAAATAACAAAGCTAGTTCCTTTACTATATATCTACCCAGGCACTCTCTTTACCTGGGGGCTGGTCCTCTTCAGGGTTGCCTTAGCAAAACCCTACTCTGTGCTCCTTCCCGTGCAGACCACAACACAGGGTGGTGGTCCCCTTGAGGGCTTGCCTCAGCAACAGCCCTAATATTTCAGCTAGTTTCACCGAGAGCTACTCGGGGCTGGATCCTGAGGTGAGACCGAAGCCCTGGACCTCCGCGCAGCTTGCTGCCCAGTGATCAACAACGAACCCCAAAAAGCCTCAGCAGCAGTATAGATTCTTCCCCACCCCCACCCCCACCCCTCCTTTCAGTAGCCCAAGTGTCTTTAGCCAATCAGGATGAACTTCATATGGCTAGGCGGGGTGGGGGTGGGGTTCTTTCCTCATGACTGGGGGGCTTGAGAACATTTGCATATGAATCTCTGAGGCACAGGGGCATCAAAGGGACAGGGGAGACTCTGTCGGGGGCCCCACCAGATAACCTATGTACATTTGCATGACTTTCCCAGCCCCCAGCTGGGATTATCGTGTTTACAGGTGTGGTGTGTGTGTGTGTGTGTGCACTGCGCTGCAGGAAACCGAGGCTTTTTCCTTCACACAAAGCATGTGCCTTTCCACTCCCTCAACATTTTGTCATTCATTGTACACTCAACTCCCCCTTGATGAGGTGCCCCAACCCCCTCGAGTGGCCTTGTAACTTCCATCACCTGCTCCCCATTCTAGAGCATTCTTTTTAAACCTCTTCCTCTTCTAAGAGTCAGACCTGTGCCCGGGCCTAAACTGCTTCCCTGATGCCACTGAATCTCTCCTCTGGGAGACAGCTCTCTCATTGTGCTCCTCAGTCTGCCTTCCAGCAGGTGATATGCTCGGAATAATAAGCTTGCCTTCCACACAGTTCTTGCCAGCAGCATTTTCCAGCCTTCTCTCTGCTGGCATCCATTAGCCACTGGGGACTTGTGTTGTGCCAGTTTTGGCAGAAGGAATTTACATCATCAGAGTGCAATCACAATGTATCTTTATAGTCCTGCTGCCCAGTAAGGTCATCAACACCACGTGCCAGCTTTAAGAGTTGTGAAACGGTCTAAATGCCACAGACATAGGATCAATGTGTTCTTCTAGGGAGGTTGGCCATCCTGCAATCAATTCTTTGCAGAGAACTGTCACCCAAAGACAGCATGTGGCACAGAGATGCTGGTGCACAAAACCAACCACTGAAAACCTAGCTTTGCACCTTGGCAACACCAGTCGGGTGGCATCAAAAGGAGCAACCACAGAAGAATTACAGGGAAACATCACCACAAGGTTGCAACACTTCCTATTTCAGGCAGGGGGTCTAAGGTGATTTACTGCTGGTGGAGTAGGTTAGGTTTTATCCTGGTGGGTGCTATTATTTCTTTCTTATTATGAACATACAGAGAGTCATACTGGATCAACCAAAGGCCTATTTATTCCAACATTCAGTTCCAACAGTGGTCAACCAGATGCAAGGAGGGTGCTATTGCACTCATATCCTGCTTGTGGGTTTCCCACAGGCAACTGGTTAGCCACTGTGTGAACAGAATGCTGGACTAGATGGACAGACTTACAGTCCATGAATTAGTTCAATCCCCTTTTAAAGCCACCCAAAGTGGTGGCCATCACTATGTTTCATGGTAGTGAATTCCATGGTTTAACTAGGGAGAAAAATGTATCCCTGTCCACTTTCTCCACACTGTGCATAATTTTGTACACGGCACTTCTATCATGTCTCCCCTTACTCACCTTTTTTCTAAGCTAAACAATCCCGGCTGCTCTAACCTTTCCTCATAGGGGAGCTGCCCCAGCCCTTTGATCATTTTAGTTGCCCTTTTCTACACCGACTGCACTCATGTTCTGCTTGTGGGCTTCTCAGAGGTATCTACTCAGCCACTGTGTGAAACTAGATGCTAGATTAGATGGACTTTTTATCTGATCCAGCAGGGCTCAAAGCCTGTTATACATCTCAATATGAGAAAATAAAAGTACTGCCAATCTAGAGATAAGAGACAAATGGCCATGGTAGATCTTGCCATAGCATTACCATCACTGTTCTTTGGACCAGTGGGTCTTTCTAGATGGAGCTGGAAGGAGATGTTAGCGTTGCTCCTGGAAGGAGTCAGTGTGGCGTAGTGGCTGGAGTGTTGGACTGGGACTCAGGAGATCCGGGGTCTAGTCCCCACTCAGCCATGGAGACCATTGGGTGACTTTGGGCCAGTCACGGATTCTCAGCATAACCTACCTCACAGGGTTGTTGTGAGGGTAAAATGGAGGAGGAGGAGGAGAACCTTGTAAGCCACCTTGGGTTCTTTGCAAGAGGAAAAAAGGCAGGATATGAATATAATGTGGTGATGATGACGACGACGACAACAACGACCATGAGCTTGAGGTTCCTAGAAGAAGTCATCAATTATTTTCTAACAAAAACAGCACCCACTGTCCTATTGCAGATTCTCAGAGAGAGATGATCCTTGCAAGGCCATTTCATGTTTTCTTGAGCCATGCAGCGTGGAGTGGAGCTCGTGTGGGCGGCAGCTGTTTCTCTGTTGTCCCTGCAAAGAAGATTCCTAGTTTGATATGGACACTAGAAGAAAGTGCAGTTGGGTTGCTGTTGCAACTGAAGCTGAAAACATCTTTGATGTGTGTAAATCAGTGTGTGTGTGTGTGTGTGTGTGTGTGTGTTTTAAAAAGCATTTGATAAGGAGACATTTAACATGGAAAGCAGACATATTTTTGCTCAGAGTCTGTAGCACTAAAATTACCAGGACAAAACCTCCTGACACGAAATGCTTCCAAGTGAGCAACAAATAAGACAATAGGCATCCGTTGACTTGGCTATAATACTCAGCAATTATTTACAGGGCTGTCGCATGATTACAGAAATCTTAGCTGTTATTGATTAACAGAACAATCCCATACACCAATTACTTCTGGGGGGTGGGGCTGGAAGGGAGATCCACTGCTGAAATGCCAGTGGAATAGTCACTGTCTCCTATATATTAGGGGCGGGCAACTGTGGAGGATTATGGGGCTGCATTTCACCCCCTGGAACCCTCTGGGGGCTGCGCCCTTTCCCTGCCACAGCTGCAACGAAGAGGCTGGGCAGCTGCATTCCTAGTGACTCCACTGGGAAACAGGGGAGTGGGCACCTTGTTTCCCAGCAGAATTGTGCTCCCCTGCAGGGGGCCACAAAACTTCCTCTGGGGTGCCACATGGGGCCCGTGGGCCACATGTTGCTCACCTGTGCTATACATGCTCAACCCAGGAGGGGAGAAGAGAGAAGACAAGACAGAAAATCGAAAAGGCATGTAAAATGGCAGACAGACACACCTACGGCCCAAGAATCAGAGGCAGGAAGAATGGGAGTGCAGTTTTACAGATGGAAAAAGAAGTCAGGGGAGCCAATTCACATCATAGCAGCAGATTTCCTGCATTGGACTAGATGACCTTTGAGGTCCCTTCCACTCTGGAATCAGGCACTCTGGTTGTATAATTCTATTATACCTGTTTTGGTCATAAGAGAAGGTCATTTTGCACCCCTACCTGTCTGCATTGCACAGAGCATCTGTGGAAACATACTCTGAAACGAATTCCAGATGGGTAGCCACGTTAGTGTCCTGTAGCAAATAAAAAACAAGAGTCTTGTGGCCATAAAGCAGGGGTGTCAAATGTCTTTCAGACTGAGGGCCAAACTCAATTTTGGAGAATCTCTCAGGGGCCACATTCCAGTGGTGGGCGGGCCCAAAGGCAAAGGGACGGAGCCAAAAAAGACCAGCATATTTTAGCTTAAACCTCTTACTGCCAGTAACTCAGCCTTAGAAATGGCATTTTAAACTTTTAGAAGGAGGAGGAGAGAAAGTGTGCAAAAGTCAGGAAACCACCAAATGCTGGGGGGAGGGGGAAAGGCCTTCTGGGGAACCCTAGAGGATCAGATTCAGCTTGATTTTGGCCCATGTGCCTGAGGTTCAAGACCCCTGCCATAAAGACTAGCAAATTTGTTGCGACGTATGTTTTGGTGGACTAGAGCATCTGACAAAGTGGGCTCTATTAGTTCACAAAGGCTTTGTGCCACAGTAAGTTTGTTACTCTTTAAGATGCCCACTGACCCTTCATTTTTGTTTTGTTTTTACCTGCAACAGGTTTCTCAAATACTTCCAAAAAGCCCAACAGATAACAAAACCATAGAAGAACATAGTGCGGACAGCCAAATGGCCCCAATCCATCTTATGCCACGCTCTGTTCTGCTGAGCTATTAAGAAATATAAAGCCAGCAGATTGGGCTCATCTGTTATAAAAGAGGCCTCAGTTTCCCCCTCAACCACAGAAATAAGGAGAAAATAGAGAACGGTGAAGCCAGCTACTCCACAAGGTGTATGGAACAATAGACAGACTGAAGAGGTTCCTTCTGCAACTCTGGTAGTGCATTGATTCCCAGCTCTTTGGAGATTTTGTTCCCCTGGGCTTGTGGGTTCGTTCTTTGCAGTACGCCACTTTGGTAACTCTTACACCAGGGCTCTCCAACCTTGGGTCCCCAGGTGTTGCTGGCCTACAGCTCCCAGCATGGCTAATGGCATGGGATTCTGGGAGCTGTAGTCCAGCAACATCTGGGGGTCCCAAGGCTGGAGAGCCCTGGCTTAGAAGAAGAGAAGCATCCTTCTTGCCAGTAGAAAAGCCAAGACATTGCATCACTGCATTATCCATGTGACAAAGACACTGGGCCAGCCCAATACAATGTGCTGTCTGAGACAAAGGAGAAGCACAAGATGGTGCCTTCCCCCCAATTCCATGTACAGAACTAGACTGGCCGTTGATTCTTCCTTCAACACTGCCAATGGGACAGCATCCTCTGCCATACCTGAGGGCAGCAGGTCACCTGGGGGCGGGGGGAGTGCAGAGCAATTCTCAGCATGTGTCCTGCAGTGGCTCGGTCAGGCTCAGTGTCAGGGCAAGTTAAGGGGCAGATCCAACAGCAAGTCAGTAAACAGGTCAAGCAATGTGGTATCAGCCCAGCAAGAGGGCAGTTCAAGGCAGGAGTAGCCAGAAAACAGGCAATGATCAAAGTATTACCAGGCAAGAGGGTCAGTTCCAAACAGCAGAGTCAAGCAGGAGTCCAGTGATCCGTAGCACAGTGGTTCAGCCACAGAGCAAGGCTAGGGAAACAAAGGCTCGAGGCACTAGAAGCTGAGGCAAGGTGTTGTTCCCACAGCCAGCGTCTCTCTCCAAGGAGAGCGTCTATGCTAGAGCTTCTAGAGCCCCACCCGGGGCTCAGCTGCATCACATGAGAGGCTTGTGTAAGAAGTCCTGCTCATGAGGAGTCCTTCACCTGGCTACCATCCTAGCCTGACTCTTAAGACACTGGGTGGTGGTTCAGGATCATCCCCCTCTGTGTCAGAAGCAAAGCTCTCTGCCTCACAAGGAGGCAAATCTGAAGGCATCACCCCTGAGGGCCCAGGGCCATCTTGGACAGGGCCAGGATGACCCATGAGATGACCCATTCCTTGGGGACATCTGGCTCCAAAGGTCAGAGCTCTTCCTCTAAGGAGGAATCCCCCAGGGCAGTCATGTCACACATGATTATTATGGGAATATCCCTGTCACTGCCCACGCCCAGCATCCGCCACCTGAGGTCGCCGCCACCTCACTCTCCCTCATGGCAGGGGCGCCCTGCAAGGACATGTCTGTTTCCTTGGGATCCTCCAGAAGCTTTCCACCATTTCTCCATGTATTCCAAATCCTGCACTACCGTTAAGTTTAAACCAGATTGTCAGGCGTTATGAAAATATCTCATTACACAGCAAGAGCAGGCGATGAAATGGCAGATTAAGTCCCGGGTTGATAAGTGTAGAATGAGGTGCAGTGAACATGAAACACCCCACATTTAGTTACACCCTGCTGGGTTCAGAATTAGCTGTTGCTGCTCAAGAAAGATCCAGGCCTCATTGCAGAGAGAAATCTGAAAACACCCACCACTCAGCTGCAGCTGTGCTGAAAGCAGTCCGACTCAGGTGGTGGGAGGGAAATGGAAAACAACAGAGGCTTAGAAGGGGCGGGTGGCCAAAAATCTATGGAGCGTCTCAACTCCATCACAACCGCGCTTTGCAGTTGCAAAGATGGGCTGGTGTGGTGCTGATTTGACCCTTCCAATAGCACTTAAGATTGGCACAATTATTTCTAACACAACATGTCCATTGTGTGGTCTCAGGGTTCAAATTTCAGGGGAGCCGGGGGGGGGTGTCCCACCACCTGACACTTCATTACAACCCCCTTAGCTATTGTTTTTAGAATGTGGAGGGTTCAGGATTTAAGAACATAAGAAGAGCCATGCTGAATCAGACCAAAGGCCTGTCTAGTCCAGCGATCTGTTCACACAGTGGCCAACCAGCTGCCCCAGTGGGAAGCCCACAAGCAGGACATGAGTGCAACAGCACCCTCCCACCCATGTTCCCCAGCAACTGGTGTACATAGGTACACTGCATCTGTTACTGGAGCTAATACGTATATATATATATATATATATATATATATATCTCCATCATGAATAGTAGCCATTGATATCCTTATCTGCCATGAATTTGTCTAATCCCCTTTTAAAGCCATCCAAATTGGTGGCCATCACTACATCTTGTGGTAACGAATTCCATCGTTTGACTATGTGCTGTGTGATAGTTGCGCAAATCCCATAGTTTATGTGTGAATTCCATAGTTGAGCTGTGTGCTGGAATTAGCTTTGGAAGGAACACTGTTCTGCCAATGGCAGCGGTTCTTTTCAGGATCCAGAGACAATGAGCACACTTATGGGTGAAGGTTGAAAAGCCCTATTAGCAAACCACAGAAAAGAGATTACAGAAGTGAGATATGTGCAGAGTATGATGCTTACGTCCCTTCTGTTGCCAGGAACCCCTCAAAGAAATGACAACGGACGGACTCCTTGGCCGGCACACAGCATCTCCTGCAGCCAGGTCTGTGTCAAGGTTCCCCCCTCCTAAGGATCCCCTAATCTTATATAGGTTTTCTCTGTTTACGATAATCACACCTGGTCTCATTAAACTGGACAAGATTAATGAGCTTTGTCTTGATAGACACTTCTATATGAGTTTCTCTGACTGAAGTGCTTTTAATCGTCAGCCAACATCCTTGCCTAGTTTAAGCCTGTCCAAGGACAGACTTTAATTGGGAATCTTCTCACAACAAACTCTAAACATTATGAGCTCACTGGTATTACACGCTAAATATCAAGAGTCAGCATAAGCAGTAGTGAATTCAGGCCTGCTAGAGACACAAAGAGCAGGTATGTGCATACACCAGAGACACCTGGGAACTATAGACCAGTCAGTCTGACATCAATCCCTGGGAAAATTTTGGAGCAGATCATAAAGAAGTCAGTCTGCAAGCACCTTGAAAACAATGCAGTGATGACTAGAAGCCAGCATGGATTTGTCAAGAACAAATCCTGCCAGACTAATCTGATCTCATTTTTTGATCAGGTAACCTCCCTTGTGGACTGTGGGAATGCTGTGGACATAATATATCTGGACTTCAGCAAAGCTTTCGACAAAGTGCCTCATGATATCCTGATTAGCAAGCTAGCTAAAAGTGGGCTTGATGGAACAACTATCAGGTGGATCCACAACTGGCTACAGAATCGGACTCAAAGTGCTTATCAATGGTACCTTCTCAAACTGGGGAGAGGTAACGAGTGGGGTACCACAAGGCTCGGTCCTGGGCCCAGTGCTATTCAACATTTTTATTAATGACTTGGAAGGGGAGGTGCAGGGAATGCTTATCAGATTTGCAGACGACACAAAGTTGGCTGGAACAGCTAATACTCTGGAAGACAGAAACAAAAAAGTGATCTCGATAGGCTAGAGCGCTGGGCTGAAAACAACAGAATGAAATTTAATAGGGATAAATGCCAAGTGCTGCACCTAGGGAGAGGAAACCAAATGCAGAGTTACAGAATGGGGGACACTTGGCTCAACAATACTACAAGTGAGAAGGATCTTGGAATTGTGGTAGATCACAAACTGAATATGAGCCAGCAATGTGATGTGGCTGCAAAGAAGGCAAATGCTATTTTGGGCTGCATTAATAGAAGTATATAGCTTCCAAATCATGGGAAGTGATCATTCCCCTTTACTCAGCACTGGTTAGGCCTCATCTTGAGTACTGCATCTAGTTCTGGGCACCACACTTTAAGAAGGATGTAGACAAACTGGAGAGGGTTCAGAGGAGGGCAACAAAGATGATAAAGAGACTGGAAACAAGGCCCTATGAGGAGAACTGAAAGAACTGAGCATGTTTAGCCTTCAGAAGAGGAGGCTGAGGGAATATATGATAGCACTCTTCCAGTACTTGAAGGGTTGTCACACAGAGGAGGGCCAGGATCTCTTCTCGATCATCCCAGTTTGCAGGACACAAAATAATGGGCTCAAGTTACAGGAACCCAGATTCCACCTAACCATCAGGAAAAATTTCCTGACTGTTAGAGCAATAACACAATGGAACCAATTACCTAGGGAGGTGGTGAGCTCTCCCACTCTGGAGGCATTCAAGGTGAAGCTGGATGGCCATCTGTCAGGGATGCTTTGACCTGGATTCCTGCATTGAGCAGGGGGTTGGACTCGATGGCCTTGTAGGCCCCTTCCAACTCTACTTGTCTATGATTCTATGACAGGTACAACAATGGTCATACACCACTGTCTCCTTGAGAGCACAATGGTCTTCCGGCTTTTTCCACTACAAACATCCATCATAGGAAACTGCCTTATACATGGTCGCACTATTCCTCTGCGTAGTCCATTACCGTCTGCCACACTGACTGGTAGCGGCATTCAATGGTCATCTCAGGCAGACGTTTTTCCCATCACCCACTACCTGATCCTTTTGAAGGCAAATGCCAGGGATTGAACCTGGGACTTTCAGAATGTCCTCTACCACTGAACTATGGTCTATCACAAAGGCTAAAATTGGGGGAGGGGGTCTTTTGGATTTCATTAAGGCCCCCTTCCAGCGGAGGCTGGTGACTCCAATGTCAGTGGGGCTGCATATCCACTCCAGATTTTTATTCTGAACTTTAAAGGAGCTATCCATGGTGCTTAAGCCTATCCCCCCCCAAAAAAAATAGATTCGGCACCATGGATAGGTCTTTAAAAGTTCGGAGTGAAATCTGGAGTGGATAGGCAGCCCTGGTGACATTGGCTTCCTTTCCTCCCAGATCTGCAGTGTTCCAAGTCCGTTACTCCCCTTCAGTTCCCCCTCTGTAAAATGGGAATAAACAGTCAACCCAACACAGCTACTATGCAGTTGAGCAAAAGAAAGGTTATGCAGCATTTGGAAAGTTAAAACGGCATAGAGTAAATGGAAGTTAGTGGTGGTGGTGGGTTTGTGGGGGGCACTCGAAGGAGAAAGGGGGCTCCCCTGACACTATGACAGTAAGTAATATCCAACTTCCATGAATGTCATGAAGAACTAACATGCTCTTTTCCCCCATTTGCTCTGCTCAGCCACCCGAGGGGACAGATGTTCCATCCAGAGCTATAATTACACAGCCCATATTATCTGCTGTTTTCATAACCCTCTTGCACTAAAGCCAGCAAACCATTCACATCCTGCCTGCAAGATTAAGTCATCTGTTGCCCTTATCAAAACACCTTTTTGGGGAGGCTAAAAACCTTTCTCTTTAATTAGTTCAATCCCTCAAGCTTAGCTGCTTGTTGTGTTTTTGGACTTCGCACCTGCTTTGGTGTGGCTGAGCTCTTGAGGAACTTTCAGAACTCATAGGTAAAGAGGAAACGGGGGGGGTGCCTTTACAACTAGACCAGGGGTGGACAACCTATGGCACTCTAGATGTTTGGCCTACAAATCCCATCAGCCCTCATCACTGGCGTTGCTAGTTAAGGCTGATGGGAGTTGTAGGCCAAAACCTCAGGAGGGCCAGAAGTTACCCACCCCTGAACTAGATGTTAACACAGCACCCTCCAACCTGGCACCTCCAAATGTGTTGGACTACAACTCCCATCATCCCCAGCCAGCATGCCAGAGCAGGTTTCTGGAAGAGAAGTCTCTTGTGTGACTCCATTAGTACCTAGGTTAACCATTGAGTATATGGCTACAGCACTTCCTTGCCTTTTTCAGAGGTGTAAATTTGCAGTAGAGCTTAAACAATCTGATATTGTTTGCGAATTCACAATGCACTTTAATTGCATTTTGTTCATGAGTATGAGCCCGAACAGGTGGAGATATTGTTGTCTTTATATTGTGGATTTGTGTGGGAAGCTTGGAAATATGTATACATAGATGTTTGTTGTATATTTTAAAATGTATTAACAATATACAAAAGAGGACCTATGGCCAAAACACACTTGGTTAGGTTTTATCTGGTTTTTTTGTTGACTGCAACTTCCATCATCCCCAGCCAGCATGGGGGGAATGCTTTCAGGTGCACCCCTCCCTGCATGTGTCCATCATCTCCTACTGTTCACCAATGCTGCCATACCAACTTGCTTGCCTGTTGCCTCTCCCTCTCTGAGCCCAGTAAATGCCACCTTCCCGGGAGGGAGAGATGTGCTGAAATCGCAGTGCTGCTCCTTCTCACTCCTCGGCCACTTGATAAGGGCAGCTGAACAGGCAGCACCAGCACAGCAGGGCCAGGAGTTTCAAGGGATTGGCAGCAGGGGCCCCTATGGGGGCATGGACGGACCTTAGCAGGTGCCCCATGAAGCCAACTGCTGGTGCTGACCCTGACTGAGACCTGCAACCACTTTTAAGCACTCCTTCCATACCTTCACCAAACCGGTGTCTATCACTCACTTCAGACTATCAATATGGATGCGGCTACTTAGCCATGTTTATTTGTTTGTTGCATTTTAATAAATGTAACCCGTGTAATAAATAACCAAAGTTCTCTGGCCAATACACGGCACATACAGGGTCAACTCCAGTAGAATGGACTACACTACATCCAGCTGCATGTGGGATGTCATATTTTTTACACGTTCCTGTGGAGATGGTCCAAGGAAGGACCATCAAGAACCATCAAACTCTCAGGGCAGTCTCAAAGAGCTGCAAAGTACCCAGTACGTCACCTTCTTCCCGGGCAGGAATAAGCCCACCTGATACGAAGGGGCAGGCATAAGCCCCCACCTGACCTGGAGGGTGGGGAGAGCGGGAACTCAGGGGTAGAAAACCCCTCTCCCTTCCGGTAACAGGTTGTTGGGAACCCAGGGTGCTTCGGAACCAGGATCAGCCTCCACGCGGCAGCTGGAGTAAGCTATTCCCATCCCCGGATCGGCCGACCCGGAGCCAGGCTGACATTGACTAGCGTAGAGTCTTTGGTCTGAGGTAATTGACTAATCCCAATGCGCTAGCCTGGGAGCCTGTTCATTGAGAAACGCAGAGGTCAACTGAGGTTGTGTTGACGTTGTAGTATTCTTGGAAAGCTGTTAGTTCCGCTCCGTAACTTGTATAAACAAATAAAAGCCTTATTTGGCCATTTAAAGGGCTCTGGTTTCCTCTTGTGTGCGCGAGCCTCTTAGGCGGGCTCCTGAACTCGGACGGACTGTAACTCAGTGCCGGTTAACCCGTTAAGCGCTGAACTCACGCAAAGGATCCAGTTAGTGATCCTTCACAGTTCCCTTATGTTAAGAAACAAAATCAAAAGCTCCCTGGCAGAAGAAGACGTAGCAAAGCAGGGAGAGAGCTGGGCCAGAGCCTTTCATGTTGCCATTTTAATTTTCTACTTACAGGGAGTTTTCCTGCAGCAGGGCATTAAAATATAGGAGCTCCAGCCTGTGCAGCCTGAAGAGGTGTGGTCCATTCTATCACTTCAACTTTCAACCACCTCCTTTTGTTGCACATGTAGTCCAGAGAGACCAGCTTTCCACGACCTCCGGATGTTTTGGATGAGAAATCCTATCATCTCCAGTGAGCATGGCCAATGGCTAGCTGTCATGGGCAAGAGCATGTTTTCTCAGGACTAGTTCAAAATTTTATGGTTGCTGTGACTGACGCGGACCTGTCCTAAATAGCAAGACACCCAAAATATAGCTGGAACGTGGCAGATTTAACGCTTTTCACTGAATTAGAAACAGACTCACCGACTCCAGCAGCCAAAAACGAGCCCTTCCTTACAATGAGGAATTAAGCTTTGCCAGACTTTAAAATCGAACAGATGGCTTTGTTTATGTCTGAAAGCAGCCTGATCGGTAAAACATTTCCTCTTCTTCATGTAAAGTAGATTGATCAGAAACCTTTATTGCCTTTCGGGTAAGAAAGACAATGGCACAGAGGTCATCATGAACTGGGGGGAGGGGGAATCAGAACCAGCTGCCAGGCTTCATATCATCATTATTGCTTTTGCTGTGTCTTTAACATGGAAATCAGTTCTCAAATAATCCACCTCATTTGTTGCAAGGAGATAGAAACTGCTCCATCAGATGTGATTTGCCGAAGAAGAGCCACAGGCTGTGAAGTTGCACACTTGTTTTATATTAATAAGCTAATGGATACTATTAGAATTCAGGAACCAGAGGTGCAAGGGAAGAGAGAGTTTGATAACCGAAGCCTTCCCCATCAGACTGCACAACTACGGCTGAAGGCCTTCCAGGGTTTGGGAGGAAAGGGGGCCAGCCCAAGTTCCCGGCACAAGACCAAGCAGAAAGCCTCCCTTATAAGACCACACTCAGAGATTCCCATGCAAGAGACTGGAGGTCCCACAAAGGATGGGGTATTTGACAACTGGAGCAGATCCCATTTCCCTAGACCCAATCACAGCTGATTCATTGATTTATCTAGTATTTACTATAGTTCTATACCCCCTCAATAGCCAGAGCTCTCTGGATCATTCACAAAAGAGCAGAACCATAAAACACAAGAATAAAACATAACGTAAAAATCTAAAACAATAAATAAAACCAACAGCAGAGGACAACGGCAGTGCAAGGATCTAAAAAGCACAAACACGTTTTTAAAACTGAGGAACTTAAAAGCCTGGGAGAATAAAAGGACTTATCCTGGCACAGGAAAAAAAAAAAAAAGCTGCAATACAGGCACCAGGCATGCCCTCTGTAGTGGGTGTTCCATAACTGGTGTGCCACCACTGAAAAGGCCCTCTCTTTAGTAGCCACCCATTAAGCAGGGGCACCCGCAACTGACGTTGGCCCTTCCATTCAGGTCATGGGAGGAACAGGGACCCAGTTTCCTGGCCCACCACCAAGCAGGAAGATTCTACTCCTCCCTTATAAGATCACAGCAGAGGACCAGAGATTCCCATGCCCAAGACTGGAGGCATCACAAGAGATGAGGCATTTGACAACTGGACCCAATCCCATCTCACTGGACCCAGCCAAAGCTAGTGGTGGTGGCCGTCCCTTCAGGGTATGGGTGGGGAGGGGCTCAGTTCCCCCACACAAAACCAAGCAGGAAGCAACCACTCTGCTCCCCCCCCCATCTAAAATTGCAGTAGGGCCAATCAGATAAGTAGCAAAGGATAATTATGGGAGTTGTAGTCCACCACATCTGGAGGGCACCAGGTTGGGGAAGGCTGGCTGAAGGTCACCTTTAGTATCTGTCCTTGGATCTGTCATCTGAGCAAACTTCTGGTTGATGAGTGGGAAAATGTTTTCTGCAAAAGGCTACATGAGTATATTAACTCAATTGTTATCAATTAGATGAACACAGCCTCCGGCTGAGCTGTTTGCTGGGAAGATGCACCTTTGAATTCAGCTACTAAATGATCATTATTACCATTGAACTTGAACTATTGGGGCTCCTTACACTTTTCTTCTTCTTGTAAGAGTAGTTCTCATCAGCATCTTTCAGGAAGAATTTGATCTCTGCCAAATGAATTGGGGAGGGGGGTTAGTGAACTGCAACCTTCTGAATGGTTTTTGGATCAGCACGTTAAAAGAATCAGGAATTTAACCCCTTCTTGGGAATCTCATGGACTTCTGCTTCTGGATGATATTCCCAAGCAGCCCATGAATACTCAGTTTGAAAGACCCTTTGTCTTCTCAGGACATTAAGGATTAATGAATGAATTCCACTTCTTTTGAATGAATTGCAGTACCTGAACAGTAGAATACTGTGTACAGCTCTCTGATCACTGCACTTAAAAATGATATTGTAGAGTTGTGGGGGGAAAGGGCAACTGAAATGATCAAGGGCTGGAACAACTGCCCTATGAGGAAAGGTTACAGCAGCTGGGATTGTTTAGTTTAGGAAAAGGATGAATAAAGGGAGACATGGCAGATGTATACAAAATGATGTCTGGTGTGGAGAAAGTGGATAGGGAGACATTTTTCTCCTTCTCTCATAAAACTAGTAGAACCTGGGGTCACCCCATGAAGCTGATAGGTGGGAGATTCAGGACAGATAAAAGGAGGTACTTCTTCACACAGCACATAGCTCAACTATGAATTCACTTCCACAAGATGTCATGATGGCCACCAATTTGGACAGCTTGAAAAGGGGATCAGACAAATTCCTGGAGGTGAAGGCTATCAATGCCTACTAGTCCTGATGGCTATATGCTACCTTCAGTATCAGAGACAGTATGCCTATGTAGACCGGTTGCTGGGGAACATGGGTGGGACCATGCTATTGCACTCATGTCCTGCCTGTGGGATCCCATGGGTAGCTGGTCGGCCACTGTGTGAACAGAATGCTGGACTGGAGGGACCCTTGGTCTGATCCAGCAGGGCTCTTCTTACATTCTTATGTTCTTATGAACCCCTACCTGATATAAATCAGGGATGGGGTACCTTCAGCCCAAGAGCCGAATCCAACTTGTGAGGGTGGAATATATAGTATATACTATCTATATACACATGTATAGTATATATATTGAACCCTTTATGAATTGATGTTTGATGAATGAATCAGTAAGATTCAGTTTGAATGAATGTGAATGTCTTCTAAACTTTTACATGAATATGTGTGATTATAGTAATTAATGAGCAAGAGCTTAATGACTGGAAAATGGATTAATTGGATAGATTATTATTCTATGATCTTTAGTCTCATGAATGAACTTTGAGAATAACCTCATATTAATTAGCATTTAAATGAATTGAATAATTGGTTTTTATTAATACTTTGATTATCTTAAGATGAAATAATGAACTATTTCAGAAACATTGTGCAAATAATAATAATAATAATAATAATAATAATAATAATAATAATAATAATAATTAAAAACAAAGATGTGGAGGAAGAATGATCCCAGTCACTTATCACTGTAGTTCAACACACACACACACACACACACAAACGTGATCTACAGTGGTAAAGGTGATGCCCATGTCACTCACTTACATCTGGAAAAGAGAAGAGGCCAACCAGGCTTCTCCCAACTTCAGCAGAACTCTCCTCTTTCTGCCAACTCCCTCCTCTCTTCCAAGGAGAGTTGTTTTCCTTGTGGGTGTTGGGGGGGGGCAGAGTAGCAGGCAACGGAGGTAACTGGTGTCCTGCTTCATCTGGGATTTTGTTGTCCACTTTGGGCAAGAGCTCAGGTAAGAAGACAGGGCATGGGACAGGCAACTGGAACAGGAGCCGTTTTAGTACCATGACCAGCATCACAGGAACCAGCCCAGGACTTGCAGAGAGTTCAGGACCACGGAGAGCAGTCCCGAAGCTAATATACAGTGCTGAGAAATTGCCCCAGCACTGACTGAGAAAAACTGGCGAGGGTTCTTATAGTCAGGCCAGGAGGGTCCTTCTGGAAGCTCCGCCTCCTCAAGTGCTGCATCTGGGTGTTAAAAAACAAAAAAGAGCCAGTGCCCTTTTCTAAAGTTGCTGGCTTCTTCTAGGTTGTGAAGGTCTGGGGCAGGGCTCTCCAACCTTGGGTCCCCAGATGTTGCTGGCCTACAGTTCCCAGCATACCGAGCCAGCATGGCTAATGGCAAGGGATTCTGGGAGCTGTAGTCCAGCAACATCTGGGGACCCAAGGTTGGAGAGCCCTGATCTGGGGAGTGAGGAGCTGGTTGGGGAATGCTCCCCCCCCAGTGCCTCCCTGCTCACTGGAGGAGTCCAAGGTCCACTCCTCAGAGTCAGAAGCAATGGCACCTCTGGGGGATTGAGAAGACAGGATGTGGGATCCCAGGTAGAGGGCGCCACTTGCAAAGGTCCAGGAACTGGTTCTGACCCCTCCTCAGTCTCAAAGGGCTTTTGCTTCTGGACCATAACACCTGGAGTGCCAGCAGATGTACTGTCAATTAGGGTTGACTGTCTGGAACTTGGGCCAGATTAGCCATAATGATAATTGTGTGAATGCAGTTAACATGCACATTTTAAAACAATGTAAGTAGCAGCTCGAGGGGGTAGAGAGGGAGATTTTAACTCTCTTCCATGCTGTGGTCCCAGCAAAAAACACCTTCCTGAAGCTGCTCAGGAGGTAAGCCTCCATTGGCATGAATGGAGAGAGCTTCAGCTAATGGGTGGTTAATAGAGATGTAATAAATAAACAAATGGCTGCATCCCTCCCAATGCAAATAGCAGCTCCCCATTGCCTGCAACTCAATGCTGCTCATGCTCCCCTATGGCTGAAATGCACATTTCTTAGAAATATGCACGTTAATTGCATTCACACAATTAATGGCATGTTTAGTTTGGTCTTTAGTCTCAGTTTCGCAGGTATATATTGGGTATCCCACATATCGAACTAGAAACTGTTGCAGGAAGCGAAACAATGGCCGAGAACCATCGGAAATTTCTTCTGGTGATATGCACAGTGGTCTAATTCCCTGAACAGGAAGAACAGACAACGAGCTCTGCTGGACCAGACCACGTGTCCACCCAGTCCAGCATTCAGTTCCACACAGTGCCCAAGCATATGCTTCTAGAATGACCACAAGCAGGGCACAGGGGCTTGTAAAGTGATGACAACAACAACTCAAGCCATGAATTCTCAGCATCTTCATAGAATCATAGAAAAGTAGAGTTGGAAGGGGCCCACAAGGCCATCGAGTCCAACCCCCTGCTCAATGCAGGAATCCAGGTCAAAGCATCCCTGACAGGTGGCCGTCCAGCTGCACCTTGAATGCCTCCAGACTGGGAGAGCCCACCACCTCCCTAGGTCGGTGGTTCCATTGTCTTATTGCTCTGACAGTCAGGAAATTTTTCCTGATGTTCAGGTGGAATCTGGGTTCCTGTAACTTGAGCCCATTATTCCGTGTCCTGCAAACTGGGATGATTGAGAAGAGATCCTGGCCCTCCTCTGTGTGACAACCCTTCTGGAAGAGTGCGATCATATCTCCCCTCAGTCTCCTCTTCTGAAGGCTAAACATGCCCAGTTCTTTCAGTCTCTCCTCACAGGGCCTTGTTTGCCAGTCCCTTTATCATCCTTGAAATCGGGCCTTATCTGGTGGTGAATAGGGAAAGAAAGCTGTTCTTTCTTGCTTGCAAAGGCAATAACTTGATCGTAAACTGCTTTTATTGATAATTCAGCTTTTTCTATTGCTCTGATTCTGTCTGCTTTCCTGCTCAGCCGCAGTTGCACCATGCTTTTGCCCAACACCTGTATGACAGATGAGGAAGCCTTTCCCTCTCTGCTGTAAGTTTTGAAGCTGACAAATTGTGGCCTGGCTGATGGGAAAGTTCTGCTCAAAGGGTTGAAGTCACTCCATTGCAGTGCTCTGATTTATAGAGTGTGCATTTGGGGCTTTAAAAGTAATCAGTTTTAATGATGCAGTTTCATTTAATCTTGATTTATTTATCTTATTACATCTCCAAATGTCACCCTAGTTGAAAGGATTGCAATTTAAACTCCAGATTGCTTTATGGTGTTTCCATAAATAGAAAGTCCAAACTTCATTGGGTTTCTATTGATCCCATCCTTCCCATGAAGACTGCATTAAGCATTTACATTTTTAAAAAATACAGTTCCTGTTCTCTCTCTCTCTTTCTCTCTCTCTCTCTCTCTCTCTCTCTCACACACACACACACACACACACCAATTAGCAGCTCTTCTCCAATATGACCTTAAAAGCCAACAGCATATTTTGACAGTTATTGCAATTGCAGCTGTGTTTTCATCTAGAGGGTGACCTTTTCATGAAGGCAATACAGTACTAGAAAGACTGAGGGTTAAATGTATGAGACTTTTTAAAAACACACACACACATTTGGTTTCTGGAATCATATCAATGATGTATTTGTCTTATCCTCATGTAGGCTCCAGGAGTAGAACTGTCACAGCCACGATTTGAGTTACCGTTTGCTTCTGAACTACTTGAACACTGGGGCTTTTAATGAAACTGAAAAATGAATTCATTTTGAGTGCATCTTATCCCTGCAGTGCTCCATTAAACACCACCTGGATGTTTCCTCATTAGACCACCTTTGTTAATGATCTGCACAGTAGAGACACAAAAGCCAACTTCATACCTGTGAGTTCCTCCATAGCTTTCTGAGAACTCTACAGGTGCTGAGAACTCTACTGTACTCTCATACTCAGTGCTGTGCGCAGCTGGATTTGGCTGCGAACAAGCAGAACCAGTTTCCCCTGATTTCAGCCCAGGAGATGGTCAGGTACGTGTGACGAAAACGTGCCGGGCCTGCTTCAGGAGCACAGCAAAGCCCCTTGGCTGTACACCTTGAACACAACCCAGGCTTGACTTAATTTGTGGCTGGGAATCAAGGGTGAGGAAACACACACAAAGGAACACCACACGCACACGTAACACACACACACGGCACACGCACAGGCACACACACACGCACAAACACATACACACACACACACACACACACACAACATACAACCACAGACATGTGCACACACGCAGACACACGCAGACAAACAGGCAGCACACATATGCACACACATGCACACACACACACACGCAAACACACACACACACGCCACACTGCACATGCCACACACGTCGCACGCACACATAGCACACACACGCACACACGCACACTACACACACGCAGACACATGCACACACGCACACACACATGCATACACACGGACACACACATGCATGCACACATAGGCACACACACACACGACACACACACACACAAGGGCCCGTGCACACATTTACACACACACAGACACACATGTGTGCACACACACGCACACACATACACGCACACACATGCACGCACACACATGCACACACGCACACGCACGCAGACACACATACACACGTTCACATGCGCGCACGCACACACACACACATGTGCACGCACACATGCACACACACACGCAGATACACATACACATGCACGCATACTCAGGCATGCACACACATGCGCCCGCACACGCACACACGCACACACGTATGCACGCACACACACGCAGACACACATATGCGCACACACACGCAGACACACATGCACGTGCATGCATACACGCATGCACACGC
Organism: Shinisaurus crocodilurus; assembly: GCA_021292165.1. Lineage (NCBI taxonomy): Eukaryota > Metazoa > Chordata > Lepidosauria > Squamata > Shinisauridae > Shinisaurus > Shinisaurus crocodilurus. Next base: position 4,461,702 of record CM037883.1, read on the forward strand.
GCGCACACGCACATGTGCACACAGGCACACATACGTGCGCGCACACACACGCAGACACACATATGCGCACACACACGCATACGCACACAGACACACAGACACAGAGAGAGAGACACACACAGACACAGACACAGACACACGCAGAAACACACACACACACACACACACACACACATGCACGCACACACGCGCACACAGAATAACTTTGGGACAGCCCCTTTCTCTCAGCCTAACCTACCTTGCAGGGCCAGGGTTATTGAAGGGATAAAGAGGGGGAGAGGGAGAACCAGGCATGCTGCCTTGCCGTCCTTAGAGGAAAGACCAGATATAAATATAATACATGAATTAAATAAAACAGTAAAACACATACATCCCCAAAAAGCTGGTGATAAGATGTGATCTTATCTGGCAACAGGGATGGGGACTCGGACTCGAGGACTCGACTCGTGAGTCGGACTGAGTCCCCCCTCTGACTCGACTTGGACTTGAGTCCCAATATTTTTAATGGGACTCGAGACTCGACTCGGGACTCGAGACCAAGGACTCTTCAACATCCCTGGGCTGTGCCAGAAGGAGTGGAGAGGAGCGTGATTGCCGGCGAAGAGCGCATGGAAGCGAGGTGTGCCGCTGCTCGGCCACTATGGACGGCTACCAGGAGTGCAGCCCCAACAGTGTGTCAAGATTTATTTTGATTGATGTGTTGCGTACTTGGGAGAGGCAGAAGAAGGACCTGAGATTACTCTGTGTGGATGCTCTGAGTGTGTTTCTGGTTCCAGCAAGTTCATCACCAGTGGAGCGGGTGTTCAGTGAAGGTGGAATTGTGATGAGATCTCACCGTTCCAGAATGGGGGCCAAACATTTAGAAAAAATCATGTTCCTCAAATGCAACATGGATAAGTTTTAGGAAGTACAGCAAGTTTATTTTTTAAAATCCTTTTTCTAAAATGCAACCTTTCAGACATTTTGGGTTTGGCTGCCTCTGCCTGCCTGTCTGGGGTTCCCAGCCTCCTCTGCCTGCCTGGTCTCTTCTTGACCAGTTCAACAGTTGAATTGTCCAAGACAAAGGCCTCTGCCTGCCTGCTTTGGGGTTCCCTGCCTCCTCCGCCTGCCTGGTTATTTTGGGTTTTTCTGCCTGGTCTGTTCTTGCCAAAATCAGTTGCAGAGTTTTGAAATAAAAAGGCACACTTGTGCCTAGAATTTATTTAAACCACACATCTGAAGTAGCCTTATTTTGTTGGGAAACCCCCCCCCCATTGATTTTAATAGGGACTCATGGAGTCAGCTTTGGGAGTGACTCGTGACTCGTGAGTCACCATTTTGGACCAAGGACTCGGACTCGGACTCGAGACTCGGGTCCAAAGACTCGTGACTCGACTCATGACTCGAGACCAAGGACTCTTCAACATCCCTGTCTGGCAATGATCATAGATCATAGAGTTGGAAGGGGCCTACAAGGCTATCAAGTCCAACCCCCTGCTCAATGCAGGAAACTAGAGGAGGGGTCTCCCATCCAAGTAATAACCAGGCCTGACCCGGCTTAGCTTTCCACGCTCAGACAAGCTGAGTCAGCATAAGCCACCTATAATTGTGATCATTATTCTTTTTGTTTGGTGTTTTACCGGAGTGCATGTGCACATGTGTGCATTGATAAAATGCCCACAGAAAAGCAATCTTGATGCAGCCATATATACAGTCACATTGATTTCATTTTTGTGGTGTTTTATCAATAATCACATGCCCGTCAATAATGTGGAGCTCACTACTCAACTGGAAGCTGTACAAGCTAGCCAGTTTCAAATGATCTGAAGCATGAACATGAAAAATAATCTTCAGAAGGATCCCAGTACATATATATCATGCCCAAGGCCACCCAGTGAGCTTCATGGTGGGGATTTGAACCAGGGTATCTGGAGTCCTAATAATTCAAACCACACTGCGTAGGATTGAACCAGGGAGATTCTGTATACAAATCATGCACTCTACCATGGGGCTATGCCACCTTAATGCTCTAGCCATGGTTCCAAGTGACTAAAGGCACAATCTTATTCATCTTTAGACAGAAAAAAGTCCTCCAATCCCAGCAGCTGGCTGGGGCATGCTGGGAGTTGGATGACTTTTTTTCTGTCTAAACATGGATAGGATTGCACCTAAATCTCTAAAATTCAACCCATTGTCAGTAGCATCATGTTCAAACACACACAGATGCTGAGCAACACATCAACATGTGACTTGGTCCATGGTTTACTGATCCTATTAGGTTGCTCTTGTTCCAAATGAAAAGTGTGATGCCTCATGTCCATTTTAACACAGACACACGTATTTCTCCTGGGATCCAGCACAGAAAAAGCTAAACTGACTTGTTTATATCACGCTGCATCTTATCTAGCTGAACCAGATACATTTTTGTCACCCGGTAGATTGCATTTCAGCCGTACTTATTCTGTAATTATTTATGTTCACAGCATTCAAACATGTGCCTTAAATACGGAGATTCATTCTCTCGCTGTATTCCCCCCCCCCATGTAGAAAGTCGCTCTTGTTTAAAATATGCAGAAGGAACAATGACCTGTTAGCACAGAGTTCACGAGAAAATGAAAATCTTCAAAGAGGAACAGATGGGAGATGCTTTAGGCAAGTTTCACATGTTCCAATTGAAGAAAATGACAGAACCATCACTGATATCGTAGGATCATAGAGTTGGAAGGGGCCTACAAGGCCATCGAGTCCAACCCCCTGCTCCATGCAGGAACTAGAGGAGGGGTCTCCCATCCAAGTCATAACCAGGCCTGACCCGGCTTAGCTTTCCACACTCAGACAAAGCTGAGCCAACATGAGCCACAGGCCTATATCATTGAGGGTGGATCAGGATTTCACCCATTGCATTTGATATCCCCTCTCCCAGCACATCTGCAGTCCACTGAAGTTCTCTAATTTCAGTGAAATGGTGGCCCTCAAGGAAAACGGGATCATGCTTTTATGGTTAAGGAAAAAAGAGACTGAGGCTGCAATCCTAGTTCCACAGTAGCGCAGACAGGAAATTATGGACCCTGGACTTAATGGTCTTATGACTGCCCTCCTCTTTAGACATTAATGGAGAGCTCGCACATCATGCTGAGCCAACCTGAGAATAAGACATCATGGGTTGGTTCCTCTCTGAACAACCCACGTTACTACCAACAGATGATCAGGTGCACAGTGGCTTACTGTGGCTTCTTTCCCCTCAGTTCCCCCCACCTGCCCCTGGCACGTATCCCAGCCACCTTTGCGGCACAACCCCTCCTGCAGCCTCATATTCCCAACAGCTGCTGTTAGGTTTAGTGGGGGTGCAGAAGTGAATGGAGTGCAAAATATCTCCTGACATAGATTCAAGGTAACTACATATACGTCACGGTCTGGTGACACATGCAAGTCAGCAAGTTTGCAAGACAACATGTTATGTAATTGTTGCGTAACCTTGGATAACCCTCCTATTGTTTATAGTTAAATACTATAAAGTAGGGGTGAGCACGGTGTTGTGCAAGAACCTCTCTTCTGCGTGTGACACGCCTTAATCTCGTAAGAGTCTTACAACTGAATAAACACTTTACTATCAAAACATTGCTTAGCTTTCTTCCTTCCGCTCGTAATACTAAGAGTTAAGCGGGCAAAGCTTTTACTCTAGTGTACTCTCACAGCTGCAAGCTACATGGCTGTGGAATTGACAAGTTGCAAAGCACAAATTCTTGGAGCCCCGTATTCCCTACAGAGGGAAACTCCCCACCACCACTCCAATTGCTACCCCTTTTCTGAGCAATTTTAATGTTGGCAATCCTTTTTTCAGTCCTTCCTTCAAATTTGCACAAATGGGACCATTTAGTTTAGTTGTTGGGGTTTGGGTTTTTTTTGCTTTTTTCCCTTCAGTCCTTTCCAAGTGCGCACGTTCACAGGAGAGCAGTTTGCATTCTTAAGTTACATTCTTACAGCAGCTAGGACACTGCCCAAGCACATCGATATGCCGTCTGCACATCTAGAAATGCCACTTGTCAAATTCCCCCTCACATAACATGTTGAGATGCTGTCAAATTCCTCTTTCACTTCAGCGCCTGCCTTGACAGCAAACTCCGAGAGGGGCAGCTGACCAAGATGGGAGCTTTTGCTGCATTTGTAATTTTACCGGAGTATGTGAGCTTATATTTCTGCTTTGCTAATTTAACAGTCAATGGAGCATATGAATAAAATAGGAAAATATGCCTTTCTGCAGGCCTGCGCATGTGCACATTTGCACAAGACCAAAGGAAAGACTCATTTTTAAAAAAATGAATCCATTTGCACCATTTTTAATTTAAGGACTGAAAAAATAATTTTAAAAATGGGCTGCCAACACAATAGGGACATTGCCAAGTGTCAATGCAGTATTGGTGAAGGGGTGGACACTGACAACACTGACAGCAGTGGAGGAGGATGGATCGTGGCGGCAGCCCTAGTGAGATCACGAGGAGTGGCTGGCAGGGTTTTTCGCCACTCTTGCCAAGTGGCTCCGTTGCTGTTTTAAACAATCCACACTGCCATGCTCAGGGCACCACAACAAGCCACCCTAAACTAAAGACCCCTCCTCTAGTTTCCTGCATTGAGCAGGGGGTTAGACTCGCTCGATGGCCTTGTAGCAGGCCCCTTCCAGCTCTATGAATCTATCTATGAATAAACAACCCTACTACAAGCCATGGGTTCTCAGGGTGGCTTGTTTGCAAAAAAAAAAAAAACAACCAAAACAACCCATGATGGAAAAGCTATGCTGGGTTGGGACGTCATGCTAAGCCACCCTGCGAGCACCCATGGTGAGCACCCACCATGGCTTAGCATGATGTGCAAACTAGGTCAATGTGCATTATGTCAGTTGCTCCAAAATGTGGTAAGCCAGTCATGCTGTTTTGGGGGGGTCCTCTTTTTATTCTCCTGAATGGCGACCTGGACTTCTGCCCTATTGTGTTGCCATTACGGTGCCACAGAAGACCAACTCACCTGGCTGTATTGAACTCAACCGAACTTACTTTGGAGTAGTACTGTATAGGACTACCCTGTAAGGCTGCAATCCTATGCATACTTACTTAGAAGTATGTTCCATTGAACAACGTAGATTCTACTTCTGATTAAACATGCAAAGAATTGGGCTGAACATCTGGAGAACTTGGATCTGGCCAGTCTAGTTCCTTCACTCCCTCTGTTGTCTCCCACCACTGCTAGGTTTAGATTGGGAATTTCCTTTGGGAACAGGTTACCCAGTAAAGTGCCATATACTCTGATGGCCCTCGAATCGTCTTCATTTGAGCAGGGTAGGCCAGGGATTTATGCCAGGACCTCATTTTCAGCGTCAGGTCTCAGAACGCAGTGGATCAAAGATGGTACTGCTAAGCATGTGTAAGTGATTTTCCTCTCCACTAAGTGCACCTCTAGTTGCCTTGGGACTGCAGAAAGGAGAGAGAGGACACTCTAGTCTCTGCTATGGGTCAAAGGGACAAGGGCTGTTAGATACTTTTGTGTATAGAAATGTAAAATAAGCTGCCTTAGAGATCATCCAATCAAAAGGCAGGGCATGAATCTTTAAAAATAAAAATCTAGGATTAAAGAGGAGTTTTTACACGGGGCTTCATCCATGGAGGTTCAATCCACTGGCACCTCTCTTATTAGAACTTGGACACTGACCCAGGAGTTGAAAGTAGCCTCAGGATTGGGACCCAGATTCAGCCTGGACTGGATTGCAGAATGTGACATCATCGAAGATAATGGGGGAGGGCGGGTGTCAGGAAGATAACTCCAGATATGAGCACTCTGAGCAAAAGAGCCCCCCTCTGCTTTAGGTTGTTCACCTTCTTTCACAGATCCCATATCAGAGTGTCCCACACCTGGCAGGTTATGAAGACGATCTCATATATTGCTGCAAGTGTGGATCTCGCTTCCAAAGCATTAAAATGTGATGAGTCAGGGAAGATGTGAAAAATTCCCACCACTCCAGGTTGCAGGTAAGGCTTGAGTTGTCCCTCACATGAAAACAATCTCCTTCTATGTAATAATAATAATAATAATAATGAGCAGGAGGAGAAGCAGGCAGCAGCAGCAGCAGCGAACACATTTTGGAGAAAGTTAGGCCCTAAGAGATTTCTCCTGATGTAGTTTTCGTTGTGCATGGAGCACGCCTCTCCCTGTCTCGTTTTTATGGTGGAGTATTTAGACTTGCAATTCCTCTCCTGAAGTCCCATCAGGGTTGGAACATGTGGTTATTCTGAATGTATAGAGTGGCTCCAAAGTTAAATCCCTGCTCAACTGCAAACACACTAGGGGGGGGTGCAATCCTATGCAAGTTTGGACAGAAAAAAAAGGCCTACAGCTCCCAGCATGCCCCAGACAGCTGTCTGGGGCATGCTGAGAGTTGTAGGCCTTTTTTCTGTCTAAACTTGCATGGGTTTGCGCCTTGACTGGCTCTGCAGGCAGGCGGCGGGATCAGCGCCTCAGTGCTCTATCCGTGACATGGAAATAAGAGGCCCCTATTTTTGCAGGCTTGTTGTGAAGAACGAGGATATTGTAATGATTTTTATCCCACCCTTCCTCTGAGCAGCATCAGATGGTGTACATGCTTCCTCCATTCCCACCACCAAATTATCTTCACAATAAGTGTGTAAGGAAGGTGAGTGACAGAGACAGAGAAAATGTATGTCAACTGGGTCAAAGTCATTCAGTAAGCTTTATGCCTGAGCATATTTGAAGCTAGGTCTCTCTGTGCAAAGCTGATGCACTTGCTCCCACTCCAACGGCCATGCAGCTGGGGTTTATGGGAGCTGTAGTCCAACACATCAGAGGGCACCAGGCTGGGGAAGATTGTCATTCTGGCTTACTTCCTATTTTGCTCATGGAAAGTGCCGTCTAAACTGTTCACTGGAGGTGTTGTGCCCTCACTCATCCCTCCCTTCCTATCCAGCACTAAAGAATGGCTTTGAATATTGGAAGCTGCTTCCCTCTTTCTGGTTCTAATTCCAAGAATAGCGGCAAATATATATATATTAAAAGCCAGCACAACAAGCCAATATTTACTGCTGCAGCATAAACAAAAAGAAACCTCTTGCAAGGTGCTCCCCAGAAAACAAGACGCAGGCAGAATCGTTTGTCTTCTGCATCTGTTCCCACAGTCTGGATTTACCAAAGCAAATTTAATTCTCCGCTGTTGCTGATCCTTGCTTCCCGGCCTCCCAGATCACCCACACAAATCTTATAAATAGTTCCCACAGGCAATGTTTACTGCCTCCTGTAAAAAAGGGGCTGCACTACTGTCTTGTTTCCTCTCATCTCCCCACCACCACGACCCCATTTCACTGTGCATTAGCAAAAGCTAAACATAGCAGAGATGTGCATGGCTCTTCCTACTCTGAATTAAAAGAGCCCATAACACAAGCCGGATTCTGCACAAAGAAAAGCCCTGTTTAGTAAGCTGAGTACTTGATGCAAACCAAGGTTGCTTCCATGTTAGCCCTTTACTCTGGAATGTCCACCCTTGGTTCACTCACTTTTGAAAGAGAATCTTGACAATGTCATGACCCAACCCATTTCCCGTCAGTGTTTCCTCCTGCTGTTGTTTTCTTTCAGACCTGTAAAGGGACTCTCCATCCTAGCTATATCTCAATATTCCCAGCTCTATCCACACAACCCGATTCATTTGTTACATCTTGCTCATATGAAATGTCAGCAAAGGTGAATGCTCAGATTACTGTCTTATGAGCCTGGTTTGTTTAAGAAGACTGGGGTTGTGTTGATATTATCTGCGTACACAAATTTAACATAATTGCTTGTCTGCCTGCTTAATTAGCTAATTTGTGTGTGAATATTCCGTTGTAATTGCCACCCTGACTTGGGAAAGAAAAATCGTTAACGTAGAGTTAACATGGCTCTGATTTCAATCCAGCTGAACAAATTGATAGGGAAGGGAAACATTCTCCCGCTTACAGAGGCAGTGTCAGGAGAGAGAGGGAGGCCAGCAAATCCCATAGTAAGAGAGGAACCTGTTCGCTCTAGCTGAGCATGCTGGACCGGGGCCTGAGGAGTCTGCATTTGTATTCCGCCATCAAGACTATTCTTGATTCACACATGTCATTTACTCTGTAAGGGTGGGCACCGGTGACCGGTGTAGGGGAAAACATATGTACGCTGGGCATGTACATATGTGTAAGGGATCTGGGATCTCAAGCCAGGGATCCTAGCAGAGGGATTCAGGCATCTCATACACCAGGGGTGGGCTACTCCCAGGGCCTGGTCACCCAGGAACTTTGCAGGAAACCTCCCCTGCCATCACAAGTGGCTGCTGCAGAAATGGCAGTGATTCTTCCGGGAAACAAGGCGCGTGAGCTTCCCACACACCTCGTTTCTCAGCGGAATGGCTGCAATTTTGAGGAAATGTGGGCGGCGGCAGCACCAGGGGTGTGCACAAATGCCCACGGTGCACCACATGCAGCTTGTGTGTTGTCTACCTCTGCTCAACACCAGGGGTGGGAAACCTGTAGCCTCTCCAGATGTTCTATCCTACAGCTTCCACCATCTTCCACCATTGGCCATGTTGGCTAGGGCTAAGGGGAGTTGTAGGCCAAAACATACGGCAGGCCACAAGTTCCCCACCCCTGTTCTATACCTCCAGGGCAGTTTGCCAGAAGCCTGTATCCTGCTGTACTTCAGCGCCACCACTCCAGGTGGCCAAGGTTGCTGGAGAACATGGGTGGGAGGGTGCTGTTGCACTTGTGTCCTGCTTGTGGGCTTCCCATTAGGGCATCTGGCTGGCCACTGTAGGAACAGGATGCCGCACTAGATGGGCCTTTGGTCTGATCCAGCATGGCTCCTATTCTATTCTTAAGGTTGGTATTGAACCTACCAGACCATCCAGCGTCTGGTGGCAGGAGGGACCAGCAGGGAAATGAGGAGCAGGGATGGCCATGGGAGTATCAAAATACAATCAAGGGCCAAACCAGGCTTTTTGTTTGTTTGTTTGTTTGTTTGTTTGGTTTTAAGATATGGGATATCACAGTTGCTGGGGAGCAACAGCATGTGGACGTCCTTGCCCTCATGTCCTGCTGGTGGGCTGCCCAGAAGTGTCTGGTTGGTTGGCCACTTTGAGAAGCAGGGCGCCAGACTAGATAGTCCCGCCTGGGCTTGATCCTGCTGGGGTTCTTACACCAAAAGTTCTCAACCATGGGTCCCCCAGATATCTTTGGACTACAACTCCCAGCAACCGTGGCCATTGCCTCTGCTGGATGGGGATGATGGCAGTCGTAGTCTGACATCTGGGGACTCAAGGTTAGGAGCCACCATCTTAGGCTGTTCCTCTGTGCACAGGGAGCAACCTGGTGGGAGCCACAGAGAAAAGGGGGACGGGAGAAGGAGGAACCAAAGAGTCTGATGGGAGCCACGCTTGAGCAGGGCAAAGGGAGCAAGGGGGGATAGAAGCAGTGGTGTGGGCTTGCAGGGTTCAAGCACCAAAAGATCTGGATTAGCAGGGACAATTTTGTCACCTCCTCCCCCTCCCCCCCTCCCACTCAGAATTCCCTGTTCCCTCTGAGCTTAGCTGCAATCTTCACAGTAGCTGGGAGTACAATGGACTTTTCCCAGCAACAATATATTTGTTGTGAGCTATCCCTGTTGTAATTCAAAGTATTTGGGGGTGGCCTGGTTTTAAATAGGTACGGTAATTAAAGAGAGCTTTGGCTATTGGGCGTAATAATAATAATAATAATAATAATAATAATAATAATAATAATAATAATAATAATAATAAAGGCCTGCTCCTGCTAGAGATGAAAACTGCTAGAACTAGTTCATTGATATGGATCAACACAGGTGCCGGCATTTTTGGACCCTCTTTGGGGCTGTGGCTATGACTATGGCGACTGTCATGAAGAGCGCCCGCACTTCGAAGTTTGCCACGGCACCACTGTTAGACCAGGCTGAAGGCACAGTGAAGAGGTCAGATGCTTTATGGTTCAGAGTCTGACATCAATGTGGAGCACAAAAGCCAGCTGGCACGCACACTGCCTACCCATCTTCTTTTCACACTGCTCAGCCAGCAATTATTTCAACCAAAAGGTAATTCACTCAGAAGAGCTGGTTTCCCCTTTAAAAAAAAGTAGGGTTACATAAAAAAAAAGAAAGGGAAAAAAAAGAGCAAGTAAATTCACATTTGCGGCTGACAATCTGTCACCGTCTTATCACTCTGATTATATACTTGCTGGGATCTCAGAACTGGGAGTTATGTTTAGCAGCACCAACGTTGCAATATTTAAATATAATTGCATGGATGCGTTATGGGAGTACAAGGAGAGGTGCGCGGGAAAGATCTCCTAATTACTAGGGTGGCCTGGGCACATCCAGTGATGGTTTTAATTAATAGCCTTGAATGCCGCTGCACATGATCCTCCTACACTTCCCTTTCTGGCTTTTGGAAAACTAACTTTTAGTAGGGAGAGGAAGTTGAGGAAGCCTCGTCTGTGCATTTGAGTGTGCCTTGCACACACATGCTGCCGCTGCTTTTGAACCAAGGGCGGTGCAGTAGCTGCTATTGCCAGGCAATAAAGTTGTGAAAAACAGAGCAGGCAGCCCGGGCAGAGTAACTTTACTCCCATATGCTATGGGGGAGGGAGATCCAACGTAAGCTGCAAAGCCCTCCATTGCCTCCCACCCACTCACCCTGCCACTATCCCTCTGCTCTTCTATGCTGATGCATCCCTGCCTGTGCTCCTTTAGCTTCCCCATCCTCCGCTGTCCAGAGGTCTTCTGCTCCTGTCTCCCTTGCTGCCCCCAAATGCTTGGTGCTGCCCCCCAGAACACCGGCATGACGCCACCTCCCTCCCTTCCTTCAGTTCCCACCTCAAAGCGCACCTTTTCCATGAAGACTTTGGTTCAGCCTGCCAGTCCCACGTCCCACTGCAGCCTTCCCCAGCCTGGTGTCCTCGAGATGCATTGGACTACAGTTCCCATGATCCAACCACCAGCATAGCAGGGGAATATTCCATGTTTTCCCAGACTGAAGAAAAATATGGTTTTAAAAAATATTTTATACACCACTTGCTCGGCCAACAAAGTGGTTCAGCGCAATAGAGGCCATGCTCCTTCTGGCAGTGGGCCCTAGCGCCAGTTTACTAAAGTGATATGTTTTCTCATGCTTGAGGAATAGTACCGCCCCGCCCCTGCCCGCCCCCCAAGCAGCACTTATCATGAGGTTTCATTTAGATTTACTGGGGCATGCTGGGAGTTGTAGGCCAAAAACAGCTGGGAAACCAAGGTTGGAGAACACTGCCCTAAAGAAGCAGAGCAGAGGCTTGCCCTGGGTTGATGGCTTACTAGAATTTTTCACTCTCGGTACTTTCTACATTTAATCTCTTTCTCACCTCCCAGTTACCATTATCGCCCCTCCCCTGCCTCCATAATACTCCTTGACAAAGTGGCTATAGTCTATGAAAGCTTACGCCAGAATAAATCTGTTAGTCTTTGAAGTGCCACGAAACTCTTTGCTGCACTAGACTCATGCGGCTACCCTCTGGAAATCGTTAGAATGTTTCTATGCACCCTACTGTTCTCCAGCTTACGCCACCTTCCCATGGTGCCTTTTTGGATTTTAAAAGATGGCTGCCACTTTTCAGCACCTAATGAGAAAGGTGCTTGCAGGCTTGGGACAGTGTATTTGGTGAGGTGGCAGATGAAATTACTTATTGCTAACCTTGGGAATAACACCTAGAGAATTTACTATTAAAGACTTCTCCTTTAAGTCCAGTGACCTGGTGGTATATTTCCAAGTGAAGGCACCCATAGCAACAGTCTCCCATAGCCACACACACACACACACACACACACACACACCAAGGAGACACCAAAGATGCAGGCAGCGGTGTCAAACAAACCGGTTCTGACAGTTTTCATCTCTACCAGGAGGAGGCCTTTTGTAAAGCTACTGGGTCTTGGTGGCCCATTCAAGACCAAGCCACCCCAAAACACTTTGCATTACTGTGAAGGACCGCTGCCGGTCCTCTTCCACGAGTTCGGGAGTTAACGGGCTAACCGGCACGCTTTAAAACTCCCGTTCAGCGGCTCCTGGGTTATTCAAGGTCAGCCGCACTGGACTAGCACTGAATCGGAATCACCACCATAGCAGGCAATCGACTGTTTGTTTATAACAAGTTTAATTGAGCAAAGCGGGTCGGGGAGATAAGGAATTCATAAAACAGTCGAAGCGTGAGAACCGCAATACACAATGGAAGGTGATGAGGCTTGCGAAAGCACCATCAGAGTATCATATGAAATATAAGAGTCTAAGCATATCCTATCCAACACTGAAGAACCTACCTAGGCTGTTGCTAGAAATTCAGCCGGACTTAAAGTATACTACCAAGCTGACCACTTGGGGTTGAGCTCCCTGGGCTGGCCTTAGCCGACGGCCCATTCCGTGCAGTCCTGCACCTTGTTCCCAACAACAAAAGGAGTCCGGGTTATTCTTTTTTTACACCCTCCCTCGCCCCCTCCTCTCACTCCCGCCCCCTCCCTCGGGGAACAGGATGCACTGCTTTTACTCAGCAGGGGTTGGGGGAGGTCCTGGTTGGTCAGGCTCTCTCTCCACACATTACAACAGGGAAACCTCACAACTATATATTGTTCCTGAGAAAATCCATCTCCCCCCGCCACACACACAACTACTGTGTGAGGGTTGCAGCTAAACTCAGAGGGAACAGGGAATTCCGGGTGGGGGGTGGGGGGGGTGGCAGGTGACATCAGCATCCCTGCAAATAAATAAAAAAAGTGTGGGTACGGCATCCAGAGTTTACGGCTTCCTCAATGTCTGGAATGCCCAGCAATCTTCTTTTTTTTATTTATTTAAACAAAGATTATCCTCACAACCTCTCCAAAAGTTTGGCTTGGCTGTGAGGTGGCGATCTGCTCAAGATCGCCACAGAACTAGCGTCATGGTTTCGGGCACATTTGACTGCTGCGGCAGCTTCCCATCAAGCAACCGCACACCAGGGCTGAGGGCAGATTACAATGGGGCCAATATTGTGACTGCACCAGCAGAACAGATGACCTGGTGAAACGGTGTGGAACTTCCCCATCCTCTCCTCCCCCCCAAAAAAAGCCCCCTGCACCCTCCAATCTGCTCCGGCGGGTCCCCCAACCCTCCAGAGCAGATCTGGAGAGTGAGGGGAGGTGCACTGGGGAAGAGAGGACAGAGAAGTCCCGTTCCACCAGCACTTTCCATGCTGCTGGCGGAACAACAGACTTTTGGATCTAAACCAGTGTTCTCCAACCTTGGGTCCCCAGATGTTTTTGGCCTACAACTCCCAGCATGCCCCAGCCAGCGTAGCTGGCTGGGGCATGCTGGGAGTTGTAGGCCAAAAACATCTGGGGACCCAAGGTTGGAGAACACTGATCTAAACCCATATACTTAAAGCCAGGCAGGCTGGAGAGCAAGCAAGTTGCATAATTCTCCATTATGGCTAATGCTGATGACTGTTTGTTTTATGGTATGAAATTTAATTTTAAAATATATGTTCTAAAGCAGGGGTTCTCAACCGGGGGGGGGGATTTTAGGGTTTGCGGGGGCGGAATTGGGACCACAGACTCAAACTGTTGGAATACTGATCTTTCTACAAATTACAATTCTACAGGTTGTACATAATCTACGGGACATCACACTTTATTGTATGGCACAGATTAAGTCGGACAGTCTTGGAAAGGTGGGGAATGACATTCTGACATATGCTGAAAAGGGTGCATGGGGCAAAAAAAAGGCCGAGAACCACTGTTTTAAAGAATACCGTAAGCCTCCATGTTTGAAGAGAGCATACATCTCAATTCTAGAATATAAGGACAAACCACAGGGGTTGGCCATCACAGTTGCCGTGCCCTGCTCAGTAGGCTAACCACAGAGACATCTGCCTGTCCACCACTACCGTGAGCCGGACGCTTGAGCAGAAGGATCTTTGATCTGATCTGGTGGGAGCCCTTTGGATGCCCGGCTTACACGTTGGTGTCTGCTGGGCTAATACTCAGAGTAGCGCATTTTTTTAACTTCCCACTCTGTTGAGTCAGTTACTCTGTATTTTGGAGCAGCTCCAATTATATTTAATTAACCTGCAGCACACAATTCTCTGTTCGTTGCACTGATTCTGATGTACACCAACGATTAAGCCCTCCCGTTTTTTTTTTAACATGTAGCACATAACAGCTGTTGCCTAGGAAGACGTGGAGCCCTATTATTATGTTGTACCCCCACAGGCTGTTAATTATGATGTCTATATAATTTGGACTCCTTTCTCTGTTTGAAGAAAGATGCTGGGACAAAAATCTCTGGTTGATCAAATAAGGGATAAATAATCAGATCTTAAGAAGGGGGTGAGAAGAACACGCTTAAGCGAATGGGCTGCCTGTTCGAAGAGTTTCAGGAAAAACTTCTCATTGGCCATTAAAAACGGTAAAACCAAAACAGATGGCCTTGTAAAAGGCACGGGGGCAGAAAATAGCTCTCTGCCACCAGACTGTGCAAAGTCTGTCCCATAAAAAGGAAAGCTTTGTAACTCAAAGGATAAGGCATATAAAGCAGCTGGGTATATGATTGCCCAGTGATAGCTTCCATTGGCAGCACATTTCATTATCAGCAACAGTCGTCATCCTAGTAACACTCAAGCCATTTTCATCAGTTAAGTCACTGCATTCCAAGATTGCCATAATTATTAATCCAGGCAAATGCTGACTGCAGCCACTGAGTGGCCTCAACCATGTGGCAAGGAGGACAGAAAACGTCAGAGAGAAGGGAAAACATTCAGTCAGTGGTGATTCATAGTAGAGAGAGCTTTTTCTAGCTCTGCTGGTTGCAGTCTGTGCATGAACCCAGCTCCCAAGGAGAGAGTTAAATTCCGAAATTTAATTAAAGGGTTTTTTTTGGTCTAGTGAGAGCCTCACAAATGCTCCAGGCAGCCTCCCCTTTTGTACTCACTTGCAGAGGGTTTTTGGATACTTCCTGCCCCTTTCCACCTTTCTGCCTTTGGTCAGGTTTTCTCTCCCACCTCTCACTCATGACTTTTTGCATACACACACAATTTTACATAATATTCTGCAGCGCTTTTTAAATGCTGCATTTCTTACTCCATGCTTCTCTGGGGAGTACAGATTTATATACTTAAGGGGTGGCATTTACACACTAATTGTTTGGGCTGTCATAGCAAGCAAAGCTGAAGGTCCTTTGGACCTTGTATTGAGAAGAATAACATCCAAAACCTGGGGCAAATTCACAAGTGACAACGCTAAGATGATTTTTGTGAGTAGGCACATACCACAAAGCGACAACCAATTCTAATCTTAATTCAAGATGAGGCCATGCAAAATTGACACATGCAATGCAAAACTGACAGAACACATTGTTCTGTTGCTGGATACAAGAGTTGTATTCTGCTGTAAACAGAATCAGGATATGTTTACATTCAGTAGACGTGTTAAATTCTCTAGGTGTTATTCCCAAGGTTAGCAATAAGTAATTTCATCTGCCACCTAACCAAATACACTGTCCCAAGCCTGCAAGCACCTTTCTCATTAGGTGCTGAAAAGTGGCAGCCATCTTTTAAAATCCAAAAGGCATCATGGGAAGGTGGCGTAAGCTGGAGAACAGTAGGGTGCATAGAAACATTCTAACGATTTCCAGAGGGTAGCCGCATGAGTCTAGTGCAGCAAAGAGTTTCGTGGCACTTCAAAGACTAACAGATTTATTCTGGCGTAAGCTTTCATAGACTATAGCCACTTTGTCAAGGAGTATTATGGAGGCAGGGGAGGGCGATAATGGTAACTGGGAGGTGAGAAAGAGATTAAATGTAGAAATACCGAGAGTGAAAAATTCTAGTAAGCCATCAACCCAGGGCAAGCCTCTGCTCTGCTTCTTTAGGGCAGTGTTCTCCAACCTTGGTTTCCCAGCTGTTTTTGGCCTACAACTCCCAGCATGCCCCAGCCAGCATAGCCAAAAACAGCTGGGGAACCAAGGTTGGAGAACACTGCTTTAGGGGATCTCGTCCCTTGGAACACAGCAACATAAGAAACTGCATTATACCAGACAGACTATTTTTTCCATCCAGCCCAGCATTAAGTACTCTGACTGTGAGTGGCTCATAGATTCATAGATCATAGAGTTCGAAGGGGCCTACAAGGCCAGCTCCCAAGGGTCTTATTTATTTGTTTGTTTGTTTGTTTGTTGTATTTATGAATCGCCCATCTGGCCAGCAAACCGGCCACTCTGGGCGATGTACAACAACATGATAAAATATAAAATACATTTAAAACAGTATAAACTTTAAAATCTTAACCCACCCCATATTCCTGCCTGAATAGCCATGTTTTAAGTGAGCGGGGGAAGCTCAGCAGAGAGGGGGCGATGGCGGAGGTCACTCGGGAGAGAATTCCACAGTACGGGAGCCGCCACAGAAAAGGCCCTCTTCCTAGTCCCCACCAGTCTAGCTGCTCTGACTGAAGGGACAAGGAGAAGGCCGTCTGTGGCAGATCTTGTTGAGCAGCCTACCTGGTGTTGCTGGAGACGCTCCTTGAGATAAACTGGACCGGAGCCATATAGAGTTTTAAAGTATTGGCTTTTTCCTTTTTTCCCATCACCTGTTCTCTGGTCCTTTGGACTAGAGGTGCTGGGGACTGAACTCAAGACCTTCTTCATGCAAAGCATGTGCTCTACAATACAACAGGGCTATGGCACGTCTGCACCAGAGTGGATGGAGTCCAGCACAGAGTGTCTCCACAGGAATTAATGGCCAAAGACTCACCCAGGGAGAAGCATTCGGTGCTTAAATTGCAGTGGGGTGGCCTCTCCACCTTCCACCTGTGGTGATGGGCTCCTTGGCTACTGTTTTCAGAAGGTAGCCAAGGATGATGGGACCCCTTTACCATGCCCCCTAACTTTTTCTCCATAATAAAAGGACTGAAAGTGGTCCCTGTGACCCACTGGGCCCAGGCCTTGCAGAAAGGGCCTTGGCGATCTCCAGCAACCTTGACTTTTGCCCAAACAGCCAGCACATGGGGTACAACATGGGTTGTATGCACTTGCTCTTGCATCCCCCTTCCAGCATCTGAGCTATTCTGCAACACCTGCATTTCCCACAAAATAGCATCTGGCCCCCGCCCACTCCAAGTTAAACCCTCCGAATCGAGCTGTCTGCTAGACTGTGATATGGACTCCTTCATGGACTCAAGTTACTGCTACGGGCTCAGCATTCTGCTTTGCAACATGTTGGAGTGGTCTTGCGAGCCAATTCTGGGTTTCTCAAGCATAAACCTGACAGGTGTCTGAAGGCAAGATTCCCATCAGAACACCGTCTGGCACTAGAATGGTGTTGGCCATGACATCTTTGTCCCTTTCCCTCTGAGGGTTCATTCTATTGTCAGTCTGTACACACACACACACACACACACACACACACACACAAGCACACCCTCTTCTGAGACTGAAATTGTTTTCCCCCACTAATTATAAGTTAGGATTGCAGCACAAGATAGCCTTAAACAGAAGCGTGCTCTCTCCTCGCTGAACAATGTGTCTCTCCTAAGCCTTGCAGATTTCATAAGCAATTATTCTAATTGGAGGGCAGCATCAGAAGCCGTCTCTTTCTAAAACGGGATGGCAGTAGGTTGAAAATAATAATTTCCACAAGGCAGCTCAGCCAACTGCCAGGCTTGTATTCTGTGGCATTTGCCAGCTTTGGGGCAGTTTTCCTCTCACATACACACACACACACCACACCCCTAATTACTGCCATCAGTCAACTGAGGACCAAACTGCAGAGGTTAAATGTGTTTCCTTTTTTCTAATCTGCTGGGTTTTCTTAAATGCAAATGGGGGTGGGGGAGTGTGGATCATTAAAGGGATTTAATCCTTTCCTCCCCTGCTGTCATCCTGAAAAAAATCCCTGCTCTGAAGCTAATAATTGTATTGGGAGGAATCCCCCATGGCTCTATTAGATTTCTACAAGGGCACTATGATATTGACAGTTCATAGATTCATAGATCTGATAGAGCTGGAAGGGGCCTGCCAGGCCATCGAGTCCAACCCCCTGCTCAGTGCAGGAAACTAGAGGAGGGGTCTCCCATCCAGGTAATAACCTGGCCTGACCCTGCTTAGCTTTCCACGCTCAGACAAGCTGAGCCAGCGTCAGCCACAGGCCTGTAGTTTATTTTCAATTTCTTCCCTAATTATGCTTAACATGAAGTTTTCCTTTTTCACCGCAGCTGCACACTGGGTCGACATTTTCATCAAGCTGTCCACCATAACCCCGAGATCTTTTTCTTGGTCGGTCATCATCAGCTCAGATCTCATCAGTCCATATGTGAGATCGGCAGGGGGAGGGGGAAGAGATATTAACTGTGTGCTTCACAACTGCAGTAATCCACATGGCTGTCTGAAAGGGGCCCCTGTGAGACCATCCAGTCCAGGGGCTTAAGTTACCTAGCTGCACCACTGGGAAAGAGAAGGCCCAAATAAACAGCTCTCTAGTCTGGCCCTGTCTCCACAGAGTTCAAACAATTGTGCCCTCTGGCTAATATCCATAACATGGAGCACTTCTTTTCACAGGCTTCAAAAACAAGCCGGGTGGATGGCCCCAGGCCATCCTCAAAAGCTGGGGATCTTCTCCTGAGGGAGTCACACTCTCTCAGATGCTCCCCTAGGAAAGCCTTTTGCTACGGAGCCAAGTTTCAAGCCATTTCTTCCCTTCCTGTCCCCTGAGACAGGAAGACTGTCACAGAGCTCAGTTTTCACAAGTTTCAACAGCTTTGCTTTTCCCTTTAGGGCTTTTTTTTTTCCCCCTCTCTGAAGGAAAACATAAACCTGGTTGACATGTAACAACCCAGTGGTTTTTAAACCCTCTTCCACTTTACCGCAGAACCCAAGTAAATTGTGCAGCGTGACATGCAAACCTGGACCACTGGGTTGTCCAGGGGCCGCCTACACACCCCAGAAGTTAATCCATAGTTTGTTGTTGGGTTAACGGCTGGGTCGCTTAGCCCCTAAACAACCTAGTGGCCCAGGTTAACACATCATGCTGCACAGCCTACGAAGGAGCCAGTCATGGGCTGTGCTGTAGGTGGGCAGTTTTTACATGCGAACAGGGTCATTCAGGGTTGGTACCCCTTGCTTTGGCTCTCTCCAGACTCCCTACACTTTTGAACTCAGTTCCGGACAATGGCGGCTCTCGGCAGCAGCAGGAAATAACCATGCCAGTTGAGGTCAGCTAGTGCAGGGCTGGGCAGCCTTTCAACTTATAGAAGGGACTCCATTTCTCACTGGAATCCTGAGGTCCACCAACCAGGCCCAGGTGCAAAACAGTGGTTCAAGAAGGCCCACCTAGAATGGCAGAACAAGGTGCCTCCAGCTCCAAGCACATGCTCAGCCCAGGGATTTATTTTCAGTGCCAGAGCTGGAGCTTGCACGCAAATCCTTTCACACAAAATCCACTCCTAATTTTGCCCAAGCTTTCTTGGTTTCCCCATCCTAGTGGGGTGGTGGTGGCTTGACTTCTATTGTCCTCCAGTTAAGCCATTGGGCATCGGAAAGCCTTGCTGATCCACTACAAATTACTTGGAGATTTTACCGATGGATCCTGATCTACTTTCTGCCTGCCCCCAAGCTAGTGTTTAGCCAATTGTCTTCATGGGACAAGGCACTGCTCCATCCCAATATACAGGCCTGTGGCTCACGCTGGCTCAGCTTGTCTGAGCGTGGAAAGCTAAGCAGGGTCAGGCCTGGTTATTACTTGGATGGGAGATAGACCCCTCCTCTAGTTTCCTGCATTGAGCAGGGGGTTGGACTCGATAGCCTTGTAGGTTCCTTCTAACTCTATGATCTATGAAATCTATGAAACGGAGATTTCAAGTGAGCATCACTACATACGGGGGGGGGGTGTCTGTGATATATGGAGAGAGACAGACATCTTCTTCCTCCATTTTCTCTGTTCTGGATCATGCAGACTGAACCCTTCCCTCTTGTTCTTGATAGGCTATGTGCTTCTGAGTGTCAGGATGGTACATAAGCAGTCGTCAGAATGGACCAAGGAGTTGTGCCGGGGAGTCAATGCTGAGAGCTCGTAGGAACATTACAGGAAGCTGCCTTATACAGAGTCAGACCCTTGGTCCATCTAGCCCAGTGTTGTCGACACTGACTGGCAGCGGCTCTCCAGGGTTTCAGGCAGGATTCTTTCCAAGCCCTACCCGGAGAAGCCAGGGATCGAACCTGGGACCTTGTGCATGCCAAACATGTACTCTACCACTGAACTACGGTAAGTCCCCTCCCAGTTAGGCCAGGAATCAGAACTGAGGGACCAAGTCAGGGAGTTAAATCCGGTGACCACAATAAAACATACCAGAGTCAGGAATATTACTGTTGCTAAGGCAAAATCCCAGCCCATATAGGAATCTCTTGATAGGCCTTTCTATACAGCAGGGGTGGGCCGAAGGTAGATCTGAATCAGATTTCTAAAATCAATGCCTTTCCACCTTAAGCAAAAAAGTATTAATCTAGCATGAAGGTCGAGATTTAAAAAGAAAATGGAGTAGAAAAAGCAGGTGGCATGAAGGATGGGACGCAAAGAGCTAGGATTTTATTGCATTCGTGGCCACTAATTCACTGACAATGAATCAGCCCAAGTTGCTAGCTTCTTTAGTAGGCATCAGTTTACATTACTGATCATTGCTATGTATTTTAACTATAAAAGCCACACGTGGCAATAAGCAGCAACAGCAACATGGGGAAAGTACCTCTCAGTTCAGTGGAATTTAAGCTCACTGTCGAGTTGATTCTGACCTGATGGCAAAATATTTTACAAAGCAATTATCCCCAAACTGTGTGTGTTGCTTGCAAGAGATCTGCTAGAGCCCTTTGAAGAAAGAAATGAAAGGCTCAAAGTATGTGCTCAAAGTATTCACCTGCTTAGTAGGCAGGTATCACAGCTCTGCATGATATACCTGTGGAGAAAGCCTGACAGAGTATACATGCACACGCACACACCAGTCTCCTTCCAAGGGGGAGGGGGCGAGGAAGGGAGATTGGGTTACAGGGAAGCAGCCAGACAGGCCGGCATCCCAACAATGGAGAGTATCGGTTGGAATCCACAAAACCCAGGAAAGGACCATCAAGACCATCAAACTAACAGGGCAGTCTCAAAGAGCTGTAAAGTACCCAACACACCTTCTTCCCCGGGCAGGAATAAGCCCACCTGACACGAAGGGGCAAGCATAGCCCCACCTGACCCTTGAGGGCGGGAAGAGCCGGAAACCCAGGGGTAGAAAACCCCTCTCCCCTCCTTTTGTTGGTTGTTGGGAACACGGGGTGCTTTTGATCAAGATCCATCTTCCAGCAGCGGCTGGAGTAAGCTGTTCTCCTCCCCGGATTGGACAGACCCGGAGCCAGGCTGAAATTGACTAGCGTGAAGTCTTTAGTCTAAGGTAACTGACTAATCCCAAGGCGCTAGCCTGGGAGCCTGTTCATTGATAAACTTGGGGGGTCACGTCAGGTCATATTGACGTTGTAGTATTCCCAGAAAGCTGTTAGTTCCGCTCCATATATTGTGTAAATAAATAAAGCCTTATTTAGTCATTCAAAGGGCTCTAGTTTCCTCCTGTGTGTGCAAACCTCCTAGTCGGTTCCACTTGCTTGTACGGGCTGTAACTCAGTGCTGGTTAACCCATTAAGCGCCGGACTCACGCATAGGACCCGGGTGCTGGTCCTTCACAATACCTTTCCCAAAGCATTGCAGGGGAGCCCCTCCAAAGGCAAGAAATACACACTCTAAAACAGTGTTCTCCAACCTTGGGTCCCCAGATTTTTTTGGCCTACAACTCCCAGCATGCCCCAGCCAGCTATGCTGGCTGGGGCATGCTGGGAGTTGTAGGCCAAAAACATCTGGGGACCCAAGGTTGGAGAACACTGCTCTAAAATGAAACCATTTGGGGTACGAGGTGTGCCCAGCTATCAGCAGTTTGAGGAACACTGGGCTACCAGGATCAGTTGCTATGTGTACACCCACAGGGGAGAGCATATCATTGGCTGTGGCATGAATGACATGGATTCATGCAGTGAAGCAGAGGTGTGTGGCTGCATCACACAAGAACATGAGAAGAGGCCTGAAGCTGGATCAGACCCAAGGCCTCCCTACTCCAGATGCCCCAATGGGAGGCTCACAAGCAGCACATGAGGGTGCAGTGGCACCTTCCCACTTGTGTTCCACAGCAACTGGGATTGAGAGACAGACTACCTCTGATCCTGGAGGTAACACATAACCATTGTGACTAGTAACCACTGTTGTCCTTATCGTCCATGACTCGATGATGTACATTCTATGTACACTCCGTAACGTTGTGCGAAGCATCCCTGAATTAACAGAGCAATCCTGATTTGGTTCAAAGTCTGAAACAGTGTTTAGTTTAAACACGCTTCTTCCCATCAATGCATTTATTATTAGTTTGCGGGAATGGTTAGGCACACCCCTTCTAAATCTTTCTGCCTTCCCCAGTTTCTTTGGGGAGAGATGTTCCCTTGTACCAGATGATGATAAGCGAAGCTCTCCTGCAATTTGAAAGCACATCACGTCTCTAAACCCAATGAAGCAATGAGCCAGGGCACGGGGCTTTTGGCATGCAAAAATCTGCAGAAGGGAGCTTTCACCCAGAAAGACCTGAATGTGGAATTTCAGACTTTGAGTTATTCCCCAACCAGTTACTCCCATATTCCTTGCTGCTCTTTCCTAGAGGCAAATGCTGGAAGGAAAAAAAATATATTTCTGCTACAAATTCAGGTAGAAATGAGCATGAGCCCAATCACCGTTCAGAGTTTTCAACAGGTGTTCATTTGAATAAAGATAAATAAGAATGTATTGATGTAGCTGAAGAATACCAGTTAACACACAGGAAAAATGGTGCTAATTGCAAAACATTTAGAATTCCCTCTCCCCAAGCATTTTTCAATGAAAGGAGTGTTTATGATACCAGGCATCTCTTCATCCCAAAATCCTGTAAACTGACATTGGACAGGCAAACATTCAGAAGACTTATCAAGTTACTTTGGCATGTGAGGCAGGAAATCCCATAAGCATCTCTTCCCATACCTGGCAGTAAAAAAGGGGGGGGGGAGAAATGCAAAATAGCTAACACTTTGCTACCCCTTCACAATGCCCAACACCTAATGGCAGGGCCGGCCTTGCTCTGGAGAGCTGCTGTGATTCAGTTTAGAAAACACTGGCCTAGATAGGCCAAGGAGGGTCTGATCATTGCCAGCTCCACGCGAACATGATTTTCTTTTCCTTATACATGAAACATTCAGTAGGATGATTACCACATCTCCATGAAAAGTAGACTTGTTGGTGGGCAGATAAAATGGCTGTATGTACCATACTATATTGGTTCATGGGTCCCCTGTTGCAGTTTGCTAATTTGTTTGTTTTTGTTTAATTGGGCTGTCATCAAGTGATTGGACATGGTGAAGTGTGTGTGTGTGTGTGTGTGTGTGAGAGAGAGAGAGAGAGAGAGAGAGAGAGAGAGAGAGAGAGCGCTTATATGGCCTTTGGTAAGAAGCCATCTTGGGCTTCAAAACTAGTTCTGGCATCTAATCTGCAAAAGACACGTTGCAACGGCCATGGAATTTTGACAGGCTTCCCTTTTGTTTCTTTGATGTGTCCATGAATTATGAATCAGTTTTGCTTGTTACTTCCTTGGAGAAAACAAACTTGGTCTTTTTTCTGTCTAGAGAGATGCATAGGATTGCACCCGGCCTTACTGTTTTAAGGCTGGGAGTAAGTCCCACTGAACTCAGTGGTGTTTACTTCTGAGTAGACATGCTTAGGATTGCACTGTAGATCTATTGGTTGGTTTTAAAACCTCTCTTCTGGTTTCTTCATCATTTATTACCCCCAAAAGATCAGTCAAGTGTGAGATTCTGTCTAATAAACTTCCTGGGCAAAATCAAAGCACCAATAAGTGCCGCCAGAAGCATTATAAAGCATCCAGAATCCCAGACAGGAACTGCAACGTGTCAATATTGATCTATAATGGTGCTAAGCTTGGCGAACCCTCATCATATTGCCTCTAGCAGGAAAAACACCCGGAGACCTTCCAAATAAATATCTCTGATTTATTTTATTTTTTAAAAAAGGTACTGAAGAAACTGTACTCGACATGGCTGGCTACGATGGAAGTTGGAGTACTTTTCCTACAAGGAAAGGCTAAAGCATTTGGGCCTTTTTAAGTTGGGGGGGGGAGGAAAAGCGGCAAGTGACAGAGATTTAAAAATTATGCAAGGTGTAGAGGAAGTGGATAAAGAGATTTCTCCTATAATACTAGACCTGGGGACCATTCGATGAAATGGATGGGCATAGATTCAGGACACACACACACTTCTTCACACAACTGGTTTGTGGAATTCTCTGCTACAAGATGGTTTCTTGTCTAAGGGAATTTGACTTCTCCTCTTCTTCCATTATAATTTGTCTATCAATTGCCATTGGCCAGGGTAGCCAATCTTCAGAGGCAGTATGTGCAAGGTGCTGGGGGGCATGAACTCAGGAAGCAGAGCTCAGGTGCCTCTCTCCCTGCATGACAGGATAGAAGTTGGGCTTAAGAGTATTACTGGCAGGACCGGTGCAGGGCAGTTTGGCACCCTAGGCTAAATTATATTTAGCGCCCCCCCCCTCTCGTGCCATGGGGGGGGCTCCGGAGCAAAGCAGCCCTGCTCTGCAAACCTCCCCCCGCCGCCGCTGCTGCCGCTGCTGCCACCAGACACCCCCCCCGCACGACGATGACGACGACGCCACCGGACCCCCGCCGCCACCGGACACCCCCGCACGCCGCCGCCGCCACCGGACACCCCCCCCGCACAACAACAACGACGACGCCACCAGACCCCCCCCGCACGCCGCCGCCCCCCCACCTACCTTCCCCCGCCTCCTCCAAAAAGGAAGTGACGCGACAGGACCCCCGCGCTCTGTTTTTGGCTGGGGGAAACCAGGGCAACAGGGCTGTTTAAGCCCTGTTGCCCTGGTTCCTCCCGCCAAAACAGAGCGCGGGCGGGGCTCCGGAAACGGCGCGGAGAAGGTAGGTGTGAGGGGGATGCGGCGCGGGTGGGAGGCGGGGTGGGGGGAGGCGAGGCGGGGCGGGGCGAGGGGGAGGCACCCAGGCTCGGCCCCACCACTACCTCCGGGCGCAATCCCCCACACTGACCTGGCTTTGTCGGCGAGGCGGGCGGGCGGGGCAGGAGCGTGCCGGCAGCGAAGAGGAGCGCAGCGTTTCTGCGCCCTCTTCCGCTACGCGCCCTAGGCAACAGCCTAGTTGGCCTAGCGGTAGCGCCGGCCCTGATTACTGGCCCAATCCTGGTTCTGGCCACCATGTTGGTGCTGCTGCAGCATAACAGGAACTGCAGCTATTCAGTCCAGTCAGGACCAGGTGACTTGAGGAACCAACCAGGGCCCAGCTGAACCAGGGTGGAAGGTGATGCCCCAGCAATAATTTGGTGCCCAGATGAGAGCTTAAACAGTCCAGCAGCAAAGTGGGTGACTCAAGCTCTTTCTGCTCAGAGGAAAATGGTTTGGGCTTAAAGAAGCCTTGCTCCATTTTGCAGGTGGTCTCTCCAAACATCAGACCACTCTCTTATCTAGAGCTGTGCAGGATCAGACCACTCTCTTATCTAGTCCAGTGTCCTGTTCCCCATAGTGCAGTCTTCTCCAACCTTGGGTCCCCCAAGCATATCTGGCTGGGGTATGCTGGGAGTTGTAGGCCAAAAACATCTGGGGACCCAAGGTTGGAGAACACTGCCATAGTGGCTATCCAGCTGCCTATGAGAAGCCCACAAGCAGGACAATGAGCACGACAACACCCTCCCACCCATGTTCCCCAGCAACTGGAGTACATAGGCATACTGCCTCTGATACTGGAGGTTATATAGAATCATAGAATAGTAGAGTTGGAAGGGGCCTATCAGGCCATCGAGTCCAAACCCCTGCTCAATGCAGGAGAACAGATGTGGGCAGCCCAGGCAGTCACCCATCCAAGCACTGACTGGGCTCATGCCTGCCTGGCTCCAGCATGTGGCCTGCATTATGTGCTCTTGATGCCACATTCACTAATATATAGCCATCATGACTAGTAGCCTTGTCATCCATGAATTTGTCTAATCCCTTTTTAAAGCCATCCAAAATTTGGTGGCTATCACTACATCTTGGGGCAGCAAATTCCACAGTTTAATTATGTGCTATGTGAAGAAGTCCTTCCTTTGGTTGTCCTGCTGAATCCCTCACCATTCAGCTTCATGGGATGACCCCATTGGGACCTATTGTTATGAGGGAGGGAGGAAAAAAAAATCTTCCTATCCACATTCCTCACGCATAATTTTATACACCTCTGTCGCATGCCTTCTTATTTGTCTTTTTTCTAAGCTAAAAAGCCCCAAATGCTGTACCTGTTTCCTCCCAGGGGAGTTGCTCCAGCCCCTTGATCATTTGGGTTGCCCTCTTCTGCACCTTTTCCAGATCTACAGTATCCCTTTTGAGGTATGGTGGTGACTAGAACGGAACACCGTATTCCAGGTGTGGCTGCACCCTAGATTTGTGCAAGGGCATTGTGATCTTGGCAGTTTTATTTCTGATTCCTTTCCTGATGATCCCCAACATGGGTTTTTGCCTTTTTCCTAGGAGCTGTACTTTGGGTCAACATTTTCATTGGGTTTTCCACCACATGCCCAAGATCCCTTTCCTTCCTGATCAATCACTGCTAGTCAGACCCCATCAGCATATATATGAAGATGGGATTTTTTTGTCCCAATGCACATCACTTTACACTTACTTACTTTCCTGTGTTCCACAGCAACTGGGATTGAGAGACAGACTGCCTCTGATCCTGGAGCTAACACATAACCATTGTGACTAGTAACCACTGTTGTCCTTATCGTCCATGACTCGATGATGTACATTCTATGTACACTCCGTAACGTCGTGTGAAGCATCCCTGAATTAACTGAATGCTGAAGTGCGACGCTTATTAAATAAGCGTCTTGATGGGTGGTACTGTCTACAGTGAGTGACAGCTGCTCGTCGTGGTCTCATCCTGCAGTCTTTCCCAGCCCTGTTCCCAAATATCTTTTTAACTGGAAATGTTAGGTTTGCACCGCGAGCCATACACGTGCAACACATGTGCTCCACCAGCGAGCTCTGGGCACTTACCTTTGTGAATGAGGTGCCAGTCTGCCTCTATGAGCCACATGTTCAGTGCAGGGAACTGCAAAATAGTCCTCCTCCTGAGAAAAATGGAAAAGTAGACTGTTAACTTGAAGACTATAACAGGTTTCCTTAGCGCCAGCGCCACCGCCAAAGAGTCTTGGCAGATGTTTATTAAAATGTCCACTTTCGGTTTGCAGAAATATCAGAAATAATCGGAATGGAATTGGAGGTCTGCCCAAAATTAGCATTGTTAACAATAACAGAAAAATTAGTTTGTTTAAAAAATACTAAAGCACTGATTGTGAATTTGTTAACAGCAGCTAAATTAATGATAGCTAGGAAATGGAAAGTTCAACATGTCTTTTCAATTGTACTGAGTGGTATAAAGAGGTATGGGATATCGCGCTAAATGATAAATTAACTTGTAATATTAAGTGTCAAAAACGACAATTGGAGAAATATACTTTTGTGAACATTTGGGGTAAATTTTTGGATTATGTGTTGGTGAAGGGGAAGGGGAACGAACCTTGTCAAGATTTGTTACATTTTTGGAATATAGAATAATATCTTATATTTATATGTAAATATTTGGGGGGAGAAATATAACTTGGTCCCAAGAGGTGGGGGGAGCACAATGTTTATGTTGTATTTTTGTTTTGTTTTTCATTATAAGTTGTATGATTGGAAAAATTCAATAAAACATTTTTTTTTAAAAAAATGTCCACTTTCTTGCAACCCACTCCCAGTTTCAACAGTCTGGTGTGATGAAGCGTCCATTGCTAGCAGGCATTCCTTTAGATTCCTGTTCCCATGGGTGCGCCCTCTCACATTTTTGAAAGCAATGTGCGGCAACAGCATGCACAAGTGGGTTGTGCATAATGAGCCCAGCCACTGAGACACTTTAGCTAAATTCATTAACCTGTGGCAGCCAATAATTGCCAGTTTGGGAAATGTCCCTTGAATATCCTAATGGCTCATATATATATATATATATATATATATATATATAAACGTGATTGGCTCAGCACTTTATGAAACAGCTTCTGTTGCATGCAAAATTGGCGTTTCAGTTGGCTTGGGAAGCCAAATATTTCGCAGTGTCTTGGGCACACAATTTCACGTCTTTTCTGCCTTTGGCTGCCAAGAACAGGAAGAAATTGTAGTAAACACAACTACGGTAACCTCTGTTACTTCAGTGGAGGTATTGCAATTTGAACAAAGGAGACTGTGGAAGCAAGATACAGAGCACCTATGCTGAGGGAGATGCACAGAACAAAACAGATTTCTTTCCATCACTTTAGCCAATGGGCAAAAATATGCCAGCTAAGTCAGGTTGAGAGAACTGATTTGAGCATCAGTTGCAAAGATGAGTGGTTATCACTGTGGTTGAATGAAGTGTGCAACAAGCAGTTCTGAAAGCAGCCCATAATGTACAGTGAGAGAACAGACAAGGGAGGAGCTGAAGGCAATTAAGGCAGGATCTGAATCTGGGCAATGATACAGACATGCCCTTATACAGAGCCCAGCCATTGATCTATCTGGATCAGTACTCTCTGGCACACAGTGGCGTTCCAGGCCCCAGTCAGGTGATTACCACATGGGCAACCTGGATTGCAGGCGATGGTCCAGAAGTATGACCATTACTGGTGTCCCCCAGTGGCAGAAAGTGTACATAAGGTTCCTACTTTGAACCAGTGAAAAACATGAGCATCTGATGCTTACACAGAGAACAAAGGAGCATGCTTTTTTCCAGAAGCATCACTTTGATGTTCACTGGGACAGGCTTAGTATCCAGTATGCAAGTTAAGCCTGAGACAGACAGTAGTTAGAGGTAGTGGTTTAATGGCTTCATAGAATCATTGTTGTAACACACTCATTCCTTTTGTCCCACTATTACCTCTAGTCAAACAGGTCTGCAGGTTTCTCTTAGCACCACAAAAACCTGCAAGGCCTCTTGACCAGAGGTCAAGTGGGACAGAGTGGTTGTGAATGAATATACAGTGCAAACCACTGTCAAAGATATTTCTATTATATCACCTTCAAAACTTAAAAATAAAATACCGTCTATTCCAGTGATGGCGAACCTATGGCACGCGTGCCACCGCTGGCACGCAGGGACCTCTCTGTGGGCACTTGAGCCATTGGTCGCCAGATCATGAAAAGATGCTCTCCACTCATTCCTCGCTGGCCTCCACAGGCCTCCACAGGCAGGCACACTCCAACATCTTCAGATAGCACCATGAGGGAGGGGATAGACCAGGGACGGGGTGAGATCAGGTGATCTCACGCGCGCCCAAATCTTTGTGTGCCCGGTGAAGAGCCATGCCCTGAGACAGAGCGGGGCGCAATTAGCTAGTGCCCCCTCCTCCTTCCTGCCAAATTTAAGGCACTTTGAAATAAATAAGTTGGTTTTGTGTTGCAGTTTGGGCACTCGGGCTCAAAAAGGTTAGCCATCACTGGTCTATTCTAACCAGCCTTAATTAGGAATGTTAATCGTGTTGAATAACTTCATCTTGGAAAAGTCATTTCAAAACAGAGGCAGGCAAATATGGCCATAGTGGGATGCCCTTTTCCTCCCCTATTTAAACTTTACTACTCGGTCTTGTAAAATGGAAAAGGTTCAGAATGAAACAGAATCTGCTACACAGACCAGAGAATAAAGCTTTATTGAACCTGTATCCTGGCTAGACTGAAGGTGGTATGTTGCTTGCCCCTGAACTATATACTTCCCAGGATACTAAAAAAAACAATAGGATGTTCCATTTTGCAATAATAGATGAGAAAAGGAGCATCCAGCAGGCTTCAGGCAGGGGAGATTCCAGCAAACACACACACACATAAACAAAGGTAAAAGCAGCGATCCAGAAACAATTACTGTGGAGTACTGATAATCCATCTCTGAAAGCTCTCTAAACCAAAACAGACTGAGCACAGAGATATAAACAATCCATCTCCGTAATCTCCCAGGAACAAATAGATCCAAAGCCCTTAAACTGGATTCTTTTTGCTCATTAATTCTTCTAGGAAAGGTAAATTTAGATAGCCACAGAAATAAATGTGCAGGTAATTTTGCCACCTCCCAAGCTTTTCAAACAAATGAGTCGCTTTGCCCTAATAATAAAACAAACCATACAATGTAAGTAGGTGATCAAAGCACAATTTAACTTACACAGGGTCCAACCTTAAAAACATTACACACCTTATTGGCCTGTTTGCACTTCAGAGGGAGAGAAAGGTGTACATTGGTCACTAGTTGGAATATTCATGAACATTCTAGAACATGCTTGCCCAATTTATTTTATTTATTATTTATGTATTATATTTATACCCTGTCTTTTTTCCTGCAAGAAACCCAAGGCAGCTTACACGGTCCTCCTCCTCTCCATTTTATCCTCACAACAACCCTGTGAGGTAAGTGAGGCTGAGAGTCAGTGACTGGCCCAAAGTCACCCAGTGAGCTTCGTGGCTGAGTGGGGACTAGGACCCGGATCTCCCGAGTCCCAGCCCAACGCTCTAACCACTACACCACACTGGATCTCCAATGACTATGTAGTTTACAGAATTTGAGAAGTGAATGCAAGACTATTCCATACCCTATAAATTATAGGGGTGTTGAGCTGTGTCACAAAGTTTAATTACCAAGAACTATTTTTTCATTAGCAACAGCAGAGTAAGCATGGTTATTTTAATTTATTATTATTATTATTATTATTATTATTATTATTATTATTATTATTGATAGGATATGCTCAGGGCATTCGTAGTCATTTCCCACAAGATTTCAGACTTGGATATTATATTCTGATTTCTCATGAGGGGCCCCCCAAAAAAATCTGCCAGAGCCAGTCCCCGTATATGTACTTATTTGATATATTTATCTTCTGCCTCTCCAACTAGCTAACTTTAAAAATATAAAATCACAAAAATTGTTTTTTTCCTCCTCTCTCCCCATCCCTTTTTCCTTGTGTGTCATGTAAGCCTGAGGGCAGGGACTATTATGCTACCTATCTTTGTAAAAAATGTTTTCAGTAAATAAATACAAATGATAAAATAATAAAAACCAGAAACAGCAATAAACAACAGTAAAAATCCAATTCAATTCGGGATGGCATGAAAGAAGGAAATCATTTTTCCCTGATGCAGAAAGAAGAGAACTGTCAGCACCAGGAAAGTGGATTTGGGGAAGGTGTTCTAAGGCTGGGGCAACACAATTGAAGGGGCCGCATCTCCAGCAGGTGAGACGAGAGCATTCAGAGAAGGGCATCCGATAAAGACCACAGTGAACAGGCCAGCTCATCTGGGCGGAGGTCGTTCTCCAGATACCCTGATCCCAAGCTGTCTAAGGCAGCTTTCCCCAACTTGGTACCCTCCAGATATTGTGGACTTCAATTCCCATCAGCCCCAGCCAACATCTCCAATGGTCAAGGATCCTGGGCCTGGGAGTTGTAGTCCAAAACTTTTGGAGGGCACCAGATTGGGAAGGCTGGTCTAGGGCTTTGTATGTCAAAACCAACACTTTGAATTGAGTCCAGGGACACACAAGAACATAAGAGCCCTGCTGGATCAGATCCAAGGGGGCCTCTCTAGTCCAGCATTCTGTTCCTACAGTGGCCATGCCAGGTGCCCCCCAATGGGAAGCCCACAAGCAGGATGCGAGTGCAACAGCACCCTCCTGCCCATGTTCCCCAGCAACTGGGAGTGAGAGGCATGCTGCCTCTGATACTGGAGAAAAGATATATACCGGTAGTAGTTGTGGCTAGTGGCTATAGATAGCCTTATCCTCCTTGTGCAGTTCTTTCAGCACTGCTATAATATGTTCCTTTTGTAGAGTTTACACCCCACCTTTCCCCAAAAATGGTTGCGGCGTGTGCCGGCATGTGCCAAGCAGCTTTGGAATACTCCTTGTCGTGTTGTGAGAAACTGGCAACTGTGGGTTGTTGTTGGCATAGCTAACAAACCACCCACGACCCTAATCGGCAGCCCATGGGTTCTGGGTGGCTTGTTAACCATGACAATAACCCACCCTCGCCGGGTTCGCACGACACAACAAACCACGGTTGTGGCTTGAATAATCAAAATGGCCACCTGCACATGCCACTGAACCCAGCGGGTTAATTAACCCATGGTGGCTTAGCATGACATGTGACCCAGCCCCGTCTGTGTCTCTTCCTTCCTCCAAAACTGCTTCTATAGGTCACACATACGCTCCCACACTTTAGCTAGCAGAGGGTCACCTTCCCCAAACTGATAGCTCTTTTTCCATTCAGAACGTTCCAGAGAAAACATCAACCACGCATCCCGAACAATTAGCCAGCAATCTCCCTAGAAATTAGGCCCTATAAAGAGTACTCTCTGTACTTTTTACATGTCAGTTCTCTCTGACGTTCACATCTTCCCCCCCACACACACTTCCCGGCATGTGTATATAAATCTACCAATTTGTGGTTAACACTTCATGCATCCGATGAAGTGAACAGGGTCCATGAAAGCTTAAGCCAGAACAAGCTTTGTTGTTTTTGCCCTGTAAAAAGGGACACCCACCACTCACCCTGGGCCATTTGCCTGTAATTTCCATAACAAAAGAGATCTCTGGCCTTGCTTGGCCAGTATTCATTATACAGTACACACACATCTAAGGGCGACCAACTGCAAGAAAAATTCAGCAAGAAGAGGATTACAGTCAGTTTTCAGGGGAGGCTGTGGCTCCTTATCCACTGCAGGTTTTTTATGAGCTTTATAGGGGCTATCCATGGTGCTGTGCTCCATTTCCAAAATAGGTTCACCACCATGGAGCACCATGGATAGCTTTTATAAAGCTCAGAATAAAAGCTGCAACAGATAAGGAGTCCCAATGACATAGAAGTCACCGGCCTTCCCTGTCAGTTTTCCTGGCACTCAAATGAGTAAGCCAAGTTACCTCTTGCTCCAGTAAGCACAACTATCACTGATGTATCCACAGAAGACGGTAGATCAAGATCTACTGGTTGATCTACTGCAAATCACCCAGAGATCAGCAAAGGTTTCTCACTCCCAGTTGTCTAACAATAGCAACAACAAAATTATTTAACACTTGGAGTTACTAGGAGTGGGTTTTTATGTGAAAGAACTGTGAGCTCAGTTCTGGTATTGCACCACATTCCTAGGCTCAGAATATGCTTGGAGGAACCCTGTTATTTAATTCTAAGTGTGTGTCTTTCGTACCTGGCTCTGCTTGGTGAATCTCGAGGTTCTAGTTAAAAAGAAAAGAAAAGTAGTTCTGGAAAGCCTGAAGTATGCCCACCCGTGCTATACAGGCAATGTCCACACAGATCGTATGGGCAGTGGCCACATGGTGTTGGACTTGGAAGTGAAGAATCCCAACATCAGATCTGCATTCAGATAGGAGACACACCTGGTAGCCTTAGGCGAGTCTTCTTTCTGGGCTGCCTACCTGGCAGGCTACAATGGTGCTCTGAAATCCTTCAAGGCAGGGGTGTGGAACCTTTTTCAGCCCCGAGGGCTGCATTCAACTTTGGAGACACCCCAGGGGACCACATTCCAGTGATGGGCGTGGCCACAGGCAAAGGGGGCAGGGCCAAAATACCAACAGATTTTAGCTGAAAATGTTTACTGCCTGTAACTGAGCCTTAGGAGAGGCGTTTCATCTTTTTAGAATGGAAAAGAAAAACTGTGCAAGAGAAAGGAAACCCCCCCAACAACCGGTGCTCATGGGAAAGGAATGGGGCCAGGGGAAGAGGGTGTGGCCCAGTGGAGGCTGGTGATGCCAAGGTCAGTGGGGCTGCATATCTGCTCCAGATTTTATTTGCACTTTAAAGGAGCTGTCCATGGTGCTGAATCCCATCCCCAAAATAGGTGTGGCACCATGAATAGCTCCTTAAAGGTACCGAATAAAATCCGGAGCTGATATGCAGCCCCGCTGACATTGGAGTGTGGCCATCTTGGGACCCTAGATAGGCCAGACTGGGACCATAGGTGGGCCAGATTGGACTCGTGGGCCCGAGGTTCAACACCCCTGCTTCGAGGAAATGAGGACCCGAAATGTCACAAGTAAATGTTATGTACTCATTGCATTATTAATTGGAGCACTTCCAGATTAATGAACATCACAGTTCATTATCAGAGAGTCTCCCGAGGTCAACCGTTGGCCTGAGGGAGCAGGCGTCTCACGGCTTTGCGCCATCAGTGAAGAAGACATCCCACGCCACAAACAACTCCGAGCCCATCTTTTGTATGGGAGGATAAGCTCAGCATGATTGACAGCAACAGCGGCGTTCTGGCTCATCTCAACTCCACATCTTGAAAAGTCTCGATTGTCTGGGGCCATTTGTATCAAGGCAGCTGGTATATATATTTTCCCCCCAATGGTAGCAGCATTGTGGAGACCGAATATAATACATACTCTATTGCTCCATTTCTCCGTTGCTCCAGTCCCAGAAAAGGTAAAATCCTGTAACGGCGTTGAGGAAAGAAGTCATGTGCTATACTATAAACATGCACTTTGGTTGTGCAAAGTAGGGCACAGTCCACAGGGCATTCAAAATAGGTGTGGGTGGACACTTGAGATACATACACCTCACAGTGATGCCATGAGTAAAACCATCCAACCAGCAGCTGATCACAGGTTGTCTTGCACAACCACTATCCCCCAGAGCAAAAAAATATCAACAGAGATTGTGCTTACTAGAGCAAAGAGATAACTGGGGGTTACTAATCTGAGTGCTAGTAAAACCCGATTCCCCAAAATGGAAGCATTTGCTGGAGGGGGATTGCCTGAGTTATTCGTGGACGTTTGCACAGCATCGTCCCCCTCTCCCCGCCCCCATAAATCGTACCAGTCTGAAAAGCCTCCAGTCTGAGAATAGCAAGCTATACCACGTAAAGGACCAAGCCATGCGTATAAATATGTTTATCCTCCTCCAAGAAGGCATTTAGGGGAAATAAGCATAACAAAACCAGTTAAGCGCAGATTGAAATGAGGCCTGTGCAGAATCCAGACTGCTTTTTAGAATCAATAGAATGTAATTGCTTTATCATTCTCTGGACACGCCACCACTTACTCCTACCCATCAAACTATCATCAGAGTCTTGCGTTCTTTGATGCCTCCTTGTCCAGCCTACTGTAAACAGCAAAACAGCCTTTATTAACCAAATAATGCCAAACCTTTGTAGTTTTCCAGAGAAGCCTACTACTTCCAGTCCCCAAAGGTCAGTCTGCCTACAAAGGGTACTGTTGTACTTACACAATCAAAGACGCCACAACCACATTTTGGCTTTGACATCCTTGGCACTATCAGGGAGCATAATGCTCAAGCACCAGTGGACAGGGTCTCCCCCTACATCATAGATCACATCCCACCACTGTCATAGGATCATAGAGTTGGAAGGGACTCACAAGGCCATCGAGTCCCACCGCCTGCTCAAGGCAGGAAACTAGAGGAGGGGTCTCCCATCCAAGTAATCACCAGGCCTGACCCTGCTTAGCTTTCCACGCTCAGACAAGCTGAGCCAGCGTGAGCCACAGGCCTGTACTTTGCTGCCTCCAGGCATATGACAGCAGCACGTCACGATGCCCTTGTTTGTACTCCTTGCCTCCAGGCTCAGCTCGTGGGTGTTCCGAGCTGAAAAATGGAGCCAGTTAGCTCCAAGAGAGCCGTCATCATCATCATCTTCTTTGTTTGGAAAAATATATATATAATGGTGGATCAAGACCAAAAGGGCTCCATGACCACGACCACCACATACTGAAAAAAGGGTGGAAAGATGAACAGTGCATTTCCACAAGTGAGCGTAGCTGCCAGTAACTTTAATAAGCCTCCATACTGTTTTAAGGATCGCAGTCCCAAGATCCTTGATTTGGAGAACAGACGCCAAAGAAAAAACTCCAGTCTCTAAACTCTGGAGCTCATGAATGATTTAAAAAGAACAAAAAAAAACTTCTATACACTGTTGGTCAGGCAGTCCCAAAGAACACGGTCTACTGTCTCACCCACCTCACAAAGAACTGAACCACATTTCCCCAAAACAAACCAGCAAAGGCCTGGGCAGGACTGGAAGCTTATATATGCTGGCTGTCCCTGATTCACCAGTTGCAGCTGGGACTGCTTTCTCAGTAGTCACAGCTGGGTCTTCCTCGCACGTTGCTCCTGAGTAGTAGACCCTTCCCGGTGTGCATTCCCTGGGTGAAAGGGCCTTCTGGCAGCCAGATGGGCACCCCAAGGGTGGTTCTGAGTGTCCCACCTGGCTGGCACTTTGCTGCTGGTGCTCTAGAGAGCGGGGCGAAGCGGGACGACAGACAGGAACCCCCGCAGGGCTGGGGTCAAAGAGGTTCTTTGGGAAATCCAGCGAGGCATCCCTGCAACAGGACTCTTCAGGCTGCCCCATGTCTTCTGTGGGAGTGAGATGTGCTTAGGGATCAAACTCCTCCTCTGTTGAGGTCTCCCCTGGGCTTGGGTCAGCCAGGAGCCTGACAGTAGGTATAGCTCCATATCTCTGGTTCCGTCCTCTCTCTCTCTCTCTCTATCACACAGACACGCACTAAAGCACCTGTCACACTGCTAACTCGAGAGTCTTTTGCCTCAGAGTCCTCCCGCATGCTTCTTCTGTCTCTTCTATTCTTCGAGGTGTCACTTCTGGTTTGATTTACAACCATCGAGAACGGCTGTCTTCAATGCCGCACTGACTCCCGGCACTGAATTAAGTGGGCAAACTCAGATTCTCCCTCAATGGCATGTGTAAAGGGGGTGGGGCGGGGGGGTGGGGGGAAAGCAATTCATTAATTTCCTGCTGGCTGCCAAACTCAATTTTTCCCCCCCAATAAAAGGCTCCCCCTCCTGCTCAAAAACAGTGGCAGAACATGAAGAGGCCGCTCTTGCGAAGAAGATGGTTTGTTCCTGGGCATGACCTTGACCACGGACACATGTTGACATGTTTTTGGGGTTGTGCCACGTGCACGTTCTCAGGGTCACCCAGTGAAATGGGTTGGCAGCAGATCCAGGACAGACAAAAGGGGGTATATCTTCACTCAGTTTTAAATTAACTTAAAGAATTCTCTGCCACATTGGCTTAGATGGGTTTAAAGGGGGATTAGACTGATCTTCTATGCCAGTGTTCTCCAACCGTGGGTCCCCAGATGTTTTTGGCCTACAACTCCCAGCATGCCCCAGCCATGGCTGGGGCATGCTGGGAGTTGTAGGCCAAAAACATCTGGGGACCCACGGTTGGAGAACACTGTTCTATGCAGTGGTCCAGCTAAGCTTGGGCCTGGGGGCCAACCCTGAACCCGCCCCCCCGAGAGTGACCGGTGATGAGGGCATCAGGGCGGCAGAAGAAAACTCCATTTTATTTCTGTAGTCATGATGGTGCTGTGATTTAAAAGAGTTTAACATGAAAAACTGCATGTGCTCAGAGTATGTTTTTTAATGGCAAATGGTTTTTGTTGCTCCTGAAACCTATCAAGAATATAGAAGCAGTTGTAAAGCATGGAATGGCGGGTGAGGAGGGAGGGGGAGAGAAAGTTAGTTGCATGCTTCACAGCTGAAGTGATACACATGGCCATACAAAACCTCCCCCCCCCCAATCATTCAGTCCAGGGTCTAAATAATCGCCCACCTGCACCACTGCTCCCATGAGCTTGTCTACATGTATGCACCCCACTTCTGAGTGGTGGGCAGCTTCAGGGGTTCTCCAGCACTTATCCAGGATGCAGTTTCCTTAGAAGGAGGTCACTGGAGACTTATGGCATTTCTGTGATAAAAGGTTTATTTCATAGTCTCCAATTGCCCAGAAAATGCTGGGACCATCATGAAAACCCTTAAGCCATCATGGCTTCTCACTTTGTCATGCAGAGTCCCGAATTCCCCTGCCTCCTGCAACTGCAAGCTACTTAAAGGGCCCATGGGCAAAATTGCTGCTAAGCGTGCAGTTTTAGCTTAGCTGCAATTTTGCCCATGGGCCCTTTAAGATAGCTCTGCTTAGGCTCAAACCCTGCTAAGCTGGGAGGGCCAGGCGAGGATGTGTGCGCGTGTGCGTGTGCATGCTCTACCTGCTGCCTCTGCTGCACCATTGCTGTGGAAAAGGGATTAGCTGGGTGAAAGCCTGGACCTGAGGGAGAGGTGAATGAGGGAATTTATCACATGATTCCTGTCTTTATATTGCCAAAGATTTTATTTCCTAACAGAGCTGACTCTTTGCCTCTAACAGGTGAGTTTACAGTATCAGAAGGAAATGCAAGAAACTTCCCTTCTCTCTGAAGCTCCATGTTTGGGGGTGTGGAGTGGATGGGTAAGCTTCACCTGTTGAATTTGTGCCAGTTCTGACAATCTTAAAACAAAAAGAGATTGCCCTGCAAGCACTGACCCTCCCCCATTGAAAAACACCAGATATCAACTATTAAGGGTTTAAGTAAGGTTAAAAAAATATTACAAAAGCCACTTATAAAATATTATAAAATAATATATAATATAATAATGTAATAATTATAATATATAAGATTTTGTGTGTTTCCTCTAATAACTTTTGTACTTGACCATGCCCTTTGGTTGCCTGGCCATACCCTTGGCCACACCCTCATATTGCCTGGCCACGCCCTCTTGATCATACCTTCATGTTGCTTAACCATACCTCTTACAAATTCACATGTGTGTCCCTATTTTCATCTGTGAAATGCTGGAGGGTATGTTATTTACACATATGTGCAGGCTGAGCATAAGATAAGGGTTCACAGCATTAAGACTCCAACAAAATCCTACTTGCTGTTTGATTTATTATTTATTACATTTATTGATGTACAGGACAACCCACTGTGCCCTAGGATTTCCTGCAGAGAGCAACGTCAGCGCTCTGCCTCCTTTTCAGATCCAATTCCAGCACAGACCGACTTCCTCCTACACACACAGACCTCACTCACCCCCTCCCCCTGTCTACTGTGGCGGGGAGAAAGATGAGTCAGCCATTGCCCATCAGTTCTGCCTTCTTGGGCCATTCTAGCTCCTATTGAAACATATCACCAGAACATTACCAGCCATCAACTGTCCTGTTCAGGTCTTAAGAGATGTGCTGAAAGCTCTGCTTACAGAAATCTTTGAGTTAAGGATCGCGTAGTTGGAAGGGATACTGAATTTCTTTGGAATCAGAGGCGCTGGGCTATGAGGGACCCCTGAAAGCTCCTTCAGACCAACACCAACCCCGTAACAGGAAGGATCAACAGCGCTTCGCTATGAATGCTAAATAGAACCTCCATGTCCAGAGGCAGTATAACTCTGAATACCACATGCTGGGCTTTGCTTTCACGCTCTGCTTATCAGCCCTCCGGAGGCATCTTTCCAGCGACTGTTGGTCAAAGGATGCCAAACTGGATAGAACTTCAGGTTGATCTAGCAGGGCTCTCCTGATGCTCTCTGGTGTGTAATACAACCTGTTATCCTTGGGCAGTGCCAGTTCCGGGTTTCTGAGGGCCCTTGGACAAGACGCCTTCCACGGGGCCCCTCCCTCAGTGAATCTGCCTTTTCACCGCCATTGTCAACAGCTGCTCCTCCTCCTCCTCCTCCTCCTCCTCCTCCTCGCTCCCACTTGCTTGCTCGACAGGCAGAGAATCAGGGAGCAAGCAGGCCGTGGCATCTCCTGCTCCTCCTCCTCCTGACCACCACCATAGCGGTGGACCAGAGCAAGAGGCAGGTGAACAAGCAACTTGCCATGGTGAAGAGGAGGAGCAACTCCAGGGGGCTCTTTTTCATGGGTCCCTCCCTGCTGGGGAGTGGGCCCTCTGCCCAACTATGTCTTCCCTTCAGGCTGGCCTTGTCCTTGGGCCCACATGCCCAAAAAACAACAACACACATTAATGCTTTGTCTTGTGCTCATACTTGGCAAAGGGAATGCACTCTTTTTCCAGTGATCAGTGTTTTGCTGGTGACAACCCTGGTGCGTGCATTCCTACGTGGACATTGCGCAGACTTTAATACCCCCCCCTTCCATATGCGCTGCAGATGAAGCCACCCCTGTGAATATTCCAGAGGTTAAATTCTTAGCAACCAGATGCACACATAAGCACATTGCAAATTATTCTGGGATTTGATTACCAGCATAACCAAATGAGACTCCTGATTAACGATGTCTTTGCTTTGTCCTGATAGGATTTTGTCCATAAATAAATTCTGCTGCAAAGAGGTCCAGCGCAGGCTGCTGAGCAGTGATGTCAGATTGCTTTCAGCATCTGCTTTTCAAAGAAAATCCAAAGGAATATTGGTAAACAATAAGAACCCATTTTCTGCCAGGCAAGAGTATCCATCCTGTTGCAGCTCATGTCTCTGACCTGCTCTAGCAATATTAAGCTGTTCCAGTAGCCCACCTGAAGATTTCAATAGGTTCAGCCTTAACCAGTCAAAGGGATCTCAATCTGATCTCAGCCATAAATCTAATTCTAAAGGAACTCCACAAGAACACTGCAGCATTGCGGATGACACCATGAAAGTAGCAAGGGCCATGTCTAAATTCAGCATTAGAAATCCTGTCTTGAAAATAGAAAAAGGAAAAAGCTACAAAAGAATCACCCCTCTCTCTCTCTCTCTCTCCCCCCCTCCCCCCCTCTCTCTTTTAACATCAGTAAAAGAAGTTGATGCATGAAGAATGGGAAATTATTGTCTCCTGCAAAAGTAACTCCATCTCTCTAATTTGGACAGCTGTACTGTTTCAAAAAAATATACATTTTTCCTTTCCTTTTGGATGAGTGCTCAATTCCAAGGATAACTCATGGTCTCTGGGAGGGCAAGTAAGATTCATTTGTGATGCTCAAGCAGTGCTATCGCCTCCCAGTGCAGTTCACAAAAGTCAGCAGCGATCGGAGGAGGCATTCAGACAATCAAAGCATCCCTGTTTGCAGAAAGACCTTTGCACAAATCTTGTTTGGTGTTTGTAAAGATGGGCAAGATGCATCAAGCTACCTGAAAATAAGATTAAAATAATGGATGGATGTGTGTGTGTGTATTGACGTTTTAGGAACAAACAAAAGGAAAGGGGTTACTGAAGAAGTCACAGTCAGGTCCCCAGTCCTTTATATTTTATCTGCAGTACAAAAAAAAAGCCCACCCGAGATTCAGAGTGGAGCAGTTGATGTGTCTTCTGCCCTCCAAAATCCCACAGGGGAAAATGGATAACATGTACTACATTATATGGTGTACATCATGTTCTGGAAAAAGCAAAGCAAATGACTGAGCCACCTCCAGTTCTGTTAGACCTTTTGAATTCACATTTCTGTGCAGCCGCCATCACCCTGACAAATGGGGCTAAATGCTCCCAGCTGCCGCAGCAGGCTTAACCCCTTGAAGTGACCACAAAAATCCACGGTGGCCGTGCCTGGGAACTAACCTCTCTGGTCCCAAATTCTGCATTCCTGGCCCTCAGGCTGAAGACAGACAACAGTCAGGGTGTGTGGGTGGGTTGGGGTCCCCTCAGAGTGTTAAAAGAGGCACGAGAGAGGCACTGTTGCCTCTGATGCATAACTCTTGTCCCACTATACACTCTCTTCCAAAAAGCCTTGCAGAGATCTGTTTGCGGAGACACGGCACAGCACAGGGACAAAGGAAAGGTGATGTACACACCATAGGCAAGAATTTATTTATGAAAATCATTTTCGCTCCACCTTTCTGATGGGAGAGCCCACAAGATGGCTAACAGTAATAACAAACAGAGTGCAACAGTACAGCATATTGTAAAAACCATTTCCAAATTATAAAATGAGAGAGAGCAGCATCGACAGCAGCAAGGAGTTCACCAGTGTTTTCCCCAAAGGCCCTCTGAAAGAACAACGTTTTCTCTACTTGCTGGTAGAGCAAGCAGTAATGGAATAAGGCAGATTCCCCCCCCCCCGCGCGCCTTCCTGCTGGGAGGGCATTTCACAGCTGGGGTGCCATGACTGAAAAGGCCCTGTCCTGTGCTCCCGCCCACTACACCTCAAATGGTGAAGAGAACTAGATCAGGTCCTCAGATGTTGATCTAGGTAAGTGGATACAGAAAGAGACCAGCCATAAGATATCGTGGTCCCAGATCATCTAGGTTTTTAAAGGTTTAGAACTAGCACTTTATTTATTTATTTATTTATTATATTTATACCCCGCCTTTTTTCCTGAAAGGAACCCAAGGCGGCTTACATTATTCCCCCTTCTCCTCTCCATTTTATCCTCACAACAACCCTGTGAGGTAGGTTAGGTTGAGAGTCAGTGACTGGCCCAAAGTCACCCAGTGATTTTCATGGCTGAGCTTTGTATTGGGCCTGGAAACAAATTGGTAGCCAGTAAAGTTGGGAGAAGATTGGATCCATATACTGTGACAAATGCCTCTGCCACACCAATTTCAAGTCTTAAGCTATCATCTGCCTTGGTCATTTTCTTTCAAATGATTGTGTCTCTACTGAAAACAACAGGTTTGGTAATCAGGACCGCGGACAGCACCTTTAGGTTTCCTGGTAGGGGGAGAACCAAGAAAATCATCATCATCATCATCATCATCATCATCATCATCATCATCATCATCTTAACAGAACTCAGAAGAGTGTTAAAGATGGGGTGTGCAGCATCTTGAAACAGTAAAAGGTACATCCGAAAGCTGCTTCGCTCCAGTGCAAATATTGACATTGCTCACATAGTTACTACCAGCTTACTCCCAGATGTGGTCCTGCTGGAATCAAGCAGGCAGTCAATGCCTTTACAGACACATTCCTCGCTAGTAGGCAGCTTCCCAAGCTTAGAAGTGTTTAGTTTAGTCAAATAAGATGAGCAACAGCATCAAAGATTTGCAGATGAGTCAATCCTGTTGTTTGGTACAACAATTTTCTTCACACCATGGGACCACAAAGTCC
Organism: Shinisaurus crocodilurus; assembly: GCA_021292165.1. Classification (NCBI taxonomy): domain Eukaryota; kingdom Metazoa; phylum Chordata; class Lepidosauria; order Squamata; family Shinisauridae; genus Shinisaurus; species Shinisaurus crocodilurus. The sequence goes on from CM037883.1 coordinate 4,504,779, forward strand.
CTTAGTAGACCTAAAGACAGGAAGGGGGGGGGGGATTGTTGTTCCTCTTTGTTTTGCAAACTGGAGGATCCTTTGCAGAAGAAAATGTTCCTCTCCCCACACTCCCTCCACCCATTCTTGAAAGATTAGGATATCAAAGACAGGGAAACTACTTCAAAGAGACATCTTGTTTATAAACCAGGAAGAAGAAGAAACAGATGTTCAAAGCAAACCTCCGCATCGCAAAACACAGATTTCAGGATGCTCTAGCACCTTGAAGAATTAAACATTAATGGTAGAAAGCAGTAGCACATGCCTACCAATCTCCTATTCTTCCCTGCTGGGTATAAAAGCATAAGAAGAGCCCTGAAGCTGGATCAGACCAAAGGCCCATCTAAGCTAGGATTCCTGTTTCTCACAGTGGCCAACCAGGAGCCTCTGGAAAGCCCATTCAGCAGAACATGAATGCCATAATCTTCTCCTGCGTTTGCCTCCTCCCCGCATCCGGTATGCCGCCTCTGAACCGGAGGCTTCCATTGAGCTGCCATGGCCAATAGTTGCCACTAGACCTCTCCTGCTCCTGCTCCTCTTCCTCCTCCATGGATGTGTCAAATCCCGTTTTAAAGCAACCTAAGCCAGTAGCCAACGTTAAGTCCTGGGGCTGCAGAGCCCCATAAATTCATTATGTCCTGTGTGAAGAAGTTGTTTCTTTTGTCTGTCCCGAATCTGCTGATGATCCATCGCACTGGGAGATCCTGAGCTCTGGTATGATGAGAAAAATGTCTTGCTTTCCACAGTCTCCAACCCAGGTATCATTTTTTATTAGCCTCTTTCACAAGAATGGGCAACCTTTTTGTCCTCGAGGGCCATATACAGTGGTGGGTAATGAGTTGGGGTGGGGGAAACACAGTTATTTATTTATTTTTATTTATTACATTTCCATATCACCCAATAGCCAAAGCTCTGGGGTGGTGTTTTTTTTTTACAAAGATTAAAACATTAAAGGTACATTATAAAAACCATATGCATAAAAATATATAAACATACAACAGAGAGAGAGAGAGATCTAAAAACAATTTTAAATAATCACCAAGAAAAATTCAAGACCTGATTAACACAAGTGGCGCTCAAGTTGGAATACATTGCCAGTGAGTGTTGCTGGAGGGAGCCAATAGGTTTCCCACACCCAGAGTACACATACCAAGTCATTGCCAGAGTGTTTCATATAGCAGCACAAAAATACCTTGTCACATGTCTTCATGGGCAACATTTAGTGAGGTTGTATCAGGGACAGTCTGGATGACTTGATGCTTCATGTAACCAGCAGTACAAAACAAGCTCTGCCCATAAAGGGAAGGACCCAGTGGCTGTGCAATGCCTTGGGCAACAGTTGGCTTCCAGATTCCATCTCTGCCCCAGCACTCCAGATCCAGCAGAAGCTATCTATATATATATAAAAGGTGTCCTGACTGACTGACTGACTGACTGACTGACTGACTGACTGACTCACTCACTCACTCACTCACTCACTCACTCACTCATCAATGCCCAGCTCAAACCATTTAATCTAGGAATGTGAAATTTTGAAGGAACATTGCTTTATGATGTAGACACCCACTAAAGAAGGATTTTTGGAAATTCCGTCCCTAAGGGGGTGAAAAAAGGGGGCAAAATCGCCCCACTCTCCTATGGGCAAAACAGGGGAGCAGTTATGCAAGTTGGCCTCACCTCATAATTGCTGCAGGAGCCAATAGGAGCAGTTATGCAAATAGCCCATATGACACTTAGAATGCTCGTATGAATTCCTGCAGGGGCCAATAGGGGTGGGTATGCAAATCTCCCCAAGGCCATTTAGAATGTTCTCTGAGGGGGTGAAAAGGGAGGGAAACTTTTTAAATGACTGAATGACTGCTGTGTGGAGGGCATCGCCACATAGGCTCCATCACATTTTGACGGATCTACCCCAAACTTGGCATGGCAAACTTCATCACCTGTAGACTCTCAGGATTAACCTGATTTTTCTTTAAGATCAGATATTTCTGTCAGAAAAGTTTTCTGCTGCCAGCACCGAGCCTAAATGTTACACTTTCAGTCAGAGAATGACTGTTGTGTGTGGGGCGTCCCAAATCGTGTGTGTCTGTGTGTCCGTGTGTCTGTGTGTACGGGCGTTTGCGTGCATCGCATAGGCTCCTACACGGTTGGACAGATCTGCCCCAAACTTGGCACGCATACTCAACATCACCCAAGGACAAAGACTGGCAGGTCCAAATCTCCAAAAAAGCCATCACTGCGCCTGTACGGCCCAAAATAGATGATAGCCAATGGCGTCACTTGGAATGTTCGCAGGGGCCATTCAGGAGTGGTTATGCAAATCACTCCAATGACATTTAGAATATTCGTATGAACTGCCACCACAGGGGCCCAATCAGGAGCGGATATGCAAATCTCTCCTATGTCAAAACAGAATGTTCATATGCACTGCAGTTGGGGCCTACATGGGGGGGGGCAGCTGGGATTTCATTGTTGGGTAGTCCCGAGGGGGAGAGGGAACAGGGATTTCATTGCTGTGTAGTCCGGGGGGGGGCAAAGTGGGATTTCATTGTTGCGTAGTCCCGAGGGGGGAGAGCAGGGATTTCATTGTGTAGTCCCAGGGAGGAGCAGGGATTTCATTGTTGTGTAGTCCCGGGGGGGAGCAGGGATTTCACTGTTGTGTAGTCCCGGGGGGGGGGGAGCAGGGATTTCATTGTGCAGTCCCAGGGGGCGGACAGAGATTTGATTGTGTAGTCCCGGGGGGGGAGGAAAGCAGGGATTTCATTGTACAGTCCTGGAGGGGGGAGCAGGGATTTCATTATTGTGTAGTCCTGGGTGGGGGAGCTGGGATTTCACTGTTGTGTAGTCCGGGGGGGGGAGGAAGCAGGGATTTCATTGTTTAGTCCCGGGGGGGGGGAAGCAGGGAGTTCACTGTTGTGAAGTCCCGGGGGGGGCAGGGATTTCATTGTGCAGTCCCGGGGGGAGCAGGTAGTCGGGGGGGGAGCTGGGATTTCACTGTGCAGTCCCAGGGGAGCTGGTAGTCTCAGGGGAGCTGGGATTTCATTGTGTAATCCCGGGGGAGCTGAGATTCCCGGGGGAGCTGAGATTCCCGGGGGAGCTGGGATTCCATCATGTTTCTTTTAAAAACAATTGTACCAAATCCTAAAATCCACGCGAGCAAAGCCGCAGGCAACAGCTAGTCCTTAAATATGGGACATGTCTTTAGTGACACAACCATCTAGCTCAGAGTTGTATGTCTCTTCAACTGTCATTTTGGAGGGAGTATTGCTTTCCCCCACCCCAACCCCCACTCCCACCCCTCTCTCTCTTCCCACACACACATCTTTCCTCCACAGATATCCACTCACCTCGATGCCTCCTCCCCCAGAGCAGCTGAGGAGAGCTGATCAATGCATCCTCAGCACTTTCCGGCAAGAACCTTCTGAGGAACAGGGAAAGGCGGCAGGCACACAGTAGCATCACCATGATCCCATAGATTTCATAGATTTCATAGATCATAGAGTTGGAAGGAGCCTACAAGGCTATCGAGTCCAACCCCCTGCTCAATGCAGGAAACTAGAGGAGGGGTCTCCCATCCAAGTAATAACCAGGCCTGACCCTGCTTAGCTTTCCACACTCAGACAAGCAGAGCCAGCGCCCAGCGTAAGCCACAGGCCTGTATGGCCTCACCCCATTACTCAGCTGTTTTCAGCAAAATTCCCCTGGGAATCACCCAGAGAACAAAGAGGCAGCCTGCAGGCTGTATGAAAGTCCACCGACAGCCACATGTGGGCCGCAGGTTGCACATGTGTGCTCGCTCATGTCCCTCTCTGGCTTGCTTTCCCCCCTAAATTAAAAATCCTCAAATCTGTTATATCCTCTCCTCATGGGGGAGTTGCTTCGGGCCCTTGATCATCTTGGTTGCCCCTTTGTGCCCTTTCCCAGGTCTACACACACACACACACACACACACACACACAAATTAGGATGGGATGACCAGGTCACAGTATTCCAAGTGTGTCTGCACCATACATAGATTTGTATAAGGGCACTAAGATACTGGCTGTTTTCTTTTGGTCCCTTCCCCTAATGATCCCTACAATGGATCACTAATAAAAGCTTCCTGATAGGCCTTGTAGTCTTCCTCCCTCCCTCCCCCCCCCGCCTCCTTTTCTTTTGGGCTACACCAAGTTATGGCTCCTGACGCAGCATCATAATATACACCTGAGACCTCCGGACTGGAGTTCGGATGCCACAATGCACCAGAGGGGCACCTCCAATCAATAAGCAGGGTGTCTTGTCTTCACCCACACCCCCGCATGCCGTCTCTTTGCTGACTTCTTATCTGATACTAGCCGATTATGGCTAAAGCCCATAAACACCCACACTGCTGCGTTTAACAGACATCCTTACAAGAACCTGTAGGCTGCACTAAGGATGCCGCCGCCAGCAAGTCTGAAGATTAACAGAGGAGCACTCCAGGTTTTTATAGGCACGCACGCTCCTACACTGGCCGGCTCTGGGAAGTGCACGTACCTGCCTTGACGATTAACATTTCAGTGAAATACATGACTGTGCAAAGCGCTCGTTCGCCACACACAGTCATCGGCTTTCTTCCCTGGAGATGTCAGCTTCAGACAAGTCTTTTGCCACTCAACACTACTCTAATAATCGTGCCGCGTTGCGTCGATGAACGGGCCACGACTAAGGGCAGCTGTGCACGGCTCAAGCTGCACGCACTAGAAGCGCTCTTCCAGAACCTTCCAACGCCACAGTCTAGACCAGTGGGTGGCTTTCACTCCACTGATCCTCCCTGCAGGAGGTCTGTGGAATGGCAGGCAGTGGGGTGGGGGTGGGCAGGTACCATATCCATGTGGCTGCCTTCCTTGTCTGATCATGAGGGTGGCCCAGCCTCCACATGTGGCAGAATGCCAGACTGACAGGATGGACTACACCACTTAAGTCAGCAGTGGGGGGGGGGTGTCACATTTTTGAATGCTCCTTTGCATGAAACACTCCGTGGGAGGGACCATAGCTCAGGGGTAGAGCCCCTGCGTTGCATGAAGAAGATTCCAGGTTCAATCCCCAGATTCTCCAGTTGAAAAAAAGTGGAGGGTGGCGACAAGGGAGAGGGCCTTCTCAGTGGTGGTCCCCTGATTATGGAATGATCTCCCCACTGAGGCCTGCCTGGTGCCAATTCTGTCATCTTTTCAGCACCAGGCTAAGACTGCCCTCTTCTCCCAGGCATTTAATATCATTTAAGGGTATTTAATGGCATAATGGGGCATTTATGTCAGCTGTCTGAAACAGGTCTAGCTTGTACTAAAATTGTTTTTAGCAGTTAAGTTGTTTTTTTAAATTTTGTATATTGGAACAATTTTATGCTGGGTTTTTTTTTTGTTTGTTTGTTTTTACTGTATTTGTGTTCTGTGTTTTTATGAATTGTTGTGAACTGCCCAGAGAGCTTTGGCTATTGGGTGGTATAGAAATGAAATGAAATACATAAATAATAAAGGATCGGGTAGCCAGTGATGTGGAAGACCCTTCTCTGCCAGAAACCTGTAGAGCAGCTGCTGCCAGTCAGTGCTGACAATACTGGGCTTAGATGAACCCAGACACTGACTCAGCACAAGGCAGCTTTCTGTGTTCCAAGCTCGCACAGCAAGCAGAGTGGGGAACAGGCGGCGGTAGAGCCTTTCTCCCTGATGGGCATGTTTTCTACTTGCGGGGAGGTGGTGTGTTTTGTTTTTACATGAGGGAGCATTCAGAATTAGTTTCCCCCACCTGCACTCTGTAGCAGTGCAAACCCTCTGCCCCTCCAGAATCCTGCCACCTCCGTCTGCTGTGTGTGTCGATGCCTGGTCAGCATCCCCAGGGAAAAGGAGATGAGCCCAACCCTGGGTATGTTTTGCAACCACTTCAGCAGTGGCTGGTGGGTTCCAGAAATAAACTTTAGCCAAAAGATCAAGGGCTTGTTTTGAACTGTCGCCCCCTCGCCACCACCCAAAATTATTTGGAGCCACTCAGTTGGTGGAATTTGCTAGCATGCAGGGAAGAATAGAGCACCTCATAATGCATTGGGATGGAATTTTGTGCCCTCGAGGGAGTTTTGCCATCTGCTGCAGAGGCGGCTTGGAAGCTTGCAGTGATTGCCACTTTTAGTGTCTTTCTCTAGAGTAGAAAGAAAGAAACTCTCTGGCTGCGTACCCTATCTAGAGCGGAGCATCCCAGGTAAAGTCAGCTGGTGGGTCCTTGTCGCAGGCTCCAGGCCACAGTGAAATCTTTTCCTGCTGGAGGGGAAAGGAAACCTGTGCCTTTAAAGGGGAGGGGACCTGGCTCCATGACAGCATTTGCAATGAAAAAGATCAGGAAGGCAGGGATGGGAAAGACAAAGACCATTCTCCAGACTACAGAAATCCTGCTGTCAGCCACAACAGACAATGCAGAGGTGGTTGTACAATTTATTTATTTATTTAAAGCATTTGTATAGCACTCCATATCTAGACAGATTCCGGAGCGGTGACCAATAAAAAGATAAAACAGATAAAAGAATAAAAAAAAAAATGCATTAAAAACAAGTAGGGCTCCGCATTGTGCTGGAGAGGATGTAATGTAAAAGGTACATATGCCCACATGTGGTGGAGCTGTAAAAATGTTCTGGAATTTTGGCAGAAAGTATTTGCAGAAATATCAGAAATAATTGGAATGGAATTAGAAGTATGCCCAAAATTAGCATTGTTAACAATTACAGAAAAGTTAGTTTGTTTAAAAAATACAAAATAATTGATTGTGAATTTGTTAACAGCAGCAAAATTAATGATAGCTAGGAATTGGAAGGTTCAACATGTCTTTTCAATTACTGAATGGTATAAAGAGGTATGGGATATCGCGCTAAATGATAAATCAACTTGTAATATTAAGTGTCAAAAAGGACAATTGGAGAAAGACACTTTTGTGAACATTTGGGGTAAATTTTTGGATTATGTGTTGGTGAAGGGGAAGGGGAAGGGGAACAAACCTTGTCAAGATTTGTTATATTTTTGGAATATAGAATAATATCTTGTGTATATATATATATAAATTTGGGGGGGGGAGAAATATAACTTGGTCCCAAGAGGTGGGGGGTGCACAATGTTTATGTTGTATTTTTTGTTGTTGTATCCATTAGTAGCTGTAAGATGTGAAAAAAAATTAATAAAATATTTAAAAGTAAAAACAAAATGACATCAACACTGTGGCTGGTCAGCAAGGAAGGCTTCCCAAAACAAAGACGTCTTCAGCAGGCACTGAAAACAACGCAGCATTAGAGCCTGCCTGACCACCAGAGGCAGGGAGTTCCAGAGAAGCGGAGCCGCCACACTGAAGGCTCTTCTCCTGGTGGACTCCAGTTGGGCCACAGAGCCATGTGGAACCACCACCAGCATGTCCTTCGATGACCTCAGTGACCAGGCAGGTTGGTAAGGGAGAAGGCCCTCTGATTCCGGATAAGGCAGCTTTCTGAGTTCATGTGTGTATCTGAGGGTGATCGGGTGGCAAGGAGGATAGTCCTGCCTTTTGGTTGGATAGCTGGACTCAAGGGCTTGGGTCTCTTCATCCATCTCATCCTATTGTTCCCCTGGGCATCTGCTGCCATTGGCAGACACTTGGTGTGGCCATTCCACATGGGCATGCTAGGCGCAGGGCACATGGGGGAACAGACTGAAAAAAAACGTGCCCTGGAAGGGGGAGCAATATCGATTTGCCTAGGCACCAAGCCTTGGTCTGCTTTGGTTGTCCAGCATGGTTCATGTCCTTCTGTTCTTTAGCCCGTGTGCAAGCAGTGGGGTAGGAGCCAGGGCTAAGAGGGTTGAAGCACCAGGCCCGCAGGGGCGATGACATCATCTGCCCCCACCCATCAGGCTTCCCTGTTCCTTCTGGGCTTTGCAATCCTCACAGAAGCTGGGGGGTGGGAGTGGATTTTCCCCAGCAACAATTATTGTTGGGAGCTTTCCTTGTTGTAATGAAAAATATTTTGGGGTGGCCTGGTCTTGAATGGGCGATGAAGACTCATGAACTGTACAAAAGACCTGCTCCGATGGAAATAAAAACTGCTAGAACTGGTTTGTTGATTTTGAGATAAGATGTTTCTCCCTAGTACTCGGGGGTGGGGGGGAGCTCCTTGAAAATCTTGAGCTGGTGAACTTATGCTGTTTGGGGACATGTAGAGCCTGTTTGAATGTCACACAACCAAACCACCATGGGTTAATTCACCCGAGGGGGCTCTGTGATGCGTGTCAGCTGCCATTTCGCATATGCAAGCCATGGCCAGGGGTCTGCTGTGGCTTGTCCTGTCATGCAAACCCAGCGAGGGGTCGGGTATTAGCATGGGTAACCAACCACCCAAAACCCTAAAACAGCCCATTTTAATTTAAAACACCCCCAGGATTCCCACGGGTGAATTATTAACCCATTGTGCCCCCTTCTTTCCTTTTCTCATGCAGTCTCTGGTCTCTCCAGCCGAAGTCCAACATGCCAAGCACTGCACGGCCCTTTGCAATGCTCGCCGTTCTATGCTTGTCGGCTGATCCTAATAAAGTGGGTATGATGCTGCATGCCGCTGCTCTTTCAGGTGTGTGTGTGTGTGTGTGTATACACGTGCATCTGGACACAGATAGATACAGAGCAATAGAGTTCCCTGCACTTTTGGACTCTCCTTTGGGAGATGGCTGTGGAGACTGTCATGATGAACACCTGAGCTTCAGCCTTTTCCGCTACGCCCCTGGGTGCAAGTATAACAGGCCTGTGGCTCACGCTGGCTCAGCTTGTCAGAGCGTGGAAATCTAAGCAGGGTCAGGCCAGGTTATTACTTGGATGGGAGACCCCTCCTCTAGTTTCCTGCATTGAGCAGGGGGTTGGGCTCGATGGCCTTGCAGGCCCCTTCCACCTCTATGATCCTATGATCCAGTTATCACTCAAGTGTGACTTGCAAAATGTAGGTTTCCGCTGCTCCATTTCTGACCCACAGAAGAGCTTGGAACTTGACAGCAGCAGCAGAGTCAACCAGTCAATAAAAATGCTCCTCTCCTACCTTACTTATTGCTGCTGCTACCCGCTTAGCTATTAATTAAACTCACAGCTATCTGTTGTACCTGTAATGTCTTTGTAAGTATCTCATTACACATGTATTTTTCACGTGCAATCATAATAACCCTGAGTTATGTGACCGCGTTTAGACGTTGCATGGCAATTAAAGCAGAGTTCCCCCTGAACAATTCAGTTGGGGCATGCATTTTTCTTTTCCTCTTAGCAGGTTTTTAAAAACAGGTGTACCTATCTCTTTATGCATCTACTTTTATTTTACTTTAAACTGTGGCTGTGTTAATTTCCTAGGTGCAAAATAAAGCCCACCTAACGTCCCTGGGGTGACTGCATGTCTGCTCATTGCAGGACAAGCCCTAGAGACCACAGTGCGCCCCACCCCAACTGTTAGCATCGCAGAGCCAGTGGGAAGAAAAGCTATACAAATCCAAACAGGCTCATTACACATACCTATGCTGGGGCTGCCATTCCGTTCAGAGGCCTGAATTCTGTTTCAGAGAAGCTCTTTGTTGGGTGCATTCCAAAGGCAAATGGGACGGGGTGAAAAAATACCAAAACTACCAATAGTGTGTGAGGAATCCAATAGCGAGGTAAAAATCCATTGGATTTTCACGATTCGGGGGGGGGGGGCAGACTCCAGTTCCAGATTCCCGTGCTGGCGCCAACTCGCTGTGGTGCAAGATGAAACCCACGTGGTTCTAGCGCAATTTGCGCAAATTGTGCAGATCACGCTAGATCCATGTGGGTTTGGGATGCCGATCTGCGCAAATCGCCTGGTTTTGTGCAAATTTCCTTAGCGGTTCAAAAAGAAAATGCACAAATCGCAGGTCTGTCTTACAAACCGTGCCAAAAAAAACCACAAAACCACGACTCAGCTCAAGCAAGTTGGATTCCCCTGTTTTGGGACATCCCTACAGTAAGAGAGGAATTTCAACCTTTTAGGGGGGGGGGAACTGTTCAAACGCCAGGAAACCACCAAAAGATCAGCCTGTTGGGGGGAAGGGGGCGGGGCCAGGAAAAGGGGGTGTGGCTGTTTGAGGAACCCTGGAGGGCTGGACTGGTCCATGAGCCTGAGGTTCCACATCCCTGTTATACACACTTACCTGGGAGTAAGTCCCACTGGACTTACTCCAGTGTGTAGCTGGCAGGAACCACCTTAAAAGAGGCATCCTTTCTTGCACTCGAGAGACCATGGAATGCTCTTCCAAGAGGGTGCATGCGTCATCTAAATAATGTGTCTTTCCCCCCCTTTCAATTTCTTGCTTTTTCTCAAATGAATGCAGATCTTAACTGATTTCTTGATTACTGGAATCCATACAATTACTCAGCTAAAGGTGCAATCTATGCATGTTTAGATGGGGGGGGGGGGCAACAACTCCCAGCATGCCCCAGCCAGCTGTGCTGGCTGGGGCATGCTGGGAGTTGTAGGCCTTTTTTCTGTCTACTCATGTATAGGACTTACGCCCTAAGGCTCATTTAACTTATTTATACAATGCCTTACATTCCTGAGTGGCTAAAAAGCCCTCTTGTTTTCCATTTCTTGTCACAAGCCAGAGCAGGTAGAACTGAGATCCTTCCATCATGTCTGTGATCATCTGGCCCACAATGATCAGGGAGACTGAGTAGACCAGCCTTCTGCTACCTGGTCCTGTCCAGATGTGTTGGACTGCCATTGGCCATGCTGGCTGGGAGGGACGGAAGTCTCAGTCCAACACATCTGGAGGGGACCAGGTTGCCGAAGGCCGACCTAGGTTGACTGCCCACCTCGCTCGGCAGCCCACTGGGGTCCCCCTGAGCCATTAGGGCTATAAAAGCTTCTGGCTCACGCTTGCCCTTTCCCCGGGCAACTTGGCAGCACAGACCTTGCCTGCCCGGCCCGGCCAGGCTCTTTCCCCTGCCTGCTGGATCCCGCACAATGCCTGAGCCGAGGAAATCATGGCTCCACCTTCCCCCACAGCCCAGCTGTCTAGCTTGCCCATGGCTCACAATCACCCCCTGTCTAAACGTTCAGCCTTTTCCCAAGACCAGCCCCAAACGCCACAAGTTTAGCCCTTCGCCACTTCTGCTACGTGGAACATTTTGAAGCTCCCGGTACCCAAGGAATCATCCATCCACGTTCCCTCGCAGCCATCCCCAAGCAGCACGGCTCTGATTTGGGGAAGTGGGGGGCCACCACCGCCCAGACTCCACCACCACAGGCCATCCCGATGACATGAATATTCAATAAACCGAATACCGCAGGCTGGTCAGCTGGCCAACTTCCTCTCTGATTTTCCACATCTCTCCCGCCATCCCTTCTGCTCGGCATAATTTACAGTATATACATCATCTCTCTCTGTGAAGAAATTAAAGCCACAACAGCCCATAAAATGCTTCAAAAGGCCACAACAGGGTACTTGGGAAGCGGGTTGACTGGAGCGATTGTTTCCCAAACATTCTGTTTTAAAGCGAAAAGACCAACAATACGGGGAGGGTATAAATAATAGCAAAGCAGACCCCCTTTGTTTTATTTCCAGCCAGAAGCTTTAAAAAAAGACAACCCACCTGCTGCATAAGATGAAAGGTGAGTCATCCTTTAAACTCGCCTGTTCCCTATTTAGATCCCTGTTGTTCAGCGGAGGGTTTTCTGAGAAGAAACATTGATTGTTTAAAATTCCCTAGTGCAGGCTTTCCGAGCATTAATTCGCCTCAACTTTCAAACAGGCCTTTCATTTATTCTTTATGCTTCTCTCAGTGACATAAATAGATGTGCATTAAATGCTGCCACAGCACTCTCCCAGATTGCTTGGCTTGTCTCCGCAGACACATCGGTGAAGTTTATAGCATTCATTCAGACGCATCTGAAGGATCTTGTTGCTCAACAGAGAAGAGTGAGAAGGAGGGGGTATCGGTACCTGGATAGGCCACACAGCCTGCGTACATGATGTGCTGGCAAGGCTGGGAACACACTAGTCACGTCGACTGCCATGGGTGTCGAGAGGAACTTTTTCCAGGGTTAGGGGCAAAGAATATTATATATGTAGCCACGGGGGTTAAAGGGAAAATGTGAGCTGCACAGTGGTATGCGATTGTCATTTGTGTACATCGCTCACACTGCTGCACTACAACGCACCTGTGCATTTCCCTTGTGTGCGCGCACACGCATTGTCAATTCGAGTCAAATCCCATGACATTTAGCAGCCTATACAGAGTGGCAGAAAACCCTGGGAATTTGACAACACTAATGTACAAGTCAAGCTTCACTCAAGAGGCATCATGAACTCCAAGAAAACTTTACTTGAAGTGTGGGATACAAAACAAAAACAACCCTAACACGATAGAACAAAAACAGGTGCACAAGCATAGTGCACAGTAGTCCCTTTTAAGAATGTCATATTGGATATTTTCTGGCATCACCTTCCTGATCATAACATTAACAACTTCACATGGCTTTTCAGGAGAGGGCTTCCCCCATGTACTAGAATTATTTCCTTCAACTTGGAAGCATTGGTGAACAATCCATGGAGGGCAGCAGTGGAATCTGTGGGGCGTGTCTTTGGCAGCGGAAGGAGAAATGGGTATGACTGATCATTATCGGGGGTCCTAGAGGAGCCCGGACGACTGATGTTACTTTCCACATTGTTATCAGACACTTTTTACATCAGTGAATATAGTAATATAACCCTTGCATGACTTGAATTTTGAACGGCATACATGTTCTTTTGGAGCTACACAATTTTTCCTGGAACTTCCAATTTTGTGCCTGGGCAGCTGGTTGGCCACTGTGTGACCAGAATGCTGGACTAGATGGACCCTTGGTCAGATCCAGCAGGGCTCTTCTTACGCTCTTTAGAACATAAAATGTTGCACATTTTTAAAAAGAAGTTCTGATCGCATCAGAAAACATGTCTACCATTTCTGATAGATCTAGTGATTAAACAGCAAAGAGGCCTGGGCACCAGATCTATCAGGAAGGGTAGAGACCTGCCCTCTGCAAAATTTGTATACCAGGTCTACTCTTCCATTGTTTTTCAATGGACAGATGTGGTGGTGCCTGGGGATGTCTTTCCAGCTATGGCTGAAACCCATCCACCACCACCCTCTCTCTCCATTATCTCTGCAGCATGCAGAGAATGAGATAAATCTCTCCAGCATGCAGAGATAAATCTCTCCTATGCTAGCCTTTCAGTTGTTGGCTTGGCTGTGTAATCTACACAGGTATATGGGGGGGGAGTGGCCCCCCCTCCCTGAATGAGCCATAATCCTCAGTGTGGAGAAAGCCCAACACAAGTCTGCACACACACACACACACACAGTCTTCACCCAAGGGAGGGGGCGAGGAAGGGGGGATGAAGTCACAGGAGAAGCAGACAGACAGACCGTCATCCCCAACAAAGAGGAGTCTCGGTGGAGATCCACAAAACCCAGGAAGGACCATCAAGAACCATCAAACTATCAGGGCAGTCTCAAAGAGCTGTAAAGTACCAGTACATCACCTTCTTCCTGGGCAGGAATAAGCCCACCTGATACGAAGGGGCAGGCATAAGCCCCCACCTGACCTGGAGGGTGGGGAGAGCGGGAACTCAGGGGTAGAAAACCCCTCTCCCTTCCGGTAGAGGGTTGTTGGGAACCCAGGGTACTTCGGGGCCAGATTCGTCCTCCAAGCGGCAGCCCGAGTAAGCCATTCTCATCCCCGGATCGGCCGACCCGGAGCCAGGCTGAAACTGACTAGCCTCACTAGCGTAAAGTCTCTGATCTGAGGTAATTGACCAGATTCAATCCGTTAGCCTAGGAGCCTGTTTCATGAATGAACGCAGGGGTCAACTAAGGTTGTGTTGACATTGTAGTATTCCTGGAAAGCTGTTAGTTCCGCTCTGTGTTTTGTGTAAACAAATAAAAGCCTTATTTGGTCATTTAAAGGGCTTCGGTTTCCTCTTGTGTGCGAAAGCCTCGCAGGTGGTCGCCAGCGCTCGTATGGGCTGTAACTCAGTGCCGGTTAACCCGTTAAGCGCCGAACTCACGCAAAGGATCCTGCTAGTGATCCTTCACACTCAGATTCCCAGCTTGCTTGCTTTTTTAGTCTGTAACACCTGTAGAACCTAAGATACGAGTCAAAAGCTGGAGACAATATTTCTGACCATTTGTTTTGTGAAGAACTAGTATCAGAAGCAGCATGCCTGTGTACTTCAGTTGCTGGGGAACACAGGTGGGAAGGTGCTGTTGCACTCACATCCTGCTTGTGGGTTTCCCGTGGGCAGCTGGTTGGCTGCTGTGTGAACAGAATGCTGGACTAGATGGACCCTGGTCTGATCCAGCAGGGCTCTTCTTATGTTCCTATGTTCTTGACTTAACTAGTCTGCCAGCGCTGCACCTTTCAGTGTTTTTAGCCAAGGAATGATATTCACATACTCACTGTCTGGAGAAGGAACTCCCTGGTTCATTTTAAAGCCCCGCCCCCTTTGGGGGGGGGGTCTTCCCAGAGAAGGATTGCCACCCCAAATCCACGGTTTTAGTATAGCTGTGATTGGGCAGTGGTGTGTCTACCTATAAACAAAAGGCAGCAGCAAAGACAGGAAGGAATTCATGATCTTTCTAAACTAGGCCTTATTTTAAAATGTGACTCCCTGCACGGTGAGTTTGTAAGTATTTTAAAAATTATCCCCAATGCATGTAATTAAAGTCCATCATTATTCCCATTTTATTTTATTTATTTATTTATTTATTAATACAGTCATGCCTTGGATTGAGAGCATAATTCGTTCCGGAAACGTGCTTGTAATCCAAAACACTCTTATATCAAAACGAAATCCCCCCAAAAAAATGTTGTACAGAGATATTTAATTTAAGCCGTACTACAGTACTTGTATTGCAAGACATCGCTTGTATATCAAGTCAAAAAAAATTAAATAAATATTTAAAAATGTGCTTGTCTTGCAAAACGCTCTCAAACCAAGTTACTTGCAATCCAAGGTATTACTGTACTTCTATTCTCCCTTTCTGCCTGACAACAGGCCTTCAAGAGAGCTTACAATAAAGTAAACCTAACACACCACTAAGACCCTATGCAATTTAAAAATAGATAAGGAGGCAAGTCTGCAAAGCGGTGGTCAGTATTTACATGGTAAAGCACCTTAAAAACAACTCCGGGGGTTTCCCCACCGCATTAGGCTCAGCGCTTTGTATCTACGGTAGCATTTGGGGCTGCTAAGTGTCTTTAAAATGGTGCTCAGGTATCAGTCTGCCAAACAGGGATTCACATTCAGACGATTGCAGAGAGCAGGGCAGAGGCTGAGAGAGCTTGGGACACACCATCTCTGCAAAGTAGCCCAGAGTTGCTATACCCATTTTGCTGGGGGGGGGGGGCAGTGTTAGAATATTATTTATTTATTTATTTATTTCCATGTATATCCCACCCTTCATTTAAAAAAAAAATCCCAGGGCAGGTAACAACAATATTAACACAACAACAATAAAATGCAATAAACATGTAATAAAACCAATGAAATGATTAAATAATACTCAGCAGCAAGAAGTGCCTGCAGCACCAACTAGCCATTGATAAATGCCCAGGTATCTGGGTCTTAGCCTGGAGCTGAAATGGCAGTAAAGTTGTCACCAGGCGTAGTCCTTGCGGGAGGGCCTTCCAAATTCAGGGCGCCCACACGGAGAAGGCTCAGTCTTGTGTCACCACCCAATGTAGCTTAAGAGTGGGTCGAGATGGGCCTCCCGTCCCCGATCTAAGAGCCCTGGCAAGCTAGTACCGGGAGAAGTGTCCCTTCAGAGACCTCGGTCCCAAGTCATTTAGGGCTTCGTAGGTCAAAAGCGGCATCGCGACTTCAGTCTGGAAACGGAGGGGGCCGCCCATGTGGCTCTTTCAGCGTTGGTGTCATCATATGCTTCCCGACAGCTGCCCCTGTCAGCATCCTGACAACCGCATCTTGCAGCGGCTGTAACTTCCAAATCATTTTCAAGGGCAGCCCCATGTAAAGCGCATTGCAATAATCCAAATGAGAGCTTACCAGAGCATGGGTCACTGCGGCTAAGTCCAGGAACAGCCGTAGTAGCTGGCCCACCAGCCAAAGCTGGGCGAAAGCAACTCCATGCCACTGAGGCCATCTGGGCCTCCAGTGACAAAGACAGAGCAAGGGGTACCCCCCCCCAGACTATAAATCTGCTCTTAGCTACCTACCAAATTCCTGGACCAGAGAACCACCCACCCGTGGGACCTCGGTCTTGTCAGGATTCAACCTAAGTCTACTGGTCCTCACCCAACCTATAACTGCCCCCAGGCAGGCACCGATTCAGCAACTGCATGGCCTCACCTGACTCAGACGACAAGTGCATGATAACCCTGCGCTATGGTCCGGAGTTGTTATCCAGTCTTCCTGTGTGATGATGGCATATTTTTTTTCAGGGAAATGCCGTGTATGAGCAGGGTGACTGTGGAGTTGATAATAGCAGCAGTGCAATTAATTCAGTGTTTCTCAACCTTGGGTCCCCAGATGTTTTTGGCCTACAACTCCCAGCAATGCCCCAGCCAGCATAGCTGGCTGGGGCATGCTGGGAGTTGTAGGCCAAAAACATCTGGGGACCCAAGGTTGAGAAACACTGAATTAATTACAGACTAGAGGAGGTGAAGGGAGCCGGGGGAAGTATTGAGGGTTTCATCCATGGATGGAAATATGCCCAGACACCAGGTCTATCCATTGAGAAACAGCAGAGTTGTAGGCCCACTGTACAAATCTCACAGAGGTTCTTGCATATGAAACGCTGTAGTTTTTCATACCATGATACCAGCGTATAAGTCACTAGTACTAGTAATAATCATAATACATGGTCATCCTGTTGTATCCACCTGGGAATGTCCCTTTCAACTTTGGGGGGGGGGGGTGTTCTTATCTGGCATCTGCAGCACGACATCTCTGCCTCTTGGATTTCAAAGGATTGGACTGAAAAAGGCATCCTGGAAAAAGGTGTATTCCCAAGCTGCCGGCCACTGGACGTCGCCTGCCAGCCACCCTGCCTCCCAACGTGAATGAACCACTTTGATTTCCCCCTCCTAAATGCAGAAAAGCAGTGCATTGTTACAGACAAGGCGGAGCTTAGTAGCTCCGTAGCATATGGGCCATGCCGTGTGTGTGTTTACTTCATCTGGAAAGCTTTAATTTGCCTTGGCAGCGGCTTCTGTTTGGGATAAGAAAGAGAGTTGTATGGACACAGTGTAGGCTATGATGGAACATAATTAGGCAGCACAAGCTCTTCACAGAAACCGTGCTTTCATCCTAAAACAGTGCATACATTATGCAGCACTGCAACCTGTAATAACACACTTCCCCTACGGCTCTCACACAGCCTCTGAACGCAGGACTGTGGCCTGTCCTCTAATGCCTGTTTTCAAAGGGACCTCTGCAATGAAAGAGAGCATCGGTGGTGCCAAATCCAAGTGAGGAAATGGTTCTGCGCATTCAGGAGAGCCTTATTTGGTCAGGTCAAGACCCATTGGGAGGCTGCACCAGCCTCTCTTACCACGACCCAAAACGGAAGGGCAAACAAGGACTTTTGCTGCTCTAGGCAAATTGACGCTGGGAAGCCCTCCCCGCATACATCACAGTGTCTTACTGTATGCTGAGCAGCATGACATTAGCACATTAAATTATTGAGAGCTGGCTGGGAAAACATGTGCATTTTCTCATTTTTTTGCCTTTCACATCATCTGTCACTTCTTTACTTCCTTCCTGTTCAACTGTGTTGTGTCCTGGGCAACTGGTGGAGAATCCGATACAGGCCTGTGGCTCACGCTGGCTCAGCTTGTCTGAGCGTGGAAAGCTAAGCAGGGATCAGGCCTGGTTATTACTTGGATGGGAGACCCCTCCTCTAGTTTCCTGCACTGAGCAGGGGGTTGGACTCGATGGCCTTGTAGGCTCCTTCCAACTCTATGATCTATGAAATCTATGTTCCCTGGAAGGCAAGGGAGACCAGCCAGCCAACACACGGCTTAAGCCATTTCGGTGCACCTTTTCCAAAAGTGAAGGCAGCGGCTCTCTCTCCAAGGAGTCAAGTGCTCCTTGAAGTTTGGCACCCTACATAGTTGCCTAGCTTGTCTCTGTGGTTGGGCTGACCCTGGGGCCAAGCTGGTGGGATGAAGCCTAAAGCAGAATGGCTGTGGGGAAGTTAGTCATTGCTCGTACCAGCACATAAAGGAGGCCACTGTGCTGCCAGTGGAACATCGGACATCAGAAGGTGGGCCTTTGGAAGGGGAGACTAAGAGCCGGCGTGGTTCAAATCTCTGCTCAGCTATGAGATTCACAGGGTGGACAAAGTGCTGGATAGCCTAACCTTCCTCACAGGGTTGTGAGGGGAGTAGGACATTCATCTAGCCCAGTATTATCAACACTGACTGTCAGCAGCCGCTCTCCAGGGTTTCAGGTAGGCATTTTTGCAGCCCTACCTGGAGATGCGGGGATCGAACCTGGGACCTTTTGCATGCAAAGCAGGGGCTCTGCCATGGAGTTATGGCCCTTTCCCGGCCCTACCTAAGATATAACTGCCCTAAAGAGCCAAGGGACAGAGATGTTGTACCGCAGATGCCAAATAAGAACCTGAAAAGAAAGATGAAAGGGAAGTTCCCAGGCTGGGACAACAGGATTACCATGTATCATGATTACCACCAGTAGCTAGTGATTTACACAGTGGGATTGTTGTATGAAAAGCTACAGAGTTTCATATGCAAGAACCTCTGTGAAATTTGTATACCAGGTCAACCACTCTGTTGATTCTCAATGGATAGACCTGTTGCCTGGACATCTTTCCATCCATGGATGAAACCCTCATTTCT
This sequence comes from Shinisaurus crocodilurus, assembly GCA_021292165.1. Classification (NCBI taxonomy): domain Eukaryota; kingdom Metazoa; phylum Chordata; class Lepidosauria; order Squamata; family Shinisauridae; genus Shinisaurus; species Shinisaurus crocodilurus. The sequence continues at coordinate 4,523,680 of CM037883.1, forward strand.
TTCCACAGCTCCCTTCACCCCCTCTAGCCCTTAATTAATTACACGGCTGCTATTATCAAGTCCACAGCCACCCCCTCTTCCTTTTGCACCCTTTTCCCTCCCAACGCCTGGCCTCCCTTTGCAGCAAGTATGCACGCATGTGCCAGGCAGTTGATTTCTGCAGCTTCCTGTGGCATGATAACTGGTCCAAAAGGATGAGATGCCTCTTGGTAAGGGAAGTGAGAGAGTTCGGAAAGGCACGGCTCTTCTTTCCAGCAAGACAACCGTCCGCAAGTCAATGATAAAGAGGTGTAATGATCTTGGCACTCAGTAATAGCTGCAATGATTGTCAAAGCTGTGCTTTAAAGAAGGCATCAGGAACACATTTTTCCTCCGCTGGCCATGCCAAGGTTCGTGAATACTAAAGAGGAAGTTGAACTACATATGAAAATATCACTTTAGTAGGAGTGGTGGCACCTGTTTGCGGAATGCCTTCCCCAGAGAGGCTCTCCACAATAAGATGTGGACTTTTTGGCACCAGGTGAAGACCTTTTGATTCTCGAAGGCATTTTAAGAGCTGTTTTTAGTGCTTTTAAATCACTGCACTTTTGTTCTGCTAGTTTTACTTTGGTTTCATGTACTGGAGTGTTTTACTCCTTGGTGCTGATTTTATCTTGGTTTTATTATACACTGTATTTATCCATTGTTTTATTGTTTGTATTTAACGTTTTCAATTCATGGTACACCACCCAGAGAATGTGGGTTATTGGGTGGTTTAAAAGTATAATAAATAAATAAAAATAAACAATGCCACTTTGTTCCCCTGGCGAGACTCCCTTGCCTCTGGTAGGCGTATGACAGGCCAAAACAGCGGAGGTGAAGCCCTTCCATCCTTCCAGTGCATCTCCATCCGTGGGCCTGTTTTTCCCCACTTCACCTCTAGGCACTGCTTAGTGGTAAGCCTGCAACTTCCTGGAGAGGACACCTTTCGTCTTGGTAGCAGCACAAGGAAGAAAGCTGGAGCCCAAAATTACAAGGAACTTCCCAAATGCCTCCCATCTAGCGGAGAGCAGCCATTAATACTAAAAGAACGAGGGTAGAACAGAATCATCGCCTGCAAAACAGCTTGCGTCAGGCTTGCCCGTGCCACACCAGTTGCCACAAATCCTAATTATTTTAGCTGAGCCATTTTTAATTGAAAGACTTTGGAAGCTCAGCCCCTCAAGATTAGTGAACACACACGCACACAGACAAACAAAACAGCAGCAACCAGAAGGGGCCATGTGTAGGAGGCAGATAGTAAACCTGGAAAACAACTGCTCACTTTGGAGGCCATGCGTTTGCTTCTGCTTTCACAAAGGCCTTGTGAGAAGCACAAAACAATTAAGGAATTCTCAATGCCAGTGAAGTCTAATTGGATCTGTGGAGAAAGCCCAAAACTCAGTTACACACACGCACACACATCTTTCCCCAAAGGAGGGGGCAGGGGGAGGAGGGATGAGATCACCAGGGAGTAGCCAGACAAGTCATCAGCCCCAACAAGGAAGGACTAGGCAGAGATCCACAAAAGTCCCGGAAGACCATCAGGACCCTCAGCAGCAGGCACCTCGAGAGCTGCAAAAGTTTCCTACGTCACCTTCTCCGGGCAGGAATAAGCCACTAAGAAGGCAGGCATAAGCCCCACCTACTAGGGGCGGGGAGAGCGGGAAATCCGGGGCAGAAACCTCTCCCGTCCTTGAGTTGTTGTACCACGGCCGATCCCTAGCACAGCCCAGGTACACGTTCCCGTGCGACGCCGTCGGAGATGGGCTGAAACTGACTAAAGTGTCTCTGATTAAGATATTGACCTGAATGTAATCTGCTAGCCACGGAGCCCGCTCATTGGGTAAGACACGGGTCAGCTAAGGTTGTGTTGACTGTAAACGTGTTCTTAGAAGGCTGCTAGTTCCGATCCGATTATTGTATAAACAAATAAAAAGCCTTATTTGGGCATACAAAGGGTTGTGGTTTTTCCTATTGTACTGAGAGCCGATAGGAGCTGTATTGCTCTGCCGGTTAACCCTAGAGTTGCCGAACTCACGCAAAGGATCCGGTTGCTGGTCCTTCACAGGATCCATCTGAGCAAGCCAGGAAGTGAGCAGTTATCCCTAGGATGGCCTTTTCCAACCTGGTGCCCTTCAGATGTGTTGGACTGCAAGTCCCATCAACCCCAGTCAGCATGGCCAACAGCAGGGGGGCCACTCTTGTGGGCAGTGGAGGCTGCATGCAGCAATGCAGTGCTGCATGCAGTAATGGTCGCAGTCCTGCAGCTCGAATGCCATTGGCTGGGACTACAGGCAGGAGAACCAAAGATGCTTGAGCTCACCAGAATTCTCAGAATGTCACTTCGAAAGCTCAGTTCGGCTCGTTCTCATTTTGTGGGGGTGGGGAGGTTGTGACCTGTTTTTCGGTTTGTGCGAAGGAGAAAAATGCACATTTCAAACAGGAAAAGTGTGCCTTTCTGTGTGCACTTCCCCCCATTATCTAAAGTGTGGAAATGCTCTATTATTATTATTATTATTATTATTATTATTATTATTATTATTATTTTGAGAAATGCACATTTCAAAGTGCACATTAAAAAAAACTAAACACATTTTTCGAAGACAATTGCAAGTTTGGGAATGTGCAAATATTTTTTGCATTTGGGGTTGCAAATAGAGCAAGCTCGGATGATTTGCACACTGGAATGAAATTTTCATCCATCCCTAGACTTGGGACCCATTTCTCAGATGACAAGAAAGGCAACCTCCCCGGTTTTTCACTGAGTGTGCTTTCAGACAGAGGGTTCCTAGCACTACCAATCAGAAAGCCTTGGGCAGCTATTTCATCTTTCCTTTCTTAATGGATTATCTGTATTCGGGAAACATGCAGAAGAAGCGGTGGGCAAACATGGGGGGTTATGAGCGGAAGATGACATCTGGAGTCCCCACAAAATTCCATGTATGAGGCACGGGGAATGCACAATAAAAGTGTGTCTGCAGTGAACGCGGTAACTCATGGAGGGAAGATGCCCATCTAAAAAAACACACATGCAAAACCTGTTCCTAGGAACTGTAGTTCCTTTGTGATTATAGTACATCAAGAAGTGACGATAGAAAACAACATTTTAAACTGTTTGATGGTTGAGAAGGCATCCCACTGTGCAACACTAACAGATTGCTGCCCCCTAGCGGCAAGCCCAAGTGAGAGCTGCCCTCTCAGCGCTTGCAGGGAATGTAGTCGTATATCCCGTCATTGCTTTACTTGCTTTTTAAGCAGGAATTTGGCTCTGTCGGCGTGTGCGTGTGCGTGTGCGTGAATCTCCCACTGTTCCCGAGCTGAAAGAAGAGTCCTTGAAAGTATTCTGTAGCTCAGTGATGGCGAAGCTATGGCACAGGTGCCACAGCTGGCACGCAGGGACCTCTCTGTGGGCACGCGAGCCATTGGTCACCAGATTGCGAAAAGACTGTCCCCTTCTGCAAAACACTAATGATTTTGTTCTTTCTCACAGTGTGGAACAGAATGATTTTATTCTAGAATTCCTGTTACAGAATTCTTTTCTACATTGTTATCACATTTAAAAGATTTTGAAGAATGATGCACAGAGCATGGCTTGGATGTAAAGCCCTAACAGTTGACCTGAGTGCTGCATGTGTTGCTCTCAAACTAACGGAGTATGAGCCAAGGTTTGACAAATTATCAGCATGCATGCAATAGCAAAAATCACATTAATGCCCAATGCAAACTTTTACCTGATGCAGTGTTTGCAGTCCAAGACATAAAGTGTTTAAAATGTGTTAAGCACGTTTAGTTTTCTTGTTTATCTTGCTCATCCTAGTACAGGTTGACTTTTACTTTTACTAATCCGACACCTGTAGAAGCAGGGAAAGGACCCGGGGTAAAGCTTGCCCATACAATTTCAGTCTGGCATAATAATATTACAAGTTGAGAATCCCTTATCCAAAATACATGGCCTAATTATTTAAAAAGTTTGTATAAATTCCCTTCGGCTATGTGTACAATGTAGTACTTAATAATTTTTTGAGCTGTTTTTTTTCAACAAAAACTGTTTGTATAATTGAAAGCTCTGTTATTGTGTTTTCTTTAAAGACAAAAGATGTTAATTAGTTGAGACAACTGTATGAGTTGTTCTTCTAAAACTAAAACCTCGGTATTCAGTTTTAATTGCAGTGTTGGCACTTTGAAATAAATAAGTTGGTTTTGTGTTGCCAGTTTGGGCACTCGGGCTCAAAAAGGTTCGCCATCACTGCTGTAGCTCTTATATAATGCAGGTCAATGTTTAATCCCTTAAGGGTGCAATCCTATGCAAGTTTAGACAGAAAAAAGGCCTACAATTCCCAGCATGCCCCAGCCAGCTTAGGCCTTTTTTTTCCTGTCTAAACTTGCATAGGATTGCACCCTTAATAAACTTTTAGTAGCCTAAAAAGCTAACCCTGATTAGCCAAGCAGCAGATTCAGGGAGTGCCACCAGCACTAACTGTGTGAACAGAATGCTGGACTAGATGGACCCTTGGTCTGATCCAGCAGGACTCTTCTTATGTTCTTCTTAATACTTCTTCAACATCACACACCTGGAGTCGGTAAAAGAGACAGAACACAAGACTCACAATCTCAGGGTTGCCCTCCCTTTACCCATCTGTTAGGATCAGTCTGCCTCTAATGATATTTAGGCGGGTACATCTGAAAAAAAAATACTGCTGTCTCCTTTGCTTTCAGTGAAGCTGTATGCTGCTGGAGCAGATTTGTCGAGCTGCTTTTATCCATCAATTATGCACTGACTCTTTTTATGTGATTGTTGACCGCCCCGAGAATCTTTGTGCTGGAGAGGAAGGATATGGATGCTTTCAAACAGGGGTGCAGAACCTCAGGTCCACAGATCAAATGCAGCCCACCTGGGGTCTAGATTGGGGAGTTCTCCGGATAGCCATGCCCCCTTTCCCCCGGCCCGGCCCACCCCCTTACTCCTGACTGCCGATCATTTAGTGGTTTCCCAGCTTTTGCGGGTTCCCCACGCCCCATTCTGAAAGGTCAAAATGCCTCTCCTCAAGCATAGATACTGGCAACAAGAGCTTTAAGCTCAAATCTGCTTGTATTGGGGGGTATTTTGGCTGTGCCTCCTTTGCCTTTGGCCCTGCACACCAGTGGAATGTGGTCCCAAAGAGCTTCTCTGAAACTGCATTTCACCCTCAGACCGAAAGGGGTGCAACACCCCTGCTTTAAAATACATACATACATACATACACACAACCATAAAACTTGTTTTTTTTCCCCCACCCCAGGGAAGGCAGTCTTCTTTACTTGGGCCATCCATGGACATCAATGAGTTAAGAGAGCAGAAGAGACCATAAGGAGATTTAAACCTTTGCCTGTCCCCAATTGCATCAGGACTGATGGGTCCATCTACATACCAGGCTAGCGCCTTCATCTGTCTGAGTTGAGTTTACCAGTGATGTTCAGCAGAGCTGTCGGGAGGAATCCACGAGGGATTCAAATGAGTTTGGATTCCTACAAATCCAACATGCAGATTTCGCAGTGGACCAGCTCGCGTGGATTCCACAAACTCGCAGACTGTTGTTTTACTTCCGTGGGGGGGGGGAGGATTCATGCAAATTTGCACCTGTTCTACTGTAATGCACATCATCATAAGTGCGCACTTCGCTGTAATGTGCATGAGAGCGAGTGCGCACTTATGCAAGTGGAATGAAATTTCCGTATATCCCTATTTAAAAATGTGATTCCGTCAAAGAATGGACGAAAGAGTGAAAGACACCCGACAATCCGCAGGACACAGACGGAACGGATTTAACAAAATATGCATATCACTGATGTTCAGTCACGGCCCTGGGGTGGGAGGGTGCCATTGCAAATGGAGTGAAGCTCGACAAAAGGTAAGGCGCACAAGAGAAGGGGCCACCGTAAGTAGGCAGTTGTGTGTGATACAGTGGTCCTGCTAACTGCATCCAATACACCTCTGCGGATGTTCCTTCTCCTGTCAAGCTCCCGCTCGGTGCCAACAATACAGCCTGCCAATCTGACAGGTTTTTAGAGACTGCATTGCTTTTAGACAAACGGGCAATGCTGCATTGTTTTTATTTGCTTTGCTTTGACAGATCTGCGTCTCCAATCCAGGCTTGGGGCCCATCAGCACAACAGCTGGAATATTAAAAGATTAAGCTCCCGCCACTGATTACTAATTATTTCCTTCTATTTTCAGTGATGAGCAGAGGGTTGTCAGGCATGGAAATGATCCCTGTGTCTTGCATAGTTGATTGCCTTCGTGCAAGCCCAAATGAGTTTTTGTTTCTATCGGGGCAACTCATAGATCACAAATTGCCCAGTACAAAAATTAGCAGACTTTCTTTCTTTGCACAATTCGCAAGCTGCCTCAAGACCTCCGGGTATCTTTCCCCCCCCTCCTTCTGGAGACATACATGGGGTCAGCAAGCAGAATGGTTTCAGGCAGTCACTTTCAAACCTTTTAATTTGAAGGAGTCCATTCGGAGAAATCCCCAATGCCAGGAGTGTTGAATGTCTTTCCACCCAAGGGCTGAATTCAGTTTTGGAGAAGCTCTCGGGAGCCACATATCAGTGTTGAGTGCGGCTGACTGCAAAAGGGGCGGGGCCAAAATACAAAAAAATACCAGCATATTTTCGCTTGAAGCTGTTATTGCCGATAACTAAAGCTTAGGAGAGGCATGTCAACCTTTTAGAACGGGGAACAAAAACTGTGAGAAAAGCCAGGGTCAGCAGTTGGGGGAAAAGGGGTAGGTCCAGGGGAAACAGGCAGGCACGAGCATCTGGAAAACCCCAGACGGGGTGGGGCCGGATTGGTTCCCCAGGCAGGCCGCATGTGGCTGGCAGCCCTGAGGTTCACAACACCCCTGCCCTGTGCATTGCAGAGGATTAGGGTCAAGTTCCAGGATGAATACTTGGCTCACACAGGAATATAGGAAGCTGCCTTATACTGACTGGGTTCACACGACACGATAAGCCAGGGAGGCTTATATAAGTAACCCATTTATTTTTTTTTCCAGAGTGGCTTGTCGTGTTGTCTGAACGTGGCACCAGAGCGGCTTGTGCGTGGTTAACAAACCATGCTGCTGGGTTCAGACAACACAACAAGCTCTCTGAAACAAACATGGCTTATAAACCACCCTGGCCCTGGCTTATCATGTTGTGTGAACCCAGTGACTAAGTCAGACCCTTGGTTCATCTAGCCCAGTATTGTCTCTGCTGGCTGGTGGTAGCTTCCCAGGGTCTTAGGCATGAGGAGGCCCTTTCCCATGTGTTCTACCACTTGACGTTTGGCCCCTCCCAGGCCTGTTGGGCCACAAGAACATAGTAAGTAGACCCTTGCTGGATCAGACCAAGATACGTCCATGAGTTCGAGCATCCTGCTTCCTATAGGGCCAACCAGATTCCTCCAGGAAGCCCATAAGGAGGACATGAAGGCCACCGTCCTCCCCTGATGTTGCAACCCAGCGACTGCTGTTCAGTATGGAGGTTCCATAGATTTAAGGCACAATGCTACGCATGTTTAGACAGAGAAAAGGCCTACAACTCCCAGCATGCCCCAGCCAGCATGGCTGGCTGGGGCATGCTGGGAATTGTAGGCCTTTTCTTCATCTAAACATGCGTAGGAGTGGACCCTTATTTGTTTATTATAGGATGTATAGACAGCCGCCCGCCCCGCCCCCCAACACCCCCCTCTGCCCATGAGGGCAGATGGTCCTAAACAGAAGAGTTGGTGGATCACATTAACTCTCTGTATTTGAACAAGTCTGGGAAACCAGATGGATAAATAAATGACCTTGCAGAGTAAGGGAAGCAGCTTTTGACTTTTAGAAGGAGGGGAGGGGTGAGCTGCAGACAGCCACTTGCGCTGTGCCGTGGACGCATTTCATGACTATTATTTATTACAAAGATATTTTCAATTAGCACTGAAGTGCTACTAATAGCACAGGCTGAGATGTAAGAAATTGCTTTTCTAAGAATCAAAATAGGTTCTAATTGTCTGAAACATTCTCAAGGGAACTGGAATCGCTCCAGCACTCAACAGATCATTGAGTCTCACCTCGGAGTGCCCCTGTATTTTGAAAAAAGAGTAGCCCAGCCAAGACATGGGCCCTGGAAGTGAATTCTTCCTTCCACACACCCCCCCAAGACACTCTTCAGACACAGCACTGGTGGTCCTCAAGTCCCCTTCCATTTTTGCAATCAGGTGGCAACAATCTCCCGAACTGGGGGCAGTCATTGCCTCTAGTTTACTGAGCACCAGACTGAATCCAGTTCTCTGACTGTGCCAGCCAGGTCTGCACTTCCCCAATGGAAAATGAACAGCTGCATCCTATGGGCAGCTGTGCCAGTAAGAAAAAAATCATGTTGTGAGAGACTTCACAGTGACTTCAGCACTGGTACCAATCACATCCAGTGAATACATTCAGACATGGTGTTCATTTATTTGTTTGTTTGTTTGTTTGTGCCCTGCCTTTCTACAAAAAAAAAAAATGGCCCTCAAGGCAGCTTACAGAACCAATTAAAATTGATTAAAACGATACATTAAAATCAATAAAAACATAATTACAAAAAAAATATCATTAAAAACAGCACCCAACCCACCGAACCCACTTAGAGGCTAAAAGCGGCCTTTGCGTGCTGGCCAAAGGACAGCAGAGAGGGAGCGAACCTAGCCTCTTTCAGCAGGGAGTTCCACAGCCTGGGGGCGGCCACCGAGAAGGTCCTCTTTCAGGTTGCCACCAAACGCACCTTTGCAGGTGGCAGTCCCAAAAGAAGGGCCACTCCAGAAGATCTTAAGGACCAGGCAGGCTTGCATGGGAGAAGGCGGTCTTTCAGGGAGCCCGGTCCCAAGCAGGTACCATACTTTGCAGGTAATAACCAGCATTTTGAAGTCTGCCCAGATACAAGACTGGTAGGCAGCGAACCTGTTATATCAAGGGAGTGACATGCTCCCTGTAACCAGCCCCTGCTGTTTTTACTCTGTTGTTGTGTTTTTAATTGTGTTTTAATGTATTTGCTTATTACTGTTTTTTATCAAGTTTTATTAGTGGTTGTAAGCCGCCTTGAGTGCCATTTTGGGTAGGAAGGCAGAGTACAAATCAAATAAATAAATGAAATCCTGCTTTGTGGGATTTGCAGATCTACCTCCCACCAGGATTCATTCTGCGCCTCTGATGGTTTTGCACCACCTCATTTTCCGGGGAGGCTGGTGACTCCTATGTCAGTGGGGCTCCTTATCCATTGCAGGTATTGCAGATTTTATTCTGAGGTTTATAGGACCCATCCGTGGTTCTGAACTCCACCCCAAAATAGGTTCACCACCACGGAGCACCATGGAGAGTGCCTATGAAGCTCAGAATGAGAGCCAGTGTGGCCTAGTGGTGAGAGTGTTGGGCTGGGACTCGGGAGATCCGGGTTCTAGTCCCCGCTCAGCCATGAAACCCACTGGGTGACTTTGGGCCAGTCACTGACTCTCAGCCTAGCCTACCTCACAGGGTTGTTGTGAGGATAAAGTGGAGAGAAGCAGGAGGATTATGTAAGCCACCTTGGGTTCCTTGCAGGAAAAAAGGTGGGGTATAAATATAATAAAATAAATAAAATAAAATAAAAGCTGCAATGGATAAGGAGCCCCACTGACATAGCTGTCACCAGCCTCCCTGGCTTGTTTTGACTTCAGCAATTTAATCACCTAGGCTTTGCCTTTGGAGCCCCGAGGGGGGGGGAGGCAACATCGGTGAAATAATTGCAATTATTGCAGAGTATAAGGCATGGAACTGTTCAAAATAAAACAAATTAAAATGGTCCTTAGAAGGGCGGGCTTCATTTCCCCTTTGAACCCCGGAACCATGACAGAGAAAAGGCTTCCGTTACCAGAGAAATGGATCTTAATTGCAGCAGGAAGAGTCCTGGAGGCAACAGCCCTGCAGCTATGGCAGTGTTCCTCAGCCTTGGGTCCCCAGATGTTTTTGGCCTACAACTCCCAGCATGCCCCAGCCAGCATAGCTGGCTGGGGCATGCTGGGAGTTGTAGGCCAAAAACATCTGGGGACCCAAGGTTGAGAACACTGAGCTATGGTAACATTAACAACCTTGCAGATAGACGCCGGTTCCCTGGCCACTTTCATTTCTGGTGCAGTGTCCCCCTCTGCCTTCTAAGCCTTGCACTCTGATCAAGCGTTGCACTGTGATCTACCTCTGGGTTAGATTACCACAATTGCAGTTGTACGTTGGGCTGCCTCTGAAGATGGCTCAGAAACTGCAGCTGGTGCAGAATTCGGCAGCCTGGTTGTTGACTGGGACCACGCGGGGTGAACATATATAAGCTCAGTCCTGGCTCTCCTGCACTGGTTGCCAATTTGTTTCCGGCCCAAATTCAAAGTGCAGGTTTTTGAAGCTACAAAGCTCTCCATAGCTCCTCCTGCAAGGCAGCATGGTTGGGGAATGTGGAGGGAGTCGTGCCCTGTGACTTCTCCAGGAAGAGCCGCACAGAGCAGATGTCCCCAAGCTGGCTGCTGTCCAACTGTAGGATAAATACAGCCATCAGGAAAGAGGCCACGGCCTCCCTGTGCCAGCAGGAGAAACCTAATTACCGGCCGGCCCCCCGCTGGTCTGTTTACAAGACAGGCAGCAGGTGTTTGATGGCCCCACGCAATGAAGCGGCTCACAGGTTAGCGCTGGACGCTCGGCAGCGGCAGAGAGTGCCAGATCAGCGCACCAGCCCTGTGCCCGGGTCACGGCTCTGCCGCTCCAGTTGGTGCCTGGTCTGTTGGATCAGCAGACAGAGAAAAGGGAGAATTCAGAAGACCACGGGTTGAAATGCCTAATTTACCGTACCAATTTTATCTTTCCCTTGAAATAAGCACAGCTTGAGGTGCTGAACTGTTGGTAATTCAGTCTCTCTCTTTCATACCTCATTATGGGATGTAGTCCCCTTTGGTTGCTCCCCCACCCCTGTATTTCTTAGCTCATGTGGCCCTGGGTAAAGATAATCCAGTCACAGAAAGAAGAAAGAGGGCATCTCTGTTCATTCACGGGCCCAGCTGCAGCCCCTGTAAAGGCCTGTCCTTGTTCTCCCGGTGAAGCAGAGCCCTTCACAGCAACGGTTCCCATGGGTTGCTTTGCAGTGGGTTGGGCCCAACGCAGCTCATTGCATTGTCCTACCCCAGGACAGCCTTCCCCAACCTGGTGCCCTCCCAATGCATTGGACTGCAAGTCCCATCATCCCCAGCCAGCATGGCCATTCACCAGGTTGGAGAAGGCTGTCCTATATCCTCAGGCTATAAGGATGAGAGGCCCAGCTCTCCCTTTAAAAGGTAAACAGCCTGAATCCAGACAAAACGGAGGTGCTTGCTGTCAAAGGCCACAACCTGGGTTTAGAGGTGTGTCAACCAGTTCTGGATGGGGTTACGCTTACGCTCCCCCTGAAAGACTGTGTTCGCAGCCTGGGGGTGCTTCTGGACCCGTCGCTTCAAATGACAGCTCAGATAGATGCGACGGCTAGGAGTGCCTACTATCTGCTCCGGCTGAGACGCCAGCTGCGCCCCTTCCTAGAGTTGGAAGACCTAAAGACGGTAGTGCACACACTGGTAACTTTGAGGCTTGACTTCTGCAATGCGCTGTACATAGGGCTACCTTTGTACCTAGTTCGGAAACTTCAATTGGTGCAAAATATGGCAGCCAGATTGGTCACCGGTACATCTAGAGGTGCCCATATTACACCAGCTTTAAAAGCATTACACTGGCTGCCAATCAGTTTCCGGGCGAAGTATATAAAGTGTTGGTTATCACCTTTAAAGCCCTACATGGTTTGGGTCCGGGTTACCTGCAGGATCGCCTTCTCCCATATAATCCGCCCTGCACACTTAGGTCCTCTGGGACTACCCAGAGGACCTTCTCTTCTGCTGCTCCCAGACTGTGGAATGGCCTGTCGGAGGAGGCTCGTCAGCTAGATAGTCTCTAGGCTTGTAAAAAGGCCATAAAGACTGACCTCTTCCAACAGGCCTACCCAGTGGAATTTTAAGAGTTTTTAGGATACTTTTAAAGGTTTTTAAGAATATTTTAAGAATATTTACTATGTTTTAACTAGTTATGTATTTTATATTTATGGTTGTTCCCCACCTCGATCTGAGTGGAGAGGCGGGTAAGAAATATTTTATTATTATTATTATTATTATTATTATTATTATTATTAAACAGAGCCAGGAAGAACCATTCTCCCTCGTCATTCAGTTCCAGAACTGAGCAACTGGCAAAGAAAGCCACTGAGCCAGTATGTGTAGTGGTTAGAGTGTTGGACTGGGTGGGCCTTGGGAGATCCGGGTTCTAGTCCCCATTCAGCCACATAGTTCACTGGGTGACTTTGGGCCAGCCACCTAACCTACTTCACAGGGTTGTTGTGAGGATAAAACGGAGAGGAGGACCATGTGAGCCACCCTGGGTTCCTTGCGAGAGGGAAAAAAAAGGCAGGATGGGGAGGGTGGTGACTCCTATTTCAGTGGGGCTCCTTTTCCATTACGGGTTTTGCCATTTTTATTTGGAGCTTCTTAGGAGCTACCTGTGGTGCTCCATGGTGGTGAACCTATTGGGGGGGGGGTGGCATTCAGCACCATGGATAGCCCCCATGAGGCTACTGAAATAGGAGTCTCCAGCCTCAGATGATGATGATGATGATGATGATGATGATGATGATGATGATGATGATAGCAACCTCCTTACCCAGATCTTTTGCGCTGGCCACTGAGTTTGAAAATGTGAGGGGAACACTGGGATTTGCACATACCAGTGTAAAAATCCCACTCCTTATAATACTTCCACAAGGCTTGAAGAGAGATTCTGGCTCATGACTGTGTAACTCCTCCCACTGTTACTTCCGGTAAACAGGATACACAGGTTTGTGTGTTGCTTCGAAACCCTACACAACCTGTTTGACTGGAGGTAACAATGAGATAAATGAATGCAGTGTACAATGTGGGACGCAAAACATCCCTCAAACCACTGTTGACTCTCAAAAAACAATTGCCTGACTACAGTTTAGTCTGATTGTTCACCACAGCTCACAACTTTCGGGGTGGAGGGATTAACCAGAATTAGTCAGGATGTATTTTTATTGACTAGTTCACACAACACGCTAAGCCTCAGTAGGTTAAGTGGCAGAGTGGCTTAGCATGTTGTCTGAACCCTTCATGATGGTTTAGAAGCCAACCTGGTGTGGCTTATAGACCACCCTGCTAAGCCATGGCTTGCAGCAGGGTTAAGAAAACCCTAGTAGGGTTTAGTGCGTTGTCTGAACCTGGACAATAGGCTAACCCACTGAGAAGCCAAAAATGCACAGAGCCCCTTGGCAAGAGCGGCTCTTGCCAACGGGCTAACAAAGAGTTCTTTTCACTCCCAACTTTTTTAAAAAAATGTTAAAAAAAAAAAAAAGTTAGCAGTGGGCTACAATGTTCCAATTCAGCAGGGACGCTTGTCTGAATGGACACAGTGTCCAAGCCAAATTGGAACACTGTAGCCCATTGCTAACTATTTCTTTTACATTCTTTTTTTTAAAAAATGTTGGGGCAGGGATGGAAAGAACCCTTTGCAGCAGAATTTTGGGTTTTGATGGGGGGCTCATGTCCCCCTGGGCTGCCCTCATTTTCCCAAGTGTGGATAACCCAGAAGAACAAGGTTCTCCCCCTAAAAAAAAACACCCAAAAAAAACACACACACCCAAGAACCTGCAAAAAAGGTATTTGGGGGGACACCCCCTCATTTCCCCCCATTCCATGCAGGATCCCCAGGGTTTTTTGTGGGGTGCTGGGAAGCCCTAACTGTCCCCTCAGTTTTGCCATTTACCCCAAGTCGATAGCGCCTTGGGAAGCGGCAAAACCAGAGGGAATCCCCAGTGGCCAGGAGGGGTATTAGGGCAAATGACAACTTTGGGGGAGGGGGAAACTTTGGTGCTCCTGCGGTGTGCCCTGGGATACCTGCAGGAGGACTGATGAGGGAAGAGGGTGGGGGAGATGGCCAGGGAACCCTGCTGTGCCTGATCATTAGTCGGGGTGGGGGGGCAGGCAAATTTAAGCCCACAGAGGCTTCAGAGCCTCTGTGGGTTTACAGTGTTGTGTGAACCCAGTCATTGTATGCTGAGCCTTTGCTACTGGATTCAGGCTTTGCACTTATCAAGTGTTGATAAACAGACTTAATTAACAGGGTTATATTTAGCCCTCTGGCAGGGTTCTTAATATAGGCCTACAGCTAGTCCGTTGGAATAGAGGGAGGGGGCAGATGGGGGGCTGGGTCCTACTTAAAGGGACAGCGCACAGATAATCCACTTTGCCTCAATATAACACAGTGCTAAATAGTTGTCTGAGTACATACATGCCAAAACATTTGCACACTGGTTCAAAATGTCAACACACTCTCAAAAGTCAAGCCATTTACACTTTCTTTAAAAAATAATAATAATAATAATGGAGTCCATACAGATGACCACTAAAAAGGTGGGTAACTTTCCACAGTATGCATATATGACCATTTTGTGAGGCTGAACCCCGACAAGACCGAGGCACTTCTGGTGGGAGACTAGGGGATGTTGACCTGGTGCTGAATGGAGTACATTTGCCCCTGAAGGACCAGGTCTGCAGCTTGGGGGTTATTCTAGACTCCCAGCTGTCCATGGAGGCTCAAGTGTCAGCTGTGAGCCGGGCAGTGCTGTATCAACTCCATCTGATACGGCAGCTGCGCCCCTACCTTCCTAATCATCTGCTCCCATCAAGCCTTGGTCTCCTCTAGCCTAAACTCTACGTGGGGTTACCCTGGAAGATGGTTCAGAAGCTACAGCTGATACAGAACGCAGCGGCTCGCCTGCTTAAGGCAGCCACCGGCGGGATCACATCACACCAGTGCTCAAGGAGTTGCACTGGCTACCAGTTGCTTGCTGGGATGAATTCAAGGTGTTGGTTTTGACCTTTAAAACCCTATATGGCTCCTGTCCAGCTTAGCTCAAGGAGCACCTCCAGCAACATCAAGTAGGCCGCTCAACAAGGTCTGCCACAGACGGCCTTCTCCTTGTCCCATCAGCCAGAGCAGCCAGGCTGGTGGGGACTAGGAAGAGGGCCTTTTCTGTGGCAGCCCCCAAGTTATGGAACTCCCTCCCCAGTGACCTTCACCATGCCCCCTCCATGATGAACTTCCGCCAGGCTTTAAAAACATGGCTTTTCAGGCGGGAATATGGGGTGGGTTAGGGTTTTGTTGTTGTTGTTGTTTTTAACTCTTATATTGTTTTAATGGTGTTTTATTGTATTTTATCCTGATTGTACATCGCCCAGAGGGGCCGGGTGGCTGGCCAGATGGGCGATTTAAAAATATAATAAATAAAATAAATAAATTTGCAGCAAAGTATTACTGCTGCTTGACAACACACCGCAAAACTGCCATGGATGTTTTCTCTGGTGCTAATTAATTGCTGCCATTATCAGCATAGAAGGGGAGGTAATTACATTCCCCAAATAAGCGAGGAATCACAGGTAATACAATAGGCATGTTAGGAAGGTGCTGAGTCAGGCAAAATGATAACTCAACAGAACCAGGAGTGAATGTTAAGCATCCAAAACAGCCTTGAAAACCCAGGAAATGCAAAACACAATGGCTGAGATGGCAGGGCCTGATCCGTCGCCCTTCCTTCCCATCTGAGCCTGCAAACAGATGTTTTGTGATAATGGGGCAAAGTCAAGATGACCTCCTTTCTCCTGCATGGCGCAGCTCATTTGGTAAGCTGGCCATTTGAATTGTGCTGCTGCTGCTGCTGCTGCTCACTGCTAAGAGGAAACTTACTATTTGCAAGATCATAAAAGCAGCCCTACTGGATCAGACCAAGGTAGATCCATCAAGTCCAGTATCCTGTTTCCGACAGTGGACAGCTACACTTCTGTTGGGAAGCTGAGAAGTAGGTTGTTTCCTGCTCCCCTAGTCACCTCTGGCTGAATGCAGGAGCACAGGAAGAAGTTCTGCTTCGCAGAATCATACTACATACTGATGACTGGCCTATCAGACGGGCCCAGCGCCAAGGCAAATTATTGCCACTTGGTAAATGGCCACTTGTACGGACCCACTGCTACAAGGCTTTGAAAGTTTGGGGGAGTGTAAAATCTCTCACAGCCCCGGGAAGACCGGTTTAACTCGTTTTAATCAAGAAGACCGGTTTAACTCGTTTTAATCAAGAAGACCGGTTTAACTCATTTTAATTAAGCAGAATTGACTTACTTTTTCATCACTGTATTTAAAAAGTGCCTCACCAATGAATAACGTCCTAGGAACAGTGTACAGAATGTCATATTTCATGTTTATGCCTCTTGGAGCTAGTTTTTATGATATAAACTGCAAGAGGCATAAACCAGCATTACTATGATGTTCTGTGCATTTGTCCTAGGAGATCGATCACACACACACACACACACACACACACACCTCTTGGCAACTGAGGCCCTTCTGAGTCGGATTGGTAGCGCCCCCTTCCTCCTCCCCCCCCCCCTTGAAGAATTGCCTTCATTACTAAGGGCGCGGGTATTTGCATTAGCCGAGCAACCTCGTAGAGTTTACAAAGAGCGCTCGGCGCCTTTAATTTCCTGAGCGGCAGCGCAATCAAGTCATAATGTAAAGTGACTTCTTAAAAGCGCTGCAATCTCTGCCTAAGAAATTCTCGCCTCCTCATTAAGGCGCGAATGTTTTCTCAACTTCGGGACGGCGGAGGGAGGGGGAGGGCGAGAGAAAGAAGAATCAGTCTAATCTGCCCTTTGATGCCAGGCGCGAGTGTAACTTGGGAGAAGAAGAAGTACCAACTCATCCCGCAGCTTCAGTTCTTTAATCTCCGTGATTTAAAGCCCTGGGCCCCTTCCAGAGCGATTTCCCGTCCCTGCGCAGCCTGCGCTGTCTCTTCTCTTCCTTTTCTTCTTTTTTCTTTTTAAAAAGAATTCCTCTCCGAGGGGCCGGCACGAGCCGCCTTCCTCGTGAATGAGGAGGACTCGACTGTATTATGGCCGAGTAATGATGAACCCGCAAGCTAAACCCGCCCAGGAGGCAGGGGCTCGATCAAGCTGCGAGATCTTTTCCCTCCCTTCCGAGCAGATGATAGATTAACTTTGGGATTTGGAATTGCTCGGAAAGTCTTGTTACTGCGTAATGAATATTTCTCCTTTTGGTGGACTCTCTCTCTCTCTCTCCCTGTATTAAGTGTCAGCTTATTCTTTCCTGGCTTATGAGCTTGTCTAGAGCGCTGGCTGGCTGGTCATCTTAAAACGCTTCTCCGCTTGCCTTGAAAATCACCCGGAGCATCACCAGCTGGCTCTGGCTGCTGCTCGTTCCCCCATCCCAACTTGAATGGAGCAGGCCTTCTCCCCCCCCTCCAGCTACTTCGGGAGTGCGTCCTCCAACCTCACGCTTCTTTCTTAAATTTATATGCCACCCAATCAGCAAATACCCTCAATGGGGTGGTTTTACAATTAAAAAAAAAAAAAAAAAAGCCACACAATAAAACAGCCAAAACAATAAATCCAACAATGAAAGCATCAAAATATGAAAACATTTAAAAAAAAATGTTAAAGAGCCAGCAGTAAAGTTAATAAGCAGAGCAACTGATTAAAAAATCAGTAGTGGTGAGAGAGCCAGTGTGGCGTAGTGGTGAGAGTGTTTGACCGGGACTCGGGAGATTCAAGTTCTAGTCCCCGCTCGGCCATGAAACTCACTGGGTGACTTTGGGCCAGTCACTGACTCTCAGCCTAACCTACCTCACAGGGTTGTTGTGAGGATAAAATGGAAAGGAGGAGGAGGATTCTGTAAGCCGCCTTGGGTTCCTTTAAGGAAAAAAGGTGGGGTATAAATATAATAAATAAATAAATGCCTGCTGGAAGAGGACAGTCTTAGCCTGGTGTCTAAAGGCATATAATGAGGATGCCAAGTGGATCTCCTTGGAAAGGGCATTCTTCCACAGACCTGGGGCCACTACAGAGAAGGCTCTTTCCCAGATAGCCACCCGTCGCACCATTGTGGGCAGCAGTGCCCAGAGAAGAGCCTCCAAAGGTGATCTTGGCAATCAGGCAGGAACATATGAGGGAAGACGCTCTTTCAGGTAAACCAGTCCTAAGCTGTTCTGTGGTAATAATGGAATGTGGGGGACCGATACTGTCCTCCAGGTAAAGTGCTTCAGTTCGCTGGTGCCACCAAAAGCGCATAAAGGTTGAAACAGGAATGCAAATCCACCTTTGTGCACAGCGCTCATTTATAATCTGAAATCCTGTGTATTCAAGGGCACACAAAATGTTGCACTGGGAGCGCAAATGGTGCACAAAGACCACACACTTGGTCTGACTTCATGACACTCCATGGGAGCTGTCCAACTTTGTTGGGTGTTGGAGCCAGCTAAGAACATGGGGATCACCTGCTTAGACAGGCCCTAATCCACACCCACCCACAATGTCTAGAAAAGCTTCACAAAGTGTCCAGTGTAGTCTACTCAATATAGCTTCAGTTGGACAGCAGTTTATCTGTGGGATGACTGCAAGACTACAGGTGGCCAACTTTATTCTTGGGGTATGCACTCTTTTCTCCAGGCACTGGTCCTGGGGCATGGGGCATATTTTAGCACACAACCCATGCTCTCATGGATGGTCTGACTGAGTCTACAATAAAGTCAGCATCAACTAGCAGTAAGGAAGGATTTATGTGAGCTGCCCAGAGAACATAAGTTGATGAGCGGCCAGTACAAATTCAGTACATAAATAAATAAAGACATAGGTACGGAGAATGTGCTCTCAGACCAAAGAGAGATGTGATACGGAAATATGGAACATCTCCCACAACATTCAAAAGCAAATTCCCCTTTCTTATGAGCAAAACTGTGAGCAGACCACCCATGAGAGCCTATCACTGGCAATGGAGTCTATCTCCTAAAGCCATGGTTTCCTAACAGCATTCCAGAGAACCTTGGGGAAGCTTATTAGGGCCTCCTCCATACGAAGACTCCTGAAAAGAGCTTGTCCACCAGGACTGATCTTCTCCTGCAATACACAGTAACTGGGGAGTGTTGGATATGTTGCAGAGTAACGGTGAGGGCCAAGTGGCTGGTGTGAACCGTGTGTGCTCCCAAAATATGTCCCAGAATCCTCTGAAACACACTGAACTTCTAGCCTCGATGTGCATGGTTGCTCGGCCAATAAGTCCATTTGGAAACGGTTCCTGTAATAGAAAGCACCGTCCCAAAGCATTCCAGAAGAAACAGTCTCGATGGGTGCTTGCTGCAGCTGTATGCATGCAAAGTATTACTGCTGCTTGACAACACACCGCAAAACTGTCATGGATGTTTTCTCTGGTGCTAATTAATTGCTGCCATTATCAGCATAGAAGGGGAGGTAATTACATTCCCCAAATAAGCGAGGAATCACAGGTAATACAATAGGCATGTTAGGAAGGTGCTGAGGCAGCCGCTAGTCAGGCAAAATGATAACTCAACAGAACCAGGAGTGAATGTTAAGCATCCAAAACAGCCTTGAAAACCCAGGAAATGCAAAACACAATGGCTGAGATGGCAGGGCCTGATCCGTCGCCCTTCCTTCCCATCTGAACCTGCAAATAGATGTGTAGTGATAATGGGGCTGTCAAGGTTCCACTACTGCAGGGACCCCTTGATCTGCCTTTGGAAGATCTCTGCCTCTTCTCAAAGGCCCTCCCGTTCCAGGAGATCAAATCCTTTGCCTGCTTCCAGTAACGTGGGTGTAGGCTTTAGACGTGGTGAATAAGTCACTCCAACAAACCAGGGTACACAACAACACTTTACTTATAATATTAGGGTATTTACTTAATAGAGTGGTTATAATTCAAAAGCAAGTATGATAAAATAAAACAAAGAAACAATCCAAGGTTCTCTAGCTTAACTTCAGACTACCTATCTCCTCTGCAGCCAGTCTCTCTCTGCCTCTCCTCTAGCTCTCTCTCTTCTCTGCTGCTAGCTGACCACACCCCACACATATATAGCCTTCCCAGGAGTGGAAGGCTATAATCAGGTGACCTTGATCAGGAGACTAATTCTTAACTTCTAGTTGGGTACTAAAACTCTCAAACTCCCCCTCCCATCCTGGAGTGTTTGGGCCTTCAGGCTTCAACAAATCTAGGGAAGTGTTTGGGCCTTCAGGCTTCAACCAACTTAAGCCTGTGTAGGCCTCAATCCATCACAGGGGCAAAGTCAAGATGACCTCCTTTCTCCTGCATGGCGCAGCTCAGCCACTTTACGAAATTGTAACTGAGATCTTATTTATTATTGTATTTTCTTGGCAAGCTAGATATGCAGCATGGCCTTGTAGGCCCCTTCCAACTCTACTTTTCTATGATTCATGTGTCAGAGGACCAAGCTCCTGTCAAAGGACCAAAGGTGGTGGTGGTGCTGGAGGAGGAGGTGGTGCTGGAGGAGGAGGAGGAGGAGAGGAAGGTGGAGGAGGCTGCATCTCACATAAATCATCACCAAGGAAATCCAATTGCTCAGACAAAAGTGAGCAAACTTGACCCAGAAGATTTTGTAGGGGATTGGGCAGTACCACACGCATGGCTCTGGCCAATGGCTGTTAAGAAGCATCTTTACTAGCTTCACTGGTCCTCCTGTACTTCCCAGAGCTGTTTGAGGGCGAAGAGAACGAGTTCCTGTGTTACATCCCCCAGTTCCCAGGCTTAGGGTTTGCTGCTGATGCTCAGAAAGCCGCCATAGCTACTGTTTTAGAAGGCTCGGGGGGGGGGGAGATGACTTGGCTAAAACTGGGGGAAGTTGGGGCGCAGCTTTGGGGTCCATTAAGGGCCTCCTCGCCTTTCACCCATAAAGCAAGCACATCCTCTATCCCCAGAATAGGTTCAGCACCATGGATAGATCCTTCAAAGTTCAGACTAAAGCCCAGAGTGGATACACTACCCCACTGACACTGGGGCCACCAGCTTCCACTGTTCACAGGTTGGAAACTATGGCCCCTATTAATCCATCCTAAAATTGCACGCACCTTTTCTGCAGCCACATCGCACTGCTAGGCCATGCTCAGCTTGTGATCAGCTGCAATCCATGAGATCCTTTTTACATGTTCTACTACGAGTTTCAGTCCAGTTTTTCATTCTGTCTCAAGGCCATTTTGAATTTCATTCAAAACAAAATTCACAGGCAGATGCCTTTACCATGCCCCAAGCTCCTTTTCCATAGAGATACCGGGGGGGGGGGCTGAACTTGGGGTCTTCTACATGCAAAGCATGCATTGCACCACTGAGCAGATGGCATCCTGCTACGCTGAGATGACACGGTCATTGCAAGAGCTGAACTGCTGGATCAAGTCAACAAGCAAAGAAAGGAACATTGGCAAAAGATCACCCCTGCAAGTCAGGGTTCCAATTTAGAAGCAACACAAAACAACGGAAACACATAAACATCTCGTGAGTAGCCATGCTTCCCTGGCCTGCATTAAACAAGCCAGACTCTTTTTTTTCCACATCCTGTCTCTTCTCATTAAGCTCAGCCCCTTAAGCAAACTAACATATGCAGATGAGCATACAGTCAGCATGCTTACTCTGGCAGAGAAAGGCAACTCAGCAGCTCATGTTTAAAAAAAAAAGAAAAAAGCAGCTTGAAGCACCTTCATGTTTGTGATTTAATGCAAGTCTGTCTTTCCCTGAACTTCTGCCAGACCTAAAAGGGGAAGCGTTTACCTACAGAGCAGCCTTACAAGACTGTGGGTGAATGTGATGGTGTAAGCCATATATCAGCCTCCCTGTTGACTGGAGATTATGGAAGTTGTTGTAGTCCAACACATCTGGAGCGCAGCAGCTTGGGGTGAGGAGGACGTCTTATATCCTAGTGACCATATAATTCTGCTCAGGAGGAGGAGTACAAAATAAAGAGGTGTATAAAAAAATCTGAAAAGAATCTCCCAGTAAACCCCCCCCTCCCTCTTAGTTTCTTTCCAAAAGACAAGAACAAACTTAGATCATCTGGACAATCTTTCAGCATCGCGCTATCAAGATTCTAAGCTCCAAGCTGAGGGGCAGCTTTTCATGCGCACTTACGGGGGGGGGGGGGGAAGCCTACAGATGTGCAGGTGCAGCATGCCAATGCTCTTTCGCAGCTCTTCCCAGGTTGCCTGTGAGCAGCACATATGCGCGTGTGAGTAAGCCCTCGGATGCGCCTGTTTGCAGAGGGAAGGAGGAAGTGAGAAGCACCTGCGGTTCAGGTGACCCAATGTGGTAGGTTTGGCCTCCTACTCCCTACTCCAGGGGTACAAAACCTCAGGCTCCGGAGCCAAAGCTACCCCACCTGGGGTCCCAATCCACACCTCTGGTTGTTCTCCAGATGGCCACGCCCCCTTCTCCCCCCAACCCCCGGTCCTTTGGTGGTTTTCTGGGTTTTCCACATTTCCCCCCCCCCCATTCAAAAAGGTTGAAAAATGTCCCCCCTCAGGCTCAGTTACTGGCAGGACGAGCTTTAAACTAAAATATGCTGGTATTTTTGGTCAGTGAGCTAGAAGCCAAGAGTCCTGAGCATCATTTGGAAGTTTTGAAGAAACCAATTGCTCATGAGAACAAGAAGAAACTTTAAATGCTTTGGGAAACTACATGCGCTGGTGCAGCAGCTGCCTTTGGTTTGGTTTTGGCCTTTACGGCTTTTTTTTTTTTAATCCTCCTTGTCATTTTTGGGTTTTGGCCCTCCCCCCCTTGTTGTGGTGAGAGTGTTGGACTGGGACTCGGGAGATCCGGGTTCTAGTCTCCACTCGGCCATGAAACTCACTGGGTGACTTTGGGCCAGTCACGGACTCTCAGTCTAACCTGCCTCACAGGGTTGTTGTGAGGATAAAACAGAGAGGAGGATTATGTAAGCTGCCTTGGGTTCCTTGCAGGAAAAAATAAATAAATAAAAATAAAATAAATAAATTTTGGCTTCGGCCCTGCCTCTGGAACACCGCCCCCTGAGAGCGTCTCTGAAATGGAATTTGGCCCTGGGGTTCTCCTCTCTGTTTTAAACCCTTGGGCCAAGACGACTTCATTCCGCAGCCATCTTGCAAGACACGGCCTGACTCACCGAGCTCCTTGCGAGAGGGCCCTGTTCTCCCTCAGGCCCAGTCCAAAAGCAGCAGCGCAGAACTCATTTCACAGCAAATAAAACCTTGCTGCTTGGGAAAGGGGGGTTTGTCTGGTCCCTGCTCTTTGAGCCTCATGCTGTCAAGTCAAGGCAGAATCCCTTCCTCTCTCTAGATGGAATAGGCTACTGGAACCCAGGAGTAAATGCACCTCCCTTGTGCGCTTTCCTTCTGAAGCCAAGGGCCAACTATTTGCGGACTGAGGAAGAAAGGGGGGAAAGGAGTCTCCATTTCATGCTCCTAGTATGATATATGGCCAAACGCTCAACCTGCAAGATATACTGGACTAACTAACACATCCGTAACGCAAGACAGCCCCCACAGCTCTGCTTTTCCTGGGCCATCAGGTCGGCTTTGACAGATGTTCTCCGGCAGCTTTATAGGATTTATTTATAGTTAAAATATGTTGAAAGTAGAGCTTGAACGGAGCAGGGATGTGGCGGCAGTGGGAGGACTCTGGAATATCTTTGCCTGTATCCTTCCTTCCTGTCTCTTATGCCTGGAACTCCCTTCTGGACACACAGATGGGTCCAATTGCCCTTCAGAGCCCACCTTTTCCATGAAGGCATTGGCTTGGCCCAGTCACCCCCAACCTGGTGGTGCCCTCCAAATCTTTTGGAGTACAACTCCCAGCATTCCTGACCCTTGGCCATGCTGGCTGGGGCTGATGGGAGTTGAGGTCCAGAACATTTGGAGGGCTCCCCACTGGGGAAGACTGGCTTAGCCCCTTAGGAAGCTGCCTTATTTTTTGAGTTACCCATATGTTTTGGCAATGACCAACGGCTGCTTCTTTGGGGAGGAGGTAATAATACGGATAAACTTTGAGGCGGAAAGTTCTTTAATATTTACTGATGTGCATGATCTCCATAACTATCTTCCTGCTTCTTGGAACTTAACACAAGGTCATCATTCATAAATGGATTCTCCATGCCCTTTTGACTGCTAAAAGACTAATATTACAACATTGGAAGGACAAACGGCAACCTTCAATAATACAATGGGTTGAGGACTTAAAGACACATTCGATTTTTGAACAGGTGGTCTCCCCTTTCGGGGGGGGGAGTAGAGAGAGAAGCCCTGCTACCGCCACTGCTAATGGCCAGTCCCACCCTCAGAAACCATTGGAGAATTTCTCCTCCGCCTGGAGAAATTCAGTGAAAAGGTCCCCACCACCACCACCATTTCTCTTCCCACAGATAGGGTCAAGAATTTCAAGAGGCCATTCGTGCAGAGCTCTAGTACATCAAGATTCCCTTGCAAAAGGTTTCAGGATGACAGGCACTGATTAGTAGAGGCCAAGAAGAGCAGAGTTTGCTGAAAACGTAAAGCAGAAGCAGACCAGGCCCGCAGGCAAAACCAGATTCCAACAAGAAACCGCAAACGTGTCACTGTGCTCAGAGTCACATGTGCCTAGTTGCTGTTCTGCAGAAGCTGCATAATCAAGTCCAAAGTACCACAAAGAATATATTGTGGAAGCTGCCACCATTCAAGCAAAGTCAGGCAGGTAAGACACAAATGCGCATGCCCAGGGCTATGTCAGTTTGAAAGGATGAATGTGTTTGCGTTTGACTGTGCTGTGCTAGAGAGATAGTCCTAATTTGTGCTGTGCTGCTTCCCAAGCCACGGGGTGCTTCTGTTAGTACAGAAATGGCTTCAGGTTAAGAGAACAATTTGAATTCTCTGCCAGAGACTCCCCTCTGGTTTTTTGATCTGCAGGAATTATGTTTTCTTCCACGCCATCTACTGGTTTTTGCTGTTCAGCTAAATCAGCAAAGCTCCCTTGCCTTCCAAAAAGGAGATAGATGAATCTTCCTGGAACTTATTAAAATACACTTTGTGATTGAGAATTTGCAAAGCTTCCTAGGATAAAAATGACACATTTTCCACCTAGCACGCTGCACAACCTCCCTAGCACCTGAGGAAAGGCTGCAGAGATTAAATGGGGAGGGAACTACATTAAAAGGAGGAGGGGGAAGAAAAACCCTTAGAAATAAAATATCTGCATATTTATAGCTTTGTTACTTGAAACTGCATTTATTTTAACTGCACTAGTCATGAAGGCCTCAGGCTTGCAAACAGTCACAAGCACCTGCCCATGGCGAGGAGGAACTGCTGCAGTGTGCAATCACTGGAGATCCTTAGCTGACGTTTCGGTGGTTTGTTCATTCATGCCAAACCAGGGCCTCTCAGCTTGATGGGACCTTGACGCAATTTATCCTCATTGGTAGGGAAGAGGGTCGACCATCTTCCTTGTTCTCTCAGCAGGGCCGCCATCCAGTGGTTCAGCTAGGGTTGGACCTCAGGGCCGAAGTCCAGGGCCCAACAACCAAGGGGGCACCTAAATGACCATCCAGAAAGTGGCAACATTGGCTTGGTGGGACATACCTACTAAAAGAAGGACGCCTAGTGGCCATTGTTCTGAATGGCCATAGGAAGTCATTGGAAGATTTTAGGGAACATCTCCAAATCAAAATACCTGCAAGAGGCAAACGTTTATTTTTTCATAGAAAACAACTCCAAATCAAAATACTTACAAACAAAGCGGTTTTAGGGAACAACTCCTATGACCCCCCCCCAATACTGCAGTTTCTAGGGATCATCTCCCAATAGACAAAGAAACCGAGAGCCAGTAGTGGCGTAGTGGTGAGAGTGTTGGACTGGGACTCGGAAGATCCAGGTTCTAGTCCCCTGCTCGGCCATGAAACTCACTGGGTGACTTTGGGCCAGTCACTGACTCTCAGCCTAACCTACCTCTCAGCCTAACCTACCTTCACACTAGGACCAGGCGCATAAACCCTTCTCAGGCTAAGCATCGACACTTTAAAACCTGAGGGGAGGGTCAAATGAAACCTTTCCCCTACTAATGAGGGAAAAGATTAATACTGGTTATTAAGGATCTAGCTTAAATGTATGATACTGTGGGTACAAAGATGTGTGTGTGTGTGTGTGTGTGTGTGTAGATTTAAAAGTAATGCAGATTAATAACACCAAGCTGACATGTAGGCTTTGGGTAGCAAACAAAATAAAAATAAGTTTATTTTAATTCTCAACATCTTAGTTCCAGAAAATAACTTTAAATCTGCCTACCCCAAACACTTTGTAATTAACCTAAGTCCCTATAATTCTAAATACTTTCACTCCTCATGCAAGCACTGATTTCTCTCAAAATTCCTGACAAGACACAAATAACCCAACTAACCTACGGTAACTCCCAAACTCTCTAACACTCTCAACACACTACAACCAACTCTCTACTCCCCTGACATCACTCAAACACTCCTTATATACTCCTCCCCCCACCCTTTCCAAGACATCACAAACCACACCCACTCAGGTCAGCATTCTATACTCCATAAACATACTAAGTCAGACATACACCAGGGAACTGCATTGTGGGGTTACGCCACAGGTTGTTGTGAGGATAAAATGGAGAGGAGGAAGAGGATTATGTAAGCCGCCTTGGGTTCCTTGCAGGAAAAATTGTGGGGTATAAATGTAATAAATAAATAAATAAAATAAAATAAACAGAAGGTGACTTCGGTCTAACATAACGATGTATAAGCACCATTTTCAAATGGCCTTGACATGTAGGGGTTCCAAAAACTACCTAGGATTATTTCCACGTTTACCAACCCACCCACCCCGGCAACCTGCCCTTCAAAATGGGCTGTACTTGCGCACGGCCATAGAAATACATTGTAATAATACCAGCAGCACCAGAGGAACCAATGGAAGGCCCCAAACTGCTCATGGGAGCCACTGCATGTACCCCCCTGAACATCCCAAGAGCCAATGTTTCATGCATGCTCCACAGGAAATGCCCCCTCCTTCCGCAGGGCCATGATTTTCAGGTGTCCTTCGGAAGGACAATAGAAATACATTGGAGTCACTCAAGCTGCATTTATTTCACATATTTCTACCCTGCCTCAGCAAAAGGAAAATGTTCAAGGCAGCTTACAAAATGTAAAAGCATAAAACAATCAATACCAACAACAAAAGAAAACAACGGAGCAGAAACTAAAAACACAATAGCAAGTTCTAATACTCCGGTTGCTAACTCGAAGCACAGCAACTAATAATACACAACACCCTTGATTCAAATGCCCTGGCAAATATTACTGTTTCTACCAAGAGCAGATAGAAGTAGCACATATGCTCCACTCTTTCCTATTTACCAGGAACAAGCAATAGAAAATGGGTTGTTGCTGTTGCGGTGCTTGGCCTTTTGAAACTGCCTCCTTAACATTTTGCTAACATAAGAGGCCAGAATAGTCATTCTACAGCAGTGTTCTCCAACCTTGGGTCCCCAGATGTTTTTGGCCTACAACTCCCAACATGCCCCAGCCAGCTATGCATAGCTGGCTGGGGCATGTTGGGAGTTGTAGGCCAAAAACATCTGGGGACCCAAGGTTGGAGAACCTTGTTCTACAGGGTTCAGCTCCCGTACCCGGTTCTCTAGAACTTAAATCTCTTGTGTGTCTTTGCAGTGACACAGGGTGGGAGAGGGAGAGTATTTTGTCTCTGGCGCACATGCATGTAAATCCATGCATTAAGGCATTAGCGCACCATGTAATGCACAGCCTGCCATTTCAAACGCTGCAGTTCCTGGGGTATATTCTTTTAACTAATGATAACTTACTATCTATACTGTATATATAAAAGAAGAAGTCCTGACTGACTGACTCATCAACACCCAGCTCAAACTGTTTAATCTAGGAATGTGAAATTTTGAAGGAACATTGATTTTATGATGTAGACACCCACTAAGAAAGGGTTGGAAATTCCATCCCTAAGGGGGTGGAAAAAGGGGGCAAAATCGCCCCACTCTCATATCTCCTCTGGGCAAAACAACAGGGCAGCAGTTATGCAAATCGGCCTCACCTCATAATTGCTGCAGGAGCCAATAGGAGCAGTTATGCAAATAGCCCATATGACACTTAGAATGTATGAATTCCTGCAGGGGCCAATAGAGGTGGGTATGCAAATCTCCCCTAGGCCATTTAGAATGTTCTCTAAGGGGGTGTAAAGGGAGGAAACTTTTTAAATGACTGACTGAATGACTGTTGTGTGTGGGGCATTCCAAATCCTAAAATCCATGTGAGCGAAGCCGCGGGCAACAGCTAGTAGTTATATATGATTAAGGTTGTGTCTACTTCTTTTGTGTCCTTTTACAACTATGCAACAGGCCAAAATTTCAGCACAGAAATACAGTGGTAGGGTCACCTATCACATTTCTTGCTGCTGTTAAATCTACAGGAGCCTTGCCAGGAAAGAAAGAAAGAAAGAAAAGAAAGAGAGAAAGAGAGAGAGAGAGAGAGAGACAGACAGACAGACAGAGGAAGGCCATTCAAGCTGCGTTTCATGACAGGATTCATTCTGGTGGTGGCTGAGTGTTTTTTTAAATCCTGTTTTATTGACCTTTCGATATTGTGGCTCACCTAGATTCTTTGGGACTGGGGAGCTTGAAAGTGCCTAGAGATGCTGTTTAGAAACAGGTTTCCCAGTCTCTGATAGATCTATCATCATCATCATCATCATCATCATTATTATTATTATTATTATTATTATTATTTTGACTCTGCCCATTTTGCCAAAAAGCCACCAAGGTGGTGCACAATGAATCTAAAATAAAACAATAAAACTGTTTCAAAAAACCATCAATAAAACCATTAAAAAATATTTAAACAGAAAGATTTTTAACTGAAAAGAACTTAACTGGTTAAAGAGATGCAGCGTTCCAGAGGAAACCTCATGCCTGCGGATCCAAAACTCTCCGTCCAAATTTTGAGCTGCCTCCCAGCATGCCTTGGGAAAGAGGAGGGGTGAGCTTTTAAAGTTGGCAAAAGGGACACAAATCAAGGTTTTGCAAGCAGCCGCTGTTGTGGTTACTGCTGGCATTCTTCAGTAAGTGCTAGTAAGTATCTGCTTGATTTTGCCGCTTTTTACTGTATGACTGAGAAAGCAGCAGGGCCTTCCATCTTGGTAGCATTGAGAAGACCTTGATTTTGATCAGAGGGGTGTGTGGCTGAAAGCCTACAGCTGGTGCTACAGTTACTAATGACAGGCTCATTGCAGAGCAGGTGAAATGCGCAGCAACATATCCTCCAAGCAATGAAGGGTGACAGCTGAAAGACTAGGGTCCGTTATTAGTATGGTCTGAGAGTCTGTATTGCCTTAATATGAGCCCAAGAAGGGTGGCTCTGTGTGTTCTTAGTTTTCTGAGATGTTGCAGTTTTAGCCTGGAATGAGCAGGGGGAATTAGCCAGGCCACGTACCTCTTCCGGAGCGATGGTGAAGGCCGCTATCAGAGACACCTGGTGAAAGATATGCTGCTGGCTCCAGCCAGGAGGTCCAACAGAGCAGAATCAACAATTCAGGGTTGTGCAAACTAAAGCCCAAAATGCTATGACAAGGTAGCCCACACTTTGCACCAAGGAAAGCAGGATTCCGTGAGTTTATAAAGAATTGAGTTGACTAGTGTATATATTTGCTTATGTGTAAGCAGCCAATCATGTTCTGCTCCTGCTAGTTATAGGCAGGGCTAAAGATATATCATTTAAGCCTCTTCTCACCCCAGGCCCCAGCACCTGTGGGGAATTTCTCTTTCTCCCCTCCCCCAGAAAAATCACCAGGCAATTCAGCACAATTTTAAACCAAATCCATTTTCACCTTGACGACTAGAAACTTAGTTATAAATGAAAACTGAATTCCTCAGGATGCCAGAGTCTATACCCTATATTGATTCTGCACTTATGCACACAGTCCGGGGAATATTGGCTGCATTGTCACTTGGTTCTCCATCGCTTCAGTCATCCAGAATATTATTATAGAGTGTGTGCATCTGAGCATGTGCAGAGTGCTCGCTGAACATTCACACCCAGCCTGCATGTATCTGGAAGAAGGGCTTCCATCCAGGTTAGGACTCCAATGCAGGCTTCCACTCTTATTGTTTGCCAGAGAATATATGTAGTATTTCTTGTCCTTGAACATTGTACCGGTAATGAAAAACAGCCAACAGCAGAACAATCTAGTAGATGGTTTCTCTCTCGCAGGCTGCAAAGGAATTTTCTGCTCTTCCAAGTTGTTGGGTGGAACCATAGCTGTTAATCTTATATATTTAGATGTGTTTGCCTGAATCTCAGCCTTGTGTATGTGTTCTAAATGTAATTTGCTACTTTAATCAGTTCTCCCTGCTAGCAGGTAAGCCTTTTTTTTAATGGAGAAAGCCCACTTTTAGTGAAGAGATGGCTATTAACATATGAATAAGTGTCTAATTGCCCCCTCCCTTCTAACTCCCCTGGGAAGTAATTGGCAAAGGTTTGAGAGGCAGGAAGGTTAAGGAAGGTGGCACATCTGCATTTATGATGGGAAAGTGTCCTCTAAATTGCTCCTTCCCCATTGTAGTCTCTGAGCACAATAGGAACCTGTCATTGCCCCAGTAACAATAACCAGAAAGCTTCTCCTGAAAGGAATTTGCAACTACAGGCTCCAGCTCTGACAAAATGCACTGCAATTAACATAACTGGGGCTGGGAAGCATAACTGAATGGGTCTGAGCCCACAGAAGGCGTGTGAATAAAGATCACATCTCTTTCTCCCTCACCTGGAAAAGGGGGCCTTGTCAACTCTGGGCTCATAGTTGGGTTTGGGGGGGGGGGTATTAACCCCGACTGAATGTGTCATAACACACTCAAAGGTGGCAGCACAAGACTTGGGGTCTGCGGCACAAGACATATAAACCCTTGGCATAGGTTTTGAGGGCATACGACAATGTTGGTTTGGAGTGCACAGTGGGACCCCGCAAGGAGTGTCAGTCAGTCACACACTTGTGGGCGACAGCACAAAACACCAAGGCTAGCAGCACAAAACTTTGGCATAGGTTTTGAGGGGCCACCAAACTCCAGGGTTCTCGTAGTCGAGAGAGCTCCTTGTTGCATCCACCCAGTGAGGGTTGGCCATGATGATGACACCTTAGAACAGTGTTCTCTAACCTTGGGTCCCCAGATGTTTATGGCCTACAACTCCCAGCATGCCCCAGCCAGCTATGCTGGCTGGGGCATGCTGGGAGTTGTAGGCCATAAACATCTGGGGACCCAAGGTTAGGAGAACACTGTCTTAGAAGCTTCAGTGTGGAAGTCTGGGTATTGGGTAAAGCCACTGGCGTTCTCCAAAAGTCAAGGAAGAATAATATCAGGGGTTGCCTTTCATATTCCTGATGCTAAGGTGTCACCTAGAGGCTGTCTGAGGATTTTCATAAAACACTTTGGGTTGGTTTGTTAAATTTGTTCGTTTCTAGCATGGTAATTCGTTAGGCAACAAAAAAAAAAAAGACTCCCAGACTGGCTGACAAAGATCACTAGTAAGTAAGACAGTCCCTGCCTGCAGACTTACATTCTAAAGACATGACACTGACACGCAAGGGGAAAGGGATGGGGGGGTGGAGGGGGGAAGCAAGCTCGGGGCACCAGTTCTTAAAATTACCATTCTTATCATGACCAGCCTGGATGGGAACTGCTCAGGTAGCCTGATGGAATGGCTGCTGCGAGGTGGCAGTTGAGGGTGTGTGGTGTGTGTGTGCGTGTGTGCGCCGCCTAACACACTGGGGGATTCTTCACTGGGATGTACACATATTGACTGGGTTTGCAGCTAGGGGTGGGCGATCCACCCAGCACTCGACTCGTGGCACGCAAGCTGAGCACGGGCACCCGCTGAGGTGCGCACCAGAGACTCCCGGGACCCCAGATCTATGTTGTTTACATAGAAAATGGCATAAGATACGTTAACAACGGCCGCGATTTGCGCAAATTACGCAAATCGCAGCCATTTTTAACATACCTTACGCCATTTTCTACGTAAACAACGTCGCGCCGGAAACTGGAAGTCATGCTACTGGCATGCTACAAAGTGACATGATGCCCTCCAGCACCATCTTCATTTGGGTTCAAAATGGTGGTTTTGTGATTTGGTGCTCAGACCCCAATTGTACCTTGTACTTAGGTTTCTGAGCAAGTAACTTTCCTTTCAGTCCCACCTAGTTTAATGCATTTGGGCATAGTTTCTGAATGTATACAGATTATAACTGCATGTTAGGGTTAGGGCTAAACTTCAGGTTAGGGATTAGGGTTAAGAAACCCTGAGTCCATATGTATGTCCAGAGGCCTGGAACTAGTGTAGATTGGGCAGACGAAGTTAGTGGTCAACAAGAACACCCTCAGTAATGCCTTTGGGCATGGTCTCTGAATGTACAGGGATTATACCTGCTTTTTAGGGTTAGGGTTCAGCTTCAGGTTAGGGTTAAGAAACCCTGAGTCCATATGTATGTCCAGGGGCCTGGAACTAGCCATCACTGGGCAGACAAAGCAATCCGAGAACAAGAACACCCTCACTGATGTCTTTGGGCATGCATTCTGAATGTATAGGTATTATACCAGTGAATTAGGGTTAAACTTCAGGTTAGGGTTAGAGGTTAAGAAAGCCAGAATCCATGTGCATGTCCCGGGGGCTGGAACTAGCTTAGATTGGACAGACAAAGCTTGTGGACAACAAGAAAACCCTCGATGACGACTTTGGGCATGCTTTCTGAATGTATGGGGTTAATACCATATGGAAGGATTAGGATTACGGTTCAGGTTAGGGTTAGGGTTAAGAAAACCTGGGTGCGTGTGCATGTGCCATGGCCAGGAACTAGCTTAGATTGGACAGACAAAGCAAGTGGTCCCAACAAGAACCCCCTCAGTGATGCATTTTTTGGACACCCTTTCTGAATGTATGGGGATTATACCCCATATTATACCATATGGAAGGATTAGGAATAGTTTGTTTTTTTTAAGGAATAGATTTTTATTATAAATAAATCATAAAATAAAAACAATATTATTTACAACCTGCCATGAAAATGTGTTACAAATTCGCCACCAAAATTTCAAGATTTTCTAACTGATACAGTTATAGCTTAACATAAACTAATACATTCACTTAATTCCTAATCTACATTTGAGGTCTTTCAGTGTCCATCAGTCTGTCACATTTATCTATGTGTTAGGGTTAGGGGGGGTAAGCTTCAAGATAGGGTTAGGGTTATGAAAACCTGGGTCTGTGTGGTAGCACTAGCCTAGATTGCCCAGACAACGCGAGCAGTCAACAAAAACAGCCTCAGTGGTAGCTTTCTGCATGCTGTTGAATTTTAAATTTAGGGTTATGGTCAGGCTCTGGGAAAACTGGGTCTGTGTGCAGTTCTATGGGACTTAGAAGTCCCTTCTAGGGGACTTAGAGGGATCAACAAGAACACCTTGATTCCTGCCTTTTGGCACTCCGTTTGGATTGCGAGGAAGTTTAACATTGCGTTAGGGTTAGGCATAAGTTTCAGGTTAGGGTTAGTAAAACCTGCGTCCCTGTGCTCGCCCATACAACAAACCCATGCCATGCTGGTGGTGAGCAGGACTCACTGAAGGAGGAGGCCTGTTGGAGGTGTCCTGGGCTGGCGAATGGCCTTCCAGAACCTGGAGTCAGCCCTGGACCCTTGCCTGAGACCTTGGATTACTGCAGTGTTCTCCAACCTTGGGTCCCCCGATGTTTTTGGCCTACAACTCCCAGCATGCCCCAGCCAGCTACGCTGGCTGGGGCATGCTGGGAGTTGTAGGCCAAAAACATCGGGGGACCCAAGGTTGGAGAACATTGGATTACTGTTTCCAGTCAGAACAGGCAGCCTCCATGGGTCATTGGTCTGACTTTGCCTAAGGCAGCTTCCTACACCCATGTGTGCAAACAGAAGTTTGTGTGTCTCTGGCTCAGTCAGGGAGGAGAACTGAGTCAGAGCAGGCGTTGTCTGTCTTGCTTAACGGAAACGCAATGCTAAAGTAAAACACTGGGGTGGCGGGCGGGTGCCATGCGTCTCTGTTTGAGATTTGTGTGTGCCCGGAGCGCTTGCTACCTCTGTGTGTTGCGCAAGCCTACATAGGAACATCCCTCTAGCCCAGTATTGCTGACACTGACTGGCAGCCGCGGCTCTCCAGGGCTTCGGGCAGGATCCCTTCCCCTGCCTAGTTGGAGATGCTCAAAGCGGGGGGGAGGGGGCTCTGCTCCGCTGAGCCACGGCCCCTCCCCCCACCCCCACTGTAGAATCAGGATGGAAGGGATCGAGAGGCACAGCCAGGACCCTCCAAATTCCAGTCTTGCTACCAAGAGAACGGAGGTTCGCCCCGCCAGTGCCCCCCCCCCCGTCTCCTTGGGGATGCTGATCATTATGCAGAACGGCGCCTCGAGGCCCCTGGCCTGAACTGCTCTTGTCTTCTTGACCGGGAGGAATGCGATGGAGGCTGCGCCGTGCCACGGTGCATCATGTAGCAGCCTAACACGGGGGCGGGGGAGCGGGCGGGAAGCTAGACATGCCTTTCTATCCCGCACATCATCTTCTGGGGAGGGGGCTGTTGTTGCTACCCCCACGGGACAGACAGCCCCACGGCCATCTCTAATTTCACTCCGCACAGCCTTTGCCGAAGCCACCCGCAACTTCTGGCCGCCGGAAGGGAAAGGTGGGCTCTGGGCTGCTGCTGCGACACGATCACTAGGCACCGTTCGGGGGCGTCCTCCCAATGGTCAGTTTCAGAACTTGGGGGAAAGTTTGTTGTTGTGCCCCACTCCTGCCACCCGAGACTCGGGCGTCTTTTGGCTTTCTCCGGTGCCCCAAATGTCCCGGGCGGCCTCCTCTTGCGCAGGACCGGGGTGCGATTCCGCGGTCCAACTGGGGGCAGCGCGGAGGAGGCCCCCGGGCGCGGCTGAGAGACCCGCACCCTTTGTCCGGCCGCCGCCGCCTCGGCCGTGCGCGTGGGCTGCCCGCAGACAGCAGGCCGGGCCGGGCCAGAGCCGCTCCCCACCACCACCTGGGGGCCCCTTCCCCAGCCTCGGCGCAAGCTCCCCTGGCCTGGCCTGGCCCGGGAGGGAGGGAGGGAGGGAGGGGGCGGCACCAAAGCGGGGCCTCCCCCCCCCCCGGCAGCCGCGCGCTCCCGCCTCTCCCCCGCGCACCTGGGCCTGCCCAGCCCTGCCCACAGGTGGCCCACGCGCGGGGGTGTCGCGCCACGGAGGCTGCAAGTGAGCGGGGCGAGCGGCGGCAGCACGAGGCTAGCTGGGGAGGAGGAGGAGGGCAACTGCGGGCCCAACCAAGGGCTCCCTCGGCGAGCGGATCCGGCCGGCCAGCGCCCTCTCTCTGCCCGGCCTCCAAGCGGGCTGGGACCGCGGTCAAGGTGAGTGAGCGGCGGAGGTGGCGGCGGAGCAGGCAGCGGGCTGACCGGGGGGCAAAGGTGACTCTTTCCCCGGGGCTCTGCGGAGGGAAGGGGTGGGGGGGGGGTCTTTCTTCACACACACACACACCCGACCCCGACCCGGGCGGCTTCGGGGGGGGGGGCGCAGCGTGTGTCCCGGCTGGGCAAGACGTTCCCGAGAAGGAAGGGGGTTCTCTTCTGAGCTCTCGCAAAAAACAACAGCAGCTCTCTGCCCAAAATCTCTCTGTGTGGAAAGGAAATGCATTTTTAGTTTCGGTTTTCCGTTCAGATGCTCCCCCCCCCGGGGGGGGGGCGTGCTGCGGAAGTTCACTTGAGAAGTTTCCCCTCCAGTTTTCTCTTTAAAAAAAACACCAAAAGCCCCTTTCCCTCCCCCCTACCCCCCCCCCCCAATAGAAAAGCGTAGTGGGGTGGAGGTTTTCCTGACGAAATCATTGCGCTTCGCCAGTGTTTTGCCGATAGCTGTTGCGCCACGTGGGGGAAATGTGTCTTAAGGGGAAGAAGACGAGGGCTCTGCAGGCTTAAGAGGACTGTTTGATATGCCGACTTGATCCCTCCAGATTGAAAATATTTTTGACCACCCAAAAATCCTACAGAGTTGAGCATCTTCTTCAGAAGAAAAATAATAATTATTATTATTTATTTTATTATTTTAATGTGCATGTGCCCGTACACACACACACACACACACCTTCTCAAAATTTCACTATGGCTTTGTTTGCAGCGAATGAACCAGCCTGGAGCCAACCAAGTTTCTGCAGGGCTTGCTGGGGCTTCCCCACTGCTGGCCAAGTTCTTCTGCCTCGCTCTGTGGGTGCCGCTTAGTCCCTGCCCGCCTGCCCTCGCTGGCATCAAGACACTCCTGCTGCATGAGGAGACAGGGGGGGGCGGCTTTCCGAGCCAGCAGTATGCCCAGGTGCCCCCTTCCTCTCTCTACCCTTGCGTGCCAAGGCCTGGAGCCCTTCTGGTATCCATAGCAACCCCTTGCCCAGGTCCGAGAGGCCTCTGCGGGGTTGGAGTGTCTCTGCCTCTCACAACAGCTTCACACATGATGGCGCACCCTCTGCACATCTATGCGCCGTCATGTGTGAAGGTCATGTGATTTCTTTCTTTCACCACAGTTTCTTCACATGTCTCGCAGGGGGCAGGTGTTGCTCCCCAGGATGAGTAATTGCGGCAAACACATCTGAGTTTATCATGCCAGGTGACGGGCGTGTCATTTTCCAAAACAATTATCCCTATGTAAGAAAAAAGCATCCTGCATGAAGTGGCCCTCTGCTTGTAGATTAAAAGGATCTATGATTTTTGACGGTGATGCCATCTATGTACGTGGGGCTTTCCAAAGAATGAGAAGCCAGGTCTCTGCCTCGGGGAGCTTACAGTCAAGAAAAGCAGCACAAAGGGGGGCAACAGAGAAAGGGGAGGGAATGGAGGGAGGGGTCAACAGGTGAAGAAGCAAGTCTGTGTGCATTTCTTTCGTGCGCTGTTTGTGCGGCTGACTTTTAAGGAGGTCTGAATGTGTGGGAATCTGGCTTTTTAATTCAACTGAGATTGGTGCTGGATGTGGGCTCCCAGTTTCATTTCAGCCCCCAAGTGCTACTTCTGTAGTGTGAACAGACGTACCCTTCCATCCCTCAAGTACTCTGTTGGTTCACCATTCTTTCCATATGGCGCCGGCCATTCTTCTGCCTTTGCTTCTCCGGTGGGCGGTAGCGTGGGAACCAGGAAAGCAGGAGAAGCCTTTCTCTTATGCACGAGCGACATGTGCAAAAGTGCTTAAGTTACGCAGGAAGCGGCTTCTCATCGCCAAAGTGTGATTTCCGAGCAAAAGCCCCAGAAAAGTCAGTGGCGGGGTGGGTGGGGGTGGCAGTGTATGTGGGTTTCCCCCACATCCTTCTGTTGTGCTGCTTTTCGTGCGCTGCCTCTTTCGTTTTTCCCTCTCTGGAGGAGACGTGTGGGGGGGGGTGTTAAGCGCCGTCTCAAGCCGGCTCCTTTGCATCGCGGGCCTGCTCCAGCTTGCGGGCTCTCCAGGGTGTGGCTTGCCGGGCCGGTTGCGCTCCCACTGCACAGGTTTCCGTTGGCCTGGTGCCTGGGCTGGATTAGCCTCTTCTGGGAATCCTCCTGTGGCAGTCGCTCATAGCGGTGAGCTGGGAACCTCACTGTTCGTTCACCACCACCACCACCACCCCATGCCCCTTCGCAAACGGGAGCAGCGGGCAGAGGGGGAAGAGGACTGGAGGGGGGGCGGTTTCTTCCCTTC
Source organism: Shinisaurus crocodilurus (assembly GCA_021292165.1). Taxonomy (NCBI): domain Eukaryota; kingdom Metazoa; phylum Chordata; class Lepidosauria; order Squamata; family Shinisauridae; genus Shinisaurus; species Shinisaurus crocodilurus. The sequence continues at coordinate 4,561,381 of CM037883.1, forward strand.
CCCATCCCACCTCCACCCTGCCTGCCGTGCCACGCTGACGGGCTCTGTGCGCTTTCTCCCTACAGGGCCTGGCGCCCCGCCCCGCCCCCACCGCCCACCTGACACACCATGGCGGAGGACGGGGGCTGCTGCAGCCCATGTGCCACTTGCCTCCTGTGCCTGTACAGCTGCCGTTGGAGTCGCAACAAGAAAGGCCTGGCAACTAGCAAGGTGAGTGCTCTGGGCAGCGGGGGGGGGAGCCTGAGCCCCCCCCCATCATCCTGGAGAATAGGCAAGGGCTGTTGTGCATCTGTGGGGTCATGAAGCAGGCCGAGAGCCGCCTTGGCGATGCCGGCTTGAGTGCCAGCCAGGCAGGGATGTCTTTTCCTGCCTGACGTCGCCCTGGGCCAATTTGCTGTCCCCCGTTCCTTGGGCGGGCGTATTTTGGCCTGGTTTCCCGGCCAAGCCTCCTCTGGGGTGGTAGCATCCTCCTCCAGCGCACTGGGGCTGCCGGCACGCCACATCATGGATCATCGGAGCTCATTTAAGCCACTACGAGCTGCAGCGCCCACGGGCGCCATCCTGAATATGCAACCCCGGACTACTGGTTGCGAGAACAGGCCATGGGTTGAATATTCGGGGTGCTGCTGCTTGTCACGGCCGGCTCGAGGAAGCCGCAACGAGCTGTGGTGTGTTGTGCAAACCCAGTTTCTGCTTCCGCCCTCCCCGCTCCCAAGGATTTGTCCCACTCCCCCAGGCCTGAAGATTAACTCCGTGATCTGCCCTCAAGAATGCCAGGGAACTCGATGCTGGAGTTGGTTGGTTTGCCTAACTCTGGTGGGGAAGGTTGGGTTGTCTGCCGTGCCTGCCTGGACTTGTTAGGCAGCCCCCAGTGCTGAGTTATCACGGCCCCTTTCTCTGGCATGAGAACAAAAGCCAAACTGGTTTCTCGGTGCAGTGGGGGAAATGAAGCCCAACAGGAAGGGGGGGCACCCTTGTCCCAGTTGCACGGGCAGTAAACTGAAGCGGAGAGGAAAGTGAGTTGGCCAAGGGCAGACGCTGAGTCTGTGGCAGAGGTGGGGCTCGCTTTGGGTGATTCCCACACCCCAGCTCCGAAACCACCTCCCCGTGTGTTGGGTGACATGATCAGCAGAAGAAGAGGAGGCTCTGCCTGGTCTTCTGAGGGGGGAGAGAAGTGAGTTGAGCAGAAGCCAAAACAGTGATGTTGTCTTTGCCCTGCGCCCCTCCTGCAGTGCAGGCACCATATGCAGTGCAAGACTGGAGAGAGGGAGTTGAGGGCCATTTGAAAGAGGGATCACAGCTCATGCTATACCGGGTCAGGTTTAAGGTTCTGGTACTAGTGTACAAAACCCGAAACAATTTGGGACCAGGTTACCTGAGAGAGCGCCTCCTCCCATACCGACTTGCCCGGTCGCTGAGGTCATCAGAGGGCATGCTCCTGGTGGTTCCTCATGGACCTTTGGTCCGACTGGAGTCCACCAGGAGAAGAGCCTTCAGTGTGGTGGCTCCATTTCTGTGGAACTCCCTGCCTCTGGAGATCAGGCAGGCTCCAACGTTGTGCTGCTTTCGGTGCTTGCTGAAGACCTGAAGACCTCCTTGTTCCAGGAAGCCTTCTCTGCTCTCCAACCACCACTGTAATTGTTACTTTGTTTTCAATGCGTTGTTTTTGTTTCTTTTATCTGTTTTTGTCATTAACAGTTCATCACTCTGGAATCTACCTAGATATGAAGCGGTATACAAATACTGTAAATAGTAGTAGTAGTAGTAGTAGTACTAAAAATAATGCTATACTGTATATACGCTCCTCCCATGTATATACCGGGTAAATAGGTTTTGCAGGTTTTGTATTGCTTAAAAATGCTGCAAAAGTTGTTGTTTGGCCAGACTTGACAGAAGAAATACTGTGTGGTGTGTGTGTGTGTGTGTGTGTGTGTGTACATACCATGAGAAATGATGCCTCTCTTAAACCACTTTCAACACTCTTTTTTTTTTTTTTTTAAACTGTTCTCTTTCTTCTTCGGCCTAAGCTGCCCTCCGGGTCATGGATGGAGCTTAATTTGAGGCAGGGTTTAGCCCAGAACCTGCTATCAGTGCTACAGTTCAGCCTCAGAGCATGCAAGATAAGATTCTGATTTGATTTATTATTTTGAGCCCACTTTTCTGTCCATGGACACACAAACTGGCTTACATGATTAAAACCTAAATTACAATCACGCATAGTAAAACAGTTTAAAAGAGCACCAGATAAAAACCGAATCCAACACTGCAAATGGTAAAAAAAAAAGAAAACACCTTACAAACCAAAAGCTTTCCGGAATAAAATAATTTTCAGCAAGTGTCTAAATATTAACAGAGAAGGAGACCAATGGATCTCCAAGGGGGGAATTCCACAATCTCAGTGCCACTACTGAGAAGGCCCTGTCGCAGACACACGCTCAACCGATCTCACATAAGAGTCCCTGAAGCATGTGCAGAGTGCACGCCCTCCACCGAGCACCCACAGCCAGCTTCACCCATCTAGAATGGGGCTTTGAGCACATTGGTTGACGTGTCGTTTTCTAACCCATTCCTCCGCGCTGCAGTGCGACTGTGCCTGGTTCTTCTTCCTCTTCTGCGTGTGCCTTTTCACCCTGGCCTGGATCTACCTTGCCCTCGTCACCCTCAATGATTTCCACAACCTCAATGAGTGAGTAGAAGGCACAGCTTGACCCCCCTCCTCACCCAAGACTCTCCCCATGCTAGCCTGGCCCTAATCCCTTCCGATGCCTCTTTCTGCCCCGATAGATTCATTTTTCAGCAAGACCGAGTGGTGGTTTGACTGGTCGCTGGTGATGCTGTCTGGAACAACGACGCTGGTGACCTACTCCTCTGTGCTCCTGGTATGGTCTGTTTTCTGGTCTCTTCTTCTAGGGTAGTGTTCTCCAACCTTGGGTCCCCCAGATGTTTTTGGCCTACAACTTTGCTGGCTGGGGCATGCTGGGAGTTGTAGGCCAAAAACATCTGGGGACCCAAGGTTGGAGAACACTGTTCTGGGGTTTGCCTCCCCTCCAGAATTCCCTGGTCCAGTTTTGGGTTGGTTGGGGAGCCAAGCCCCCAGAATCTGGGGAAATAAGGCTACCAATGGCTACTAGTCACAATGGCTATACGTTAACTCTAGTCCAGTGTTCTCCAACCTTGGGTCCCCAGATGTTTTTGGCCTACAACTCCCAGCATGCCCCAGCCAGCATAGCTGGCTGGGGCATGCTGGGAGTTTGTAGGCCAAAAACATCTGGGGACCCAAGGTTGGAGAACACTGCTCTAGTCTCAGAGGGAGTATACCTCTGTATACCAGTGGCTGGGGAGCACAAGCAGGAGGGTGCTGTTGCACTCATGTCCCACTTGTGGGCTTCCGACTGGGGCTTCCGACTGGGTCTGGGAACAAAATGCTGGCCTAGAGGGGCCTTTGGTCTGATTCAGCTTTAGGGCTCTTCTTAATCCGTTTGGCCTTTGGAAGCATGTTTTTTCCATCTGCTGGGAATATCCTGCCCCGCCTGTTACTTGACGATACGGAAAGGTCCTCGTGACATGTCCACACCCTAGATTTAAAGCAGTTTAAATGCTGCTGCCCTGCCCAGGGAGCCTGGGAACTGTAGTTCTTTGAAGGGGATAGCACTTTCTAACACAGCGGTCTCCGCAACTTCACAAAAACTGCAGCTCGCAGAGTGCTCGGACGAAGCCATAATGAGAATCCCAGTTTATTCTCTTTGACTTCTTAAAAAAAAAAAAACACAAGCCTCCTCCTTAAGCCTGCCAAGTTTGAAACCACATCATTTTGGAAGCTAGAATGGGGTGCAAAGTAAGGTTGCCAAGGGCTAGCGGCTGAGCTTCTGGGCCCTGCATAACCTGCCACGGGAATGGTAGCAGTAGAATTCATTATGCAAATAAGAAAAATGCATGCCAACGTTCATAATACAGGTCTTAGTGGTCAGGTTTTCTTGCTGCAGGATCTGATTGCCTCAGTGCAGAGATTTTGACCCTTTTCCTTTCTTTTTCTTAAACTGAAATCATCGTCTCCTTCTAAGCGTGTCCTCTTTCACCTGCGGTCTTTCACCTACGATCTTTCACCTATGGTCCTTGTCTCAGAAGCAATGCAAAAGTGGGTTCTCCGCTTCTGACCTTTCCTTCATTTCCATCCCAGGTCCTGGCACTCTGCCTGCAGCTTTGCCACCAGCCGCTGAAGCTACATTGGCTACACAAGGTAACTCTGCCCGGCCCGGCCCAGCCCGGCCCAGCCCTGCCGCCCACACTCCCCAACTTGCCCCCTGCACTTCTTACAGATTTCCTTTGCAGAAAGCACTGGCCTAGCCACAGGTGTCCTCCTGAGCAATGTTCATAGGCCTATGTAAGTGAAACAACTGCATAATGCTTCCCTGTTTATCCCCTGCCTCCTCTTCCTTCCCCCTTCCTTTGTTTCAAATTTTAGACTGCAAGCCCTCTGGGGCAGGGGCCCGCCTGCCTTGTACTCTGCAAAGCGTCATGTGTGCTGGTGCTATATAGATAAAAACAATAACAGCAACTTTGGTGGAGAGATCACCGGAGACTTACGGTGTGCTGTAATCTTTGGTTTATTTACAAATATACGAGTAGAACGTAGGTGGAGGCAAGCAGGATACACACCTCCCTCCGGGCATGAGATTCCCCGCATGAGATTCTCTAGAGCAGGGCTCTCCAACCTTGGGTCCCCAGATGTTGCTGGCCTACAGCTCCCAGCATACCCAGCCAGCATGGCTAATGGCAAGGGATTCTGGGAGTTGTAGTCCAGCAACATCTGGGGACCCAAGGTTGGAGAACACTGCTCTAACCACTATACCACATGGGCTCTCAACGCCACAGCTGTCTCCCTTGTGTTGTTTTTCTTGATAGTAAGCCCCTAGCAGCTTACTTCTCTCACCATGAGGGAAGCTCACTAATTTCCTCTTCGTAATTTTTTTAAAGGTGTCCGTGTATCCTCTTTTAGTGTGGACAGCCCTATATTTGAAGGTGTCCTGTATCTGAAGGGCTGTCGTGTCTATGTATTCATATGTATACTTCCCTGTCCAAACTACCCTGTTTAGCCCTTCCGAAATTCTTGTTGTGTTGTTGTTTTTTAAAAGGGGGGGGGAAGTCCTACTTCTGACAGCTGTCAAAAGCAAGTGTCAGCAAAAAGGGGGTGCACTTTTTCAGCTCCCCAAGCACCTAGTCAGTGTTCTCCAACCTTGGGTCCCCAGATGTTTTTGGCCTACTACCTCCAGCATGCCCCAGCCAGATCTTGAAAGCTTGACACTTTTTGTTCATCTCTTGGTTGGCTACGCTGGCTGGGGCATGCTGGGAGTTGTAGGCCAAAAACATCTGGGGACCCAAGGTTGGAGAACACTGATTTAAAGAATCTTAACTCTCTTTTGTGAGAACCTGGACTGTGACCAGGCTGTGCCTTAAGGCAGCCTCCTAGTGATAGCCCCACTCACAGACAGCAGTCTAGCAACAGTATTATATTCCGTGCCACCAGTAGGCTAGGCTCTTTATTTATTTTATTTATTTATTTATTATATTTATACCCCGCCTTTTTTCCTGCGAGGAACCCAAGGCGGCTTACAGAATCCTCCTCCTCCTCTCCATTTTATCCTCACAACAACCCTGTGAGGTAGGTTAGGCTGAGAGTCAGTGACTTGCCCAAAGTCACCCAGTGAGTTTCATGGCCGAGCGGGTAGGCTCCTTTACGGAACACAGAAGTGGTACAGTCCTTGCCGAAAGGTCTTGACAATCTATGCATTGGGCCTCCTTACCGGCAGGAGGCATGAACATAACGGTCCCCCTGAGGTGCTTGAGGTCATCCTCCTCGTTCCTTCCAGGGCCTCCTGATCCTGACCGTGCTTCTGGTGGCAGCCGCTTTTGTGGGGCTGGAAATCCTGTGGGCAGAGCAGTGGGAAAGCGCCCGCATCTCGCTGCAGGTAAGAGTCCACACCTGAGGCGTGTCCTCGGAGAGCGAGGGCCACGCCGCAGCCACACCGTTGCGGCTTTAAACGGAATCGTGCCACTGAATGTTGGGCGCACTTTTCATTCTCGCTGCCCGCCGAGTTGCAGCGCACACAACTTGGCCTGCGGTAGCGGCTGCAATGCGGAATGATTCACATCAGAGCTTCCACGTAGCAGTTTTCCACAGAGGCTGAACAGCCATCCCTTGGGGCAGTGTTTCTCAACCTTGGGTCCCCCAGATGTTTTTGGCCTGCAACTCCCAGCATGCCCCAGCCAGCGTAGCTGGCTGGGGCATGCTGGGAGTTGTAGGCCAAAAACATCTGGGGACCCAAGGTTGAGAAACACTGCCTTGGGGACACTCCCATGAAAAGTCCGGTATCTCCTGCCTTGCAGGATCAGACCGGAGATGTAAGCAATGGCAAGCAAGCCAAGCGGGCTGCAGGTGGTGGGCTGGTCCCAGTGGCTGAGTGACGGGGACTGGTGCTGATCGGAGCGCGCACATCCTGCACATGGGCACTGTGGGGGCCAGATGTGTTTGAGAACCGCACACGATCCCCGAAGTAAGCATTCCTGCAGCCTTTCCTTCATGACGGGAGGATGGGGGCTCGAGGTCTCGCTGCCTTCTGCCCCCGCCATGTTGGAGGGAGATCCGGGAAAGGCCTTCGCTAGGGAGCCGGTGTGCTGACGTGTCGGCCTAGTCCAGGCAGTGCCGACTCCCAGTTTCTTGCCCAGGTCTTTGGGCCCCCTCCCTCAGTGAGTCTCCCTTCTCACCCCCATCGTCACCAGCTGCTCCTCCTCCTCCTCCTCTTCCTCCTCCTGGCTCCCGCTTGCTTGCTTGACAGGCAGAGAGCCGGAGAGCAAGGAGGCAGCGGCTAGGGATGTCACCGCGAATATCAGGGGGGCTTGAGCGGGCCGAAATCGCAGCCCCCCCCCTGATATTTGCGGCGACTCGCAGGCCTACCTTGCCCGCCTGCTCGTCCGCCACTCGGTCCATCGTGCCACGCCGCGCACAAGCGGGCTCTCGTCACGTCATTTCCGGCTGTGACTCGACGGGCCCTGCGCCGACGCGGCTGAAGCCTGTTGCTGTGGTTTTGGCATAGAAACCAGGGCAACAGGGCTTAAAACGGCCATCGCGGCCAGGCGGAAGTGACATGACGGGAGCCCGCCCGAGTGGCGCAGGAGAACGTCCGGAGAGCCCCTCCACACCACAGAGAATTCGAGGATCGGGGGGGGGCCACGGCGCGGAGAGCCGAGGCGATTCAGGCCCCACCCCATCAAGGTACAAAATGCACCGCCAGCAGTAGCATCTCCTGCTCCTCCTCCTCACCACCAGAGCAAGAGGCGGGTGAACAAGCAGGTTGCCATGGTGAACAGGAGGAGCAACTCCGGGAGGCTCTTACCGGTGGGCCCCTGCTGGGGCGTGGGCCCACAGCAGATGCCCAGCCATGCCTACCCTTGATTCTGGCTCAGTTTTTCCTCCATTCTAAGAGCTTGAAATGCCTCTCCTATGGCTTTAAACTCAAAGATGCTGATAATATTGTTTGTATTTTGGCCCCGCCCACCTCTGGAATGTGGGCCCCCGAGAGCTTCTCTGAAATGGAATTTGGCCCTCGGGCGGAAGGAGGTTCCCCACCCCAATCTATTCCCCGGCATTGGCCCTCCTTTGCGTCCTGCTCTCCGTTCCACGCGCTGCAGCCTGGAAAGTCCAAGCTGACGACTGACTTTGTTTCCGCCCTGCCAGGCGACGGGCCCCTTCCTGCACGTCGGAGCCGTGGTGGGCATGACGCTGCTCGCCTGGCCGGTAGCCGACTGCTTTTACCGGACATCCCGTGCAGGTACTGGGGAGGCCAAAGCTGTTTGGTTGGGGGCTCTGAGCTCTGGCTACAAGGACGTCACTTTGGCTCCTCTTGTTTCCTCTCCCCGTACAGTAGAGGCCTAAGTTTGGCGGTCCTTTATTCATCTTCCCTGGTCTGTGAAAAGGTCCCTGTGGGATCGTCCAAAGGCCGCTAGATGTCACTTGAGCTGCAGCGTGGTGTGCCAAAGACTGTTGTGTAGCTATTTCTTCAGTGGCCAGCAGGCGGCGCTATTGCATTATCTAATTCCACCTTGAAGAAGTTATTCCTCATGGTGGGGGGGGGGAGGGAACTGGAATGACCCAAAAGATTGGGCGGGGGCTGGGCAGATGTGTGGCATCATGGCTTCCATCTTACCCGAGAGGCCTTTGCAAAGCTGGGAGCCATGGGAGCTGGCAACCCGTCACCCTCCTAAAGTTCGTGGGCAGGGCACCTGCCTGTTTACATCTCGTGTGCATTTTCCATCTGCACAGCCCTCCGGACACTTCTCCTGCTCCTGTATCTGGGCGCGCTGCTCGCTTTGTACCTGGCCCCGCTGGGCATCGACTCCCCCTGCCTTTTGGAGCCTAGCCAGCTGCCCCCCAAGCCAGCTCTGTTTGGGCACCGTGGAGCTCCCATGGTGAGTAAGCGGCCCCTCCTTGGGGCTCCCTTGCAGGGGAGTGGGCGACATTGGCAGCCGGGGTCAGGGGGAAGCTTGAGGAGGCTGGCGGAGAAGGGCTCTGGCGAAGGGGCCTTGCTCGTGCAACGTGCGCCCACCCCGGTTCCTTATGCAGAGCTATATATTGGTGGAGGCAGGCTTGTGGGCGCCGTGCTTGAGAGGGACATGTGCTAAGACGAAGCTGCACATGATGCTAGGGCCGGAGTGGCTGTGTGTGTGCGTGTGTGTGTGTGTGTGCGTGCTGCCACACACACGCACACACACACACACACACACAGTTCCTGCTACCACCGAATTTGCCACTGCAAATTGTTTGCGAGGAAAATCGCTGCTTTTTTGGGGTCACCGCATGGCAAGTTCAATGGCAGCAACTTCTGCCAGGGTGGGGCACGGCCCCCTGTGGGTTCCATAGAGGGAGATGCAAACCCACCCACCCCCCATTTCTAGTAGTTGCCCAACCCTGTGCTAGGGCATCTCGTAGGGGACAGGAGGCCGGGCCAACGATTCACGGGGGGGGCACGGTTTATTTCAGGGTGGGGAATCCCCAGCGCCTTCTTCCTGCTGTCGCCCTCCGGCGCACCATACAGAAACTGGAGCACTGGGCTGGCGGCGGCTGGGGCATCTCAAGGGGAGCAGCCTCCCGGTCTAAGAGGCGTATGATTCGGGGAGTATCCCAACGCTTACCGTATTTTGAGGCAGAGCGGTGTGTAATCTGCAGTCCTTTTATTTAGGATTAAGTCAGAATCTGGGAAGCAGGAACCAGTGTCAGCCTTGCCTTGAAGCCCCCCACTGACGCTGGGCTGCCTCCGTCTCCCTGGCTCCTCCTAGACTGTGGCCCTCCCAGGGCCACGGGCAGGAGTTTCCCTCGCCACCCCCTACAAGCCAGCCTCCCTGGGACCTTTGCTGCCTGCTTTTGGCACGGACCGATCTGCTTGGCCTTGGGGTGCCATGTGCTCTTCCCAGCCCTTCCCCGCCGAGTGCCCTTTAACAAGGCTGGCTTGTGCCACCATGTAGAGCAGTGTTCTCCGACCTTGGGTCCCCAGATGTTTTTGGCCTACAACTCCCAGCATGCCCCAGCCAGCATAGCTGGCTGGGGCATGCTGGGAGTTGTAGGCCAAAAACATCTGGGGACCCAAGGTCGGAGAACACTGCTGTAGAAACTTGCAGGCTTGGGGTGGGGTATGAAGGGAAGGGGCTCTCAGGAGCTCCTGCCCGGTGCTCAGCATTTAGCGTGCAGCTCCCCCAGGGGAACCCCCTCGTGATCTCCGACCTGAAATTGGAGATAACAAGGAGGATTCCTCCTTATGCTGTTCCCCCTGCTCACTGGAAGCCAGAGCAGCAGCATGCAGGCAGGGGGATCTCCTGGTTATCACAGAGCACAGATCAGAGATAACAAAAGAGATTCCTCTCTCTCTCTCTGCTTCCTCCCCGGCCAGAGGGGACAGCTTGGGAGGGGAGAGGGAAGGGTCTGCAGAGGGAGCCCAAGGCTCCGTGGGCCAAATTTAGGTTCCTCATCCCTGCTGTATATAGCTGTTGAATCCCACGGGTGACTTGGGAAGCACGCTCTGCAGAACACAGCCTACAAAGTAAAAGCACCGGTGGGCGGGGAGCCCCCCAAAAATGGCCGTCCAGCACCACCTGAGCCCTTCACATGCAGCCGCCACTCTTGATCTCCCTCCAGCTTGCACCCGAGAATACCCTGATGTCCTTCCAGAAGGCCGTCAACTGTGGCGTGAGTGTCTTGGAGACGGACGTCCTGGTGAGGTAAGGGCCCCAACGGACAGAGGAGGAGCTTTCCTTTCAGAATTCTTCACCCCTCCTTCAGGCAGGAAAGATGAATGCACCGTCCAGACCAGCTCTTTCCCCCTTTCTCATTCCCAGTGCTGACGGGGTCCCTTTCATCATGCATGACGAGAAGCTCACCCGGACTACAAACGTACAAGAGGTCTTCCCCGCTGCAGCCCACTCCAACGCCACCTCCTTCAACTGGACGCAGCTGCAGCAACTGGATGCTGGCAGCTGGTTCCTGAAGGTGAGAGCAGGGTGCTGGTGCTGGTGCTGGTGCAGGCCCAACCCCAGGCACATTTGGCTGGACAGTGTGTGGCTTGGCTCGCTTGCATGAGCCATCTGAGTTGGGTTGCTTGGAGTGCCCTCTCTGCAGGAAGCACACGACTTCAGATTGTGTGGAATGATCTGTGGGGGACTGTTGGGTAGAAAGGCCCTTCTTCGCAGAACGGACGAGAAAATGTTGTCTCCGGTAATAACTTTTAAACGGAGAGTACTCAGAGGCTGAACAGGAGCAGAACTCAGGAATCCAACAAGAGCATGATGGCTGTGGTCCTTGTTCTGAAGTCCCCTGGGGTCTGTGGCCAACAGGCTTTGCTGGTGACCGCCTTGGGTGGCAGAATTTCATGCCTAGATCCTAACTGGAAAACTCCTTTTGGGCAGTCATCATGAGCTGCCCCCCTGCCCCCTGGTATTTAAGGTCTTCTGAAGTGGCCCTGCTCTAGATTCCATCTTACACAGGAGCAAGGTTAGTCTCCCCAAAGACCGGGGTCTTCTCTGTGGCAGCCCCCCAACCCTCTGGAATTCTCTCCCAAAAGAGGCTCATTCAACATACTGTCCTTTTTGGAGGCAACTGAGCACCTTTTTCCAGCAGGTTTTATATAGATATATAAATACTGCTTTCTTTGTTGTGCTTATTGTTTCTGTTTCTGCTGTTTATTGAGATGGTTTTCCTGGCTTGATTTACTGTTTTACTGGATGCTGTTTTATTTTTCATTTTAAACCTCTGAAATTATGTGAACAGCAGTATAACATCATCATCATCATCATCATTATATTTTAATAATCATCATCATCATCATCATCATCAGAACCTTGGGACCACATGGTCTGAGGCATGGGGTATGGGGGGGGGCTGTGCCCTTCCTTTCCCCCCAGTTGCAGCCCCATTTCTCTAGGTCCATACATGTGAGAATAAGGGCCAAACCCTGGAAACAGTCAGTTTCCAGTGACTGTGGAACCTCTGACTGTGGAACGCTCTCCCCAGCGCGGCCTGCCTGCTGCCCGGATTGTCGTCTTTTGATGCCCGGTCAAGGCTTTCCTCTATTCCCAGGCATTTGAAGGCATAGGATGGGCTCTCTATGTATCAGTTGCTTTGGTTATGGTCTTTATTGATGTTTTAGTTGTTTCATTGTGTTTATTCCTATGTTTTGCTATTTTTAATGGACATTGTTTTTAGCTAACTTATATTTGTATGTTTTAATGATTTTCTTGTAAGGGGGTTCCAATTGGGAAGACCCTTGAGAGGGAAGCCTAATACACACACACACACACACACCAAAAGACAGGTTGGGAAGTGTGGAAGGCAAATTTGTCAGTGGCAGCAAAAGAGCCAGGCTGATTGCCTCTCCAGCGCCACTGGGCAGGCCAAGCCTGGGTTGCAGGGGCTGGGAGCAGTGGGCCCCCTGTGATGTGCTCTCACCGACTCCCTCCACCCTACCAGAACCCCCCCTTCCCCACCGCACGGAGCCTCTCGAGCGATGAACGGGCCCTGGCACGGGACCAGCAGATCCTGTCTCTGAAGCAGCTGCTGCGTGAGGCCAAAAGGCACAACGTGTCGGTCATGTTTGACCTGCGGCCGGAGGAGGATCCCCAGTACCAGCACCTCGTCAATGTCACAGTGGAGGCCATCCTCCAGTCGGGAATCTCCCCGGAGCTGGTGAGTCACCGTCCTCCTCCTCCTCCTCCTCCTCGTTGAACGGGAGACAGCCTTCCGCAAGCTGGTGCTCTCCGGAGGTGTTGGACTACTATTCCCATCATTCCCAGCCACCCGGCGGGGGGGGGGAGGCAGACCAGGAAGGGGAGGAGATACATTTGTCTTGAAAAACTCTGCCTAGGCCAAGTCTCCCCCGCTGCAGCTGCAGCTATACAAAATAGATGCAGGGAGAGAGCACGTAAGGACACAATCCTCTGCATGTTTGGACAGGGGGAGAAAAGCTGGGAGTTGTAGGACTTTTCCCCCGTCTCAACATGCATAAATTTGCACCCGAGCTGAGCCAGACTGTTGCTGGAGATATCTGTAAGATATCAAGTAATAGAGACATTTATGATTTAATCTCATATTTAGGCATTTCTAACTTCCCAGAGTTTGCCTCACTCCAATGCCCAGCGCAGCTGGCGGGGTGGAGTTGTGCAAAACAGTGGGACCGTGAGAACATGTAGGGGGTGTTGGTGTGTGTGTGTGTGTCTTGTTTCATTTTTGCAAAGTGCTTCATGGTTTGCATTGCGCATTTAGTTAGTTAAGATATGTATATCCTGCCCTTTCCATCCTGTCACCAGGATATCGCAGGCAGCTAACACCAACACACTTTTAAAAAGCAGGTTCAGTTAACCTCCCCGCACACACCCCGACAAAATAACCAGGAAATTCAAGTTCAGGCGCCAGTGAAACCTGATAGGGTTGCTGGAACAAGACGGTGTTTAAGTGCCCAGGAAAAGTTATCAAGGAGGGAGCCGTCCGAAGCTCCCGGAAGGGGAATTCTACAGCTCGACTGCTACCATGGAGAAGCCATTCCATTTCATCCCCTGCATATTCACCACACATTTCCGCCGGCCGTGGGATGCCCAGCAGGCCTCCGCAAGACGAACTGAGCAGATGGGTAGGGGCACGCAGGTAGAGACAGATATTTCTCCCAGAGTTTTGTAATCCTGGATATTGTGTTGGCCCTTGCAAAAATTCTGCCTGGTAGATTGCCACTCTTCCCACTGTATAGATTGGGGAACTGAGGCTGAGGGAAAGCGAGCCTAAGAGTCAGTCAAAAGTCCACAACCCTTGTCTCCAGCCATGATCAACCAGAAGCCCACAAGCAGGGCACAAACAGACACAGGCTCTTGCAGCTTGTTGTGCATCCCCAGCATCTGATAAAGGCCCTGCTGGCTGGGGCATGCTGGGAGTTGTAGTCCAACCCATATGGAAGGTACCAGGTTGGGGAAGGCTGTGTTAGAAAACGGATCCTGGTTTTATTTTTATTTATTTATTTATTTTGGTGGGAGTGGGGAAGTGAGAGGCCTTGCTTCACACCGTTTCTCTCCCCTCATGCCCCAGATCCTGTGGCTACCTGACGAGTTTCGAGAACAGGTGAAGAAGCAGGCGCCCGGATTCCGGCAGGTCTATGGCCGGAAGAGGCTGAACAATGAGACAGAGGAGCCTCTGCGTGTCAACCTGCCATACCAAAACCTGAGCAGCACAGAAATCCGGTTAGCACTGGGGGTGGGCAGTGGGACAAGCCAGTGTGTATGTGTATCCCACTGCATGTGTGATCAACCCCGTCCAAGCCGAGAATGAGCTATCCTAGCAGGGTAAAAGGTCAAGCATACAGGCCTGTGGCTCACGCTGGCTCAGCTTGTCTGAGCGTGGAAAGCTAAGCAGGGTCAGGCCTGGTTATTACTTGGATGGGAGACCCCCTCCTCTAGATTCCTGCATTGAGCAGGGGGCTGGACTCGATGGCCTTGTAGGCCCCTTCCAACTCTATGATCTATGAAACTCTATGAATCCTGAGATGGAAGTTTGTGTGTGCGCAATGCAGCATAAATAAGCAAAGGTATGGACCTTTTCAAGTGAATTATGCAGGCCACAGGATCGGTGGATGTTGCTGTGCTTTGCTGTCGAGTAAAGGATAGATCCATTTCCAGGCTCTGAGCACCAAACACAGTTCTGAAGTGTGGCAGCAGCTTCGGCGGGCAGATGCTCTGGGACCAGATACTCCCAAGATTCCCCCTTTGCCTCTGGCTGCTGCTCAACACTGTGCATCAAACGCGCGCGATGGTGGCGCGCAGAGGTGGGCATCTTTAATATTCAAGGCCTGGCCACAGCTTGTCACGTCACCCAAACCTGGGGGGCCTTAGGTTATGTGAGGGTTAACGAACCCTCACATAACCCAGCAATAGACCATGGGTTCAGGCAGTGCTTCTCAATTATTTTCTGTCATGCCCCCCCTAGGAAGAAGAAAACATTTCGCGCGCCCCGCACGACTGTAAATAGTATCATTTGTCTATAAAATTGTTATAAGTACACCTCTGCATAACACTGTATCCTTATTAACGTATAAGAGAATAAAAAAAGAAAGAAATGTGGATCAATTTACAACAAAGAATAGCTTTATTAACTGTAGCAGAAAAGATTTAAAGGAGCACAGGATTTAAAGGAACACAATATTAAAAAAAACTTTTAACTGAGGTCAAACGAGCCCCCCTTTACGGAGCCTCGCACCCCCCCTGGGGGGCCCGCCCCACTATTTGAGAAGCACTGGCGTTCAGGCAACATGACAAGGCACAGCCGGGCCGTGAATATTCAAACCCTGGCCCAGCAAACACCACAGCCCACTGCAGCATAAATAAGCCACAGAGTGGGGACTGCTTTGATTGTGCGGACCAGGTCACGGGGGGGCCTCTCCTGTGGGGAAAACTCCCATGCGACCACCCGCTGCTCTGTGTCGGTGCTTGCTGACCACTCGCACGCCGCGCATCCCCTTCCTTTCTCCAGAGAATACCGCCAGGACAACGTCTCTGTCAACCTGTATGTGGTGAACGCCCCGTGGCTCTTCTCCGTCCTGTGGTGTGCGGGGACCAGCTCTGTCACCACCAACGCTTGCCAAGTGCTGCGAGGGATGGAGCGCCCCCTCTGGCTTCTGGTAAGGCGGCGTGGAGGGGCTACCCCCTCGGCCTGCCGAGACCCCCCCTCCTCCCCGCTCAGTGTGGGCGAGGGGCCAGAGCTCAGGCTTTGCATGCAGTTCTATCCCTGGCAGGATCTCCAGGTAGGGCTGGAAAAACTCCTGCCGGGCACCCCGGGGGGCGGGGGGCGGCTGCTGCTGCTGCTGCCAGTCAGTGTTGACAATACTGGGCTAGACGGACACGGCCCACGGGGCCGGACTCAGTAGGAGGCAGCTCTCCCTGCGTTCCCGTGGGTGGTGGTCCTAGCTGGGAGACGTGACAGCTGCCCATCTACCACTCCTGCCACGCCGATGCCCCGCTGACCTCCCATGTCACGTGCGCCCCTCCCCGCAGCCCCGTGCCACGTATCAAATGATCTGGATTGTGACAGACTGCGTCTCCTTCCTGCTGACTGCCTGGGCCTTCCTGCTGCTGAGGTGAGTACGGGCGCGAGCAGGCGTCGAGGCTCCCTTCTGCATGGCGGGGCATCCTCCTGCTGTCGATTTCTGCATCGCCCCCCCCCCCGCTCCCAGTCTTCCCAGCATGGTGGGGGTGGGATCCGTCTCCCAAGAGGCCATCACCTATCCTATGCGCGCTAAGGATGCTGAAGGAATCCGTCCACCATGATTGCTTACTGCCCCGGTGTGTGTGCGCACCACCACTAGCAGCGGAGGAAGGGGTGTGGGGGGAATTGAAGTGCACAAGGGCAGTGGGAGGTGTAGGAAGCTCTCCAGGAATGGGACCCAGTAAGACGCCTCCTGCCCAGCAGGAAGGGTGGACCTTGGCCCCACCTGAAGCATGACTCTCTCGGGGGAGCGGCGGAGACCCCAGCCACGCGCACAGCTGGTGGTGGCGTCTTCACTGCTGAGCGTGCCTTGCTGGAGCGTCCGTCATAGTCCGTCATAGTCCAGTGCCGAGCAGGCCCTTTCTCCGAAACTGGCCTCAATTCTGGGTGACCATATTGATCTACAAGCATTACTCAGCTGCTTGAGCTTTCTTGGACGATTGTCGTCCTTTTTTTTCTTTAAAGACCTGAATTACTGGGAAGAATTTGCTGATGAAAGAATTCTCTTGTGTTTGCCACAAGACGTGTGGTGCAATAGCCAGGCACCCTGCAGATGTCCTGGACTACAACTCCCATGGTCTCCGGCCAGCCTGGTTGTCATGCTTGTGGCCATGCTGGCTGGGGATGATGGGGGTTGACGCCCAAGACATCTGCAGGCCGCCGGGTTGGGGAAGGCTGCCCTATCTCCCGCCTGTGCCGCCACGCTCAGCATCCCGACCTGTCTGCCCTCTGGGCTGCTTCATGTCCGAGGATCAAGATTCCAGGTTTAGGGTGTAGCGAAGCAGGGGTGGGAAGGTACAGCTGCCTGTGGGCTAACTTCTCTCCCCCCTTCTCTCCCCCCCGCTTCCCCTTGCAGAAGATGGTCCCGGAGAAAAGAGTCAGCAGGTAAGAAAGAGTTGGGCCTTCTGCATTTTATGTGCTGTGATAAACAAACAAAGCAACAAAAAAAACCCAATCCGACCGCACTTTGGGCGCTTGCAAAACTGGAAAGGCAACCTAATTAACGTTGCCCCGTGAATAATGGCGAAGAAATCTCCCCGGCTCCCTTTTCCTCCCTGTCACATGGCCGGGGTGGGGGCAGCCACGCTCCTGCTATTTTGCAGCCGTTCCCAACCCAGTAGCCGCCAGATCTGTTGGGACTGCAACTCCCAGCATGGGCACTGGCTGTGCCGGCTGTGGATGATGAGAGTTGTAGTCCAACACATCTGGAGGACACAGGGGTAGGGAAGGCTGCTTTCGCCTGTAGGAGAGAAGCTCCCGACCTGCCCAGGCTTCTCTACTGTCGCTACCATCCCTTTTAAGCCCAACTCACTTCCTCTGCAGTATGGGTGGGGAACCTTTTCTCTGTTGGCAGGGCCCCCCATCTCCTCCCTGGCCGGGGCAGAGGGCTGTTGCAATGAGGCGGGGAGTGCCAGGATGCCACCCCTGCTCTAGTCGTTTCGGTCCAGATGTACGGGCACCTGTGCTGGCTGTGCTAAGCGCAAGTGCATGTGTGGCTCCCTTCCCTTTGCCGTTGGCGTCTCTTTTCTAGGCAGGCATCATGTTGGCCAACCGGCTGGCCCCAGCCCAGGAGCATTTGTGTTCATGCCCGCCCCCCCCCTGTCCTTGTGCTTCCAGGTTCTGACTCGGATGTGCTCCTGACCAAGATCCACAGCCTGCTTGAGTGACGCAGGAGCAACAGGCGAGCACGGGCCTGATCTTTCCCGTTGCTGTGGCTTAGGGAGTGGGGACTGCTCTTCTTTCAAAATGCCCTTTCTGGGGATGGCTCGTGGCAGGGGTTTGTTGGCTGCTTCCAGGACCCGTTGGGGCGGCCTGCATTCTTCAAAGCCAAGAGGAGGGGCGTTCATGTGGGCAGGACAGATGGACTCCCGCATTTCAATGTGTGGGTGTTTAGCCCGGTGCCTCCCTTCCTTGGCATGGCCCAGATCCTGGCGTTCCTGCAAGAGCATCGTACCAGCTGGGACAGAGACCTGGAGGCGGCTTCGTGAAGGTCAACGTGTTCTCCTTGGTTTGGGAAGAGACCTGCATCATTTAAATCTCTCTGAAGCTGTTGTCAATAAAGCAAACTACATGGACTGGGAAAGCTGGAGCTGAAGCGGGCTGCCATTCTTGTTCCAGCAAAGGCAAATGGGCGGGCGGGCACATACTTTCCCTTCACAGCTTCCTGTCTACCCGCTAGTTGGCAAATTCTGGGTTTTGCACCTCAAAAGCAGCTGTCACTCTAGGCAGCTGGTGGCGTTCACACAGCGCTCCATTAACTTCCCCAACTCATGGTGCCCTGCAGATGTGTGGCTACTACAACTCCCATCCCCAGACAGCATGGGCAAGCTGGCTGGGGATAATGGGAAGATATCTGGAGGGCACCAGGAACGCTGAGCTGGAAGCATTCATGCCTCAGGTCCATCTTTTTGCACCATGATGGTGCAGTGAATCATAAATATGTGTTTTGGGGGGTGCGATCCCTGGGCACAGACATGATTTGTGATTTTATGGTGATTTTTGTGAAATCCACTGTAAAAAAAAAAATCCATGAGGATCCATGGTTTTGTGCCATGGCAGTACCAAAAAACACCAGATCGGTGATTTTTAAGGTTCAGTCCATGGAGGCAGATGTGATCTGTGATATGACCGTGGTTTTGGAGGGATCCCCTGTAAAAATGCAGAGGATCCATGAGGATCTGTGCCTTGGATCCCTGTTTTGTGCCATGGTAGCATGGTGAAGTAAGGGATCCATGATTTGTATGGCTTGGTCCATGGCCATGCATGTGATCTATGATTTGACCATGGTTTCAGGTGGGTCCTATGTAAACATCATGAGGATCTGTGCCTCAGATCCATATTTTAGGGTGCTGTGGCAGCACCAAAAAGTGCCATGGTTCCTATGGTTCAGTCTGTGGCAGTAGAGGTGGTCTGTGATTGGGTCATGGTTGGGGGGGGGGCGGATCCCCTGTAAACATCATATGAAATCAGGAAGATCCATTTTTTAATCTGAGGTTCTGACTTTTACCCAATGCCCTAAACTAAGCAATGGGGGGCTTGAGACAGTCTCCCATTTTCATCAAAGGGACACTGGGCAGCTGGCAGGGGACTGTGGGTTAGAGAGTAGCGTTCAGTTTGCCACGGATGTGTTTGATGACCATCTGGAGTCCAGGGCCAAGCCAGGTTGGCAGCTGGCAGCCAACGTGTTGCTCCCATGTTGCCTCCTTTTTGCCCACGGTGGCTCAGGTACATAATCTGTCCCCGGCTCAGCACCCTCCAGGTGTTCTGAACTACAAACCCCATCAGTTACAGCAGTATGTTCAATCATCAGGAATGCTGGGAAGTGTAGCCACTTCGGGGGAGGGGGGAATTGCGCTCCATGATTTGGGAGTGCCTCAAACCACCCATGATGCAAGTGGGGCACCCTTGCCGCAATTTTCTGCCTTGCAATTTCCCAGCCCTGGCCATGGCTGACTTCTGTTTTCCGCTTGGCTGCTGCTTGTGCTGTGTCCTTGCCAAAAATGGTAGCTGAGGCTTGCTGGCTGCAGAGGCCCACCTCCTGGTTCTGTAGCAGGCACCTGTAGGGCCCCATTTGCTTCTGCTCAGCCGGGCACTTGTGATTGTCGCTGCACTGCAGCCAAGAGCCCCGACACAGGTCTGCTCTGCCTGTCCGAGCATGTTGCTTCACACATGGTTCCCTGCGCGGCATTCCCCAGCTGGAGCATAGGCCCAGAGCTTGCAAACCTGACGGCGGGCAGCACTGCAATCCTGGCCTTGTGATGCCCGCCCCCTGGGCCCGCCTCTGCCTGTGAAGCCTTGCTCCTTTCATTCACTCACATGCTCAGGAACTTGGCTGATCCCTTTGTCTCTTCCCTACCTGGAGGGCGCATGCAATCATGTTGCCACGGCTCAAACTCCATGGGCGGCAGGGGTACAGGAGCCAAGAATATTCCTGGCCCTGGTCCTTGCCACTGGACCACCACACCTGGGAGGATGGACTTGTTTGCTCCAAGGAGACCAGCTCCCTTGCAAACCAAACTGTGGCTGTCCCTGCCAGTAGAGGACCAGGCAGGCATTCCTCCCCCCCTCCCTGGGACAGGGATGCATGCTTGCCTTGCCCCCTGGCCAGCAGCCAGCCAGCCACACACACACACACACACACACACACACACACCCAAGAGGGTTTGGAATGTGGGTGTGCAGCAACTAGTGTCTCACCCTTACAGAGGGAGGCAGCTGAGATCTCCCACATAGATCGCCAGGGAACATTGCAAGGATTAAAGTTTGAGCTGGATGCTGCTGAGTGCCAAGTTACACACTACCGATCATCTGTATGCACACAGGCAAAGGTAGACACAGACACACACGTCACAGAGGAGGAGGAGGAACTCCAGGGCACGGACTTCTAGCAATGCAAGCCGCCTCCTCTTCCTCTGCAGATGTCCTTCGGCTGCCATCTACCAAGGGGCCACCACCCGCCCAGTGCCCTCTTACTCAGTGGCAGCACCAGTCAGCCCCTTGCCACGGCCTCCCTGCTCTTTCATTGGCAACAGCTGCCGTGCGAGAGTGAGCATGGCAGAGGGCGTTATGGGCTACTGATCTGATGCTGGCACAGCCCACTGAAATCGGCCGAAGAGCTGGAACCAAGGAGAACGGAGGGGTTCCAACCAACGCGAATGTCAGTGAGCCGTGCATCACCCATGCGGCACACGGCTGATCCCACCGTTTCCCTTAACTTTGGTGAAGCGCACGTGTTTGCGCTCTGGCTTGGGTCCATGCCGGTAGTGGACTGGAGGTTCTCACACCTCCCAACGCAGCGACTTCCTTTTCAAATCCCCCTCCACCACCCTGGCAGGGCTTGGGGAAAGAACATGTTTCAGTGGAGGCCAGTGGCGTTCTTCTCTATCCCTGTTCTGTTTCAAGATTCCACCCGGGAAGTGGTGAGGGTGGAACCATGAAGACAGAACTGCTGCAGGGGGAAGTTGAGGCCATGCCACCTGCGCACATACCCTGGGGTGAGCATAATGTTAAGGATGGGGTGCAAACTACATATGTGAGCATTTTAGCCCCTGCTGTTCAGGGTCTGCACCCACCTGGGCTCTGGCTATTCTAAGTTTGCTCCCACCTGACTCCACAGTGGCCCCTCCCCCCGTCACTGGCTTTCTGCCCCTATCCCACACCCCGCTTCAATGAGGCTACGATTCCAAATGCCTCCTGGGCTTCTTTTGCAGCATGATAACACTTGCCCTCCCCTGGACATGCAAGGCCAGACCAGACTTGTTCTTCCACTGTCACCTCCGTTTGGGGTGGAGACTCGATGAATTCCTAGCTGCTCCTTATCTGCTACCTCCCATGCTGACAGCGGCCTTGGAGATGCAGCTGTGGCCTGTATCTCATGATTCAGACCCTTGTCGATGGAAATGTGGTGCCCCGTGGATTCTTTTGGGGTGGGCTGAAGGGTGCCAAGGGCAGGCAGGGTTTGAAGCTGCTGCTATTCAACTAGCCACTCTTGGCGAGTTTTGACTGGCCAAAGAGAGCTGTTTGCAGAGCCAATGGGTCACGTTCTAGCTCCTGAAGAACAAGTTATGGGTAACGTCATAAGCACGGAGTTGATTGAAGGCACTGGAATGGAGACCTCGCCAGGTATGTGCACCTACGTGGGGTGCTTGCAAGCTTTGGCAATAAGTAATGTGTGTCGGTTCTCTGATCCCTCCCCTCTTGTTTGTAGCCCTGAAGCCTACAGGACCCGGGGATGCTTCTTCCTCCGAGAGAAATGAAGATGGATCAGCTCCAGATGTGCCTCTGCTGGCCACACCTTCCAGGGCCACGAAAGACGTGCGTGCGGAGAGTGGGGATACATCCCAGTCAGCACGACCTAAGCCTGCCGCTGACACCCAGGAGCTGCGAGGATTGGGGTTGATTGTCCCGTTTGATGACGGTAGGTGTCTCTGCATTGCTAGCCGTGGTGTGGGGCACAGGGTCTGGTGACATGCCTGGCTTTCTTGCTGGGTGTGGACTGGACCAGCAGGCAGCTTCAACGACCCATGGGGCCCGTTGCTGCCGCCCGCCCCCCTCCTCCACCAACCTGTTGTCTGCTACCTCCTGCCCCATCCACCGCCACCCAGCAGTGGCATGAGCTCTCCTGCCAGCTGGGACGGAGGAACATGTGCTGCTGTGCCACCCCAATCGCCATCACATCCCCCCTCTGGATCACTTAGAGGTACCCCTCAGAGCAAGCAAGAGGGCAGGTGGACTCCCTGGAGAATTGCGTTGGCAGGATAAAGTGTCCCGCTTGATAGAGCCAGTCACACTCCAAGGGGTCCTTCCTCAGTTAGATATTGTGGTGCCTGGAAAGGAGTCCCACTGGATTGCCTGCGGTGCTAGAGACCTGCTGGAAAGGTCCACTCCGCTCAGCTGCCCCTTCACTGCTCGCCACTTTATTCTGCCACGGCCGCTCTCCAGGGGCCTACTCTGCTGCCTACCATCATAGGGGTCGGCGTGGGCAGGGATGGGGCCGTCTGAGGCCGTGAGCCCCCCAGCAACTGGGCCAGTCTTGTCATCCCGCTGCTAGGTCTGGAATTCATCGGACTGCCCTCCTGCTTCCACAGGTGTGAGTGCTGTAGAGATTGACGCCGCCACCGCAGCGTGTCAGAGGACAGACTATTCTGAATTTTGGGTGCCCGGAAGTGCACAGCCATTGCAGCAGCATGCATGAATGATCTTTTCCAGGATCCGGAGTTTCAACCTCATGCCACACCTGGGCTACCACCAGTCTTTCTGAAAGAAGGGGGAAATCCTATTTCTCAGAAGCATTGGCATCCTTCCGAGGCACCTGCTGGGCAACGGAATCTCCCAGAGGCTCCCGAGGGCTGGCCAAGTATCCCTGTAGACGTTCCTCCACCAGATCTGCCTCCACAGCCTGAACAAGCACCAGAGAAGCCTCAGGGGACTCCTGAAGCGGCTACTGCTTCTGGTAGTGGGGATCCAGGGAGAGACCCTTTGCCCACAAGGGACAGGGTTGGAAGCACTCAGGAAAACTTCTGGGGCCCACCCCCTAACCAGCCCCTTCCCGTGATTGTTGGCATGCTCTGGGCAAGAGTAGAGAAAGCCCGCCTGGACGAGGCACGGCAATGGCGGCAGCCTGCTGTGGTCTTGCCGCTGTGCAAGAAGGTATCGGGGGCCTTAAGCAGGACATCTAAGGGTTGGGTGCAACCATAAAACTTGTTAGGTTGGCCACTGAGGATGGATCTCAAGCATCCCTGGCTCAGCTAACCTTGAACAGTCGCCTACTTGCAGAGATCAGGGACCAGCTGACAGCAGTGCTCAGTGTGGAAGTTCTGGATGCCCTGTGCCTCCTGCTGGAAGAACTGGTGGTCGTGGGAGGGCAGAGTGGGGGGGGGGAGTCAGGGGAGGGCACCCCCTAGAAAAATCCTCCTGCTGCTCCCTGCCAGTAGAGATGTAAGAAGATTGTGCAATCAGTAGATATGCAAGAACATAAGCACTACGCTGGGTCCACCTAGCCCAGTATTCTGTTCAGTGGCCAACCAGCTGCCCACAGGAACCCACAAGCAGGACATGAGTGCAACAGCACCCTCCCACCCATGTTCCCTGGCAACTGGCTCACATAGGCACACTGCCTCTGATCCTGGAGGAAGCATAGAGCTATCAGGACTAGTAGCCATTGACTGCCTTCTTCTCCGTGAATTTGTCCAATGGAACTCCTGTTGTGATATGTATCACTTCACCAGCTGTAGCACACTGTTTACACATGGAAAGAACAGAATGGCTGTAAACAAGTTTGTTATGTCTTTCTGGGTTCTCGTGTTTTTCGCATGGGAAGCCTAGACCGTGGGAGCATTATGAGCTAGTCACATGGTTTGTATGTTCTGATGACATGCTAACTTGTTTTCTGTCTGAAGCCATCTTAGAGAGAAGCAGGACTGCTTTCTCTCTTCTTCTTTGTTCTTCTTGCTGGACTTTGTCACTGCAACAATGTAACGCCTTTGCTGAGGTGGAGTGAAGCTCAACTTACTCCACTGGATGTAATGCTTGCTATGCATTTATACTCTGCACATGGACTGTAACTAGGAAATGTATACTCTGTAGAACTTTACTTGCTAAGTGAATAAACAGGTAGAATTAGACCTGTGGTGTTACAGTGTGTTTCCTGACTCCATGGATTAAACTGCAAACGGGGAAGCTGGAAGCAAGTTGGATTACAGGCAGGCTGGGCTGGCATCTTCACAACACGCTGCACGCTGCGAAAAGGGGGGAGCTGAGATCTGGAAGATCTGTGTGTGGAATAACAGGCCTCTGCTAGCACACAGACAGGATTTTAAAATCTCCCATGCGCACACGCACTCTGCTGCTCATGCACGCACACTCACACCAACAACTCCTCCCTGGCATCTTGCACAGCAGGGCACATAGAATCATAGAAAAGTAGAGTTGGGAGGGGTCTATAAGGCCATCTTTCCATGGGTTCTCCCCTCCCCGCTTCCTTCTGCAGCTTGTGGTGCAGCGGTCATCCTTGTCACAAGAGGAACAATCCCTTCCCTTCCCTTCCCTTCCCTCCCCTGCTAGCTGGGATGTTCCCATATGCCAATCCTCTCCCCCTCATGGGAGAGCTGGGCTACGCTTCCCCAGCAGACCGGTCCCTCCATCTGGAGTAGCCCTGACTGGCTTCCTTCCATGGAGTCTTTCTGGCAGTGTCTCCACATTATTTCTGCTTCCCCACCCATGTTCCTGATGTACTACTATTTGCTGTGTTCTGATTTTTCAATGAGAACTGTAGTCTTACATGCATGGTATTAACCTGGCTTGACACAGCTGGAGAGCTTGTACCCCACCCTTAAAAAACCCCCACAAAAAACCCAAAACCAAGAAAGGCTGTCTGTATTGGATTATTTCTAGGAGCATCCTGAATGTCTTCATTACAGCCTTGTGTGCTGAATGTGATTTGCAGGAGCAGGCCCATGTCTCTGGACTAGACGCTCCACCTACCCACCGTGGACCTGAAAATGGGAGGATTCCCTGTTCATGCCAATTGGTTTTTTTCCTCTTTCCAGTTCAGGGGGTTTGGGAAAAAGAGACTCAAAGATGCTGGTGGGGCAGTTGTCCCGTCCCCACCCCACCCCACCCCACCCCCACTTCCTGCTGGGTGCTGCAGAGCCAGACACTATGCCAGCCTCCCCAGGACAAGGCAGCCCGCAGCTCCAGTGATCCACTCCATTAGCCTCGGGGGCCGGGGGATGATGCAAGCTGCAGTCCACCTGATCCAGAAGATGCCAGGTTCAGGGGAGACTGGCCTCTCTGCCCCCGCTGGATGAGGCAGACTGCAATTCCCATAATCCGCAGGCCAAGGGAGTGTGGAAAATAGGAGCTGCAGCCTGCCTCATCTTGGGGGTCAGGGACATATGCCAGCCCGTCTCAACCTAGCACCCTCCAGCTGAGGCAGACTGCAGCACCTGCATTCCAGTCAGCCTTGCTGGCCTGGGAATGATGGGACTTGCAGTCAACAGCATGTAGAGGCTGCCCGGTTGGGGGAGACTGGTGTAGGTGCTCCCAACTTTCATCCTTACTGGAGTGTATGCACGCAGGCGTCCCATCCGTACCACCTCAGGTGGGCAGAAGGTTGAACTTAGCCACGCATCACCTTTCTACTTCAAGTGCCGCCCCGCCCCGTCGCCTCCATGGGACACAACCCATTGATGCAAATACAGTAATACCTTGGATTGCAAGTAACTTGGTTTGAGAGCGTTTTGCAAGACAAGCAAATTTTTAAATATTTACTTTAAAAAATTTGACTTGATATACAAGCGACGTCTTGCAATACAAGTACTGTAGTACGGCTTAAATTAAAAATCTCTGTACAAATTTTTTGGGGGGAATTTCGTTTTGATATAAGAGTGTTTTGGATTACAAGCACGTTTCCGGAACGAATTATGCTCTCAATCCAAGGCATGACTGTAAGGGTATTTTTCTTCTTTGCCCCTTCATGGTGGTGAATTTGCTGGAGAGGGCAGTTCTCCCCCCCCCCCTGCACACAAGACTTCCCCATGAGGATTGGTCCCGTCACGCTTATGGTACAGTAAACAGGCTGGATCTGTTGAAGGCAATACTCTCAACCTTGTTTAGCGGTGCACGTTTATGACTCCCGCGTCACTGGTTGGCTACTCGGAAGTGTGAGCGCACTGCGAAGTTTGGCTCACGTCCTGATGGATTGCAGGGGTGGCTGTCCCCATGACCCAACTGTGAAGCTTGCCTTTTTGTAAGTATGGCTTTCTGCTTCCATTTTTGGAGGGAGCTTGGCTCTTCCCGCATGCCCTGTGGGGCCACTGGATGTACTGATACTTCCAAGGGCAGAGCTGGATTGTAAAACTCTCGTGTACAACCTGAGGATAGGATTGCCCTCAAAAAAACAAAATATTCAGTTTACAACCTTTCTAGAAAGATCAGCTGCTGATCTTTTATTGGCAAGTGTCTTGAAGAAGGGGAGGGAGAGGAGAGAGAGAGGGTTTAAATGGGGAAAACTTATATACTCAATGCATAATGTAGAAGCTAATCATGAACCTGCTTAAATAGAAAGTCCTACAGGTCTTCCAGGAAGCTTTTAGGTTCAAATTTTAGCAGACCCACTGAGAAAAAGGATACACAATGCCAGGCTGCCTGCAAGACCTTTTTATGTACCATTCCTTTTCAAATTTGCTGCGTAGCTGGTACAGTCAAGGTGGCACACAGTTGCCTCCAAAGGCAGTGTAGGAACAAAACAGAAAAGCAGCCACAAGGGTAAGCAGGGTGCACCGTTAAATGTGGTCTTAAATAGGGCATAGAAGCCAAAAGAACACCAATGGTGATGCAATGTGGTGTAATGGTTAGAGTGCTGGACTGGGCCTCGAGAGATCCGGGTTCTAGTCCCCATTCAGCCATGTAGCTCACTGGGTGACTTTGGGCCAGTCACTGGACTCTCAGCCTAACCTACTTCACAGGGCTGTTGTGAGGATAAAATGGAGATGAGGAGCATGTAAGCCGCCTTAGGTTCTTGGAGGGAGAAAAGGCAGGATATAATTGTAATATTGATTAAATCAACAAATATAGCACACTTCAGGCAGTGTCCTGGCCATTGCTGGAGGGGCCAGGAAATCTCGAGAGAGCACGCAGCAGTAGTTCCATCACAGAAATCTGCCCCTGGGGCTAGCTGGAGTCTCTCCTGTGGATGTTATGTTGGGAGACTGAATCTTTCCTGCACTGCAGCTCTTGACCAGCAGGTGACAGCCTATCTCCATAAATCCTGGTTTGTCAGAAAGGTGGTTCAGAAAGCTAGTACCAGGTAACCAAGATCTGAGTTAATGCCCCCCATGGTTTGAGGACGCTCAAAAATCCCACAACCACCCTTCCCTTCTGACAACAGGGAGTATACTGATGCAGTAGGCTGCTTGCCCCATATTGCCAGCTCCAGCCTTCCCCAAGCCTGCCGCCCTATAGATGTGTTGGGACTACAACTCCCAATGGCCATGCTGACTGGGGATGATGAGAGTTGCAGTCCAACAGATCCAGAGGACACCAGGTTGGGGAAGGCTGGCAGCAGTTCTCCAGGGTCTGGGACAGGTGTGCCCCCCCCATCACTGCTGGCTGATGCTCTTGCCTGGAGATATCAGACCTTCTGCGTGCAAATCAGGGGCTCCACCATGGGCTATGGCCCCTCCCCCCAGATTAAGCCGCTCCACATGAGCCCGTCTGCCACCCTGCCCTTGTCTAGGGATACACGGATTGTGTTAAATCCATCCAGTCTGCATTTCGTGGATTGTCAGGCACCTTTTGTTCCACTGTCCACTCATTGACAGAATCTGGTTTTTCTCCATTCCCCAAACTTGCATTCGTGTACACTTGTGCAAATTTGCACTTTCAAAAATGTGCTAATCCTCCCAAAATGTGCAAATCCCCCTAATATGCGTATTTTCATCGATGGGAGGAAATGTGCATCTCTGGCCAGTGTGTGAATGTGTTTAGTTTCTTATTTTTCTACAACTAAATTTGCGTAAAATTCCAGAACGTTTTTTTTTTAAATTAAAAAAACAGGTCCACAAAGCCTGCGGAATCCGTGTGATTCTGGAAAAGCTGGCCTGCTGCAGAAGCCGCCAACTGGATTCATAGCTATCCTTACTCATCTGAATCTGTTGCGGATTCCTCCGACACCCCTACCCTGTCCATCTAAGACGAGAGAAGCAAATAGACCCAAATGCAAATCCAAACTCACACGTTCCTTTCCAGTGCCATGTCTGCCCCTTCTCTTGATTATAATTAACCAACGTTGAGCATGTTCCTGCATTTGCATAATTTATTCATGTCACATGATATGGAAGTCTGATTTTTCTAAAAGCCTAGGATGCAACAATTGGCTTCACAGATAGGGAAAGCTGACACTAAGGCCCAGGTTCGCCTACAACCAGCATCATGGAACGGAACCGGCCTTGAGCCAAAGCCTCGCCGCCTCCCCAATTTATGGCGTAGCAGCAGACACTAGGTCACAGCTGGCAGAGGAGGAAGAGAGCACTCAGCTTCCTGAAGGGGGAAGCACACCGCCAGCCAGCCACCCACCCACCTCTGTCTTGGCAAAGGGAGGCAAGGGCTGCTCCCAAGCCCGCTAGTGGGAGGAAAGGAATGGAATGTGCTGGCCTACAAAGAGCAACTCTCTGTGCTGGAATGCGGCCTGCCAAGGAGTCATCCAGAGCGGGCTGATGCTGTCTCCACAGAGCAGAACGGAGAGCCAGGCCAGAAGGGGAGGTTTATCCCCTCCCCTCTTTGTCAATATGAAGGGAGGACGGACAATGGCATGTATAATCTCTGCTCTGATCATTCAGCCTGTTATGTGATGGCACCGAAGTTGCTCCTTGCTAAAAATGTAAGACTTTGGGGTGAGGTTTTTGGCTTCCAAAATGTGGCTTTCTTCCCTATATTCAAAGAATGGCATGCCAGCACCTTTGTGAGCTTGTCAGTTAGCACTAATCCAACACGGTTTAATAATTCTTCCCCCACCACCCCCAAAACGCACACTTCTATAAGCGTCTCTTCCTCCAGAAATACCTAACTGTACGCTTTGCTGCCACCAGTAGGGGCTGACCCGTTTGCTTTCTACTTGCAGCTCCTTCTCAGCCATGCAACCTACCTCGCTCAGAAGCTGGAGCAGGCCTGGGGCACTCTCAGCCTCCTTTTCAGCTGGAAGTGGAGGGTGCCAGATTCGTCAGGCACAAGCTGTTCCCAGAGGGAATAGGTTATCAACATCTATTAGGCAGACTAGCAAAGAACGGATCTGCCATGCTCAGAGCAGGCATCAGGAAGGCCAGACAGGGATGGCGCTCTCCATGGACTCTTCCGAGTTTCTGGGGGGTACTTGGTTGGCCACTGCTGGAGACCAGAGTCCTGCACTAAACAGATGTGTGTCTGGTCCAACGAGACAAGTTTTCCGACTCACTTGCTAAGACATAAACATGGCATGGTGGGGAAAGCACACAAAGGTCTAGCTTAAAAGCTGCCACCTCTTCCCCACATAATGTCCGAAGTGAGAAGGTTGGCTTCCTGCCTGGGATGGCAAATACACTCTGCCCACACTCAGACACGGTTATTGCTTCACCACTTATTCAAGGTTCACACATGGCTACAGCCTTCGCAACCAGCACATGCCAAGCCATGAACTTTAGGCCAGGCCCAAACCAGCTCCAAAGACAACTGTCAGCTGCCCTGGTTACTCCTTTGCTACCAGAGAAGCAGCTGGACTGCTGCACCCTTGGGAGCAGGGAAGTCAGGTAGTCCTCATTTGCAAGCTAATTCCTGGGCTACAGTATGTGCAAATTTAATACTTCCTGTTGCCCAGCACTGGGTGTGTTGTGTTTTTCTAAAAACCCACCTAAACACATGATGTTATCAAGCAGAGCACAGCAACCTGCTCTATTCCCAAGGCTTCTGCTACCATCACCGACGGACAGGCACAAAATTCCCAGCAAACTCTTCTTGCAAACTTTGGGATGGGCAGCAGGAATGGGAAGGAAGAACTGTCCCAACACAGCTGGAAGGTTACAGAGATTTATTCGCCACAATTAGTCCCCCAGAACATTTCACACAGGCTCTCTAGCTGAAGGGAGACACTAGAAAGCCCCGGAAGGGGAGCAGAGATTCGTTTGCTACAAGGAACAAAATCCAAATATCGCATGGGGTGGGGGGGGTGGGGGGTGGGGGAAGTCATTCCTCAAATAAAACAGGACTGAGCCTGTTTCAACCAGCTCCCCTTTAAACCACCAAATTCCCAAGGGAAGGGCAGAAGCAGTCCTAGGAGTATCTATGCAATGCGGAATGCTCCAGCACCCCGGGGGCTCTTCATCACACTGCCCTGGAAAGGGGCTAGCCTGCTGTGTCTAGGGGTTATTTCTGGGGTGGGAGGAGCCTTAACGGTCTGTCCCAAGACAGACATACAGATCCAACCGGTGACTGACTCCCAGTTGCTCCTGGATCCCAAATGGCATTCCACTGAACAGCAGAGCCAGCACCTGCACCCTGCTTGCCTTCACCTTTGCCTAACCCAAGGAAGGAACCCTACCATGCAGCAAGACAGGCCTCCTCCTTGCATTCAGGGTGCCCCAAAAGAGTTGGGGAGGGAAGGAAAGAGAACCAGCACGGGGCTCCAGCTCCCCTAATGAAGATCAGTTCATCCTTCAAACACTGTAGACCACTGAAGTAGTCTTTTGAATGAACACAGCCCAAAAGGTTTGACATGGTTCAGTCTTTCAATGCACGGTCACATGTGGAACGCAGAGTTCAAGAGCACATATGGGGCAGCTGCAGGTATGAAATGGGAGGGGTGACAGTTCTTACAGAATGAAGTAATCCTGAGCTACAGGCCATGGCCTTCTGTCCACCTCTTCCTTTAGAAATGCACACTTGCCTTTGCAGCACAGCTCAAGACAACACCCAAACGCCAACCCCCGGGGTCACAATGACTCTCACTTCCCACTGGGCCTGACCAAAGACCCACACGTTGCCATACAAAGGAGGGCAGGGGGCTGATTAGTTCCTGCAATTAACTAGCGCATGCATTGAGAAAACAAACGTGTACCAGGCTCCTCGCACAGGAAGGCCACAGCACCCACTCCTCTCTGCTGGCTCCTCTCACGTTTCAAGTTAGCTGTACTGCCAATTCCGCTCCACTGGCTACCAGGGACAGCCTCACATGCAACACTGGGGCTAGAAGAACACAAAAGTGCCAGGCCACTGCCCCTACCCCCCCACCCCGAGAAGAGCCACAGGGCCTGGCCTGAAAATGCACACACCCAACGTGGCTTGCTCAAAGGCAAGGCCAGGATATAGCAAAAGCTTGGTACCATGGACCAGGGCTGCAGTTGCATGCAGGAGGAGTCCGGGCTGCGTCTTCCATCCTGCAAGCCATGCCTCCCCCAAGGACACACTCCTCACATGTGCCTAACACATTTAGACACACAACCTTTGCCCTTCCCAGCCCCAGCCAGAACAGACTTTCATTAACTGACAGAATGACTGTGGAGGAAAGTTTCTAGGAACTAGCTGTCTAGAGAAGGGCCTTGTGCCATCTGCCCAGGGCCTTGTGCCTTCCAGCCAGCACTCAGCATTGCTTCAAGGAGGTGAAGTCTCATCTTTTCTCCATCTCCAGTACTGCTAGTGAAGCTCCAAGCATACCCAGGGCAGAAAGAATAGCCTGCAACTGTCACCACCTTATCAAGGGAGTTGATGCTGGAAGGGAACGCTCCTGTGCTCGCTATTCCTGCCACACTGAATACTCCAGCCTTGACAGGGAGCTGCTAGATCACCTTTCCCCGACTGCCAAGATACTTTCCTCACAGTGAGAAAGTGATCCCCAGCCACAAACCCCCAGCTGTTCTCCTTGGGTCTACCAGGCTCCACAGCAACAGCCAGCTCCAGGCAGACCCAGAAACCCCCAAGCTGTCGCAGTTGCTGAGCAGAGGTGGGCCCAAGTTAGCCCTCCCTCTGACACGCGTCTGCACAAAGAGGTCAAGGGCTCAGATGTGGCAGCTGTGATCCAGCTATTCTACGGCTTAGAGGACCCCAGTATGCCCTGCTGGTGATTCATGATTAGTTGCTGAAAGCACAAGCTTGCTAGGAGGGCCCCTCTGTGTAAGAGAGGCCTCTGTGCTGGTCTAACCCCTTCCCCCACCCCCAGAGTAGCTTTCCCCTAATCCCATCTTCAGACCACTTCCTGGCCTCATGTGCTTTAGTGTTCTGTCTGGTATCAAAAGGTACAAAGCTGCAAGAAAATGGGCTGCATGTTTAGCCAATAATTTGATAAGATTCTCTGTTAAAATATAGACAGTTTCTCTCCCCTCCCCAGCACCACCCTCCCCACCTGCCCCAGGTTTACAAAAGCATCTAGTTAATCTGCCGCTAGCTTTACAGGTAATAATCTATAATGTACAATTCCCTCACCTGCCCCAGTTCCAAAGAACAAGGCTGGCTTGGTGCCCTTCTCCCCCCCCGCCCCCCGCCCCCGGCGACTAGCTAATGCACCCAAGAAGTTGCCACGTTGTTCTTGATGCAGCTCTGGAAACCACAGCTGCTGCCAAAGCCATCTGCGGGAGGGAAAGGCACTCAATATGGAGACACTTATAATGGTTTGAAGGCTGCCACAGAAAGCCCCTGCACAGATTAGTAAAAAAACAAAACACCCACCCACCCCCCCTCCAAAATAGTTCATCTGTAGAAAATGCCCTTCTGGATTAGAAAAAAAAGGAAAAACATGAACACCAATCAGGGCTCTAGTTAAGGCCGGATCTGGATTCCTCATTTCTCTGCTGTAGCAAGACAACCCAGAAAAGAACCCAAAGAGAAGTTGTTTTGGTTTCTTAGCAACAGCTTTTAGCACCTGCTTGACTGCTTTGGGGCAGTCACAGTTTCAGGGAAGTGCTACCAATGACCGCACAGGTGGGGCCTTCACAAGGCCAGGTCAGGCCAGGCCTCAACTTCTAGAAGGGGTGTATTGGCTGGGGTGTAGAGTCAAGAACAAACGTGCCGGTCTCCCCTCCCCTGCAGGACAGTTTTCCTTCTCCCCACTTGCCTCCCCACTTGCTCCCATCAGAAAAGTGCACCACAGGAGGGTCTTCGCAACTTGCGCAGCCACATGATTTGCAGACCATCTTCCAACCATCCTCCGATCGAGGCCGAGGGTGCCCGGTCAGAGCAGAGTTGAGGCAGAAATCAGCTGGAGGGGTGACGATGTCGGCACGAAGTGGCCCCCTTCGAACAGGCCTGACCTTTCATGGCTGGGTCAGAGTCCCATTAATTTGGAGGGTGCTTCTGCAGGGCAGGAAGAGTCTTTGGCCATGGGTGGAGCACATCTGGGGGCTCTTCTCAGGCTCCTGCAGGGAGGCCTCGGTGGGGCTTGCAGGGCTTACAGTAGACTTGGGAAAAGATGTGGCACTTAACAGGATCTCTCTCTTCCCGTCGCAGTTTGCCCCTCGCTCCCAGCTGGTTTGCAGAGCAATAAGACAGACGCCAGGTGCTCCTTGCATTCCAGACTCTTCTGGGGGTGCAAAAGCGCCAAAACCAGAAGGGCACTGAAGGGGGAGGGAAAGCAAGTGCTTAGTTGTTGGCAGTGCACAGATGGCAACAGAAGTAGTACACATAAGCTCAAGACACAGCCAGCCTAGAGAGAACTTAGGTTTCCAGGTCTTTAGCATCATCCTTCTTGGGAGTACCTACATTTCTGAAGGGGTGGTCCCCGCATCAGAGCCAGAGCCCCCTTAACCTTGGAGTCTGCATCCACAAATAGAGGTTTATGAGATTCAAGACTCCCACACCAGGCATATGTAGGTTAATCTGCCCCCAACAGAGGCACCATATTAATCCGCAACTGTCAGATTGCTTCTTGTCCCAATGCCCAAGGGATTGTGTATTTCGTAATTACAGTTCTTGGATGCACAGGCTCTTCCTCCCACCTCTTCATTTCGGGCCCCAATCAACCCCTGCCGCAGGGGGTTCCCCGGCTTGCTCTGCCCTTACTGCAGCTTCCTCCAAGTTCCACTGCTGCTCTGCAGTACACTCTCTCCCTTCTTCCATGTGGACCTCCTGCCCACCCCAACCATTTCACTCTCTTCACTGTATCTGCACAGGCAGCTAGGAATCAGAGTAATACACAACGGAAGGGAGAGAGTGTGCACACCAGGGCCACTGCTCACAGCTGCATGGCACAACAGCCGAATGGCCAGAGGCAGAGCACTCTCCCGGCTGCTGCAGCAGGGAGGGTGGGGATTGACTCGTTTCCCCTGCTGTGCTCTAGTCACCCTAAAAGAAAACCAACAACAAGTATTTGCAAAGAGCCAGTCACTTGATTGACCGTGGTAAGAACTGCATCCAGGTGATCGGGCAGGGAAGTGTGGCACGGGGCCTAGCACGAGGGCAGATCGCACGATTTTGCAGGCAGAAGGTCCCAGTTCAATCCCCAGCACTTTTAGTTAAAGATCATCAGGTGGGAAAGAGCTCTTAAGACAGCCACTGCCAGTCGGAGTAGACAGTACTGGGTCAGAAGAACTAAGAGTCTGATTTTGAATGGCAGCATCATATATTCATACAGAATTGGATTCCACTCTCTTTTAGGCCACAAATGGCACATTTTCGCGGACTGGTAGTTTTTCTGAACTTATTTGCAAGTGGCTGACTCCTAAGTCAAACTGTTTTCCTCTTTACCACTCAAGTGAATCTGTCCTCTAGAGAGAAGAAAACCATTTTAGAAAACCATGCTATGCTCCTACGGTATGGATAGAACGTGGACAGCAAGGGCCTACAAAACATGAGGTGAATACCCAGCGGGGAAGAACTCTGGAGTATCCAACTTTACTCTGACCCAGTTCTCACGATCACCGCTGCCCACCATGGTGGGCTGTGGTGTGTCCCGGGCCATTTTTGAATATTCAAGCAGAGGCAGCAGCTTGTTGTATCATCTGAATCCAGGCAGCAGGGGTTGTGTGAGGGTTAAATAACCTTAGAAAAGGCTATGGGTTATGCAAGGGTTGTTTAACCCTCACACAACCCGCACCACCTGTGTTCAGACATGACCAAGCCATGGCTTGAATATTCAAAATGGCCTCCCACATGCGCTGGCATGCACCACAGCCACCATGGGTCCTCCTTTTGGGTGCTGGACTGGGACTCGGGAGATCCGGGTTCTAGTCCCCGCTCAGCCATGAAACTCACGGGGTGACTTTGGGCCAGTCACTGACTCTCAGCCTAACCTACCTCACAGGGTTGTTGTGAGGATAAAATGGAGAGGAGGAGGAGGAGGAGGAGGAGGATTATGTACGCCGCCTTGGATTCCTTGCAGGAAAAAAGGTGGGATATAAAAATAATAAATAAATAAAAATAAAACAAAGAAGCAAGATTTCTACTGCTGTACCGGGGACACAAGCACTCTTTGGAAGCTCCCAACAAACTGCTACCATACAAAACTCAGCTCTGCTTTGCGGACATGATTAAGAGCCCAGCCTTGGGGCTGCTCTCCATAATGAAGAAGGGAAGGAGAGTTTGGGGCACATTGTTAGTCTAAATTAAAGGGCTTAGATTCTTGTCATGTGAGGGTCAGGACAGAGGACAATGGCCTGGAATTGGACAGGCTTTACGAGCTCATGATCAAATATTTTGACAATGGGGAGAAAAGGGGCCAAACTAGATATGACATTAACCATGCAGTCCTATGCATGTTTACTCAGTAAAAAGACCCACTGACCTGACTGGTATGTAACAACAACCCAGAGTATGGGTTGAATCCTGGGTTGTCGTTACATGTGAACCCTGCACTATGATTTAACTATGGGTTGTTAGCCACGAACAACCCAGGAAGAGAACCCATGGTTTGTTGTTGTGTTGTGAATTCTGGCTTGCTCATGGTTAACAACCCATAACTAAACCATAGTGCAGGGTTTGCACATAATGACAACCCACGATTCAACAACAATCCACGATTTAACGAGAACCCATACTCAACCGTGGGTTGTTGTTACATGTGAACCAGGCCACTGTGTTTAATGAGACTTACTCCCAAGTAAGCATGCATAGGATTACAGCCTAAACCATGTAGGCCCCCGAAGCAGGTCTGAGACTGCAGTAAGGGAGTTTAATCCTTTCCCCTGCAGCAGTCCCAGTGAAAATCCTTCCCCCTGCCCCCTTCTATTTCTATTGGAAGGAAAGCTCTCATGGGCTTCCACTGAAGTTTTTTCTCCCAATGCAAACAGAAGCAAGGGTAGGGTTAAACTTCCCACCCCACCCCTGCAGTCCTGAACCCACTCAGGGGGGCTCCATGGCAGCTGCTTGCTTTTTGTTGTTGTTGTTTTTAAGTGCCTGTTAAAATGCAGTAACACATTTGCACAAGCTTGGCCCAAAGAACAGCCAGAACTAAGAACCCTCATAAAGATTCCAGGGATGGGATACAGAATTTTTTTTTTTACTATGCTCTTTGTACTTCCTCTGCTTAACACTATCCCAGGAAGCATATTTTCCAAGGAATTAAGTCGTCCCTGCCCCCCCCCACACACACACGTAACCCTCACATGACATGACATTAGGACAGAACAGCAGGCTGAATTGAATCAAAGCTGGAGAATTCACATTGAGCACCTCAATAGCCAAAATATTTTTCAGCCCTCTAAAGAGCAGGCACATAAAATGTCATGCTGGCTCCTAGAAATATAAAGTATTTTCCCTCGCGTTGTGTTTTTTTCTGAACCTATGACTATCTGAAAAAAGGACAAAACAAGGCTCTGCCCCTCGACTGTAAAGTTCACAGCCACCTTGAGCGTCATTTTCTTGGTGGAAAGGCATGGTACAAATGGAATGAATAAATAAATAGGACCAACATTCAGACTGTGGGACAGGGACCTCGGCTACATTTATAATACAGAATCTTTGTTAGGCTGTAGTTTCGGGATGCAGAGACTCAAGCCCGGGGGCCAAATCTAGCCCGCTTGGGTTCCCCAGATAGCCACACACCCTTCCCTTGGCCTCACCCT
Organism: Shinisaurus crocodilurus; assembly: GCA_021292165.1. Taxonomy (NCBI): domain Eukaryota; kingdom Metazoa; phylum Chordata; class Lepidosauria; order Squamata; family Shinisauridae; genus Shinisaurus; species Shinisaurus crocodilurus. The sequence continues at coordinate 4,598,179 of CM037883.1, forward strand.
CCTTTCCTCTGACCAGCGATCGTTTGGCGGTTTTCTGGGTTTGGTGCCGTCCCCGTCCCCCCCCCCAACCTAAAAGGTTGAACTGCTTCTCCTAAGGCTGTTACTGGCAGCAAGAGCTTTAAGCTCAAGTATGCTGGTGGTTTTTATATTTTTGCCCCTGCCTCTTTCGCTTTCGGCCCCACCCACCACTGGAATGTGGCCCCTGAGAGCTCCTCCAAAATGGAATTCGGCCCTTGGGGCACAAGAGGTTCTGCACCTCTGCTGCATATTCACCTACCTCTGTCAATCCTGAAGTTAACTGGGTACCCAAGTGTGGCTGGATGTGCTGGGAATGGATTCAAAGTTGAAGTCCAGCCCTTCTCCATCCATGAGGTCGGTGTTGATTATGTAATCCACATCACATTCAAGGTTCTCCATGTACATGTCAATGTCCAAGTCGTTGGGAAGTCGGTCCTGATTCCCTCCAAAGGGGGCAAACGTGGCAGCAGACAGAGGTGGCTGGGTGCCCAGCTGGACCGCTTGGGCAGACTGTGCTGGGGCCAGTGCCTTCAAAGCAGACAGGCCGACGGTATTTTGAGGAGATGCCACCATGTTAAATGCCGATGGCAAAGCTGTGACACCAACCGACTCCAGCTGCTGATCCAAAGGCTTTCTGAGTGGGTTAACGGGGCTCATCTTGTTTTTGGAGGACTGTTCCCCCAAGAGCAGAAAAGTCTGGCTGTTTGACCGGCTTCCGCTCTGCGGGAGGATCGGATCCACCTGGGTCATCATCACATCACTGGGCGGTGGCGAGTTGGATGTCAGCAGGTCTTCCAGTCTCTGCGGACCAGAAAAATGGCCAGCAGAGCTGTGCAGTGAGATATCAACAGGGTTGAAGAGGGAGCTGCCAAATGACGGGGCCTGAGCAGCCGAGCTCTGGGCTCGCAAGGGAAAGCCAGGATTTCTTTGGGCCAGGCTGCTCGAAGGAGGCTGATGAGCCGACAGCAAGGATGAGCTAGGTGACATCAGGTTCAGGCCATCAATGAGTTCCAGCTCCTCTGTCACAGTGGGTGGGACATTGTTGGACGCACTGGAGTAGACGTGGGAGGGGAGGAGCTCCTCATCAGCAAGGTCATCCTGCTCAGCCAGGATGGGAGAAGGCCCCAAACTGATGGTGCTGGCATTGGAACTGGTCCGAGGCCGGATACTGGTCCACACATCAGAGTCCTCGTTGCTTTTGGAAGAAGGGCTGCCAGGCCACTTGGGGTACTGGGAGCCCGGGCTGTCAGCAGTAGGTTCTGGGGCAACCGGCATGGCTGGCTTCCTCTTGGGAATCTTCCCTCGGCCTTTGACCAGCTTGCTGCTGTTGTCCATGGAGGCTGCTCTCCTCCGTGGAGCTTTCCCACTTTTGCCACCTTCAGGATTGAGCATCCACCAGGAGCTCTTCCCAGTAGCTTCATTGTGCACTTTCATGAACTTGCTATGCAGAGAGAGGTTGTGCCGGATGGAGTTCTGGGAGAGAAAACAGGACACGTACAGTGTTAGCATCATTCCCATACCACCCATTAGACAATTCTTCCCTCTACAGAGACTATGGGGGAGGGGGAGCATGTCTTAGCATAAAAACCCATAAAGATGCCAGCAAGCTTGTGGAAAGGCCAATCTAGAAACGGACAAACTGTGGCAGACATTTTTACATTGTCATCACAGCTATCAATGAAATGCAATTTGGCTTTCCAATATAATGCACCACTGATTCAAGAAAGTCAGTGAGATCTCTTTAATTTCTACTTAGGTAGTTAAGGCTCAAGTTCCAGTAAGGAGTTTGAACTGTTTCTGACTTGGTGCTGCATTCAGGTGAAAAGGAATCGAGAGGTATCCAAAGGACAGGGTACAGCAAGCCTTGAGTCATCAGTCAATGTAAAATTGTCCCTTTGCCTCTTTTGTGTCCCCTCTGCATTCTTCATCCCGTTCCCCTTTCCATACTTCTTTTTCCTTCTTTGCACTCTGAAGGAGCCAGAAACCTTCCTACTCCCAGCTTGTTACACTGACTGGCTTCTAGCTACCCAGGAGTTGAAGTGTTGGTGGAGTTGATACTAACTCCATCAACACTTCATGCTTCTGCTGGCCCTCAGAGTCATTTGTTTTGGGGCAGTGTGTCTCATTCATCTCTTTGGGGCAGTCATGCAGCAGGATGGTCCACTCGGATGGTGAATAATGCAGAGGTCAACATAAAATCCAATTCCAAGTAGGAGTTAAGAATGGAAGTTACAGGGACGCCAACTCAAGCTGTGTGGAATATTCACAGGAGACTGCTCTTTTCTCACCAAGCCAAAGTGAAACAGAAGATTGCCTGGGAAATATTAGTACACTTCAGACCTTAACTTAGTCAAGAGTTAGGCTTTGCCTCAGCCCTAAGAATGTCGAAGTGGGCAGCGTCCAATGTAGGTGACAGCACAAGCAACCCCAACAATTAGCCACCTAACCCCAGTGACGGCCACAAAACCAGAAGTTCATGGATCCCAATGAACAATGTTGTTTTCAAAGTCTCTGAAGTTGCTAAACCAGCCTAGAATTCTCTGGCTTCTAGAGATCTCCTCTGCAGTTACTGCAAGAGGAAAAAACAAACAAACCATAGCTCATCCATGGCTGTTCTTGATTTAGAATGGGATACTTCTTTCCCCTCCCGGTGGTTTGCAAGCTCTGAGCTGCTGTGCAGCCCCGCCCCACAGAGAGTCAGCCAACCAGCTGGCCAACAAGAGCCACCCCCTCCCCAAAAGGAATGACTGCTGTCTAATTGCATAACCACAAGACTTTGGCTCAGCTTACTTCAGAGTGACTTGAAACCAAGAGGTTCGGAACAGCATGTAACTTCCTAGGAATAGTAGCCCGGTTTTGTTTCTGGGTAACAGGCCTGGTCAGCCAGAACCACAATGTGCTAAGCCTTGCGTCAAAAGATGTCCTTGGCCCGACAGCAGAACTGTTCTAGAACTGCAGAACAAACCCATCAAGCCTTGGCTTCTCTTGTAAAAATCTTAAGGCATTTTGATCATTTTGGTTTTAATAAAGTCAGAAACTAAGGCATGGCAGCAGAGCGAGAGAGAGAGAGAGAGAGAGAGAGAGAGAGAGAGAGAGAGAGAGCCTGACTGTGTGTGCAGCATTACGGTAACCCATCTCAGATCATAGGAACAAAGGAAGCTGCCTTATACTAAGTCAGACCATTTGTCTATCTAGCTCAGGATTGTCTGCAACAGCCTTCCCCAACCTGGCACCCTCCAGGTGTGTTGGACTACAACTCCCAGTTCAAGGGTTGCTCCCAGCTCAAACCACCAGTGCTGCCACATAGACAAAGCAAAGAACTGCTATGGACCAAGGACTCTCGGGGAAACCCAGAGCAAACCTGGCAAAAAGATGAACTAGCAAAAAGCTTGGAACCACATGACTAGACGCAACCCTACTTTTATCTAAACAATATTTAACGTAAATTGAGGGTTTTCAGGCTCACAGTTATTGAGTATGTTATCCAACACCCCCTATCCTCCCCACCAACTTCGTGTCAAAGTGATGTCAACAGCGCTTTCAGCCACAGACAAACCAAGACTCTCTGAACTCTTTTTTAAAATCACCATTGTTCCTTTTTTAAAACCACCGTTAGGCCAACCCGTACTTGTGCCTTTGCTGAGAAGGCTAGTGAGAAACACTTTCTATAACTTACTCAGATCTACACCCCAATCCCTCCCCTAGACCAGGAAAGGCTCAGGGTGGGTGAGTTGTTCAGATTTTCCACTTACCGTACTTTTAAAAAGAGAGAAAATCATATTGTCTGTTAACATACCTTCCTACTAGTTTAAACCATGGGTTTTTTAACTAGTAGCCCAACTTTCTGGAAAACACACAGGCTCGTGTTTCAGTGAACCTTCCAGCGTGAGAGGACTGTGTCACAAGGCAGCTACCTTGAATGCCACTCTGCATACCCTTACCATTTGAACATGGTACATGCGCCTCACAAGGCTACATAGGAAGCCAATTCCATTCTAATTGCTGGTTGCCATAGAGCAGAGGGAAGCAGGCAGTCTCTAAATGTATAGAGACAAAGCCATTTAGGGTGTTTTTTGAAGACTTTCATCAGTGGCTTCTGTTTTCTTCTATGTTGCTACAGTTATGGGCTTTGCTGCTTCATGCTGGCTAGATTTAGCCATCAGAGAATCCCAGTATTATTGATAAGTCATGTCCCCCCACAGAAAGTTGCTTAGCTTCAAGACTGAAGACTTAATACTTGGATTCTATGATGGCTAAATCTAGCCAGGATGAAGCAACAAGGCCCATAACTGTACCAACGTAAAAGGAAACAGAAGCCACTGATAAGAACACAAGAGCAGCTGTGCTAGATCAGACCAATATATGATATGATCTCAAGGTAAGCCCATACATGTTCTAGAACAAATACATTGGTATGAATGAATGATGAGGAAATAAAGTACGGAACCAACTACAAAGCCTTCCTTATGCACCCACAAGAGTTCGGGTGGAGGGGGATGATAGAAGCTCTGTTATCTACTTAGCCAATGCACCAGCTTTGAAAATAGCTCCATTTAACACACTTCCCCCTTTCTTAGTTTGTATCCGAGTATGCACAAGAGATAATGCAATTTCACTGGCAGGGGAGGCTTGAACAGGCTTTTAAAGGAACTTCACAGCGTCAGAAAACACATCATGAAAGTGCTTCCGCCTCATTAGCATGCACTCACTTTTCTTCTCTCCCCCCCCCCCCCCCGCAGGCCTCCCTTCAAGCTTCATGTTTGTGCTTCTTCTTCCAAATTTCCTGAACATACACCACCCTGGAAACTTGCTGCTTTCTGAACTATCAACATTTCAGGTGCTGATGTGAGAAAACCAACAGTGGCAATTTCAAATAAGGATTCCCTGGATCCTGCCCCCCCCCCCAATATCCACCACAAGTATATGCTACTTTGATAGCACAAACTGACTATGTCTCCTCTAGAGTGGTTCTTAAAATGCCAGGGAAGTGGTATCCATTCGGAGTTCCTCAAAGGCTCTAAGGATTTGGCAGCAAGCTGGGAGCAAGCTGTCCTCACCAGGACAGACAGGAAATGACGGTTTTTAATCAAGTTTGACGTGCCAAATTCTCAGACTCAGAGAGGAATGAAAGGCACCTCCCGGATCAAGTTGCAAGCCCCTGCTGCATGCCAAAGAAGCAGCTCACCCTCTCCAATGGAGCTGGAAGAGTTTCAACACTAGAAAGCATCCATTCCCTTGTGGCTACCTACTAGTTAATACAGTGCCAATGTTTATGGTGCTTGACAACAAAAGAGACACTTCCCCACCCCCAAAGGAGTTTACAATCTAAAGCAGCCTTCCCCAACTTGGGGCTCTCCAAATGTGTTGGACTACAGCTTCCATCACCCCCAGGCAGGCCAGGGAAGGCTGGTTGTCTCCATTCCCACCAGGTTTCCGTAATAAAGGCCCAATCCACCAGGTTTCCACAATAAAGACTTGATCCTGCATTCCAACCAATTAATAGCACTAATTTTTGAGTATAATGTAGATATGGACATATACAACACTCACATCCCAATATGCTTTTCTGCACTAGAGTGCTGTCATCTTCATGAGGAGCAGGAGAGACTTTCTACCCAAATAATACATTCTCTTCTGTTTACTACGAAAAATATGGGTTTCTATTTTCACCTTTTATTCCCCCCCCCGCTTTTCAGATGGAAAAACTAAAACATGTGTTACAACAGCAAAAGGTACAGCAGTTTGCTGCCCTCTCTCTCTTTATCATTTCATATATTCACAACCTTGCTTATACAAAACTAAGGCCTGATTGGCTATATGCTACCTCCAGTATCAGAGGCAATATGCCTATGTACTCCAGTAGCTGGGGAACATGGGCAGGAAGGTGCTGTTGCACTCATGTCCTGCTTGTGGGATCCCATGGGCAGCTGGCTGGCCACTGTGTGAACATAATGCTGGACTAGATGGACCTTTGGTCTGATCCAGCATGGCTTTTCTTATGTTCTTAAGGCATGTTGGCCTGATTCACATATAACACTAACCCATGGCATGGGTTGTTGAATTCTGGGTTGTCATGATGTGCAAACCCAGCCACACTAATAAACCATAGTTTGTTCACCACGAACAACCCATAAAGAGAACCCATGGTTTGTTTTTGGGTTGTGAACTCTGAATTGTTTAAACCACAGGCTATAGTTACGCATGAACCCAAAAACATCAGTTGTTCATGGGCTGTTTTGCCAGGCTACAGAGGTGGCAGGCAATAGCAACAAAAAAAACCTAGTCTCTCTATGTGCCACTACTACAATATACAAAGGGATTTGGGATAGAGAGGGAGTGGGTGAAGGAGGAAGCAAACCCAACAACCCACAGATTGAGAAAGCAAACCACGGTTTGTTCAATCATCTGCCAGACAAACCCCTAGTTAGGGCAACAAACCATGGGTTAAATAAACCATAGGTTATCATTATGTGCGAAACAGGCCTTATCCTTTTGAGGCTACAATCCAACCACGCTTACCTGGGAATAAGCTCTGCTAAACAAAAAGTGTGTCTTACTTCTAATAAACATGCATATGATTGTTTGGTAAATTTCATACACAATACACTAAATAGTACAATGTTATATGCTAATTAAATTAAATTGTGCATTTTATAATGTTAAAGTAATAAAATAAAATTTAGGTTTAATAAGTACTGCATATATTTCAAACTTTTCTAATAATTTCAGGGGGGGTTCTTTAAAACGTTGGGGGTGGTGGGGAGATAACATGTTTTCCCCCCATGTCTTCAAAATTTCTAGATATTTCACATCTCTATGAGTAAGTGCAGTTAATGTACTTAGATATTGCTATGATTGGGGGGGGGGGGACAGAGAGAGATAAGCAAGGGTTTCATAGAAAAGATGGAATGTGGGGAAGAATTTGAAAGTGACACCACAGAGGTGTTCTGGAAAGAGAAGCAAAAATCCCTCTGTACCTCACTCACCATTCAGTTATTTCCCTGCAGGGATGGTGTGCAACCCTGCAACTGAAATTTCTCCAGCCCATGAATTACCACTGTCACAGAGCACAAGCTTTCCTCTTGCACATTCTACCTTGCAGCGGGATTCTGACCTCTACACTATTGAGGTTTATAAGGAAGAAGGTCCACCAAACATTATGCTGCCCAAGTTTCTACTAGCCCTGTTATCTAAACCTGGGACCCTTCCCCCCAAACACACAAAAGGCCCACAAACAAAGCCTCCTGGCATTTCACACAAAGATCATTCCCCAATGAGTGCCCCATTAGTTCCCCCTTGCCCAAATCCCTTTTCTTCACCCACAAAGTTCCAACAGATACAGAAAGGAAGAAGAGATGGGAACATGGACAGCATGCTCTGTGGACTGATTCACCCCAACTCAAAACCATATGGGGGTGGGGAAGCAGTTAACAGGGACACCCAGTGGAGCTGTATTAACATCCTGGAAGCATTCTGAAATCCACAGTGAGAAAATACCTGTATGAGGATCATCCTAAATCCCACAAAATAGTATGCCGAGTTCACCAGGCTGGATGTTAAGCAAAATGTGTGTTGGGGGGTAGGCGGAGGAAAAAGCTGGCTTCAAGTTTGGAAGCCACCAAAGTCTGCATTTAAGCCCAGTCTTAAAATGAGGTGTAGGAGGAGATAGCAGTACTGTACTAGACATTATGCAGGTTTCAAGTTACACCTTGGATTGCGGAGATAAACACACAATGGCTAAGGCCCACTTCTTAAAATAATATAAAAGCCAGCAGTTACTCAGGTATGTCTCTAACCTTCAGTGAAACACAGGGGCATCTTGTAGGGGTACAAAGCAGATCTAAAGAGAAATTTAGATCTCTCTAAATTTAGTTTCTCTCTACATCTGCAAAGCTGGAGAATAATTTTAGATGGTATACTAGTAGAAGTCAATAGAAGCCAGACTGAGTAGCATTACCTAGTGGCTGGAGGGAATGCAATTTGCCAGTTTTTGGATCCCGCTTCAGCCATCCTAGGCCTGAACACAGCTGCAGGGCAACCTGTGCACATGCACTACTCAGAGGAAACAGCTCCTTACAGGAACTGGCAGCAGCAACAGCAAGGCTTTCCAAGATAATTCAGCTTGGGTTACAAAGAGCAGGCAGTGCACTGTGTGAGGAGGGAGTGGGAAAGCACCCTCTGGGACTCTGAACCCAAATGGCTCTGGGGTGGGGTGTGTTTGTCCTGTTCTGTTCTTGTTCAGTTAAGCACACCCTGTTTTTAATCTACAGCACTTGCTCAGAACAGGCACGGTTGACACCAGCTCAGAGAAGATACTCTGTGGGTTCTCTAGCAAGGATGCCTAGAGATATTAGTGGGACAGGAGTGTGCTTATGCAACAGTTAAGAGTGGCATCCTGCCCAACTGGCAAATGCTCTCGCGGCGGTTTACAATCATAAAACCAAAAAGAAAAAGAACAAAATAACCAAGCCAAAAATACAACAATAAATATCAAAATAATACAATATTAAACATTAGAAAGAAAGGTCTTCACCTGATGTCTAAATGTATACAATGAATGTATACAAAAGACAATTGAATACTGTTGGTCAATATTTTTGTTAGGAAAAGCTTTTTTTTTTTTAATTTCCAGTTTAAAAAGACCTGATCCCAGACTGAACTGGCTGCATGGACATCAGTTGGGGTTGTGTTGCTAGCCCCAAGAGATGCATACGAATTGCATTAATCAGATGGGGTTTTGGTGAGAGGAATAGCAGTGCTATATCCAACCCCCAACTTTCCCTTCTGAACAGATTATTAGAGCTATTGTCGACCTGATGAGGCTACTTCTGCAGGACTGCGCTTGGAGACCCATGCACAGTACATCCAGCCATGGAACCGTACGAGCATGTCTCGCCTTAGAGAAGTTGCACACAGGACAGGAATGCCATTTCTCTCTGGGGTTGATTGTGATCACCCCTTTGACCATTACTGTGAAGGATCAGCACCCGGATCCTTTGCGTGAGTTCGGCGCTTAACGGGTTAACCGGCACTGAGTTACAGCCCGTACAAGCAAGGGAAACCGCCTTGGAGGTTCGCGTACACAAGAGGAAACTAGAGCCCTTTAAATGACCAAATAAGGCTTTATTTATTTACACAAGATACGGAGCGGAACTAACAGCTTTCTAGGAATACTATAATGTCAACACAACCTGAGGTGACCTCTACGTTTGTCAATGAAACAGGCTCCCAGGCTAGCGCATTGGGATTAGTCAGTTACCTTAGACTAAAGACTTTACGCTAGTCAGTTTCAGCCTGGCTCCGGGTCGGCCGATCCGGGGATGAGAACAGCTTACTCCAGCCTCCGCTTGGAGGATGAATCTTGTTCCAAAGCACCCTGTGTTCCCAACAACCCCTTACTGGAAGGGAGAGGGGCTTTCTACCCCTGGGTTCCCACTCTCCCCACCCTCCAGGTCAGGTGGGGGCTTATGCCTGCCCCTTCGTATCAGGTGGGCTTATTCCTGCCCGGGAAGAAGGTGATGTACTGGGTACTTTACAGCTCTTTGAGACTGCCCTGATAGTTTGATGGTTCTTGATGGTCCTTCCTTGGGTTTTGTGGAATTCCACCGAGACTCTCCATTGTTGGGGATGCCGGTCTGTCTGGCTGTTTCCCCTGTAGCTCAATCCCCCCTCCTCGCCCCCCTCCCTTGGACGGAGACTGTGTGTGTGTGTGTGTGTGCGCGCATGCATACTCGTGTCAGGCTTTCTCCACAATTACAAAACTGCAGAGAGCTGCCATGTGCCTCTTCATCTGATTCCTTGCTGTTTACCAGAATGTGTCTGGAAACACAAGTAGAAGAATGTACTTAAAGAGCAGCCTTAACATTCATCTCTGCAGTAAAGACTAAAAATCGCCTGTCACTGCCATTCTAGCCAGTGCTTTCTATAAGTTTCCTTCCAGTAGACGACTCACTGTTACATAATGAAGGCAAGATTCTGACAGGCTTGGGTGGTACACCAGCTGAGATGAAAGAAACATGGTACGTGAGTTTACCACCTTATTTGCATGTTCTGTACCCCACACTTTGGCAATACAGCTTAAAGATCTGTAATAGTGTGATGGGAAACAAGTGCACAAGTCACAGAGACATCACATGGTTAACTATAGTGCCACGAATAGGTATTGAGTGAAATAGTTTCACCTGCAGAAAATATATAGTCTTCTAGCACTGGTCAAATGGAGGAACAAGCAGAAAAAAGGATTAACAAACTTTTACAAAGAAATGCTACATGTTACACATTGTAATTCATAACATGATTTTTATAGTTATATCCTGACTTTTTTCTTGCAAGAAACCCAAGGTGGCTTACGTAACCCTCCTCCTCCTCCTCTCCATCTTATCCTCACAACAACCCCACGAGATAGGTGAGGCTGAGAGTCAGTGACTGGCCCAAAGTCACCCAGGGAGCTTCATGGCCAAGTGGGGACTAGAACCCGGATCTCCTGAGTCCCAGTCCAACACTCTCACCACTGCGCCATGCTGGCTCTCCCTCTCTATAGAGGGAATATCTTTAAAATGTTCCCATATGGAGGGTTTCTTACGACTAGCACTCATGACAGTTTGAGAGACTCAATAAGGGGAATGTAAGAACATGGGCATACTGGACAACTCTTTTTTTCCCTTTCCAGTGTTGCTCCTTTCTGCTTCATTGTGCCTTTGCCCAGCCCTTCCCACACAAAAACAAAGCCACCAAAGTGAAATGCCCATGACCGAAAGTTGGGAAAAGTTACTGGAGAGACTAGAGCAGTTTATTCTCATGAAGTAAAAATGAAATACCCATGTTTGCTACACAGCTTCATGCAATACAGGAACCAAGTGAACAGCTTTCCACTCCAGCCTGGTGCAGCATAAGAGGGAGCTCCTGGTCAAACCTTAACAGAAAAGTGGGTGTGCCATTTTTAGAATGTCCAGAAAGTACCTGCAGACGAAAGAGACATCCAAAGGAGGATGTCTAACAAAGTCATCTAGCTCAGTAGAGGAAATAAACTTTGTGTTTGTACTTTTATGGAGACAGGTGACCCCACAAAACTGAGACAGCCACAGCAACTGGGGATGACCACTAAATTCTCAGGCATGTGGGTCAAGCGCCACTACTTTGTAATTTCCCCACAGTCTCCATTAATGTGGACTTACTCTAGGTTCAACCTGACCCAACCCCATCTCACATGATCTCTATCAGGCAAGTGTAGGGATTCCAGTAAGGGGCAAAGTGTTGCCTGCAAGAGATAGCAGTAACCACATGGGAAATAAGCAGGCTTCATTTTGCAAGACCCTGTAAGATCCAGTATTCGGGGCAGAATTTAACATCTTAAACTGTCAGTCCCTCGCAGAAGCCCAATGACATGATATGGATATTCCAGACATTTTCTTTGCTTCCACCTGATACTGAAGCGACATTTAAAGCCAGAAAGATTAAAAATGCTTATTCATGAAGTAACAGCAGGAAAATTACACAGGCATCTGCAGGCATATACTGCCATCTTGCTTGCACATCTTTCCCTTTTCAACCCAGTTAATTCTCAAATTCTACACTGCAGAGACAGAAGAGAAATCCAAAGGCTAGCAATCTGGCAACTTCCAAGCTATTCTCCAGAATGCTTCTCTGAAGAGACTGGAATATAAGTTATGATATAGTGGGCCACATCCTGGACTTCCTGTGCTAAAAAGGTTACAACACAAGCATTGGGAGTAAGCCTTTTAACTGCACCCTTGAAAAGCAGCAAGAATCCATTCTATAAGTACTCTTGTTTAACTCAACCCTCAGCAATTCAACATCTCCGTTTAGGTCAGTGTTCTCCAACCTTGGGTCCCCAGATGTTTTTGGCCTACAACTCCCAGGATGCCCCAGCCAGCATGCTGGGAGTTGTAAGCCAAAAATATCTGGGGACCCAAGGTTGGAGAACACTGGCTTAGGTGGAAAGTATGGACAAATGAGGATATGGTTAAAGAAATAAGAGTGAGCCAGCCTGATGGGTTCACATTCTGCTCAGCCAGGAAGTCTAGCGGGCATCCTCAGACAAATCCCTGCACCTCAGAACAACTGATATGGTAATAACAATTAAATCTACAGTGCCTTCTGTGGGCATCAGCCACACTCTGCAAGCTCACATTTAGAAGCAGCAAAAACATTGCCCTAAGCTGGGGTGGGTGGGCAACTTGTGGGCCTCCAGATGTTTTGGACTACAACTCCCATCACCTCTCAACATGGCTATGCTAGCTAGGGCTGATGGGAGCTGTAGCTCAAAATGTCTGGAGGGTGACAAGCTGCCCACCCCTGCCCTGAGTTTGAGATGGGGCAGGAAAGTGGGACAGGGAGCCGTGCAGGGCTGAGAGGCAGCCCACTTTTGCCTAATAATAATAACAACAACAACAACAACGATGTTTTAAAATATACAGTAATACCTTGGATTGCAAGTAACTTGGTTTGAGAGCGTTTTGCAAGACAAGCAAATGTTAAAATATTTATTTAATTATTTTTTTTACTTGATATACAAGCGACGTCTTGCAATACAAGTACTGTAGTACAGCTTAAATTAAAAATCTCTGTACAATTTTTTTTTGGGGGGGGGATTTCGTTTAGATATAAGAGTGTTTTGGATTACAAGCACGTTTCCGGAACAAATTATGCTCTCAATCCAAGGAGCCCAGGAGGGGTGGGAGTTTTTAAAAAAGGAAATTTTAAAGGCACAATTGCAAACAATTCCCAAAAGGAAAAAAGGCAGAGGGCAACAGAAGAAGCCAATGTGGCTTCACAATAAACTCAAAGATGACCTGAAAACAAAAAAGGACACGTATAGGAAGTGGAAGGAAGGACAGGCTACAGGGGAAGAGTACAGGCAGGTAGCACAGAACTGTAGGAATAGTGTCAGGAAGGCTAAAGCTGAGAATGAGCTAAGGTTAGCGAGGAATGCTAAAAGCAACAAAAAAGCTTTCTTCAGATACATGCACAGTAAAAGACAGAAGAAAGAACTGGTGGTTCAACTACGCAATGAGGATGGCAAATTGATAACAGAAGACAAAGAAAAGGCAGAAGAGTTCAATTCCTACTTCGGCTCGGTCTTCTCCCAAAAGAGGGTCTATGACCCCCCTGGCAAACCTGAAGTGCAGACTGAAGGGGCAGGATTGCAGCTTGAGATTGATAGGCAAATGGTCAAGGAGCACCTGATTACTCTGAACGAGTTTAAATCTCCAGGGCCTGATGAGCTGCATCCTAGAGTAATAAAGGAACTGGCAGAAGAACTCTCAGAACCACTGTCTATTATCTTTGAGAAATCATGGAGGACAGGTGAAGTGCCAGACGACTGGAGGAGGGCAAATGTTGTTCCCATCTTCAAAAAGGGCAAGAAGGAGGAACCTGGGAACTATAGGCCAGTCAGTCTGACATCAATCCCCGGGAAGATTTTTGAGCAGATTATAAAGAAGTCAGTCTGCAAGCACCTTGAAAACAATGCAGTGATTACTAGAAGCCAGCATGGATTTGTCAAGAACAAATCCTGTCAGACTAATCTGATCTCATTTTTTGATCGGGTAACCTCCCTTGTGGACTGTGGGAATGCTGTGGACATTATATATCTGGACTTCAGCAAAGCTTTCGACAAAGTGCCTCATGATATCCTGATTAGTAAGCTAGCTAAGAGTGGGCTAGATGGAACAACTATCAGGTGGATCCACAATTGGCTAAAGAATCGGACTCAAAGAGTGCTTATCAATGGTTCCTTCTCAAACTGGGGAAAGGTAACGAGCGGGGTACCACAGGGCTCGGTCCTGGGCCCGGTGCTCTTCAACATTTTTATTAATGACGTGGATCAGGAGGTACAGGGAATGCTGATCAAATTTGAAGATGACACAAAGTTGGGTGGAACAGCTAATACTCTGGAAGACAGAAACAAAATTCAAAGTGACCTCGATAGGCTGGAGCGCTGGGCCGAAAACAGAATGAAATTTAATAGGGATAAATGCCAAGTGCTGCACCTAGGGAGAGGAAACCAAATGCACAGTTACAGAATGGGGGACACTTGGCTCAACAATACTACAAGTGAGAAGGATCTTGGAATTGTGGTAGATCACAAACTGAATATGAGCCAGCAATGCGATGTGGCTGCAAAGAAGGCAAATGCTTTTTTGGGCTGTATTAATAGAAGTATAGCTTCCAAATCGCGGGAAGTGATAATTCCCCTTTACTCGGCACTGGTTAGGCCTCATCTTGAGTACTGCGTCCAGTTCTGGGCACCTCACTTTAAGAAGGACATAGACAAACTGGAGAGGGTTCAGAGGAGGGCAACAAGGATGATACAGGGACTGGAAACAAGGCCCTATGAGGAGAGACTGAAAGAACTGGGCATGTTTAGCCTTCAGAAGAGGAGACTGAGGGGAGATATGATCGCACTCTTCCAGTATTTGAAGGGATGTCACACAGAGGAGGGCAAGGATCTCTTCTCGATCATCCCAGTTTGCAGGACACGGAATAATAGGCTCATTTACAGGAACCTAGATTCCACCTAAACATCAGGAAAAATTTCCTAACTATCAGAGCAATAAGACAATGGAATCAACTACCTAGGGAGGTCGTGGGCTCTCCCACTCTGGAGGCATTCAAGGTGCAGCTGGACAGACATCTGTCAGAGATGCTTTGACCTGGATTCCTGCATTGAGCAGGGGGTTGGACTCGATGGCCTTGTAGGCCCCTTCCAACTCTACTTTTCTATTATTCTATGACTGTATATACACACACACACTCGCAAAAGATAGGAAAGGCAACCATGAAATTCAAAGCAATCGCAATCTCAGCAAAAGCAAGGTTGTATTTATTTATTTTTTTAAATTTTAAGTGCAAGCTTTCAAAAGGTGGCTAATTCATGCACGTGGTGCTATTCTGGGACTCAATAGGCATGGGGAAGGAAGGCAGCTACCTCATCTGAAGCCACTGAAAGAGCCAACTCCCTTTAAGACTAGTATTTCCCATTTTTAGAACAAATAAGGCTCATATTTAGAAGAAAGAGTCTTCTTTCTGAATGCCTTTTCAGCCTTACTGAGCTTCCTCAGAGCAGGGCAGACATGTTCTCTCTGCCCAGAGCTCCCTTTCTGAAGGAAGGGTTGTGTGAGCCAGGAATGCACACTATAAAGGAGTTATTTATACTGAGCATCAACGCAGCTGGGTGACAAAGAACTGAAGCCCAGTATTGAAAACTTTTCCAGTGACACTTGGTCTTACACAGCAGCCTGGCCCAGAGTCCTAGATCAGGCTCGTGCCTTTCCAAGAAATCTCTGAGAACATTTACAAAGGGGAGTGGCCTTTCTTGGAAGTTCTGAAACAAAGTGAACTGAAGGTTCAAGCTCCAGAGGAGAAGAGACAGAGAGCCATGCGATGAGGTAGTAGTCAGCTGCATCATGCTCACCCACCCTCAAGCCCAACCCCACAATGGTTGTTCAGCATCCATCTTCAGGTACTATCAGAGTCCCAGAAAAATCTTCAGGCTGATTCAAGCACAACTGTTCTTATATCCAGGTTTGCCTGGACTAGACATATTATTCAAAGAAAATCCACAGAAGAGTATTGTATGGAACAGAACAAGGCTGGAATTCCCTCTCCCCGGGGCCCACTAAAAGGCTCGTGTTAAAATTACATTTACAGAAGCCGCCCATCAGCTACGTGCGGGAAGGTGAGGGCAAGAGAGAAGTGTGACTAGACATACCTAGAGTTGTTTTTTAAGCCCCAGAGAAAACTATTTCCTTGGCATCCTTCCCCAATTTCTAGCAACAGCAGGAGCAGAATTCCCTAAACCAGCACTGCTGACAGCTGCAGATGGGGTGATCCCCTGCAAACTGTTTTGCCCTCGGAATTTAGCAGTACTGTACTATGGGTATCTGGGACATCACAGAGTGAGGTGACACAGAGAAAAGGAGGCTGAGCCAATCCCAGCCTTCTGCAGAGAGAGACACCCTGCAGAAGCCAACATTACCAGCATATGGAGAGAAATACCAAGTCAAATCCACCGGTCCCTCAATGTGGGCCAAAAACCTGTACATGAGTTAAGATCTAAGAACTCCAGTGTGTCTATGACAAACAGAGCTCGGGGCCAAGCAGTCTCCAGCAATCCAAGGATAACCAGCAGGGCAATCTCAACACTGCTTGTTTGATATCTTCCCCAGCAACGCACAGTCATCGTAAGTTCACCTCCCTTACAGCAGAGCAATCCTCCCTAGCCACAAGCTCTCCTGAAATCAGCTGCACCATCTGCCCCACCTCACACAGTATCAAAGTGATGGAGGGCAGAAAAACCCACCTAGCCCAAACCTCTGCCACATGGCAGAACGACCCATTCATGTGGCTTACGCTGGCTCAGCTTGTCTGAGTGTGGAAAGCTAAGCAGGGTCAGGCCTGGTTATTACTTGGATGGGAGACCCCTCCTCTAGTTTCCTGCATTGAGCAGGGGGTTGGACTCGATAGCCTTGTAGGCTCCTTCCAACTCTATGATCTATGAAATCTATGAAATCACCATCACCCCTCACCAAGCAGTCTATCCACAGGATGCCATCCAGATCACAAAACTTTGAGACCAGAAAGCCACTCCTAACCACAAGCAGGTGCCAGTTGGTTGTGAGTACTTAGGGGGGTCTGAAGTTGGCACTCTGTACGTGCTCAAAGACTTGCTATTTTCCAGAACAGTTCTTTAGCATTCAAATGTTCTGGATCTGAGCCCTGGCTCCAGCCAAATCCAATGCCCAGTCAGATATCCGTACCAACTACTACAGCAATTCATTTGGGAGGGAAAGGCAGCCTGTAAGTCACATCCCTGCAGCCTACTTCCTGAAGAATATGCACGCACTTACAATAAATGTGTGACTGAGGGAGTGTAACATGTTACAGGCTTGCAGCCTGGCACTGAAAAGAAAACTGGCTGCGTGGCTGAATGCTAGTAATCCCAATGCTTGCACAATACACAATCCCACCTCAAAACTTCAGAGTGGCCAGGCTGTGCCCAGCCTCCAGATGTTGCCACCTTTTTTATTCTTTCCTGGCAGAACTTTTCCCACCTCTAACACTGGCAAAACAGGTAGAAAATCAACAAGTGGTGCACTTTTCCTCCCATCACTACAGTTCTGTGTTTAAAAAGAAGAAAAGTGTCACCTTTAGAAATTCTTCATCTCAGAAAATAAAAAAGGGAGGGGGGGAAATGTGCAAGGAAGAAAACAATGTTGTTGGTAGCAGGCACAGTGGAATCACAAACCACAAACATCAGTGTTAAAATGTCAATTCGGAATGGTAGAGAAGCCCTGCCAGGAAGAGGACCTACTCCCAACCCCACCCTAGCCTTTTTGTATCTCTCTTAGGACTGCATGCAACTGGGAACTGCCTTGAGCGCGTTGGCAGAAAGGTGTCATACAAACATGGCAAACAAGATTAAGCAGAGGAGGAAGAAAAAATGGGAATGCTAAACTTCCTAGAAGTCAGGAAGGAGCCGACCGGAACCTCGCCTCTACCATACTGTACTCGTTCCTCCGAGCCCCACCAGCAACGCCAAGGGGGTGATCACAGCACTCGCCGGCCTACCTTGCAGGGCTGTCGTGACGATCCCCGAGCAAGAGGGCTTGCGAGGCTCCCCAAGCGCCCTTGCTCCAGGCGAGGCCGGCCCCTTCCTGCACCCGGTCCCCGGACCCGTCCCACCCGCCGGTGCTCACCTTCCAGCCGGCAGAGCTGTTGCTGTCCCCTTTGTCGCGGAAGTAAAGCACGTTGCGGACCATCCAGTCGTAGATCTGCGCCAGCGTCAGCCGCTTCTCCGGGCTGCTCTCGATGGCCTGGCTGATGAGGTCGGCGTACGACTGGCTGCCCCAGGCGTTGCGGCGCGCCCCGCTCGAGCCCCCGCCCGAGCCGGGGCCGCCGCCGCCCTTGCGCGCCCCGCCGGAGCCAGGCCCGCCGCCGGCGCCCGGTGTCGCCGCCGCCGCGCCGCCGGACTCCTCGGGGCTGCCCAGGCCGCTCCCAGGCCCCGCGCCGCCGCCGCTGCTGCTACTGCTGCCGCCGCCGCCGGCCTCCGGCTCGGCCACCCCCGCCAGCTCCGGCCGGGGCAGCGGCCAAGTGCAGGAGCGCGGCCGGCTCTGGGGGGGGAACTCCGGGTCCAAGGCCGCGGCCGCGGGGGGGCTCCCGGCCGGCTCCGCCATGATGGCGCCGCTTTGGCTCTCGCTCCGCCCGTGCTTCCCTCCCTCAGCGCCGCCACATCACCGCCCCGCCGCGCCGCCTCAGGGCCGAGCGGGCGAGGCGAAGCTCCCTCCCTCCGTCCGTCCCCCCGCGCGGAATGGTATGACCCAAGCGCGCCCTCACGAAGCAGATCCCCCGCTCCGGCCTCGGCCCCTCAGTGGTACCGCCCGGCCTTGGCTAGGCCTGCTCGCTCGCTCCCGGCAGCGTAAGCCGGGCCTCTCCGCGCTGTCCCGGCTCTTCCTCACAACTATCTCTCGCCACACGGGAGCAGCCGAGCAGCCAGCCGCCTCGGCGGCTCTCTGTTTACCACAGGCTTAGGAGGGGGCAGGATCTGCGCTTGCGCCCCCGGTGCATCTTGGGCGGCGTAGTTCCCAAATAGGGTGAGGAAATGGACTCGGTTTCCCGTCAGGCAAAGCGATCGGCTGGGCTTAAGATCGGTGCGGCACCAGGGAGGCCAAGAGTGAATACAACACCCAGAATGCCTCGCGCCAGCGTCTCCGCTCCTCCTCCAGACCATTACATAAGCAAACAACCAATCCGCGTCTTCCAAAACAAACCTGCCGTGCTGTGCTGGGCGGCGTTACGGCCCCACTCGTCGGCTATTCTAGTCACTAGCTGCTACGCCCCCACCCTGCTCCACCGTCCAGCTCTGCCAGGCTCTTCCCTTTCATCCTCCACCCCCACTTTTTTGTTGCAGATTAACGACGACTTAATTGATTAACCTTATGAGCGCTAGTCAATTGAGTAATCGATTCGAACCACATAAATTCTGGGTGTGACATAAATTTGCATATTGAAAAAATAGTTTCTGAAGGAAGAAAACGCACACCCACAGTCCTCATTTTGCACTGGTGCATCTAGGGCTGGACCGCAGGGTGGAGGTCCGGGGCCCCAAGTGAACCCCCCCCCCCAGAGAGCACCAGATGATGGGGGCAGCAGCAAACAGGTCAACTGGGACTTTTGTTGCTCAGCTGGAGATGTTGAGGGTGCTGTTGCACTCACGTCCTGCTTGTGGGTTTCCCATGGGCAGCTGGCTGGCCACTGTGTGAACAGAATGCTGGACTAGATGGACCCTTGGTCTGATCCAGCACGGCTCTTATTTTCTTATCTACATGGTTACAAATACTCTTTCTATTATTATTTTTTTAATTTTAGACTATATTATCCTTTCCTAAAACCAAACAGTGCTTATTCTCAAGTAAACCACGGCAGTGGAAGCAAACTCCCATTTTATTCCTGTAGTCATGATGGTGCTTTGATTTCACATACTTAGAGCATTTCTTTCTTTCTTTTCCTTGGGGCTGGGGGAGGGGAGTTGTTCTTGTTTGTTTTTCCTTTAATATATCAGGAATGTAGAAGCAGTTGTAAAACATGGGACAGGGAGCGGGGGAGAAAAGAGAAATGTTAGTTGTGTGCTTCACAACTGAATACGATATGTCTAAAGAGCCCCCCCCCCCAACAAGGCTATTAAGGCCACGATCCTATGCACATTTAGACAGAAAGAAGTCCTACAACTCCCAAGCATTCCCCAGCCAGCATGGGAGTTGTTGGACTTTTTTCTGTCTAAACGTGCACCCTAAGTCCCGAGGCTAAAATTACTTAGCTGCATCACTATTGACAAGATGTTCCTAGATCCAACTTCTTTGTGGTTGGAGGCCCCAAGCACCCTCAGAATCCTTCCTGGATAGCAGCTATTAACAATAAAAGAAAATAAACCACAGCACTTCAAGTCACGTGTTCAGTCAGGCCACATCTAATCTCGTCCTTATCCTCTCGGGACAGCCTTCTCCAGCCTGCTGGCTGAGGATGCTGGAAACTGCAGTCCAACACCATCTGTAAGGTACCAGGTTGGGAAAGGAAGCTCAGTGAATTTGTTTAACCCCCATCTAAGTTCATGGCCATCACCGCATCTTTAACTCTGCACTCACATTAAAGTTGTCCTTTCCCCTACAGTTGTGATATGTTGCTTGTGAGTATTACTACAGCACTGGAAGCCCAAAAGATCCCATTTAAGAATTGAATGTGCATACCTAGCCAATGTAGGCATTTTATTCTAATTACAAATGTAAGAAAGGAAAGACTGCAGTCTATTAAAACACCCCTCATGAAAACAGCCCCCTGCTGTCGCTTGGAGAATTTGGTTAGTCCTTTTAGTTTTCAGGTGTGCTGCCCCCTTCTGAGAAGCAGCCAGCCTTGCAGCTTCTTGATCAAACTCTTCTCTGTTGTGGAGCTGCTATCCTGTTCCAAACAAGTTTACAAACAAAACAGTAATGAAAATCCATATCCTCCTCCTGTAGCTGTTTTAATAGGTGTATTAACTGTATGCCCATTTGTATCTAAACTGGAGTTAAATTTCAATTATACTCATTCAATTAAAGTCTGGAAACCAGATCTTTCAAAGTTGCTAGTGTGAACCAAATTTTGAGATGTCTCGGTATTTTAGTTTTGTGAGATATGTGTCAACAAAAAATGTGCTTGCAGATTTGTGCCATCAAAGGCTGCAATCTATACAAAGTTAGACCCACTTGGATCTGCATAGGATTGGGATGGGCAGTTGTAGAGAAATGTACACTTGCTTGGTAATATTTCAAAAACTGTTTGGCAGAAGGTGCCACTAAGCAGTGTGGGTGTAGGGAGCTCATTTGGCTGTGGCCCCTGGTGCATCTGCAGCTGCCACACCACCTAAATTTGCCGTGGCAAAAGCATTGGTAAACATTTTACCGCACCACTACAGGGTGGTAAAAGGCTCACAGCTAGCTTGTTCTCAAGCTAAATTTGACTTTTTGTACTGCTCTGTAGCCACAAACTGCTGCAAACCATTGATGTTTTGCCACCGCTGAATTCGGCAGCACGGCAACAGTAGGAGTGCAGTCTGGGGGGGTGGGGGTGGAGTGAGAATCCAGTGGGTCAAAAATAGCCCCCAGAACCCCCAATGTGGCTCACCTCTTATTTATGGTATTTCTATACTGCCTTTCTGAAACCAGCCAAGGTGGTTTACAAAAAATTCAGAAAATAAAATAGTAATCAAATTAAAACAGAGTTAAAACACTAAAAGCAACCTTAAAAACCATAGCAACGATTTAAAAAGCCAAGTTAAAAAGATGTGTCCTGACCCCATTTCCTGAATGCAGCAATGCATTTCCTGAATGAAATGCATGACTGGTCCCCAAGAGTGGGGACCAGTCACTTCAGAGTTTGGGAGTGACACCGGAAAAAGGCCTTTCCCATGTGCCTGACAAGTGGGCCTCTCCAAGCAAGAGTGTCTTCAAAAGAGCCCCACCTGCTAATCTTAATAACTGAGGTTTATACCAAGACCAGCTGTTCTTCAAATAGCCAGGCCCTAAGCCATTTAGGGCTTTAAGGTACAACCCTATGCATATTTAAATAGAAAAAAAGCCTAGAGTTCCCAGGATGTCCCAGCTGGAGTATGCTAGGAGTCATAGGCCTTTTTTTCTGTCTAAACATGCATAGGATTATGTCCTGAAAGGTTGAAACCAACACCTTGAATCGAGCCTAGAAAACAACTGACAACCTGTGCAGATCTTTCAGTACTGGGGTGATGTGATCATACTATTCACCAGTTAGCAGCCTAGCTGCTGCATTTTGCAACAATGGAAGCTTCTGGACAGTCTTGAAGGGTAGCCCCAAGTAGAGCGCATTGCAGTAGTCTAAAGATGATGTGACCAATGCATGGATAACTACTGCCAGATCAGACTGACTCAGGAATGGTCACAAGTGGCACACTTAACATAGTTTTACAAAGGTGCTCCTCACCATCGCTGCCACCTGAAGATCCAGAGACAATGTAGGATCCAGGAATACTCTCAAACTATGAACCCGATTTTTCAGAGGAAGTGCGACCCCATCCAGAACAGCTTGAATCCCAGTCCCCGGGTCAGGCTTTCTACTGAGCAACAGCACCTCTCTCTTTTCTGGATTTAATTTCAGCTTCTGAACCCCCATCCAGCCCATTATCAAATTTAGACAAGGTTCACTTGCTTGGAGTTACGTATCAAAGAGCAAGAGAGCTGAGTTTCATCAGATATTTTTTTAAATCTATAGTACTTTTCATTTTTAAAAATAATAATCCCAAAGTGGTTTACAATATAAAACCAGTGCTGGCTGGGGCATGCTGGGAGTTGTAGGCCTTTTTTTCTGTCTAAACATGCATAGCATACTGGCTCCCTCTCCCTGTCAGTTCATGTCAGGCAGGCGCCAACCTTGCTTTGTTTTCTGCGTCAGGTAAATACATTTTTATTTAAACAAGCTTTTCTTTAATTAGCAGCCACGGTTTTATTGGTATAACTTGATTTTTAAAGAGGTGTTTTGACTGCTTTTTCTTTATTTATTTACAGCATGTTTACCCTGCTCTTCAGCCAGAATGGACTACCAGAGAAGCTTACACGGATTAATAACAGCACAGTCCATGCCCTCATGTTCACAATCTAAAAGACACGACACAAAACGAAAAGGGACTGGGAGGGAGAAGGAAAAAGAAGCAAAACTCAGTTCTTAGTTTCGAAGTTCTTACAGGTGTTCTTTCTGGCAGGGAGGGGCGAAAATAAGCTCCCTGTAGCTGTTCCTTCTCTGGCCAATGTGTGGGGCCAGGTTGGTCTCCCCCTTGTCGTGATGCTCTTCCTGGGAGGCAGAGGGTGCAGCCTCCCAGGGGCCCTTGGCGCTCCGGCCAATGGATGAGGACATAGTCTGCAGTCTCAGGGAACTGCCAGTTGGAGCTGTGCGGTCCTTCTGGCAGGGGGGAGAGAAGCAAGCCTTCTGCAGTTGATCCTTCTCTGGCCGCCATATGGGGCAAGGTTGGCCTTGACTATCACTCACTGCTCAGGAATCTTTTTAAATATAGAGTGGCGTATAAATCTTGTAAATTCGGGGCAGAATACTATAGCGTGTTTAAACAGAAAAAGGTCCTACAACTCCCAGCATACCCCAGCCAGCATGACTGGTTGGGGGATGCTGGGAGTTGTAGGACTTTTTTTTCTGTCTAAACATGCCCAGGATTGCGGCCTTAATAAAACAAAAGCCTGCCCCCGCCGCACCCCAGAAACCACTCCGGTCCACAAACTCCCCGCCCTTAGCTTTCCTCCGCAGAGAAGTCGCATTTCCAAGGCTGCAGCGCGATGCACAGCTGACTTTCCCCAGGAGCAGATCCCATTGAGTTCTATGGGATTTGCTCCCGAGCAGACGCGCCCGGGATTGCACTGCTGCGCCCTTGGCTGGCGCAAGTTGCAAGCCGCCTCCCGCCCACCCGTATCTCGCAGGTCGCTGTCAGCCAACGGCGCTTTCTGCACTTTAAAAAAAAAAAAAAGACAGGTTCCGGGCGAGGCACTGCTGCGCATGCGCGCTGGTGCTTTTTCCTCTCTCCCCCCCCCCCCATCCTGCGAGGCGGCTTCCCCTCGCAGTGCAGAGTTCAGGTGGGGGCCCGGGACCATGGATAAACATTTCTCTTCCGCAGGGCGCGACCAGCGAAGTACTACGCCACGCAGGTTCCCGGGCACTGTGTTCGGGCGCCCCGCGCCCTGGATAACTCATCACCGCTGCCGCCGGGCCAAGGCGCTGCTTACGCTGCCTGCGCGTTGCGGGGTGGACGCGCTGAAGGGCCCCGGAACCTGAATTTCCGCTGCATTTCTGCAGGGCGGAAGCGGCGCCGCGCCCCTCGGCGCAGGTTCCGGGGCGGCGCTATGTATTGCGGCTTTGAGGAGAAGGTGGCGGCGGCGGCGGCGCTAGTGGCGGCAGGGCGGGTTCCGCTGAGGCGGCGCTGACCGAGATCTCCCCTTCCTCGTCCTCCCTCTCTCCACCATGACCGAGGCGACGGTGGCCGACACGCGGCGCCTCAACTCGAAGCCGCAGGACCTGACCGACGCCTACGGGCCGCCCAGCAACTTCCTGGAGATCGACATCTTCAACCCGCAGACCGTGGGCGTCGGGCGGGCCCGCTACACAAGCTACGAGCTCCGCATGAGAGTGCGTGACAGGGAGGGAGATGGGCGGGGCTTGAGGAACGGGGCGGGGCAACCAGCTCGCCCTAGTGCTGCTGCTTGGGGGAGGGGTCTTCCCCAACCCTGGCCTGGGCCCCTCCTTCAGACAACTCGCACCGTTGCTGGCAAGGGGTGATGGGAGTTGTAGTCCAACACTACACGTCTGGAGGAGGGGCCCGGGGAGGGGGGAAAGAGACGACTGCCAGCAAACAGGCCTGTGGCTCACGCTGGCTCAGCTTGTCTGAGTGTGGAAAGCTAAGCAGGGTCAGGCCTGGTGATTACTTGGATGGGAGACCCCCTCCTCTAGTTTCCTGCATTGAGCAGGGGGTTGGACTCGATAGCCTTGTAGGCTCCTTCCAACTCTATCAGATCTATGAAATCTATGAAGTAGAGATGTGAAGGCAACTGCGGATGATGGGTGCTGTAGTCCAACACACATGGAGAGGCAGCATGTTGGGGAAGGCAGATGTGAAGACGGGGAGGGAAGGGGTGGAAGAGTCCAGGGTGGCAATGGT
This sequence comes from Shinisaurus crocodilurus, assembly GCA_021292165.1. Taxonomy (NCBI): domain Eukaryota; kingdom Metazoa; phylum Chordata; class Lepidosauria; order Squamata; family Shinisauridae; genus Shinisaurus; species Shinisaurus crocodilurus. The sequence goes on from CM037883.1 coordinate 4,622,936, forward strand.
CACAGGGAAGTAGAGAGGTGAAGGCCACACCGTGTTGGTGGGGACAGTTAGGTCTGTAATCTTGCCATGCCCGATTGCCACACATGGGGGTGGGGATTTCTAGCCTGGTAAAAGAAGGGGTGTTTTTATGGCAAGGGGGTGAGGCTGAGGGTAGATTCACTGAAATCCAGTGTGATGTCGTGATTAGAACTGAGCATTGGCTGAGGACGTGGGTTCAAATCCCCCCTTAGCCATGGAGAGCACTGAGTGACCTCCGTGCTAGTCACACACAGTCTCTCAGTTTGACCTACCCTACAGGATTGTTGTGAGGATAAAGTCGGGGGGGGGGGAAGAAAACAGCGTATGCTGCCTTAAATTCCTTGGAGGAAAAGTGGGGTAGAAATGTAAGAAGTAATATGGGACAGGGCAGTTGTCAGTTGGTGTGAAACAGCAAAAATGTGACTTTATTAGACTTGTATTTAATCCATTCCCTTAATTCAGTTTGGGGAGAGGCTTGGTGTATCCTTAAGGAAGTGGCATGCACAGACGCAACCCGCTCTGGTTCTCCTACAGATCTGGGAAAAGTAGGGACTACAAGGGCTGGGGGTTAAATTTTTCCCCATCCTTGTCCCACCCTTTCCTCTTTACAGATTGATGTAAGGAAAGCATCGGATGCTGCCCCAAGGAGCTTACAACCTAAATTTAGATGGGAATGGGAAGAAGCAATGTAGAAATGAGACGGGCCTCAGGCCCGTGTACAAGTGGATGCTGATCTGTGTGCTTGGGCTTAGATTCAGCTGTGTGGTGATAGGATAAGCCAATGGTTTTGTGTTTTCATGTAGACATCCTTTTCAGACTATTCAGAACTGGCAGCCTGTCTAAAGAGTTACAAAGAATGTTTAAACGTTCCTGAATATTCTCTCTTGGTGGGTGGGGCATAATGTAAAGTGGATGGAGGGTTGGCTATGGTTTGAGTCTCCCTTGGCCATTGTGTGGGCCCATCTCCGGTTCCTCATTCATATAAAAGGAACCAAGAAGCAACCAACCCAACATAGCAGGCTGTGAAACAGATGACAGTTCTTCAGCATTGGTGGCTTGCTACTGGTCCTCATGCAACTGATTGCATGGCTGCATAAAATTTCATTTGGGGTTCTTTCTGTTCTATCTTTATACCAAAAACTCCAGTTGAGTCTTCAGTAGATGTACTTTCCGTTCCAAAGTGGGTTTTGTCATTCTTCCCTAGAGATGTATGGTTGGGCACCAGAAAGCTGTGAGTTGACTAGCAAACTTATGCTTCAGACCTTTCAGCGTAGAAATGAAGCATCCTCTTAACAAGTGAGAAGGATTGTAAAATCTGCTAGGGGCATGTGTCTTACGAGTTGAGACATGCTGCATTATAGAATAGTTTGTGGAACCCTGACCAGAGTGGAGGATATGGGAGTGAGTTTCTAGAAGTCTCGGTGCTGGGGCTTCTGTATAATAGGCAGGCAAAAACGAGGGGTCCGTAGCACAAATGAGGCACAGCAAATGCACCACTGCATTACAGTATTGCCTGTTGTCGAAGTGAAGGAGTAGCTTCGAAAGCAGCTGCCGAGTAACTTCCTCTCTCCTTTCAGACAAACCTGCCTATCTTCAAACTGAAAGAGTCCTGTGTGAGACGACGGTATAGTGACTTTGAATGGCTGAAAAATGAGCTGGAGCGTGACAGTAAGGTGAGTGCAAGGGAATGAGCACTGCCTCTGCACGCACGCACGCACAGGCTCTGGTCTTAAGTACCAGTAAGGGCAGGTGGGTGGTCTCTGCATTTCTGTGGCAGAAGTCTCTGGAGCAATTTCCAGTTGGGCTAGTTTGGGTCCCTGAGGGATCTAGCAGCAGCAGGAGGAGGATGGCTTTGCTCCCTGCTTACATAATGCTCTCTGCTTCTAGATTGTAGTGCCTCCACTGCCTGGCAAAGCCTTGAAACGCCAGCTTCCTTTCCGAGGAGACGAGGGCATCTTTGAGGAGTCCTTCATAGAAGAAAGAAGACAGGGCTTAGAACAGTTCATAAACAAGTAAGGTTGACGTTGCCCGTTGCTGCTTAGGTGGAGTGGAAGACTCTGGCAGAGGGAATGTGTCTCAAAATGTTTGCAGTTTGCACCAGATTGCATAGCACAGGCACAGTGCACACTTACCTGCAAAGTGCGCTAGGGGCGGGCAGTCCTCATCCTAATTTCCAAAGCCTTCTGCATACGATCAGTGCAGACCTCTGGCAAGTGTGATCTATCTCTTCTCTGGCAATCTGCTGGGTGGGAGGGAAGAGGGAGAGCGAGAAAGGGGTGGCAGAACGAGAAAAGGTAGAAAGAAGGTGGGGTATAGATCAAATAAATGAAAATGGGTGACCCACCCACTTTTGGCTTTGGGCCCCGTCCACCTGTTGACAAGCAGCCCCTGACAGATTACCCGCGAGGGAATGCGGCCCTCAACAGAAAAAAGCTTGCCCACTTGTGCTGTACATGTTTCTTTTGTATCCAAATGCAGTGGATGCTTATGAGAATGGGTGCTGTGTGGCAGCATAGGTTAGCAAAAGCCTGCCTCTGCTTTGTTTTTCTTTAAGAAGCAGCACCCTTCCTCCACTACTGGCAGCAACTCTACCCCCGGCTTAAACTGTCTTACTACTCATCCCCAATCCCCATGGACTCTTGAGAACAGGACTTATACGGGAGAAGGGTGCTTAGATCTTGGTATTGCTGTATGGATTTTGCTGAACTGCGATTATGCTGAACTTGAAAATCAGCTAGAAATGTTGAAGTCACAAATCTTTTTTTTTCCTGAGGAGGCATAATAAACCAAACACCCAACACCAGGAGTTGAAAACTTGTGGCCCTCCAAATGTTGTTGGGACTACAACTCCCATCAGCCCTAGCCAGCAATCAGTTATGATGGGAACTGTGGTCCAACAATATCTGGAGGGCCACAAGTTAGCCACCCCTACCCTAAAGTGTATTTCAAAACAAAAACCTGATGGTAGCAACAGCACCCATGCAAAAACAGTTTGTAAGTAGTCAGAGTAACTACTTGCCTCTGTCTTTTTCCCATTTTCTGTCTGACTCACTTCCATCTACAGGGCTGAACCCTTTTTATATGGTTCCAGTTCTTGCCCTCCCCAGTTGCTGCTTTCAGGGAGGAAGTAGAGGCCATTCCCACTTCCTTGACCACATAACACTGATTCGGCAATCAGCCCCTGAATAGGCTTTTTTTTTCTTGGTAACTATCAGGATTCGCTGTATGTCACACATTATGAAATTACAGTTCTAAGATCCATTTCTTGAGAGTGAGGAAAACTATGACAGATATACTGGCATAAAACAGATATATCTGTAGCATAGATATATCCAAGGGTCCACACGTTCAGTTGTCATGGAGACCACATTGCATCTGCAGACCCTGGCAGTTATCACTTTCTTCATTTCTGACTCAAAGCACTCAGTGGGCATTTGGGGCCTCCCAACAGACATCACAAATTCAGGCCCTCCGCCCCTCTTCCAGACCTTGCTCTTGGGCAAGATGCAGGGCTGCGCTCTGACCTCATGATCTACGTCATGCAGCGGAGCCATCCAGGTGTCTCTGAAGTCTTAAGAGGATATCCTGTCTCTCCCACAAATCCTTTTGTGAATGCCAGATGATTGGAGAGGCAGGGTTGGTGGCAAACACAAATAATCGATGGCGATCAAGGCCTGTCTTGAATGTCCTGGGATAGGTTCGTTACATGCTGATGTTTGTTTCCATTGCACATAGATCATGATCTCTCTCTCCCTTGTACAGAATCAGTCAGCAGGCAACCATTTGCTAACCTAATCCTAACCCTTCTTGTTCCTGGCAGAATCGCCGGACACCCGCTGGCACAGAATGAGCGCTGCTTACACATGTTCCTGCAAGAGGAGACCATCGATAGGAATTATGTCCCAGGGAAAGTCCGCCAGTAGGGGAGTTTGGCATCCTCCATTTTCTCTCCTCTTGCAAAAATGACATTTATTTTTACACTGTCTCTTCTGAACCAGCTTTTTCTCTCTGAACTTCCCCACTTGTCCAGTGTTGCCCGCCACACCGTCCCGTCCCATCCCACCCCCTTGTCAGGCAGCAGTGTTGAGTTCTGTTGGTCTTTGGTCTCTGGAAAAAAAAGGGGGGGGGAGGGGAGGCGAACCTGTGAAGAGCTGTACCTCTTGGTGAATGCATAAAGCTTGATGGGAACTAGTGTAAGGATTGTAGTGTGCATCAGAGCTGCCTCTCTCTCTCTCTTCCTCTGTGCAAGGATGTGGGGAGCTCTCAAGCATGTACAGGTGACCGTAGGAAGAACCTGGTCCTGAGGCTCCTCCTCTGGCTGTTTTGGAGATGTACGTTCTGTTAGCATTTGTGCCCTTTGCTCGAGAATGATCAAAGCTGCAACTGGAAAGCAACAAGTGTCTCCCTTTCCTGCTGGAAGGGTACGCTAGACCAGAAATGGCTTGCAAACTCCCTTTATTTAGTAGTAAAGTCTTTCTGAGGGAGTTCATACAAGAGGCCACCGTGCATGAATCCAGACCCTCTCCCCCCCACTGGAATGTTTTGAGATTTTAGCTGCTAATCCTACCCCGAGAATCTAACCTTTGAAAAGTTGGAGGCAGATCAGAGACTTGCTGCCCGAGGCATGGGGCCCCTTTGAGAGCCGCTACTTCTAGTAGCAGGGAGGCTCTCCAAACGAGTAGGCAAAATCATTGTGGTTTCTCAGAAGCAGAATCCTGTTGAGGCCTGGGCAAATGAAGCCTCTAGGCTCACTCTTGGTTGTAGAAACTGCAGAGTAGTGTTTCTGCAAGGATTATTCTTTGCCAAGGTGTAACAAGTAGCCTAAGCTAAGGGCCGCTCAGCATGCGGCTTCTGTGACTAACGGATGCCTTCTTCTGACCTCGTGTCTGAATCCATCTGGGGTTACAGTGCAAAGTTCTCTACTATTTGTTTAATATTTAATCTGTTGGGAGGTCTTCTAGATGGCCGTGGGTGCTTTCATGCCATCTAGGGAGCCTCTTCAGTGCATTTGAACAAGGGACCTCCTTAATCCCCAAACTGTCCTGCAGTGTGTATGTGGGAGGGGGGAGTATCAACCCAAGTAATAACGTGACTTTAATTAAAGTCACCTCTTAGTGCACCTTCCACTACTTGGGGTGGGTGGTGAAGTATGTCATGGAGGGGAGAAAGAACATGTATAGAAAATCCTGCATATGTCAGGGCTGGGGGAAGATAATAGATATACACTACCCATTTGTGCAGTGACTGGATAGCAAAAAAACCACTCTCTCCTGGGCTGCCGAAGCAATGGCTGTGAAGAAGCCGCCTCTGTACAGACCATTCTCATCTGCTGCTGGAGGGGTGCTATCATTCTCGTTTGAAGCTGCTGCTGCTGCCGCTGCCGCCTGGTAAATCTACATTAGTGATGGATTTTTAAAACTCCTTCCTTCATTTGGTGCACAAGTCTGAAGATCAAAAGGCTCTTGCTGCTGTACATATATATATTCTGATGTGGGGCTTATAATTCAGCAAACTATGTCTTCAGTTGACTGTCTAATGTAATGTCCAAGACTTGTTCATATTAAACCACTGTGAAGCCAATATGTCTGTGTCCTATCAGTCATAGGCTGCTCTAAATATGTTTTGGTGGAATCTTGGGGAAAAGTTGCTACTACTTTCTATGTCAAACCTGTCATTTGGATGATATTTGATGCTGGATTACAACACCCTGCCAATAACATTTTCCTCTTTGCTTCTGCAGTCCCAAGGCAACTGGCAGTTGGAGCAGCGTTCTTTCTGGTAGGGATGAGAGAAGCAGGCTTCCTATAGCTGCTCCTTGTTTGGCTGACAGCTGAGGCTGATCTGGCCTTCCCTTTGCCAGTGTTCTTCCTGGGAAAAAGGGAAATGCAGCCTCCCAGTTACAGTTGTTCTGATGACAGAGGCCAGAGAATGCTTTGCCTAACTTCTGCAAGCCATTCGGCACTTAGGCCTGTAGAGCATATCCATCTATCGAAGGGCATGTGCTTAGCAAAGCTGCTGTGTGCTCAACCTGTGAGCTTAAGTGGAATGCCAGGACTCAGCTCTGGAACAAAAAGGACATAGGGAGCTGGGATGGGAAAGGGGTGATAAGGGATGCAACTTCTATACAGGTCTGAGCCCCGCTCATTAACAATGGACGGCTGTTCCTTCTGCCTGGTTTTTGAATAACAGCATCATCTGCTATATGTGCTGTTCATATACCTGCTCATCTTCCAGTGAGATATATGCCAGCAATGCCCTTCTGCGTTCTACATTTATTTATATTTCTAACCTACCCTATAGATCTCGGGGTGTGATACAATCAGTAAAGCAATTCAACATAAACCACGAAACAGTACATCACAAGCAAAAAAAAACCCCAACCCATTAATAAGCCAAGCAAGCAAATCTGAACGAAGCTGCAGTCAATAAATGCTCAAATCCTGGGTGATACTGGAGCTTTAACTTGTCCCCTGCCTCCATTTTATCCTCACAACAATCCTGTGAGGTAGGCTGGGCTGAGAGCTGGTAATGGGCTCAGGATCATCCAAGGAGCTTCATGGCTGAGTGGGGATTTGAGCCTGGCTCTCAACAGTTCAGGGCTGGATTATGGGACTGAAACTCCCGTCATCCTCGACTGGCCATGGTGGTTGGGGCTGATGGGAGTTGGAGTCCAACATCTAGCGGGCCACGGGCTCCCCACCCCCGCTCCACCACACGAGTTCTTCTGGCTCCTCAGCCACTTTTCCTGTTCCGATTCAGGTCCGGGGGGGGGGGACCATTTTAGAAGGGGTGGCGGCATTTAAAAAGAAAGCCAACCCTGCAAATAGATAACCAGCGCAGCAAACAAAAGAACTGAGTTAGGCCTGAGGTGCTAGGGCTTTCCCCGACCCTTTTTATTTTGGCTTGGGGGGGGGGGGACTCCTTTATGTGAGCGAACCTTAACAGGGTGGTATGCTGCAGCCCCCACAGCCCGAAATAGTACAGCTACTACAGCCCCTTCGACCGCACGAGAACTGTCTCGGTCCCCTGGCAACTGGGCCCGCCCCTTGAGACTCCCCCGCTCCCACCGCAGGAAATTCCAGTCGGGGCGCGCCCGCTGGAGGAGGAAAGGGGCACTTTCGTGAAGAACCTGTTCTTACTCCGGAGGGAGGATAAGGGCACAAAACTGCCGCCCTCTACCCTGTCTCCTACCAACCAACAGCCTCCAGCCCTTGGTCAAGACACGGAATTTAGCACTGAATGTGGAGAAATGAACCACACCCTTTAGGGTTAAAAAAAAGTTTTTTTATTATAGGATTACAAGGATAAAAGGGAGGGGAAAGAGGCAAAGGAAAGAAATACATTCATGCCTTGGATTGAGAGCATAATTCGTTCCGGAAACATGCTTGTAATCCAAAACACTCTTATATCGAAACGGAATCCCCCCAAAAAAATTTGTACAGAGATTTTTAATTTAAGCCGTACTACAGTACTTGTATTGCAAGACGTCGCTTGTATATCAAGTAAAAAAAAATTAAATAAATATTTAAAAATTTGCTTGTCTTGCAAAACGCTCTCAAACCAAGTTACTTGTAATCCAAGGTATTACTGTACAAGGAAATACAATTTTCAATCAGCAGACTCTTTTGGTACACTTCAACCAATACAAAAAAACAAAGCTCTCTCACCACGCTAGTCATCCAAGCGGGGGGCGGGGGGTCGTTTCTCCAACCGAGGTTTAATCGCGCAGCATCTCTCCCACAGCCTTCGCCTTCGCTGGGACAGAAGAAAGACACCAAACTCTTTGCCAGGCAGCCCTGTATTCACCTTCACCACCACCCTTGGCCTGATCTCTTCAGCCAATCGTGAACCAATCATCTTTCATCTCTGATGCCATCTCAGACCAGAACATCACCTGACAGGTTCTCACCTGTAAATTATTCTGGCAATCAAGCCTAGCTCGGCCAAATGGCCTTGAGAACAGGGCGGCTATATTTCACAAGATAAGAGGTGAGACACCTGGCTCCAGGGAGAATTTTTGCAGTGAGCCCTTTCCAGAAGAAATGCAACCTTTCCCTAAATGACGCATCTCTGCTATATGTTACATACTGTACAACAATAAAACGGTGTCTCTTCTGGCGCCAGGAAGAATCCTCTCCAGAGGGGGGGGGGCTCCTCGGAGGGCACAACCTGAGTTTAAGAGAGCTCTTCTTCACAACTTTCTTTTCTCATTGACGGGCTCTCGCCACGTGACCTGACCCTTCCGGCGGGCTCCGCGGTGCTGATTGGGGAAAGCGGCGGGAGAGGGCGGGGGGGGTGACGCAGGCGCGCGTGCCTGCCCCCGATAGGTGGAGCCTCAACCAATGAGCAGGAAGCGCGGAATATGAAAGCCAGGCTGAGGGGAAACGGGCGCGGCGGCCGTGCGAAGATGCAGCGCCGGAGCGTGGGGTCCCCATCCCAGCTGCTTTCTCGGGGGAGTCTCAGCCCCGCGCCGGACGGAGGCCCGGAGCCCGCGCCGGACGGAGGCCCGGAGCCCGCGCCGGACGGAGGCCCGGAGCCCGCGCCGGACGGAGGCCCGGAGCCCGCGCCGCCCGCCTCTCCCTCGTTCCTGGACGCCCTGTACCGCAGCGCCATCGCCCGCGACTGTGAGGCGATCGCGCTCCGGCTGCAGGCGGCTCCCGGGGACTCGCGGAAGCCTCCGCTTCCTCCTCGGCTGCGCTGTGCCTCGACTATCGAGGCCGAAACGCTGCCGCCGCTCGGGACTTCCTGGTCCTTCCTCTGCGAGGCCTTCCGGACGCCCGAGGAGGAAGAAGAGGAAGGCCGGGGGCGCGCGGAGCAGGCCCCGCCCGGCCCTCTGCCGGCCGCCCCGCCTCCCTCGCGCGGGGGCTCGCGGCCGGACCGCACTCACAACCGCACCTACGAGTACGACGACGGCGGCGGCGCCAGCGACGTCTCGTCCCGGGCCGCTTCGTGGGCCGACAGCCGCGCCACCTACCTGTGCGACGAAGGGCCGCGGCTCTCGGCGGCTGGCGCGGGCTCCCTCTCCGAGGGCGACGACGAGGGGTCCCCCTTCCGCCGCCGCACCTTCGAGTGGGAGCTGCCCGCAGCCTCTGGCGACGTCGACCGGGCGCCGTTGGTCGCCTCGACGCCAGGTTCGGGCGGCCGAGGGCGCCGCCAAGACGGGCGGCGAGCGGCTTCCGGACCCCGCGCATGGCTCAACGGGCTCCGGCGGCAGGAAGCGGCGTGGGTCCGCTCAAGGCACACCTGCGCTGCGGAGGACGCTGGCTGCCCCCGCCAGGAGCAGCGCACTTCCCAAGAAAGGTCTCCCCGCCCGGAAGAAGAGCCTTGGCCCCGAATCTGTCCCGGCTAAAAGGGTTCTGAGGGGGCCGGTGGCGGCCCCATCCATCGCGGGGAGAGGTGCGAAAGGGAAGACCCTGCAGGGGGCTGGCGCCGGTACCCCCAATGCACGTCTGCTGAGCTCCGCCGTGCCGGGAGCCAGCTCCAGCTGGGGACGGGCTGGACAAAGTCGGACTCTGGCCGAGGTAGATGCAACAAGGGGCACGGTCTATGTGAGGCCGCCTTGCAAGCACCATATTTCTTGTGATTTTATCTTGCTTATTTAATAAGTTTGTGAATCGCATCTTCTGCCTGATAAGCACCCGACGCTAAAAAAATACCATAAGTTTCACATCATAAAACAACAAACACAGCAGCAGGGCCTTAAGTAAAATAGAACCTGAGGGCTACAGTGAATATTAAAAGTTAGAGAGTGAGATAAAGCATCAAGCAGCGTCAAGCCTGGAGGAGCAAAACAGTTTTTATGGCATATCTAAAAACACAGTAAAGAGGGAACTTTTTAATGTGGCAAAATCAAAGGCAAAAAGAAGGGAAATGCTTGCTGGTGCTCCTTTTCTCTGCCTGGCTCATGTCTCTTGCTGGCATTCCCGGAGAGCAGCAGCCTGCTAACTTAATGACTCACCTGGCTGAGCCACCCTACCTAGCTCCAGCAAGGACTAACAACACATTATTTATGGCACATATAATGATGGCCTCTTAAGGCTCAGTTAATAATTGGGTCCTGTGTCTTGTAGAAACAAGTAGCTGATGAAATGAAGAAAACTCAAACAAAACTGCCCTGCTATAAGAAGCGCATCTTGTCCATTCAACCCCCTTCCAAACTCGCCAGAGGACCTGCAGTTGGGGGTTCCCTGTCGTGCCTGAGTCTGGAGCACCATGGGGTCTGTGGGGAGAATAAGGCTCCAGGAACAGCACTCCTAGTTCATACAGGTGAGCGGTCTTGCCTTGTGCGTGAGCATGGGCTTTGGGGTGATGTTTGGACTACAAAATGTCTGGGTACTCACTATTTTCCTCCAAGGGCTGCTCCTCACCAGCTTAGGTTGTGCATCAAGACTGTAAATTTAGAAGCCAAATCTTAACCAGATAACAAATCCTGACTGTCAGTCAGGATCAGGCGGCAAGAGGGGGCCAATTCAGAGGTTAATGAGCTAATACAGGGTTGGGAGAGGCCTGGGTAGGCTCCTGAAATGTTTTTTGCTGGCAGTGACAGCTCTCCCTGCCACCTTTGACAGGTATGACTCATAGCGGTATTTAGGTGGGAATCAATATGTACTGATTACATGTTGGATTCAGAGTATTGAGCGAAATTTCATTAGGCCATGATCTGGACAGAGATCCAGTGTAGCCTTAAGGTTCAAGTTGGTGCTCTTCTTTGATCATTGTGTTTCTGCAGCAGGAGACAACAGGATAGCCAAGACAGGAGCTCAAACGCATCCCCAGGAGAAACCATCCGACAGGGCATCCACCCAGAAGCGATCCCTTTTAAAACGGGCCTACCAAGGCAAAGGTAAATCTAGATGGATTCCTGTCTCTACCATGGCAGTGAGTCCTAACTCTCCCTCCATAGAGGCATGATGCCAGACTGGAGCTATGAGTGAAATGGGTTTGGAGGAGGAACAGTTTTGAGCAGTACAGTGAAACTATAAATGCCTGGTGCTGCAGCTCTGGTCCTGTGGTGTTGTGTGGAGCTGCTCCATGCACTGAGAGCCAAGGCCTCCCCGGGCAGAAAGCTGTTCATCCAGGGCAAAGGTGCCCCCTTTTTCTGAGTTGCATTGCTGGCATTTGCTAAGCAGTGAAATACTAATAAAATGCTTGCCCAGAGAGTTCGAGGGGTGGCCACTTCAAATCAACAAGGAGGCTGTTTTTCTGTTGCAGAGGTGGCTTGTCACCAGCAGAGGGTGGCAACAACCTACCCGCTGCACAAGCAGGAAGAGCATGAAATATCCTGGTGCTGCTTGACAAGGAACGGAAAAGCACGAGGGGGTGGGAGACTGGTCTCGAGCACAGCCCATCTCGGCAGGAGCATGAAGCCAGGCTGTGGGGCTCCAGTTCATGTGGGAGCAGAGATGGAAAATCGCTTGTCTTGCATTCAGGTCAGACTGAGAAGCCCACAAGTGGGGTTTTGCTGGCGGCTGGACAGATCCCTAGGGCTGCTCCAAGCAGTGGGTCTGCTGCATCTTGCTTAGAGGTAAGGCCATGAGGGAGGATGGAAGAGGGGATTGATGAATGACCAATTTAAAACATTGATTTTCCACTCCATGTATTTCCTGGACAAGCATGCACTGAAAGAAATCTTGATGTTCTAGTTTTTGCTTCTTAGAGGCCTATGCACAGGAAGAAAGGTGGGATACACATATCCTATAGAAACGAACTGGTTGCTATAACCAGTAAAACACAAGATCACAGCTCAGTAGACCATCATCCAAAACTTCTGATCATTCAGCCCAAACGCCTTTTGCACTACACAATTTACATTTGTTTATAGAAGCTATTTTGAAACTAAGGTTCCACTGGTGGTCTTCTGTAATGTAAGCAAGTCAAAGGATCAGCTGGCGTGAGTTGAATTTGACTGAGTGAAGTTAGTATGTAAAGAAAGAGGGTTAGAAGAAGAGATTAATGTTGAATGTCCGTTTCAGTAATTCACACGTTCTTTAACCACTCTTTCTGCCTTCTCTCTAAAGGCTGAGGTAAATACCTTTGTTGACAAGATGGTAAAGTGTGGGTTGGGTGGTACTACTATTAAGTGGATCCACAGCTGATTGGACAGTTGTACCCAACGAGTGCTTGTTAATAGCTCTGCAACAACCTGGAGGGAGGTCTGGAGTGGTGTGCCCGGGGGGCTCTGTCTGAGGCGCTGTGCTGCTCAACATTTTTATAAATGGCTTGGATGAGGGTGTAGAGGGGGTGCTTATCAGATTTGCAGGTGACGGGAAGCAGGGTGGAATAGTTAACGCCATAGAAGACGGAATCAATATTAAAAGGATCTTGATAGGGTGTGATACTGTGCCAAAACAAAATAAATTTAACAAAGTCTTGCGTTTAGGTTAAAAAAAAAAATCAAAGGCACAAGTATAGGATGGGGTAAATCTAGCTTGGCAGCAGTACATGTGAAAGGGATTAGGTGTTTTATCACAAGCTGAATATTGATCTAGCAGTGTGATGCAGCTGCTAAAAAAGTGGATGCAATCTTAGACTGCCTTAACAGAAGCATGCTGTTCAGATTGCAGGAAGTAATAATTCTGTTCTGTTCATTGCTGCTCATGCTGCATTTGGAGTACTGTCCAGTTTGGGACGCCACATTTTAAGGAGGTCATTGACAAACTGGAGTGCATCCAGAGAAGGGTGACCGGAATGGTGAGGGGTGTGGAAATAAAGTCCTATGAGGAATGGTTGAAAGAGCTGGGTTTGTTTAGCCTGGAGAAGAGAAGATTGAGGGGAGATATGATGGAAGTCTCTGAATATCTGAAAGGCTGACATGCAGAAGAGGGGAGCAGACTTGTTCTCTGTTGCTCCAGAGGGCTCGACTAGAACCAATAGGTGGAAATTGCAGGGAAGCAGATTTCGGCTAAACATTAGGAGAAATGTCCTAACAGAGAGCTGTTTGACAGTGGGACGGGCTGCCTGGGAGGTGTTGGAATCTCCTTTGCTGGAGGTAATTAAGCAAGGGCTGAGCCTCCATCTGTCAAGAATGCTGTAGCTGCATCCTGCATTGAGCAGAGTCTGGACTAGATAACCTCCAAGATCCTTTCCGACTCTGATTTAAAATTTCTACCAGTTCCTCTGCTTGCACCGGGGCGTGACGCCTGCTCTGCTGTGTGTCTGGTGAGAAAATAATTCACCTTCTATGCATAGTTTCCAGAGCTCTGTGAGTGCTGCTAGCAAGGCTTATACAGCAGTATTCTGGAATATGAAGCCCAGCTGGAAACATGCACCTTATGAGTGGGATAATCAAACAACCTGTCTTCTGCATTGTTATGAAGGAGTGAGCTTGCTGTGTGGTGATAGCACAAAAGCCCCTTGCTGGTTTCCTCAGTGGGGGTGCATTCCCGAAGCCCATATTACTTGAGAAAGGTAGCCGTTTAATTTAATAGTTAAACTAACGCTATCTGATGCTAACACAGCCTTTTACTCCAATTTCAGTGTCCACAGCTGCTTGAAGAAAATCGACGGCTGCTTGAAGAAAATCGACGGCTGCTTGAAGAAAATCGACGGCTGAAGACCATGTTGGACAAGTCTCAGCACAAAGGTATACTCCTTGGATATCCTATATTTACAGATCCGAGGGCTTCTGCCTTTGTTATAGGGTGACCGGCCAGATGGGCGATTAATAAATATAAGAAATAAATAAATAGGGTTGGGGCATAGTGCACATCTCTGGAGGGATGCTAGCCTTGCCAGGATTGCCTTCCCTGTGAGGAAATGCTGGCAGTTGTGTAGGCTTTCCCACAGCACAGTAAATCAGAGGACTGTAGTAGTCTGTCCATGGGACCTCTTGAGGGCCATGATCAGCACAAGCCCTCGGCTGTTCTTACGGCTCTTTGCCCACCAGGTATGAAATGCCAGCCGGGAAAAAGGGCAGGGAGCGTCGGGCATACTGGCTCTCCAGTAGCCACTATGCTGCTGTGGAGGCTGTGAATGGGCCAGGATTCCCTAGGGATCTTGGTTACGTGTCGACACCCTTCATGAAAAGAAGGGAAATATCACATAATTGAAATACAATATACGGTAGCACATGCTATCAATTTTTTCCCCTAACCTCTTCTTTCTCCATCCCCTCCCAACTCAGAGTGGCAAGAAGATAATGAAGATGTGGACAACTCTAAATTGTAAAATGGAGGCTCTTTAAATTGAGCAAAGAATTCAGTGGATATTGGCTTATAATTGTGTATATCTGTATGTAAGTGTGTGTGTGTTTTCATTAATTTTTTTCTGCATCCACACTCTGTGAATGGGGCTTCTTAATCGTTTGTGAGACACGTGGTGGAAGTTACTTTTAAGCAAAATGCCTTCGGTGGGATTTGCTAGCGGTGCAGAAGGCCCTTCAGGCAATCGAGAACGTGATCACCAGCCATCATGTTCAAATAGCTACAGACAATACCACAGTAATGTACTACTTGAACACGCCGGGAGGCACAAAATCGCGCCCCCCCCCCCAGCTGACGATTCAGATCCTCGAATGGTGCACCCCCAGGAAGATCTACCTGTCAGCTATTCACATCGCTGGGACCAACAATTCACTAGCAGACACTCTCAGTCGTTCAGTTCAGACATGCCACGAATGGGAACTGCACCCGGCAATTCTGGCAGGTATCTTCTCAAGATGGGGCACCCCGGCAGTCAGCCTCTTCGCATCTGAGGGCAATGCCTGTGCGCCGTATGCTGCAGCAGAGCAGGGCTAGGCAAGCATTTGCAGGGAGATGCTTTCCTCCTTCAATGGACGGGGGTGCTGTTGTACCTCTTCCCTCTATTTCCTCTTATCAACCGAGTCCTCACAAAAATGCAGCTGGACTCCACCAGCAGGATTCTTGTCACACTTGCCGGTGGCCCAGGCAAGTTTGGTTCATCCAACTCCTTTGCCTGTCCAACAATGACTTCCTTCATCAGCAGTCGAGACTGGACCTTCTCTCTGAACTGGGGCAGGATCCAGCACCGGGACCTCCAAACCCTTCTGAAGAATCGGGACGTAGACGTGCAATCCGATCTCCCAGCTTGCCTCTGAACCATCCTGGAGGCATCTAGGAAGCCGGCGACAAGGCGTTCATACAGTAAGAAATGGAGGTCATTTTCTACTTTCGCAACCGAGCTTGGTATCGACCCACTTTGATGTCCTGTCCGACAAGTTCTGCAATTCCTCCTATCTCTCTTCGAGAAAGGCCTGAAGCCATTTTCTATCTGGCTACCTCGTGATTTCTGCCTCCCATCTGCCAATCTTAAGGATTTTCAGTTTTTTCACACCATCTCTCAAGACATTTTCTTCGGGGACTCAAGAATTTGGCACCTCCAGTTCCATCGCTGGTACCACAATGGACCCTCTCAGTTGTTTTGCAGGCACTGGTATCAAAGCCTTTCGAGCCCCTGGCTACTGTGGACTTCCGTTTATTGTCTTGGAAGGTAGCCTGTTGTCTTGAATAAATCACTCTGGCACTTTGATAATAGTTTCTCTCCTGCTTATTACTTTATTCAGCACCTCTCTTTTTGGTTTTGTGCGCTGTGAAGAGGCAGCCGTGTTCTGGGGGCAGACCCAGGGCTCTCCAACCTTGGGTCCCCAGATGTTGCTGGACTACAGCTCCCAGAATTCCTTTCCATTAGCCATGCTGGCTGGGTATGCTGGGAGCTGTCAGCCAGCAACATCTGGGGACCCAAGGTTGGAGAGCCCTGCTTAGTCCATCTGCCTCTCTTGCTCATATATATCTTTCGTTCAAGTTTCTGGCCTGCTTCTCATGTGCAGAACTGAGCTTTTCCTAATGTGTGCTTAGCGGAGTCTGGACTACGAATCCTAAACTGCAGGAAGTGTTAGCTGTCTCTGCTTGTCCTACCAAACTCAAATTCTCTCCCATTTCTGGTGGAGTCAGATGATGTGACTTCTCTGCCCTGGCAGCTCCTTTCCTCTCTGTCCGATTATGCTACCGTGTGCCCCCACCCCAGCACTGGTGGAAATTGTTGTTTTAATGTACATAGCTTGATGGTACATATTGTTAAGGGCTATTTCTTGCTCATTGCCGCTCATAGCCACCACCACCCCTGAACTTTATTCAACAAAGCACCAAGCACATGATAGTGTGACAATATTTTTTTATTTGGGCCAGCAACTGTAGTAAGATGTCACTTGTCACATTCAAGTCATATAATCCTCATTCACATGTAAGCATTCAGAGCAAAAACAGTGCTGAGACGGTAAGCCTGCAGGGTGCCTTAGCTGCCATAGGCACTTAACTGTCCGGAGCTACAGTAGTATTAACTGGGTTGAAAGTCTCTGATTCCAAGGAACAGTCCACAGGGCTTCCTCCTCCATCACAAGAAGGAAACATCAAGAGCACGTATAGGTATGGAGCTACTTTCAGCTCCACTGTCTACCTGTAACTCACTGATTCCTCTGACTTGAAACTTTGCTTGAATGCTCTGCTTTTAGGACCTACTCGGGCCGATTGAGCAGAAGGCCTGGGTTCAGAGCTCTGGCTAGCAGGCTTCTTCAAATGTCTTCTGCATAATGGAGCTTGGCACCTCATCTCAATCTAGAGAGCCCTCCGGTCACATCGTTGTCTGGAGTGTGCTGTGAACGGTAGAGAAGTCATTGGTGAGCTTTCTCTCATCATTTGGTCTTCAGGGAACTGAGAATACTTAGATTTGGGGAGAGAAACAGCAGAAACAGGAAGTCACTAAAGTAAAGAGTATGGGCTAAAGTAAAAATTGAGTTTACTGCATCTTATTTATGAGGGTGGGGTGTTACTTGTCATTAAAATCTCCACCCTCCCAGCCTGTGGCTCTTTATTAGCTTATTTTGCAATCTGTTCGGTCAGAACTGATTTACAGCAGACAAGTTGAGTATGTGCACATGTCCAGTTGCCCTGCAGATCTGTACAAGTACAGCCACAGCCATCTTCTGTATTTTCCTGCATCTCCCCACCCATGTCCAGACATTTGTACTGGGCACAGAGGTCAGCATCCTGAGCATTCTATGTGGTGGGGGTGACACCTTCCCCTCGGCTGAAAACCAGTTTTTAAGGAGTAGCAATATATAGTGAAGTTAGAGGGGGAAGCAGGCTCCACCAGGTGGGACTTCAGTGTGCCGTGTGTAAATATTTCCTATCCCTAGGACAAGTAGAACTATGCCCCCCCCCCAAAATCTTTATACAGGTCACCAAGATTTGACATAGATTATTTAGAATAAAGAGCAGCAGGCCCACTGTACATTTTAAGCACCACGCAGTGTGCCTTCATTTAAAGCAGGAGTGGGCAACTTGTAGGTGAAAACAGCTGGAGAACCACATTTCCCATCAGTCTTAGCTAGCACAGGCAATGGTGAGGGATGATGGGAGTTGTAGGCCAAAGCATCTAGAGGGCCACAAATTGCCCACCCCTGAAAGGTACTATAGCAGTAATGAAGCGACAGTGGCCTTCTTTTAACAATGGTTGACTTTTGGCCATAAAGGGGAGGGAGGTGTTACAAACTCTGCATGTGAGACTCCACACTGATAAAGCAACCTGGGGGTCTCTTAAGAGCCTAGATAGGAGAGTTGAAATGTGTGAAGCTCAAACCATCTCTAATTGATCTTTCCAAGAGTTACAGTGGGACCCAAACCAACTCGTGTTATCAAAGAGATTGTGCCCCAGCTTCTTAAGGAACTGAGCTGCCAAAGCTGGGCCTTAGTATAACTATACGGGTTCATGGAGGCAGGTGGGCGAGCTCATCCTGAAGAACCGCTACCAAGCGCATTAGGAAGTAAACGGGTGGCAGGAGGTCAAACATATCAAAACTTTAAAAAAAAACAAGCCAATCCTTTGGAGTCTTACTCATACGCAATGTTTAACATTTCTGACAACACTATACAAACAATAGTTACAGGGAAGTAAAAAGCACAGAGGTACGGAGATCCGGTTTTGGACTCCAGGCCTCTGACACATCTACATGTGGGAAAGGCAACCTCCAGCTGACAAGGCCAGATAGAATAAATACAGACATCAGGGTGTGCGGTAGCCTCCTCCATGAATTTTGTTCAATCCCTTTTAAAGCTACCCAAATTGGTGGCCGTCACTACATCGGAGAGTTGCTCCAGCCCCTTGATCATTTTAGTGGTCCTTTTCTGCACTTTTTCCAACTCTACAATATCCTTTTTTTAGGTGTGGTGACCAGAACTGTATTCTAAATGTGGTTGCACCGCAGATTTGTATAAGGCAAGTCTGATCCCGGCAGTTTTATTTTCGATTCCTTTCCTAATTATGCCTAACATGGAGTTAGCCTCTTTCACAGCAGCTGCATGCTGGGTTGATATTTTCATTGAGTTGTCATTAGCATGACTGATTCCACATTGAGAAACATGTTGTGGCCAGAGCAGGTTTCAGGGAGCTTGTCATTGTAGTGGGGCAAGTTGTCAACCAGGCACCAGAATCTAGCACTGCTAACCTACCTTCATTTCAGAATGGGCAGGCGGCCACTTTTCCTTCTCCCAAGAAAACACCAGCTGCATGTGGTAGCCTAAAGAATTTGCTCTGAATTGTTTACACAATATGTCACACTTCACATACTGTTTACAGGTTGCCTAGGCAAGCCTCCCACTGCCACCAAACTTCCAGCAATACATTTGAGAAGCTCCAGAGGTTAACTTGGCACTGGCAGGCGTGCTCTTATGCAACGATCCTTAGGAGCCAAGCGTCATGCTCTCCGTACACAGAAGAGAGCAGTCTATGCGGCTCATCTCCTAAATTGAGTAGAGGTCAGCTTTTCTCACCTAATAGGAGTGCTCCTGTTCAGGGTGCCAGCAGCCAGCCATGCCATCCCATTCCATCAGTTTTTGTCCATTCCCCATACCTTTTTTCAATGGAAATTCAACATTATGTAGCTAATGAGCATACTCATTCTTCATTCAGCTAGTTTTAGTAGGCTTTAAAATTAAACAGACAAAAAGATTTGTAGGATTTTTTCATTTTATTTTTTACAAATCTCAGGGTTCCCCCGCATATGCCAAAACCTTCCTCTTGTTTCTTGGTGGTCATTTTGGCTACAATCCTGTTGACACTCACCAGCTGTGTTCTGTATTAGAAGGAATGATAAATTGCCACCTGTGTACACGGTGCTTTGGACAGGCCAGCACAGGTCCATATCTCAAGGGGGCTTGCAATCTATAAGCTGACATAAGAGGAAAGGGGAGGGAAATGGAGGCAGGGTAATCGGGGCAAGAATATGCGATTATTGTAGTTTCATGAATTTATTTCATTATATTTATATCCTGCCTTGTTTCCTGCAAGGAACTCAAGGTGGCTTACGTAATCATCCTCCTCCATTTTATCCTCACAACCACCCTGTGAGGTAGGTCCAGCTGAGAGTCAGTGACTGACCCAAAGTCACCTAGTGAACTTCATGGCCAAGTGGGGAGTAGAACCCAGATCTCCCGAGTCCCAGCCCAACACTCTAACCACTATGCCACACTGGCTCTTGATATTTAGGCTTAATAAGAATAGGATAATGGGACTTAAGGCCTGTTCCAAAGACTTTGCAATGTGTACATCCCCATAGTTCATCATCCAGTCAATCTCAGTCACTGAAGGTTCTATATAGTATGGAAGGTTTGGAGATATAAATCCATTGACTGATTGATGCGTTTTTAAGCCCCTTTGATTTCAATAGTTGGGGCATATGCTCAGCTATCAATGGGGCTCGGTGACTTTTTCATACCAGGAAGACTATGCATAACACAAGTCACCTTCCCTAATCCAGAGATGCAGCTTCAGGGTGACCAGCGTCTGGATTTAGTGAAAGGCTTCCCTTGGAAGGGAAATTTCACATTGACAGGTGACACTCCATAGTGCAGAGCCAGAGGATGTGGAGAAATCAGGATGCTGGAGAACCTCCGGCATGGGAGGCCAAAGGGGTTGCAGAGGAAGACAGCAGGGATAGGCCACCATTATCCTGACAAAGAAATAATAGGAGCGATTACAGGCTTCTGGTGTGACAATGAATGATGCTGTGTTTACAGAGCAGGAAATGGGAGGCTTTAGCCCAAACAAGAAAGACTGCTTCTCTGAGTGATGCAGAAGAGATCTAACCAGCTTCAAAGCATTTAAAGTAGAGTAAAAAAAATGGATCTGCATTTTCCCAGTCTTTAATAAAGGAACAGGGAAAGATGTGCTGGTTAATTTCCTTAAGACTTGGGAGTTGGCATAGGAGGAGAATTCCAAAAAGAGGATGCCCCAGAGAGATCTGAGCCAGCCTCTGCACTTCTAAACATAGACTTCTTCTGTCAAGCTGAAACCACCTGGGGAGATGCTCCCTCAGGTATTTAGCCAGGTGGTATAAGTGGTTAGGGCAGGGGTGTGGAATCTGTGGCCCACCAGATGTCGGACTACAACTCCCATAATCCCTGACCACTCCGATGGGAGTTGAAGTTAAACAGTATTTTGGAGGACTACATGTTCTCCATTCCTTGATTAGTGCTGGTCTAGACCCAGGTTGGTACTTCTGCACATTTCTTGAGAACCAGGCTGGACCAGACCAAAGGTACATCTAGTCCAGCATTCTGTTCAAAGAATAACCAACCAGATGCCCCAGTGGGAATCTCACAGCAGGACATGAGCACGATATCACCCTCCTGCTTGTGTTCCCCAGCAACAGGTATTCAGAGGGTTACTGCCTCTGATAACTGGAGGTAATGCAGCCATTGTGACTGGTGGCCTTTGACAGCCTTGTCCTTCATGAATCTAATCCCCTTGTAAAACTGCCCAAGTTGGCAGCCATCACGGCATCTTGTGCTAGCAATTCCATAGTTTATGCGTTGTGTGAAGTCGTTCCTTTCATCTGAAAAGAATCTCGCCACCGTTCAGCTTAATTACATGACTAAGTTCTAGTTTTGAGGGGAACACCTCCCTGTCCACTTCCTCCACACCGTGCATAATTTTATACACCTCTATTATGTCTATCAAATAGTTTATTGTATTTTTTCCTATTTTAATTTGTTGCTTTAAGAACTTTTACATTTACAAGTGAGCTATAAACCCTCTAAATTAAGGGGGGAAAGGCCATGGAGGCAGTGGGTTGGGAATGGGGTTAATCTGATACCGTCCAGCCCAATAGCATGTTTACTCAGGAGTGCTATTTCACAGAAACATCATTTAGTTCAATGGACCCAAGTACATATGCACAGAACTGCAGTGTTAGTTGAGTAATACTTGTCTGCCCTAAGAACATATTAAAAAGTCTCTGTGGGTGTGACATGATAATCAACCATGTATCAATACTAGTTTTGCAAGAAGATAAAATGGATAGGAATTTCACCCATCAGACATCATGTTTACTATTATAGTGAACAAACTATTGGATATGAAACTAAGAAACATCAGAATTGGTTTGATGAAAATGATAATGAGATTAAATATATAATTGACCAAAAAAGGAAAGCCTTCCAAATATGGCAAAATTATATTAATTGCGCTGCCAAGAAAAAAACCTACGCCAGTGCAAAGGCTGAGGTCCAAAGAAGAACAAGAGAACTTACGAATGCTTGGTGGAAAAAGAAAGCTCAAGAAATTCAACAACTTGCAGAATCTCATGATGCATGGGGCTTTTTTAAGGCCACAAGGGCCATTTATGGACCAAAAACCTATGGTACAAACCCTTTACAATCAAAAGATGGCACCAAACTTTGACAGTCTATTGCACTGCATTGGAAAGAGCGTATTATGATCTTTTAAATCGTAAATCTAAGGTGGATAATGAGATTTTTTTCACAAATCCTGCAAAAACAAATTAGAGAGGAACTTGCAATACTCCCTACTTTGGATGAAGTTATAAAAGCCATTAATCAAATGAAGAATAACAAAGCTAGTGGACCAGATGGGATTTCTGCTGAAATCTTTAAAGAAGGGGGTCCCAAACTTGTACAACATCTTCATGAACTCATCGAAAAAATCTGGATAAGAGATCCCAGAAGACTTCAGGGATGCCATAATGATCACCCTCTTTAAGAAGGGTGATAGAACAGACTGTGGAAACTATCGGGGCATTTTTCTCTTAGCTACCGCAGGTAAAATATTTGCTAGGATTCTCGCAAACTCTTCTATTTCAGAAGAAATCCTCCCTGAATCTCAATATGGTTTCCGCCCCTCTAGAGGAACAGTAGACATGATTTTTACTGCACGTCAGCTCCAAGAAAAATGCCGGGAGCAAAATCAACCCCTTTGCATGGCATTTATTGATTTGGCTAAGGCCTTTGATACTGTAGACCGAACGGCTCTCTGGACTATCCTTATGAAAATTGGATGCCCCAATAAATTTGTGAATATCTTGCAACTTCTCCATGACATGATGGCAACGGTTTTGGACAACGGCTCTCATGGTGCTCCATTTAAAGTGGGATCAAGTGTTAAACAGGGATGTGTTATCGCCCCAACATTATTTGCTATTTTCATCGCCATGATTTTACATCTTGTCGAGGGGAAACCTCCCATTGGTGTGGGAATTATATATCGAACAGATGGAAAGCTTTTTAATCTCAGTAGGCTAAAAGCAAAAAGTAAGCT
Organism: Shinisaurus crocodilurus; assembly: GCA_021292165.1. Taxonomy (NCBI): domain Eukaryota; kingdom Metazoa; phylum Chordata; class Lepidosauria; order Squamata; family Shinisauridae; genus Shinisaurus; species Shinisaurus crocodilurus. The sequence continues at coordinate 4,645,520 of CM037883.1, forward strand.
AATTACAACCTCCATTGTGGAACTTCAGTATGCTGATAATGTGGTCTCCGCACATTCAGAGGATGATCTCCAAACTATCCTAAATGCTTTTGCAGAAGCATATGAAAAACTCGGTCTCTCACTTAACATCAAAAAAACCAAAGTGCTTCATCAGCAAGTGCAAGTTAACCCTTTGGTGATGCCATCTATCCAGCTTGGCGGGGCAATACTGGAAAATGTCGATCATTTTCTCTATCTTGCCAGCTATCTTTCTGTTACAGCTAACATTGACAGTGAAATCCAGCATCGTTTGAGCTCCGCAAGTGCCGCATTTTCTCAAATGAAACATAGTGTGTTCGAGGATCGGGATATCTGTAAGAAGACCAAAACGCTGGTTTATGAAGCCATTGTATTACCAACTTTATTGTATGCCTGCGAAACATGGACTATCTATAAAGAGAGCTTCGGCTATTGGGCGGTATAAAAATGTATTAAATAAAATAAATAAATAAACGTCATTTCCACCTCCTTGAAAGATTTCATCAACGTTGCCTCCAGAAAATCCTGCGAATTACTTGGGAAGATAGGTGAACAAATGTCAGTGTACTGGAAGAAGCAAAGACTACTAGCATTGAAAAAATGATCCTTCAACGCCAACTTCAATGGACCGATCATGTTGTTCGAATGTCTGACTGCCGTCTCCCCCAAGGCAGTTACTTTATTCCCAACTCAAGGATGGAAAGCAGAATATCGGTGGTCAGTATAAAAGGTTTAAAGATGTTCTTAAGTTCAATATCGGTGGTCAGTATAAAAGGTTTAAAGATGTTCTTAAGACTAATCTTAAAAAATGCAATATAAACATTGAAAACTGGGAAGCTCTGGCCCATGAACGATCTAAATGGAGGTTGGCCTTTCACAAAGGTTCTATGGACTTTGAAGAAGCCCGAGTGCAAGGTGAAAGGAAAAAACGTGCTAAGCAAAAAGCATGTCAAACGAATCCTTTACAGGACCATCTTCCATCTGGTAACCTGTGTCCTCACTGTGGGAAGCTGTGTGGATCTAGAATTGGCCTCCACAGTCACTTACGGACCCATTGCTAGAGTCTACACAATTTTTTAGAATTTCCTCCTTTTATAACTTTCTTTTTGTAATTTTATCCTGGAAGACAATCTTACTCGGTCACAAGTGATCGCCTACTACTACTTGTTCATTTGCAAAATACTGCCTACCCAGTTTTGCAGAGTTACTGAAACTGAGTTGTAATAACCGCCACAAGCACTAACGTTTAAGAATATAGAAGGAGTGGATACAGGCAACCTTTACTTCAATTGCCAAAAAAGGGCTGGGTGGGTGAAAAGTTGGAAGGATCTAAGAGGATGATTCAAATGAAATCACCTGACTTTTTAGGGACTGCCTAGTCAAGGTGCCTATATGCTCACCAGCATATAGGTACAGGATGTACTTGTAGTAGAAAAGGAAATAATACATCCAGATGCAAATGGTCTGTAAGCAAATAAATTACCACCCACCACATAGGAGTCTACCTGCTGCAGTACAGATGTCCCAGCCTTCATGAAAAGTTTAAGAAAAATAGCTTCTCAAGGTAAAAAGGAGGAAAATCTGTGTTTCAAGTTTGTTAGAGATAACAATTCAGCATAGTTACAACAGTTGCAGGCAACCTCCTGTTGAGCAAAAGCCTGTCCTCAATTTCCCTATTGTAAACAGAACACCCTGGGATGAAACAGTTGTACATGTTATTTCGTAACTCAGTAAACAAGATGTTGGGCAACTTGTCTGTAAGAAATTCATGTGGTATTTCTGCCTGGGCTGGAGCATGTGACATTATTTCACTACCCACTTCTTGCTTGTAAAAGCCAGCCAGCATGTTTACGGCTGGTCAGAGAAAACATACTTGTTGTAATCATGTCTCAAAGGGCAGATCCAGCTCTTAGAAAGCTAGGTCTGGCTGTACGAGCATTTAAACACATCTGCCGTTATACCACTGCTACCCATTTACCATGGCAGCATTTACACTCTGGGCAAATGCAGACAAGCATTTTCAAAGCAGTAAGTTATTGCTGTGTTCCTGTAACTGCTCGGTGAAATGGTCATCAGTTTTACTGCAAATGGGGCCCTGTTTTACCACACTGAAGTATTACTCTGGTAAGTTACCACTTGGCAAAATAATAGTCTGAATTCACCCTCTAAGGGCGCAATCCTATGCAAGTTTAGAGAGAAAAGGCCTACAACTCCCAGCATGCCCCAGTCAGTTACATAGGATTGTGCCTTAAATGTTCTACCAGGTACTCTCCCCATTATTTCAATCTTCCCTTTCACCACCCTGTATAAACATTTTGGCACAATCGCCTTGAATCTTTCACTACCAAGTCAACTTTAGTGAAACAGCCGATTATTTTTCTGTTCCCCATGCATACACAGAGCTGAACCACAATACTCAGTATGAGGGCAAAGGTTTAATTTTCTGAAACATTCCTTATACAGATCAAAGTGCATTAGACCTTTAAAAAACATTGTTGGATGAGAATGAAAGAGCCAAAACACAGTAGTAACCAGGAAGGAAACCGGACAAAGAAGATCTACCAGAAGATGCCAAGTAGACAGTAACTCTTTTCCATGGACGAGTAATGCAAGAGAAAAGTATACAAACTTTAGAAATAAATCCTTAACATCAGTTTCTTGCCAAAGAAGGAGATCAAGCACATATTTTAATTACACACATGTTGATACAGGCTTTGTTTTCACTGCTATACAATGTATACATAATCAGGTAGATAGTATCAATCGAGGGAATGTTAGTCTCCATCTCCTCCATGGAGTGGATTCTGTACCAAGCTCTTCCTTGCTCAAGGTAAGCATCAATGGGTGGGTATTGAGGCAATTGTATTTGACAGAAACGGATACCGCAGATGAGTAAAAGCCCTGTGATCTACATCGGTGAAGGATGTATGAATGGACTAGTTCCCTATGTAAACACGATACTGCCTTTTTGTTTGTTTGTTTAAAGCTTTCATTGTCAGATGATCAGCTTTGTATGATGTTCAGCCATCCTGGTATTTATCTGTACATAAAGTTGTTTAGCACTAACTGCAATACTTACAGGCATGGAGTAGACAAATTAACATTGCAGCCAGGACTGCTGGCTCTTATGGTGATCAAACACAGATGTGAACAGGAATTTAAAAACAACCGCGTATTACTTTAATATTTTTTTGTACAGTAGGCGTAAATATAAAAGTTTCTCCAGATTCATTTCACAGATATCATTACTGAACAATTTATAGCTGTCTGTAACAGAAGCACCCCTGAGTGCTCGAGTCTTTTCAGTTAAACATAGTTAAAATATAGTTTTTTTAAAAAGAAAAAGATACTGTAAATCATTGAATCATTTTTCTGTAGCATCTTAATGAGCCAAATGGGAGTCAAAGGCAGTCCACATTCATGATGTGAATTTATAATACAGTTTAAAAAAGAAGAATCTTGACATCCAATTAAATTATCACTCATGTTTTCAGGATAACCATGGTGATGAGACCTGAAAGAATTAAAGAACATGTTAACTGTTGTTTTAGTTTAACTTGACAAATTACCCACATTAAGAGACTCAGCATGTGTATGTGCTTCTGTGGGTGCACATGAGATTGTAACAAGCTATACTTATGTTTAATATGGCCACATACTGTATACCCGGACAACTTACCTATATACCAACACTGAATCGTCAGGTAGCTCAGATTCGCTTTCAGTTTTTAATATTTGTGTGTTGTGCTGACATGGCACCATGTGACTAATTTTTATGGTATTCTACCATTTTGAACTGTTTCACTCAAATGAGGAATGTTGCCCAAATTCCATAAGGAAGCAAAACCTTGCGTACCTAATACATAAGCAGCTACTAACTTTTGATTCACACTTAAATGGAGGTAGAGAGGCACCAGGGAATCCACTTCTCCCAATGTGGGAAGCATGAGAGCGGCAATGCACACTATTCCCAGGAAGACTGTGAGTAAACTAGGCCCCGATGAGGCAATTCTGTTTTCTGGAAAAAGAAAAGAAAAACACATTTGACATTATGGAACAGTGTAATATTTCAGCTTTTCTTGTCTCCCCTTAATCTGTACCCTGGCCTCATGTCCACAACCATCACAGTAGTCTATAAGACAGGAACTCATCAGCAGTTCCACTATCTTCTCTTGTAAGAAGGGAATAGCTCTAAAAAGTATATCCTCTGTATCGCCCAAGAACATGAGAGGAGCCTTGTTGGTTCAGACCCAAGTTCCATCCCATCCAGCACCCTGCCTCCCATAGTGTCCAAACAGATGGCTCTGGAAAACCCACAAGCAGGGCATGAAGCAAACAGGCATCTCCTGATGTCCTACTTGTGGGAGCAACGTGAGTGCAACAGCACCCTCTTACCATGTTCCCCAGCAACTGGTATACTTAGGCATACTGCCTCCGATACTGGAGGTAGCATATAGTCATCAGGACTAGCAGCCATTGACAGCCTCCCCCATGAATTTGTCCAGTCCCCTTTTAAAGCAATCCAAACTGGTGGCCATCACTACATCTTGTGGAAGTGAATCCCATAGTTTAACTCTGCACTGTATTCAGTGGCACCCTGCCTCTCTGAATGTGGAGGTTTTACATAATCATGACCAGTACCCACAGGTTTATTCTTCCTGACTTTGTCTAATCTTCTAAAGCCTTTTAAGATAATGGCCATCGCCACATCTGGTGGCAACAAATTTTGTAAGTTAATTATGCACTGTGTGAAGCAGTACTCCATTTTAACTCATAGTATTTGGGCAGGGGAAAGCCAGCCAGGATACAGTATTTAGTATTATGACAAGGGTATGGATCAGTATCTTGCTGGACTGTGGCATTCCCCTCCACTGTTTAGAACCCACCCTTTCCATGGTTAGCAGGATTATTCAGACTGTACATATTCTCACAAGATAGGACAAGAACACGGCTTCCCAAGATGCTCAGCTTTCATCCCCAATGAAGGACATTTCCCACTCTCAGGATCCTGGGAAAGTGTTTGAAAAAGGATTCCAGTATCCGCTGAAGATAGGAAATGTTCAGAGCTCTTACACTGACTAGAACAGCCTTCCCCAACCTGGTGCCCTCCAGAAGTTTTGGACTACAATTCCCAGGATTCCTGACCATCGGCTATGCTGGCTGGGGCTGATGGGAGTTGAAATCCTAAACATATATAGGGCACCATGTTGGTGAGGGCTGGACGAGAGCACTGCTGTGTTCTGGTCAGCTTCTAATCTCTTGCAATGGCTCCTAGAAGCCTATTCTATATCTACTCCCTCTCAACTTCCTATCACACTTTGTACCTCCTTAGCCTATTACAGTAAGATATTCTGCACCCAGCCAGCCCTTGAGTCCACCTGCAGCTCCTTCTGCCCCATCCATTTGGAGGGCTGCGCCTGGAACCCAGACTGTATCACCAACTGCCAAGAGCCAGAAAAGACTGCCCACCCACACCAAAATCGCTCTGGTAATATTTTAACTTTGCATGGATTCCAATTGCAAACTGCTTTGGGATCCAATCTTGGCTGAACAGTGGGGCCTAAAGATAATACATTGTTGTGCAAAAATCAAGCATGTTGACTTTATCTGAACAACAAAATTAACTATTAGCACAGGACTTGGCACAGGCTACGGAGAGCATTGCCCAAGGTCTAGCAGGTTGAGATGCTGATCTGGAAGCACCTAGTCCAGGGGCAGGGATGTTGAAGAGTCCTTGGTCTCGAGTCACGAGTCCAAGTCCATGGTCCAAAATGGTGACTCCCGAGTCCCGAGTCACTCCCAAAACTGACTCCACGAGTCCTTATTAAAATCAATGGGGTTTCCCCCCAACAAAATAAGGCTACTTCAGATGTGTGGCTTAAATAAATTCTAGGCACAAGTGTGTATTTTTATTTCAAAACTCTGCCACTGATTTTGGCAAGAACAGACCAGGCAGACAAACCCAAAATAACCAGGCAGGCAGAGGAGGCAGGGAACCCCAAAGCAGGCAGGCAGAGGCATTTGTCTTGGACAATTCAAACTGTGGAACTGGTTAAGAAGAGACCAGGCAGGCAGAGGAGGCAGGGAACCCCAAACAGGCAGGCAGGCAGGCAGGCAGTGCCCTTTGTCTTGGACAATTCAACTGTTGAACTGGTCAAGAAGAGACCAGGCAGGCAGAGGAGGTTGGGAACCCCAAACAGCCAGCAGAGGCAGCCAAACCCAAAATGTCTGACCCTAACCCTACCCCCCCACAACAACACATCAGTCAAAATAAATCTCAACACATCATTGGGGCTGCGCTCCTGGTAGCTGTCCATAGTGGCCGAGCAGCGGCGCGCCTCGCTTCCATGCGTTCTTCACCGGTGATCGCGCTCCTTCTGGAACAGCCAGAAGACTCGTCAACAGCCCAGGGATGTTGACGAGTCCTTGGTCTCGAGTCTCGAGTCCCATTAAAAATATTGGGACTCGAGTCCGAGTCGAGTCCGAGTTCCCATCCCTGTCCAGGGGTCCCCAACCTTTTTGGCTCTGTCGGAATGTTTGGGGATTTGAGAAACTGCTGTGGGCACCACCACAAAATGGCTTCCATGGAGGATGTGGCTAGTCACATAATGCCTGCCGTTGGGGCCTGGCTAGTCAAGAGGTTGTGGGAGGAGAGAAATAGCAAGGCTAGATGCTGGGAGGGAGGGGGAAACGGAAAGAGTTGCTTCCGGGCCCACCCAATCTTCTCCTGTCCGCACAAACCTTTCCCCCTTTGCTCTCCCTCTCTACTCCCAGCCTCGCTATTTCTCTCCCCCAACCCCTTTCCTCGCTACTTCTTTCCCTTCCCTGTCCCTAGTCTTTTTTTCTCTCCCTTCCTAGCCCCTAGCCTTGCACTGTCTCTCCCGCGCACCCCTTTATCTTACAGTTTCTCCCCCACCTAGCCTTTCTCTCTCCCCTCTACCTTGCTTTCTCTTCCTGCCCGATGAACAGCTAATCAGCGGCAGATTCAGGAACATGAAAGAGAACCTGGTCCAATATTTTTCAATCTTTTATTTTAAAAAAATTGTTGAAGGGGGCAGGGAATGAAGTTTTGCAGGTTCCATTGTTGGTGCCTGCGGGCACCATGGCACCTGTGGGCGCCGTGTTGGGGACCCCTGCCCTAGTCAGTGGCCTTATGTGGTAATCCCCTTTTAGATGCAATCTAGAAAATTTGTTTGCTTGTTACAATCCCCATCTCTTCCCAATACCTGCATAGGTAGGCTGATCAAGGTAAGATACAGCTGTAGATATGAAGCAAAACCAAAGTACGTGGGCATGCGTTCAAAATATCTCTGACAAAAAGCATCCAAACAATGGCTTGACCTTTCTCTGAATAGGGCCTGTTTGCTCAGCATTAGTCACTTATTTAAGCCAACTGATTTGAAACAAAACATTAACAGAAGGTGAACACAGACAACTATTTATTTCTCCCTTTAACTGGTGTTACCTGGTTTGAGCACTGGGGAAGAGATAGCATATAAAATGAACTACATAAATAGAACAAATGCTTCTGTACTGGATTGTTAAAGACACTGGCTTGGACCCTAAGTTGCTTCTTGTGGAGAAAGCCAACCTAAAACCCCTTTCTGAGACACACACACTCACCAAGGAGGGGGGAAGGAGACCCAGGGGGGAGAGACAGCCAGTCTCCACAGAGACCAACAGGGACAAACAACATCTGCATAGAATCACCCCAGGGGGGAAGGCAGGAAGCATCCCCAGGTTCGTCAATGCTCTCGTATATCAGCCCCATCTACATAAGACTTGAATACCTTGCGAGAGCAGACATTTCGGCACCCATAAGAAAGGGCCATTCAACACCACAGGATGGGACCATTAAGCAGGTGGCTTCAAGGGGACCCCACCCACCTGAGGAGGGTGGCAACCCACCTGATTGGCCGCCCACCTGAGGAGGGTGGCAACCCACCTGATTGGCCGCCCACCTGAGGAGGGTGGCAACCCACCTGATTGGCCGCCCACCTGATTGCAGAGGGAGGGGCTACCTGAAACCCAAGGTATAAAACACCCTGCGCAAGGGAACTGAGTTGTTGGACCTGATCAGCAGTCTTGCCCCATGCTTGGGGTAAGGGAACGAAGGGATCGGCAACCCCGGGTAGCAGCACCCGGCATGCTCCAGCTAGCTGAAATCACTGGCCGCTTGGATTGACCGGACCCCCGGGAAACCAAGCTGAAATCACTGGCCGCTTGGGTTGACCGGATCCCCCGGGAAACCAAGCTGAAATCACTGGGCGCTTGGGTTGACCGGACCCCCGGGCAACCAAGCTGAAATCACTCACTAGCCGCTTGGGTAGACCGGACCTCCGCCAGGAACCCAGCTAGCCGCTTGGGTAGACCGGACCTCCGCCGGGAACCCAGCTAGCAGCATGCGGTTGACCGGGCCTCTGCTGGAGCCCGAGCTGAAGTAACTAGCTGAGGGCCCTGAAATCACGGTGTCCTTGAGATTTCTTGCTTGCTAGTACTGATAAGCTGTATTGCTGGCGTGTGTCTGGGTTTGTGACGGTCATTTTGTAAATAAACTTGTTTTATAAAAGATACTTTTGTGGCTATAAGTTATCTCTTTGTTCTAGGCTAAGGGTGATAGTCGCTGGGGGACCTCGGAGAAGGCCCGCCCCCAGGACTCGCTACCCCCTTAGTATTGAACCCGCGCAGAAGACCAGGTTGGCGGTCTTCCACTCTTCTCCATTCACATAAAGGGGGGTCAATTTCCACCAGCTCCCACCTTCCATCTGCAGACCCTGCCGATATTCCACACCACTCCCAAAAGGCCCCCAAACCCCAGTAGAAGATTTTCAGAGGGCACAGGGGCGTACGGAAGCAGGAAGAAAGCCTCGTTCTATGAATGTCAACTGTTCTATTCACAGAAAGGTAGGATTCAAGCCACTGTACTTTTTTGTTGTTGTTTAAACCGCAAGAGCAACATAGTGTAAGGCAGGGATGGGCAATTTCAGGGGATCCAGGGGCCACTTTCAACCCCGAAAGGCTGCGCTCCTGTGTGGTGGCGATGGTGAGAGGGGCCCCTGCAGTCCTTGTGTTGCCCACCCCTGCTGTAAGGGACGCTTCACAGTTGTTACACATGCTCTCGCTGAGGAAATGGAAGCGCCGCACCGCGAACATCTATGTGTACCAGTCCCCCCACATCTGTAACAGTGCAGAAATGGGCTTCATTCTTTACCAAGAGCAGGGAGACTTAACCTCACCACAACAATGGGTAAGCAACTTTCTCCCCTAGAAGCGAATGGCTGCCAATTACAGGGAGGAAAAATAATCCATTTCACTTCAGCCCCGCAGTGGCAGGAATCCGCAAGGGGGAGCCCCCTGCTCCAACAAGACCACGGGCATGACCATCACTGGCAGTTTGCTTTTCTAGCTATCTAGGCCACTTCCTAACAATCTGTTGTGCTCTGAGAAACCAGACAGAAATGAGGCTTTGCTTGATTCTAGATGGCTGGGGAAGGCTCACACCAGGTGAAAGGAGCAGCCTTAGCCCTTGCTCTGCTCATGTTCCTGAGTGCACCCCTCTATTTTTTCCTATGAAACTTGAGGCGCAATCCTATGCAAGTTTAGACAGAAAAAAGGCCTATAACTCCCAGCATGTCCCAGTCAGCATAGTTGGCTGGGGCATGCTGGGAGTTGTAGGCCCTTTTTCTTGTCTAAACTTGCATAGGATTGCACCCTTAATAGTTTAACTTTAAATTTATTAGAAGGCTTTCTGTACCTCCCTTTGCAAACAAACACTCCAGGTGCCAGAAGACATTAAAACAGCCAACTACAATAAAATACAAATCATGAATAAAGAGAGAGGCAGAGGCCACAGAGCAGCCTTGGACAACCTGGTACCATCTAGATGAGCTGGACTACAACTCACATGCTGGCTGAGGATGATGGGAGCTGGAGTCCAACACATCCAGAGGGCACCAGGTTGGGGAAGGCTGATATATGTAAGTCAAGGGAATGAGCCCATGAGCTCTGGTGTTCCACAAGAGTCACGTAAATGTTATAAGAGAGACAGTCACATATTGCCTGAGCTGAAAGCGAAAACATTCCAAGTATCTTAACTACCTGGCTGACACAACGTCTGCTCAAAAAAGACACTTTCAGTCAGATGTTCCTTTATCCGCTTTTCCTCCTCTTCCTTCTGCTGCTGCTCTTTTGCTGTGGGAAGCAGCGTAGCAATGACTTCTTTCCGTCCCAACGCTTTCCTCTGGCTTTGCTCAGAGACCTGGAGCCGAAATTTGTCTATCACGCCATAGTGGCACGGTCGGACATCTCGGTGACGAATCACTCTGTAATGGAAGTGAACTTCATGGTTGCTTTATAAATATACTTTGGGGGGGGAGGGGAGAATGACCACTGTACAACTATTGTAAATAAGAATCTATAGCAATATAGTAGTTTTGGATGAGGGCGTGAACATTCAGTCCCCCCCACCGAAAACCTCATTCCTGCTCTATGGCTTCATCTGCACTTACATATCAGGATGAACCAGAACAGGGGTTCCCTTTTCACAAAATAGTTTGCCCTGCTGGGAAAAAAAGACCCTTCCTATTTAAGGTATCTTTTGGGAGTGTGCAAAAATGGGGGAGGGAATGTTTGCCCACCCTTCCTAGATGCAGATACTTCCATTTCCTACCATCTACTGCAATAACCCTTGCTTGCCATTTCTGAGCAGCAAATCATGATAATTCAAAATTCAAATAATCACAGAGTCTCTGGAGCTATTTTAAATTTATTTATTACGTTTTCATCCCGCCCTTCCTCCAAGGGGCTCAGGGTGATGTACATGGTTCATTCTCCTGCGTTTATCCTCACAACACATCCTCAGCTATGCTGAGAGGCAATGACTAGCCCAAGGTCACCTTGTGAGCCACATGACTGGGATTTTAACATCCTATATGAACTAAAAACTTAACAAAACTCTCCAAAGGGTAACAGAAAACTGCGTGAAAGGAAGGGTTATGCTGCAGCTATGGCAATCGGCTTGGGGGAACTATAGAAAAACCTACTTTTACTTACATATCAACACAGCATTGAGGCTTCACTGCACCCGCAGCATCCACAACAACATATTTATTTGGAGTTGTACAAAGAACTGAAATGAAAGAAAACTAGCAGTAGTAAGACATAAGCCAATACAAGGCTCAAGTACATACAGTACAGTACAAAACCTATTCATTGTTTAGTTGCCTACTATTTCCTTGCATTCTAAAAATTAACATTAATACAATCCCATCACCCAAGCAAACCTTAAAAGGAGTTGTACCTGAGACCCACCTTTGAATTTTAAGGCAAATTCATAGGGATTATAGAGAGTCAACACCTGTTTGTGCGTTGACTGGTCATCGGCATAAAATATAAGCTCGGTGGGAAACACAAAGACGGGAAGGTGTCCTTCCACTAACTCTGGCTGTCTGTTTTGTTGCTGCATTGGCACCGTGTCCTTCTTGCTGCTCCTGCTGCTCTTAGGATGGCTTAATCTCCAAAGACTTCTAGCCCAGAGTAATTTAAGAATCTGAAAGCATTTTGGCAAACCTGTAGATGGAAAGGAAAACAGCAAATATAACTGCTTTTGTTTTCATGTTTACAGCCAGGTGAACTGTAGATTAATATACAAATAGGCTCACCAAACCTTTCAACTAGCACAATTCTGTTCCACTCTGACATGTTTTGGACACATTTCTTTTGCGAGGAGGAACTTCCACATGTGCACAAGTGTTGGAGTGGGATTTGGAAGATCCAGGTTCAAGTCCCCATTCGGCCATGAAGCTCACTGGGTGACTTTGGGCTAGTCACCGATTTTCAGCCTGATCTACTTCACAGGGTTGTTGTGAGGATAAAATGGAGAGGGGGGGCTATATAAGCCACCTTGTGTTCTTTGCAAGAGGAAAAAAGGTGGGTACAAATGTAATAATACAAAATTAATTTTAAAAAGCCAAAAGAATGGCTTCTGGACTGGCAAGGACACGAAAAGCGAATGGAGGTTAAGCTGCTATTAGGACCCCTGGAACCACCACAACTGGGTTAAAATTACATATAGATGGAGAGCCTTGTTAATGGGGCTTCTCCTTAAAGTTCTCAATAATGTTCAGGAATTGTGTATTCTGCTCAAGACTTTTTGATATCTGCTTCACAAAACCTTAATCTCATTTTCTGACCACCTCCCTTGGACTCAAAGTTGGCAGCGCACACTTAGGGAAGTGCCTGCATGGTCTTGGAGGCCAAACTGCATTTCTATGTATGGAACCCGGACTAGGGACTCAATGGGTGCTTTACCAGGGTTGGTAAAGCTCTCTCCTTCTGGGTGTACAAGATAATGGATCTCTCTTAATAGCACTAATAGCTCAACAGGAAAGCATAAGGGGAACTGGAAGCACAATGGGGTGCTTCAGGATTGGACCATTTATCCTGCCAGGGCTTTTGATTAGTCAATTCAAAGGTACTTTTCCTGGGTTAGTCAGCTGGGTGGCAGCATTGCAATCAGGCAGGTATTTACATGTTTTCCCAGCCACAGTGAACAACCTTAATCCAATCAAGGAGGAAGCACATTCTATGGCTCCTGTGCTTCTGTGGTGGTTTCAGAGCCTTTACAACATTCCTGCTTTTCAGATTGTGCCTTACAGCACCAAAATGGATTCTTGAGCCAAGGTGTCAGGGTAATACCAATTACATCCATAGCACACAATATACCTGTCAGGGAGCCAATACATCTGAAGCTGCTCTGTAGCAGTAGGTGCTTCAAGATATAAATGAGCCAGTCTGTATTTTGAATAAGCACTACCAAATTAAAAAGTGATTGAAAACAAAAGGCTTCCTAATTGCAGCAATTTTAATTTCAAGTCTGATCATAACAGTGTTTCAGTCTGCAAAAGATGGCACATAAAACATTAAGTAGGATGAATAAAAGATATGTCATCATTGGCTAATGAAAAGTGAGGGGCACGCATTTTTGGTCACATTTGTCCAAGCCCAACGGATGTTATAATTTGGTATCACATTCCAGTGGGGTAGCCCTGTTAGTCTGTTGCAGCAAAAACAACAGACTCTTGACTAACACATTTATTCTGGCATAAGCATTTGTGGACTATTCCCCACTTCATCAGATTCATGAGGAATCTTTTTGATAGCAAAGTAACAATTGCCCCAAGAGTGGCCTCTTCTAGCCATTCTAGGTTTCCAATTCAGTTCTGCAATCTCAAGCCAGCTCAAAACAAAGGAAAGCCCATGAAACGCCCAAGTATAAAACTAAATATTTTGACGCCAATCCAATGCTTTCTGTTTGAACAAGACCCTAAAATCAACTTCTTTCTGATAGACCAATGGTGAGATGCATTTAGCACTCCAGACTTCCATCAACATATAATGAGCAAAGAAGTTTTTAAAAAGCTTGAAGCTTAGTATTTTTTTTAGTTGAAAGTTGATTTTTTTGAAACTTTAACAAGAACTGGTAGGTTATAGGAAGAAGGTTCAGGAGTGAGCGATGAGCATCATTGTCTGAGCATGGAAAGCTAAGCAGGGTCAGGCCTGGTTATTACTTGGATGGGAGACCCCTCCTCTAGTTTCCTGCACTGAGCAGGGGGTTGGACTCGATGGCCTTGTAGGCCCCTTCCAACTCTATCTATGAATAAGTCTATGAACCATCATCAACGCCACAGGCTAATTTCAGAGATGAAACCAGCAAACACTAAGGGGCACTTGCTCCACAAATTTACTAAATTCCTACAGAAGAGGCACTTCAGTGTAGGAATTAACATGCAAACGCAAAAACAGACTGTGCAATGATCACCCTTGAGATTTCCACCCCATGTACAGGTTTAGAACAACAGAACAATACACAATACAGCTTCTCACTGCGTGTATGCAAAGCAACCAATAACAAAAATGTTTCAGTTGCCATATTGATCATCTATCCTTGGGTTGCATGGTATGTTCTACAGGAAAGTATTTGAGTAAGAATTTTGCAATGCATCAAGTGGCCCTAAAACTCAAACTGACAATGTTGTTTATGTGTACTGTGGATTACGGTAGTTATTTCTGAACTACATTATCAGCCAAACTAGAATTCTGGTGGCGGTACACCCGCAATCTGTAATTTGAAATTTGTGTTGTTCTGTGGATTTTGGTCACTTTTTTTTGTCTCAAAATAGATGAATAAGATCTGCAATTACTTTGCACAGCATGTCTAATGATTAGGACTCAAGTCTTCAAGTGCTATTGGTAATTTATATTCACTGCCTCATTCAAACACACAAAGAACATCACTGAGTCTACCCTGGAACTATGCCAGCCCACAAAAACACAAGATTTTTAAAAAAAGTTTCTGATATTGCATAAATAAAGAATTCCAGGAAAAGCTAATAATCTGAGTGCAATGAACCAGTTTGTAGAGGTAATGTTGTCTAGGATATAAGTAATTTGTGATTCTCTCAGCTGATTTCAGGGAAGCCAAACCTGCAGGGCAATCATATACACATTGTACCTCACATTGTGCTAATATCAGAAACACTGCCGCTACACCAGCACAATGGATGCCATATCCAATATGTGCTCAGCCCGAGGGGGGGGGGGGGGACACACCAACAGAAAATACAAAATGGCATAAAAATGACAGATATGCCCCCAACATCCTACAAAACTCTGCCATCACCTACCAGTCAGGGCCTATGCCAGAGAAGATGTCCACATGCTGCCTACACATGGAGGCAGCCAATGAATTCATAACAAAGGTGTATGCCACCTGACTGAACTGTCCCCCGCACGCACACACACACACACACACACGTGAAATGATGCCACAACGCCCTCACTCCATCAGGCCCAAGGGCACAGCCTCCCTGCTGCGTGCTGCCAGTTCCCAAACATCCTATAGGCAGGGATTTGAGCCCCCTTATGCTCCTCACAAACAGTTTTATGAGTACATCACAAAAATGGTAGGAAGGAAAGCCCACACAGCACCCACATTGCTCCCAGGGCAGGATGCCTGCAGGGAGTACACACAGCCCTTCTTCTGCGACAAGGGCTCAAGGCCCATCCAGGAAGGGAAATACTTTTGACAACCAGCCAAAGGGAGGGGAGGCCTGACACACAAAAATGGCAGTGACAGGCACACAATGACAGCAGCAGCCACCAGTGGATAACTGAACAGGGCAGGGGGCTGAGAAGCAGAAGACCAGAGTTGGAGTCCCACTGGGGGTAAGGGTGTCACATACCCTCCACTCACTGTCTGCATGAACAGAAACAAACCCAGTCATGCCAGGGGCAAAAGAGAGGGAGCTCCTGGGACTCAAACTCACACTGCAAACACCACGAAGAAGCTCCCTAACTACTCAGCCTCACTCAGACAGGAACCAGACACATCATGGGGCATTTGTCTTTCCTCTACCCTCAGCTTCAAAACATAGTCATAATGTCAGGAACATAGGGACTACAGGGTAGAACATCTTATGTTTCATATGCTGGAGGTCCCTGGCTCAAATCCAGGGTAAAACCCCACCCCAGGAAAGACGGGGAGGGTCCCCCCATGGACCAATAACCTGCCTCCTGCATTGGCCAACCAGTCCTTATGCCCCCCCCCCCCGCCTTGGCAACCCATGTGACCCTCTATGTTGCCGGATAGGCCAGCCCTGGTGGGTATCACCACAGCAGACCTCTTCGCCCCTCCCCTGCATCGCTCCTACTTTATCATCCCATCCAACTGACAATCTCATACACCCTAGCAGCAGCACCACCCATTCCTCTTGTGCATAGAGACGCCTGCTTGTCATAGTCCAGGAAACTCAAGTAAGCAGAGGGAAACTCAGGGGCAGTAGCCTCTCCTATCAAGCTCCCTGTCCATCCTTCAGAGTCCCACCCTGAGGCAGGCTGAAGCTAGACTAAGGTAAGGGAGAAGAAGTGCTATCTACCATTCCCAAGCAACAAAGAAACAATACATGTGGTGAGTCAAGGTATTGATCAGCAACTAGGATAAGGGGGATTCTGAAAGAGGAAGTTGTATGTGTGGGTTTGCTAAACAGTCACCACAGCAGGGCTCCTGTGCATTGCAACAGTGTTTAGAAGGACAGCTGAGTAGCAGGAACATTGTCCCTTATCGCTGGAACACCTTCACCTATTGTGACTGTGGCTTAGAGCTGCAAGGATGCAGGGGCCTGTGGAGCAAGTAGGTTAATAATCCCACAGAGGAACAGCTGGGAGCAACCTGGTAGTTTCTCCTGGTCATGGGGTGGGCCTCCCTTGTGGTACGGAATGGGGTGTGGGATGGATCCCGTACCTTCAAGAGAAGGCTTGTGGAGAGCCACACAGAGAGAACAACAAGCAAAAGGCAACAGGTCCTGGGACATTGACTGTCACTGACCTCAAGGTGGCCATTTTTGAAAAAAGGGAAATTCAAATACAAATTTCAACATGAAACAGATGAACAAGAATTCATCAAGAGATTCAACTCCATTGCTTGTGGCCTGTATAGGGATAAAGGCTTTTTATCACACTACATGTGTTAATCAGCTCATCAGTGCAAGGATATATGTGTTGTTGCCTTAACAGTGCATGGCCACTGTTAAGGTAATTATCATTGACTGTACTTTCCACATTTCAATTCCCTCTGACCTAATTGTTTACAATACCCCCACCACCACATACACACATCCCGTGGGTTGGTTCACATGATCAATATATCCCACTATGGCTTATTTAAGCCATGGTGGATTAAAGCATATGTGAAAACGGCTACTTTGAATATTCAACCGCTGGAGTGGGGTAGGGTTGCCATGGTTTGTTCTGTCATCCGAACCCGGGAAGCAAGGATTATCTGAGGGTTCAACAACCCTTGAATAACCCTACAACAGACCATGGGTTATTTGAGGGTTGTTGAACCCTCAAATAACCCCTGCCACCTGGGTTTGGACACAACAAGCTGCAACTGGGCATTAACTAGGCAATTTGGTGCCTGCAAGCACTGCAGCTCATCATGGCTTAAATAAGCCACAGTGGGCTGCGGTGATCGTGTGAACCAGGTTCATGTGTATATATTCCTACCAACTGAGTTCTATGAAACTTATGCTATAATAAATGGGTTAAGGTGCCACAGCACTGTTGTTTTTGCTGCAACAGACTAACAAGGCTATGCTATCCCTTTGGAAATTAATTCACCTTAGTAATTGTGAGTTTTCAACCAAAGGTGGCAGTTATTTCCAATCAATCAAAAAAGTATGCAAGATATGATCTTGTATATCAGGGGTCTTCATGGGCTGGGCCCATGGGCAGAAATGGCAACTGGAGAAACTGTCCTGGGCATCAACAAAATAATTGCTACCATACAGGCTTGTGGCTTACGCTGGCTCAGTTTGTCTGAGTGTGGAAAGCTAAGCAGGGTCAGGCCTGGTTATTACTTGGATGGGAGACCCCTCCTCTAGTTTCCTGCATTGAGCAGGGGGTTGGACTCGATGGCCTTGTAGGCCCCTTCCAACTCTTATCTAGTTACAAAGGACAAATAACCGGCCCAAAAGACTGAGTACAACAAGGCAGAAGTAAGGTCTGCGCCCCAACACATGAAACAACTCCTTTGAACCCAGTTTTCTGCACCAATGGAAACCTACTATTTGACAGAAGGCAACCTCTTTCTCTTCCCTGCCCCGTCCCAGCCAATTCATCCCCCCAATATTTCTCTCTCTCTCTGTATCACCACCCAGACACACACACACACCCTTGCTCACCAGTCATATACTCTCTCTCATACACACACACACACACACACACCATGTATCCATCATGCATGCACCCACACATAGACATACACACACCTTTTCCTCCTCAGTGCAAGCACATGAAAAAACATGCTCATTCTCTTTCAGGATCCCTTCAAAATCCACCCTCCCTGGATCACCCCTAGACCCTTTCTTTCTCCCACTCTTTCTCACACATGCAGATCCCATCAATTGAGACCTACAAGCACACAATCCTCCCCAACTCTTCCAGTTGCTCCCTGCTTGCTGATCTCCCTAACTCCTTCACTGCTGGCTTCCTACTGGTTCCCCTAACCCCCTGCTAGCTTATTGGTGCCCTTCCTGCCCCCCTCCCCTATTCTCTTTAGCACCTCCCCCTCCGGATTACCAGACAGGAATATAAGGGGGCTTCTTTCTCTTTCCCCTTCCTTTTCTTGGTGACTGGGTATACTGCAGAGGAAAGCATCATAAGAATGTCTTTGAGCCCCATGTGCAGCCCAGAGACGTTCATGAAAATGAAGACAGCAGTGATTGGAGGCCCAAAAAAATGTGTTAATTTTAAGGGGGGGCTAGGGCACCTCTGTGGGAGTCAAGAAAGGTGTCCAGGGGCACATTGTTGCCTACTCCCATTATATATGAAATCTAAGAGTTCCTTGAAGTCAGAACTGATTGCTCTGTGACTAACAGGTGCTGGCTCTGTCATTGATTTAACAGCCAAATCCTGTGCAAATTTGCCTGGAAGTAAGTTCCACTTTATTCAGGAGGGCTTATTATGGTACACAGATAACAGCCTTTGTGTTTGGCCTTCAGCACAGAGAGACTAACACGAATAATAAGAATATCCAAATTCAGGAGTACATGCTAGTTCGGCCCCTAACAGGAACTCATTCAGCACTCAGGAAGGGGAAAACCTCAAGGCTTGTCTTTGACTTCAATGTAGAGAATAAAAGATACAAAGACATACCGGCATTTGGGATAATATGAAATCACTTTCCTCCTTGTCCAACTAGATAACTTTCCAAGACATTACTATGAGAACACACCAAGTATTCACAAGGCATGTTCATGCCTATTAAATCTTTAAAATTACACGCGTAAAATTATTTATGCCAGAGGCCAACAAAAGCCAGGAAGTTGTGTGGGACTAATCCTGATGCTGCAATTGTGATTCACTCCATTGTTCTTGGAAACCATATGGTTTACAGGAAACTGAGCATCAACCTGGATTCTTTTCTCCTCCCTGTCCCCAGCCATCACTTCCGCATTTGTTAATTAACTACCATCTCTATTTCCAGAGAACTAACGCCGCCCCTGCTGATATATTTCAGGGATAAGGTTTCAAAAAAAATATTTTTTTTTAATTTTTAAAAAATGAGCGGGAGACGAATTTCATATCCTGAGGAAGGGGAGGTGTCCTTAAACTGGTACTCCTCAGCCTAGCACCCTGACAAAATGCAGCCAAGTCGCGTGATGGTGTTTACAGCAGCAGAGGATATTGTCCAGATCTGTCAAAACAGCAGCCAAGGAGTAAGGGGGAAGGAACGACTGGCAGCATTCAACCTTCAGATCAAGACCTATCATGCCAAATTTTATAGGCTCTGATACCACCCGCCCCCCTCAGTGAGGTTTCAGTGCTGCTGATCTAGCTAGTGCTGACTTTATTTTTAAACAGGGCTCCCAGACATCTTGCACTTGTTAAGAGTCATCCCTTATGCAACTCTGAGAACTCCAGCATAAGAGAACTTGCTACACAAGCAACTCTATATAAATCCCTCTTTAAATAAGAAGGCCAACTCTCTCAACAACCTACAAGTTGTAAATTACCACCCAAATGTCAGCCCCTCAGACCTCCATGGACATTAACAATGTATCAGCAAACTATTTATCAGCAAACTATTTATATAAGAGCTATTAATAAAACTCTTCTCCTTTCTCCTTCTCCAATAACTGGCGGGGGGGGGGGAGGCCCCACATGACAATAAGCTACGATTCTGGCCCGCTCCCTCCTCAGCCATTTGGGATGCCGGTGGCAGTCTGACCCCCTTAGAGACATCCTTGATGGGGACCCCCCTCTCCATACACAGACCCAATGAACTGACACGTGTACACGCATACACACAACCTGAGAGCCGGATAGCTCCCCTGCCCCACTGCCTGCAACAACCATAGAGTCGCCGGAGCAGCCCCTTCCCCAAATTTGGGCCCTTGTTGTTTCTGAGAGGATTTAACTCTGCTATTACCTCACAGGTAACGAGGGATGGATGTTGGCGGGGAGGGTTTTTTTCCATCCCCTTCACACCATGGAGGGCCGAGCGCCCCATCCCCTCCAAGGCAGCGCCCCCTTCGTGCCCTCACTCACCCCTCCGGCCAGGCCCGCCGTCTCCTGGCTCTTTTGTCAGCAGCAACAGCAGCAGCAGCAGCAAGCAGCAGAGGAAGCGCCGCCTCTCACTCACTTTTTCTCCTCCACCGCCTCCTCCTCAGCGGGCCGGCTCGCGTCGCTCCGATTTCCCCGCCCCCTTTGCGTCCCTTCATCGCGGTGGCTGCCGGGAATGTGGAGGACTCCTGGCAAAGCGGGGGGTAAGGAAGAGACCACGGAGAGCAGGGCGCACGCGCGTCGCCTATTCTTGACGCCATCGCTCCCTGTTGGGAGTCCTCCCTCCCCCCTCACCGCCTTTTCCTTTCTCTCGCCTCATCTTCTCTCACCCGCCTTCTCCTGCCGCGCGTGCGCAGTAAGCGGGAGACTGAAGCACGCTGTCAGTTACTGTGACGGTGCGTGGCGCCGGCAGCAGCAGCAGCAGCGCGCGGGGCGGGGCGACGGAGGGGTCCTGGAGACACGCATGCGCGCTTCCCTCAGCAGGCCGGTCAAGTGGCGGGGGGGGGGGGGGAAATCAGGTAGTTGCCAACGGCTGTTCTGACTGGGCCTCGATCGAGCCCGAAGGAAACTCGAAATGGTGGTGCCTCCCCCATGTAGTGAAATAACAACACACACACACAATAGATGCACACATATGTGTATGTATTATAAATATGTTCCATGCATCTAATGAAGTGGGATATAGTGGTGATGATGAAGTGGGATATAGTCCACAAAAGCCTAATGACAGAATAATTTTGTTAAGGCGCAATCCTATGTAAATTTAGACAGAACAAAGGGCCTACAACCCCCAGCATGTCCCAGCCAGATTACCTAGGATTGTGCCCTTAGTCGTTACGGCGTCTCAAGACTTGTTTTTCTATTATAAATGTGTGTGTGTGTGTGTGTGTGTGTATATACACAATTTATATTTACATATATGATAGCATCAATGGATTATTTTTACATTCCTCTTCTAGCTTCTTGGGGCAATAATTGACCACATTTGCATCCAAAATCTCCCACACCTAGTGGGTGGCGGGCGGCCTTCCAACCCCAGCAAATTGCGCCTCTCCCCAATGCACCTCCCAGGATACCCCTGGCATTTATTTATTTATTATAATATTTATATCCTGCCTTTTTTCTGCAGTGAACCCAAGGTGGCTTACATAATCCTCCTCCATTTTATCCTCACAACAACCCTGTGAGGTAGGTTAGGCTGAGAGTCAGCGACTGGCCCAAAGTCACCCAGTAAGTTTCATGGCCGAGCGGAACATTACTACCTGGTCCTTTTTAAACTGGAGGTGCCAGGGATAGAACCTGGGACCTGCTGCACACAAGGTAGTGCTCTGCCCTACAGTCCATCCCATATTAGATGTTTGGATATGTAGAAAGTTGCACAGGTGAAGTCTCCTGTGCATGGCTGCTGTCGCATTTAAATCAGGCCTCCGTGGGGGCTAGTCCATGAATGCACAGGTTTGGGCAGTTAAGCTTATGGTTAGCATCAGGGGTTGGCTTCCTCTGGCAGATACCATGGCCCCAATGGCCTGATAGGGCCATGGCTGCTTCTCGCCACCATTGCTGCTTACGGGTTCACCCACCCACTCACTTGAGGGCAGTGAGGGATACCTGCGCCCTCGCCCATCAGTGAGGGACAGCATCTGCCAACAGTTGCTCACTTGCCCTACGGTGGCAACTGCTTCTCCTCCTCAGGGCCATCCCAGGGACAAGATATCCCATCCCCATGCTACCTGCCAACTGGAATGACAGCTGAATCTTACTATCAGCACTGGCAATGGGGCAGCGTCTTCTGCTGCACCTGAGGGTGGCAGGATTAGCTTAGGGGACCCAGGAGAGGGTGCGTGGCACACGCAGCTCTGCCCTCCAAAAGCTCACCACTGCTCGCTGTCTTGGCAGCATCTACTCCCTGTGGTGACTCCTCCACTCTACCTAATGGTAGGGTTGGCCCTGCTCTTCTGTTTACGGGATCTATGTGTGATAGCAATAAGGGCCCCCTCTAAGGGCATCTTGCTCAAGAATCCCCTCAAAACCTAGGCGGTTGGTTGGTTGGTTAAGCTGGCAATACCTGTCAGAATCTGTTACCTGGACAGCTGTAATAATCTTTTTTTCCAGATCTAAGCCATCCAAGGACCAGGGAGTGGGCAATTTACATTGTCATCCTCCAAGAGCTTTCGTCATGATCGCCTTTGCAAAAAGCATTTTTTGGTGTATTTTATTATTATTATTATTATTATTATTATTATTATTATTATTATTTCTTATTGTCAGCTGCCCTGGAGGCCTGAATATACATATTTAAAATATTTTAAAATATATTATTTAAAATATTTAAACATTTGTATGGGGCTTTACATATTTTAAATAAATTAATAAAGAAATGATGAGTCTTATAGTTAATGTATGTGTATAAAGGCAGGCCCTGCCCTGCTGCTGCATACAGTCTATGGTGCTTGGCCTATTACAATGGTATAGTCTAGCTCTAGCTAGATAGGATTTATTTATTTATTTATTTATTTAAATATCCCATCTTTCTGCCCAAATAATTAGTTCTCCCGGTACAACTGTCTCTGAAATAAGTGGACTGCATTTCTATGACTGCTGTAAGGTTCTTGCTGAGAATCTCCATTGTCCTGTTTTTCAAGCTTCTGCAGTCCCAAATCATGGGCACTGCCACCTCTCAGGACTGCCACAGCCTTTATCTTTGTAACTAAGAAGTTATGCCTGTTTCATTAAACCTCCAATGGCATCTATTTCATATTCCTACCAAACATGTTCACTGTCTTCTTGAATAGATGTTACTAAAGTATTGTACTATTTGCATACAGATGCCTACAAGGAAGGAGCCATATAATCATACCCTCTGTTATTAACAGGTGAAACAAGCAATAAAGGATCTAACGTTTATCTTTGGGAAACACGTACAGAGACTGAATTAACACCACAGCTTCTTCAGAGCATTATGTCTCCAGCTTCTAGAATAGAGGAAAAGAAAAGGCAAGTGAATAGATAAGCCATACAAATGAGATGAGGCATTGAAGCCTCAGCCCAGGGCTACTGGTAGCCCTGATTAGCCTAGACTCTAGAAATGGGCAGGCAACCTTTTTGGGCCATGGGCACATTTGGGAATTTGAGAAACTGTCCTGGGTACTACCACAAAATGGCTGCCATGGGAAGTGTGGCAAAGGACAAGTAACCTGCCTGAAAGACGTGAGTACAAGGCAGAGATTGGAGTCTAAGCCCCAATACAGAGCCAGGGAGCAAGGAGGCAGCAGCATCCGCTCCTTCTCACCACCACCGTTGCCTGGGCCAGTGCAGGAGGCAGGTGGACAAACAGGTTACAATGGGGAAGTGGAGGAACAAGTCCAGACAGCTTTTGTCAGTCGGCCCCTTTGACGCCAGCCTGATCCCTCCTTTCTCCTCCTCTTTGCAAGCACACACAAAAACTGCACTCACTCTTTTTCAGGATCCCTCCCGTAAACCCCCCCTCTCTCCCTCTCTTTCTCACACACATGCAGCCCCCATCCATTCAGACATACAAGCACACAACCCTCCGCAAACCAACCAACCCCCCTCCCTTGCTCCTAGCTGCCGCCGCCCCCCCCTTCTGGCTTCCTGCTGCTCTTCCAGCCCGTCTCCTCTGGCTTTCCTGACCCCTCTGCTGGCTTCCCGCTGTCCTTCTAGCTCTCAAGCCCCATTGCTCTCCCTAGCCGCCCTAGGACACCTTGGCAAGTGCCAAGGAACCGGGCATCACATTGCCTACCTCTAGCCTCTGGTCTTAGTTACACATATGTGTGTTGGCTTAGTTACACATGTGGGTTGGCTGAGGATCTCCTGTGAACTGTACATATCTCCTCCAGCCGCCGCCCGCTGCCCTCCCTGCTGCCTCAGAGTCTGTTGCTCATTCATATGCAGGTGTCAACCAAGCACCCTAAGTATGGTCAATAATTCACCTGTCTGACACCTAGGACTAGGAGCCACCCCACCCCTCATACCTATTCATCCTGATTGGCCAAGGGACAGGCAGGTGATCGAAGAGAGGGGCGGGGCGGGGCGGGGCGGGGCGGGGCATCGATATGGTCAGCTGTGGCTTCTGGGTTTTGTTGTTGTTCTAGACACGAAAGAGCGCGGAGCGGGGCTGTTGCTGAGGCAAGCCCTAAGAAGATCAACCCCCAAGTCAAAGTGTAAGTGCCTGGGTATTCTAGCGTGAGAACTAGTTTTGTTATTTTGTAGCTCAAGCCTCTGACTGTGTGTGACAAAGTATCCCTTTCTGTCAATTTCCCTTTATCTCCCACCTAATTTGTAACTGACTACTACCCCAAATAAACTTTCCTTTACTTCCCCATACACGGTGTGTGTGGTTTCTCTGTTGGTTAGTGCTAACTCCAGTGTCTGAGACCAGGGGTCGGGTCCAGAGCGAGTTGGCTTTGAGGCGACAGAATCAAGGCTGGCGATTTGTAGCCTTTGATCTCTCGTCCATAATGTATATCTACATTACACACACACACACACCAAAAAGAGCAGCAGTACATAGCACTATAGCCAATTTATTAGGATCCGCTGACAGTCATAGAATAGAGAGCTGGCAAAGGGAATTGTAGTGGTTAGCATGTTATACTTTGATGGAGAGACAATCCTTAATCCTTATTTATTATTACATTCATATTCCGCCTTTTTCCCTCTTCCAAGGAATCCAAGGCAGCTAACATGAGCCTCCTCTCCATTTTCATCCTCACAACCCTGTGAGGTAGGTTAGGCTGAGAGTCAGTGACTGGACCAAAGTCACCCAGTGAGCTTCATGGCTGAGTGCAGACAAGAACCCAGATTTCCTGAGTCCCAGTTCAACACTCTAACCACTATACCACACTGGCTCTCACAAGACTTCACAAGGCATTGGCAATATAAATTAAAGCTTTTCTCTATCTCTACAGTCATGTTTGCTCATAACTTTTATGAGACGGGAGTGGCATGGACTGCCTGTCTCTCCTTCAGCAGATTATATTTCTTGCAGTGTTTTCCTATGCTTTCCTTATTGGGAATTATTTCATAAAATTTCCTCCGTAACATCCTTCAGCTTTTTTTATTGTTGAGGTGAACAGAATGAATGTTCCCAACATTCTCTCCTACCATCTTGATTGCTGCTGTAATGCAGCTCAAGCTTTCTCCCTTGGCACAGTCACTTTGGTGCTTGTCAGGGTGAGAGATAATGGTATAATTATTGTTCGAAGAACTGTATTCCTAATGCCTGCTCAGCTAATGAGATCTATAGAGCTTCACCCATAATGGACCAGTTCCCTTTGCAGCAGTTTGTCTTTGTTGTTGCCGAGAGAGTCCCATGCCCTGCATATTAGGTCATTTGGAGAGGAAGAGTTCATAACTTACGTATGTGCTTATAATTTAAAACAGGAGACAGACTCTGCAATTTTGATTACCGGTAGGTTGGTGGTTCTCAATGTGTTTGTGTGTTTTTAAATCAATGTGGATTGCCCTCAGATGGGAGATATAGTACAAATTCTACAAGACACACAGACTAGTGTGAGAACCAGTGTTATACTGGTGAATTTTGAAGTGCAGGCACTCATCTTAACAGTCCCTATAGCAGTGATGGTGAACCAATGGCACGGGTGCCACAGCTGGCACGCAGGGACCTCTCTGTGGGCAATCGAGCCATTGGTCACCAGATTGCGAAAAGACCGTCCCCTTCTGCAAAACATGAATGATCTTGTTCTTTCTTGTTGGGACTTGAAAAAGATACTAGGAGAGGATATATTGTGGAGTAATATCCTTCCTATCTCACATTAGTGAGATCAGCAGAGTAGAGTCCCTGTCCAGCTTAAAAGAAGCTTAGATTTGGCTAGTGTTAGCCAGTTAGTATTTGGTAATCCAGGATTTCATAGATTTCATAGATCATAGAGTTGGAAGGAGCCTACAAGGCTATCGAGTCCAACCCCCTGCTCAATGCAGGAAACTAGAAGAGGGGTCTCCCATCCAAGTAATAACCAGGCCTGACCCTGCTTAGCTTTCCACACCCAGACAAGCTGAGCCAGCATAAGCTTTAAGGCAGACTGGATTTCCCTGGTTTTGCCCCCTTTTCTCTCCCTCAGAACAATAATCAGAGACACAGTCTTGTAAAAGTTAAAAGTAACATTTACTCACTCAGATTATGCAGTTTCATTCAGGCAGGCTTAAAAGAGTTTCTTACAGTTGGTTACAAGTTCATTTGGAAATACTTGGGGTCTGAACTTGTGGAGTTCAGACCAGCAACTCTGGCTGCATGCTGCTACAAAGACCACATGGAGACAACAACCTGGTGGTGCCACACTCACTCCAGTCTGAACAGAAAGAGGAAGAAGCTGGGAGCAATGCCCACTTCCTGTTCAGGCTGTTAATAATTCAATGAGTACCTTCTAGGAAAACCACCCTAGAAGGTATCAGTGATCTTAACCATTTCACCTAATTACCTGGTGAAACATTAGCCATAGGTTTTGACTGCAATTTTAATTATCCAACATTTCTCACAGTGTGGAACAGAACGATTTTATTCTAGAATTCCTGTTACAGAATTCTTTTTCTACATCGTTATCACATTTAAAAGATTTTGAAGAATGATGCACAGAGCATGGCTTGGATGTAAAGCCCTAACAGTTGACCTGAGTGCTGCATGTGTTGCTCTCAAACTAACGGAGTATGAGCCAAGGTTTGACAAATTATCAGCATGCATGCAATAGCAAAAATCACATTAATTGTGCAAAAGCATGCCCAATGCAAACTTTTACCTAATGTAGTGTTTGCAGTCCAAGACATAAAGTGTTTAAAATGTGTTAAGCACGTTTAGTTTTCTTGTTTATCTTGCTCATCCTAGTACAGGTTGACTTTTACTTTTACTAATCCGACACCTGTAGAAGCAAGGAAAGGACCCGGAGTAAAGCTTGCCCCATACAATTTCAGTCTGGCATATAATCATATTACAAGTTGAGAATCCCTTATCCAAAAATACATGTGCCTAATTATTTTAAAAGTTTGTATAAATTCCCTTCAGGCTATGTGTACAATGTAGTACTATAATAATTTTTTGAGTTGATTTTTTTTCCAACAAAAAACTGTTTGTATCATTGAAAGCTCTGTTATTGTGTTTTTCTTTTAAGACAAAAGATGTTAATTAGTTCGGACAACTGTATGAGTTGTTTTTCTAAAACTAAAACCTAGGTATTCAGGTTTAATTGCAGTATTGGCACTTTGAAATAAATAAGTTGGTTTTGTGTTGCAGTTTGGGCACTCGGGCTCAAAAAGATTTGCCATCACTGCCCTATAGCCACACCGTCAAGGAAAGTCCAAAACTGCAGGCAGCTGTGTTGATCCATATCCATGTGTGTGTTTGTATTATATATTTATCGAATGAAACGTAGAGTGTTCAAGGATCGGGATATCTGTAGGGAGACCAAAACACTGGTTTATAAAGCCATTGTATTACCAACTTTATTGTAAGCTTGCAAAACATGGTCTATCTATAAACATAATTTCCACCTCCTTGAAAGATTTAATCAACGCTGCCTCCGGAAAATCCTGCGAATTACTTGGGATTGGGAAGATAGGCGAACAAATGCCAGTGTAAAGAAGCAAAGACTACTAGCGTTGAAAAAATGATCCTTCAACACCAACTTCAATGGACCGGTCATGTTGTTCGAATGTCTGACTGCCATCTCCCAAAGCAGTTACTTCCCAACTCAGATGGAAAGCGGAATATCGGTGGTCAGTATAAGAGTTTTAAAGATGTTCTTAAGACTAATCTAAAAAAATGCAATATAAACATCGAGAACTGGGAAGCTCTGGCCCATGAACGTTCTAATTGGAGGTTGGCCTTTCACAAAGGTTCTATGGACTTTGAAGAAGCCCGAGTGCAAGGTGAAAGGGAGAGATGTGCTAAGTGAAAAGCACGTCAAACGAATCCTTTACAGGACCATCTTCCATCTGGTAACCTGTGTCCTCACTGTGGGAAGCTGTGTGGATCTAGAACTGGCCTCCACAGTCACTTACGGACCCATCGCTAGAGTCTACACAATTTTATACAATTTCCACTTTATATGAATTTCTTTTTGTAATTTTATCCTGGAAGACAATCTTACTCGGTCACGAGTGATCGCCTACTACTACTACTACTACTACTACTACTACATAGCACTATACCCAATTTATTAGGTTCAGTGGACAGTCATAGAGAGCTGGCAAAGGGAATTGTAGTGATTAGCATATTATACTCTGGATGGCGAGACATCCTTGATCCACCATTAAGTTCACTGGTCAACCCTGAGCAAGTCACTGGCTGAATGACTGAGTGTGGGAGACCGATTACATGAGAAAGGGAAAGAGAGATTTACCCCCTTCTTTTCCACCCCTCTCTGTTGCTGCCATTTATTTGTCTATTATTTCCTGTCTTCAGGGTGATGAGGCAGGAGAGAACATTATGGTTTAAAGTCTAATCTGGTATCCCTAACACAATTTTAGCACTACTTTTCCTGATTTCTGCAGACTTCTGTATTGCTTGATCTGTCACTTTGTTCTTACCTTGTAGCCATCTGACAGAACTGAGGAGGCCAAGATCAAAAGACTGAAAAAGTACTAGCCATGCTCCCTTGAGCACTAAAGGAAGTCAGTTGACACCTGATTAGGGATTAGAGGTACAAAAGCCACTTGATGGACCAATCAGGAGGAAACAGCCCACTTAAATTTAATGGTTTGCTGCCAGCTGATGAATTGTTGCAGTCCAGTGATTGCTCAGCACCTTCATCTTGCATTACAGCCTGTTTTATCCACACACTAACCCACAGTAAGCCATAACCAATTAACCTGTAGAGAATTTTAATGTTATATACTAATAGCTAGCTCAGTATCGTGCATAGACAACGGAGCAGGCTACTTGGGGGTGGTGGCTGTGTTAGCTAAGGTTCCTGCCAATGGTAGAGATCATGAAGTCTAGCAGGGGAAAAAATCATGTAGAGAGTAACTGACCCGCCCATACTAGGATATATATGCATGTATATATGCTAACCTCTTCCACCAGGGCTTTTATGGCAGGCATATGCTTGTGCAAGAAAAAAGAAAGCTAGGGAAGGAGTGAGTCAGGTTAGTTACACTATGATGGAGAACCCACCTACCCCCCAACACAATGCCTTTTGGCTGGGGGTTGGGACCAGCATAGTCTGCCCTGACCTGCAAACATATTATTAGCACTCCTAGTGTTATCATAGATTTGGAAGGAGCATGCTCCAGGGAGCAGACAAGCTAACTGTAAGAGATTCCTAATTTTTCCAGACATGGCCCCACACCAAACTAGCATAGGGTAGTCAAATGCAAAAGGACAGAGAGAAGGAATCTATGAACAGTTCTCACAATGGAGGGATGTAAGAAGCGGAGATCTGTATTAAGACCAGTGCTTTTTAACTACGGTAGTTCATAAACGATCTGGAGTCAGGGGTGAGCAGTGAGTTGGCCAAGTTTATAGATGGCACCAAATTGTTCAGGGTGGTAAAAACGAAAAGGGATTGCAAAGAGCTCCGAAAGGATCTCTCCAAACTGGGTGAATGGGCAACAAAGTGGCAAATGCGGTTTGATGTAAGTACCGGTAAGTGTAAAGTGATGCACATTGTGGCAAAAACTCCTAACTTCACATATACACAGATGGAAACAGAGCTGGCACTGACTGCCCAGAAAAGGGATCTTGGGGTTATAGTGGATAGCTCAATTAAAATGTTGATCCAACGTGTGACTGCTGTGAAAAAGGCAGGAAAGTGATGAAAACCAAACTTGCCAATATTATAATGCCTTATACAACTTTATAGTGCGTCCACACTTGGACTACTGTGTACTATGCTAGTCCCCACACTTCAAAAAAGATATTGAACGACTAGGAAAGTTTCAGAAAAGGCCAATCAAAGGGGGCTGGAGCAACTCCCCTAAAAAAAAGGGTTACATGGTTTGTGGGATTTTAGTTTAGAAAAAAAGTAAAGGGACATGATGCATGGTATGTAGAAAGTGGATAGAGATAATTTTCTCTCATAATACTAGAACTTGGGGTCCATCTAATTAAGCTGAATGGTGGGAGATTCTGGACAGACCAAAGGATGCACTTGTTCACACAACTATGGAATTCACTTCCTCCAGATGTAGTGATGGCCACCAACTTAGATGGCTTTAAATGGGGATTAGATAAACTTCTAGAGAATAATGCTATTGATGGATTGGATATATATTGACCTGGTTCGCATGTAAAACCAACCCATACTATAGGTTGTTGAATTGTGGGTTGTTGTTACGTGTAAACCTGGAACTATGGGTTAACTATGGACTGTTAACCATGAACAACCCACAAAGAGAACCTATCGTTTGTTGTTGATTTCTCCCTTCTGGGTTGTTTAAGCCACGGGTTGTCGTTATGCGCAAACCCAGAACTGTGGGTTGTTTTGCCAGGCTACAGAGGTGGCAGGCAAGAGCAGTCCAAAAATCCAGCTGTACTACAGTACTGCAAAGGCATCTGATACAGGGAGGGAGTGGGCGACGGGGATGGGAACCAAACAGCCCAGGAATTGACTAAACAACCAGCAGTTTGCTCAATTGTCTGGCAGCCAAATCAAGGGTTAATTCTGGGTAATCATTACATGGGAACCAGGTCCTGAAAAATAATGCTATCAATGGATTGGACCTCTTGTATCAAAGGCAGTAAGCCTCTGAATACCAGTTGCTAGGGAACACAAGCAGGAGAGGGCTATTGCTTCCATGAATTGCTCACAGCTTCCCAGAGGGATCTAGTTAGCCATTGTAGGAAACAGGATGCTGAAGTCATAGGCCTTTGGTCTGATCTAGCAGTACTCCTCTTATGTTCCAGGGGCTACTGCACCTTTATTAGTTGTGTAGAAGAGGAAAATTCCTCTTCTACACAACTATTCAAAATGCAGGAGCCCCGGCCCCCTCCTCTTTTGCATCTGGCCACACTATATCTTGCAAAAAGACCTCCAGCACTTCAGAAAGTAATATTTAATTGTGTATGTTTAAAATTAAAAGTCG
Source organism: Shinisaurus crocodilurus (assembly GCA_021292165.1). NCBI lineage: Eukaryota > Metazoa > Chordata > Lepidosauria > Squamata > Shinisauridae > Shinisaurus > Shinisaurus crocodilurus. Next base: position 4,676,717 of record CM037883.1, read on the forward strand.
ATTATATATCTTACTGTGATCCTCATGTCAAATGCAAGGTGGCCCTTGTACCCAAAGATTTGCTCATGTTGGCAGCTTCCAATCATGAGTGTTTAAGCCTACAATCACCCTGCATCATCCACGGGAATTTTACAGGGGGTCCAGCCATTGTCGTCTTCATCTTGTAACTCTCCCATGCTTTTCTTCTTAGGGGTGCGTGCAATCCAATCAGGATATCCATAAGCCTCCAAACTTGGAGGATTACGGGTATCCTATGAAGAGCTGGAGGAGCGGTGGAGGCGATCTCTGCCTCCCTGCTCTGCATTTTTACTAGATGGCCGTTTTTGGCCATCTAGTTGGGGCGCTTCAGAGGGGGAGGGAAGGAGGCTGCAGAGGACACAGGATACATCATACGCTGGCCTCTGCAGTCTCCTCCCCTCCCTGCCCACCGGAACGCCCACTTTACCCCCTCTCCGAGGTCATTCCTGAAGGCAGCCAGCATGGTTGTTTCCGTGTGGGCTGCAAGGCGGAGGGGTGTGTGTTGGGGAGCATTTTCCCAGCTCCACGGTTGGAGCTCTGGCTCCAACCTTGGATGCAGGAATCCGAAGTATCCTATGGCCCCACACACAATGTCTAGGGGGCCATCCTCCCTAACTGATTTTTTTGTGGAAAGGAAAAAGAAGGAAGCAGCAGTGGGAGGGTTGCAAGATGAAGATGAGGATGGAAGAGTTGCACAAAGCCTTTTGATTGATAGTGCTAGGAATAGGCCAGGGTGGCCACTTACGCATCGCCAAAAAATGGCAAAGGAATCACCAGAAAAGAGGACAAAAGAGGAGACAGGATTGCAGTAACGTTGCATATGTCAGTGTCATGGAATTTCTCCTTGTCCGATCTGGAGGTCCACTGGAAAAATAAACAACTCTGCCTTTAGTAAACCAAGTACTGGTACTTTATTGTTAGTCTGATCAGAGGTAAATTCCTGGCACAGATACAAGGAAAGTACAAACTCAGAGAAGCAGCTCTGGGGTTTTATAGGGGGGGAGCATATACTCATGCAAAAAAGGAATCTGCTCCTGGAAGAAACCAGTAACCTCATTTGGGGTATCCGGTCACACACACACACACACACACACACACTACAAGATCATGTGTTGTCAGCACAGGAACAACACATGATTCATCCTTATAAGGGAGTGCTTCCGAATGATATGTTTTAGATAAACATATGTTGACGTTCACTCTACAGACAGACTATCTTACCGTATTTTCAACAATCCTTCACATACGTACTTTCACTCCACATCTTTCACTCTACAGGGTGAGAGGTGAAAGGTGGCTACTTTCTCTAAAATTTCCACATCAGCTTATATGTACAGATACAAAATTAGAAATAATGACTATAATTTAAATAAAAATACAATACCTCTTACCATCATGGGGAAGACTGTGTGTCTGCTGATCCAGTCTGCTGTCCAGGTGCTACCGTAACTGTTGAGGATGGGCACCTTCAAGGCCCCTGCTGTTCTCCCTTCTAAGGGTCCTTTCTCTTTAAACTGGACTTGGATTGGACCCCAAATCGAGGACCCCTTCAAATAGCGGACTGTCCTCTGTAAAGTAGAATGCACGGCCACGTTAGGAGCCTTCCATCTGGAAGCACTCTAGATACAAATTGTGTGTAAAGAATTATAAACTACGGTAAGCCCACACAGATGGCAGCAATCCTAAACATGCTTCTTTGGAAATAATTCCCACTGAAATCAATTTTCTTCTAGTTAAATGTATTTAGGATTGTGTGGTAAATAACTGGCAGGGCACACAAGGCCTTAGATCCTTGTTCTGTCGGCCTGGCTGCTTTTATGTGCACCGAATTTACTTTAAAATATTCCACCCCCTTTGGTTTTTCCATCAGCCTTGCTAATATTCAGGAGCTCTGATCACAGGTGTGCTTGGCACAGCATGTTCCAGAGATGTGGTTCATGGGTAACGCCTCTGAAAAGAAGAGCAGAGCCAATAGTCTGAACACACAGTGCTATAGCTGAATTTGGCACCACACCTGATTTGTATTTTTGTTTCTTCCTTATGATTTATGATTATTGAGACATTATTATTAATCGTTGGGCTTTTTTTTTTTTTTTTACACTACAGCTTATATCAAATGTAAATATGGAAGCAAAGCTAGGTTTTGTTAAAAGCTGAGCCATTTCCATCACCTAGACATGCTGTTTCAGATTTTCGTAGTCAGGGAGGCAAGATGTTGGCTTGGTTCCCATGTAATGACAATTCACGGTTTGTTACTCTGGGTTGTTTCTCCCTGATCACCCCAGAGTTCCAGGTTCGCATGTTACGCAAACAACTGAGGAGCGGGGCTGGGCATTCCTGGGTTTTTTAATAATCCAGATGCAAAGCGAAAGTGGCAAATGGGCAGGAGGCAATGTGCTCACTTGTTTCTGGGTGGCCCGACCCTTGATGGATTAAACAACCCATGAATTGTCAAACCAGGTCAGTGGGTGACTGTGTGTGTGGGGTGTGTGTGTAAGATGAACAGCCCGCTCCTGAATAGGGTTGCATCCAGGATCTGTCTTCAAGAAGGAGGGCTCCACTAACGGAAAGTCCCACCATCCAATTTTTGGGGATTCCCCCCTCCCCACCCAGCTCACCCCATTCAGCAGGGTCTCCTAACTCTTTGTGTAGCATTTTCAGGGGGCTGGAGGGGCTGCCATGAGAAGGAGGGGGCAGGAAAGTCCACTTCCACTCATGCAGTTGAGCCAACCCAAAATCTGGATCCAACCAATATATTCCAGATTAAACTGCAGCAAAACAGCGTATTCTAAGGGAATTTGTCGATGTTATTTATATATTTCCTAATAACTACAGCAATGTTACGAACACAGGGCAAACAGTCACCCTTTTTATTTTAAGCAAAAGGATTTGTGCCTTTGGCATGTAGAACCAGTACACTGAGACACTGTAATGGTATTTCTATTACAATAGTCACTTGGTGCTGAGGAACTTTGAGCTGGCCAAAGATATAAGTGCTACTGAGGCATACATAGCCTCTGAAACATGGCTGTTCCTAAATGGTAGCCCTGCCAGCAACACATATACAGAGAAATGGTCTTAGGTCCCAGCCTTGCCTTCTGTGGATGCTTTGGGAGTACATGGTGGGGAAAATCATGTTACTGAGATAAGTCAATTGGTAGGATAGATCAAGGTAGGAACTGATCTCTCCTGCAGCAACTGCAGTTCCTTGGACTTGATCCAGCATTGCATGTTTGGGGCCAAACTGGATGTTACATGGGTGATGTGTGTGAACATCTCCATGAGTTGTGTGTTGTTGTTTTTAAATGAAAAGTAGCCGGAAGAGGCTGTGACTTTGGGAAGAGGGATAGGACTCCCAAATAGCTGGAGCTCAGAATCGAGTGGGTAATCAAGCAGATGGTAGTAATGTTGGAGGCCAAGGGATCAGGACAGGTTTGGGGTGACTTTTCTCAGTACCAAGAGCTACCCTATTCTAGGTTGCTGAGACAGAGAGGCAGAGTGGAGTATAGTAATACCTTGGATTGCAAGCATAATTCGTTCCGGAACCGTGCTTGTAATCCAAAACACTCTTATATAAAAGCGAGTCTCTGGCAGGCGTGAGCGGGGCCGATTTCGGCCCTCTACGCCCGCTCAAGGCGAGCAGTTACATCCCTACGCTTGTATTGCAAGACGTCGCTTGTTTATCAAGTCAAAATTTATTTTAAAAATTTGCTTGTCTTGCAAAACGCTCTAAGACCAAGTTACTTGCAATCCAAGGTATTACTGTAGTGATGTGGAGCTGGAGCTACAAATCAAGAAAATCCCAGGTTCAAATGTTGCCTCTGCCACAAGCTCACTAGATGGCCTTTGGCAAGCCACTCTCTCAGCCGCAGCCACTGTCTGCAAAATGGGGCTACAGTCACATGACCTACCTTACAGGACTGTTGTAAGTATGATAACCAGATAAATTATGTGAAGAGCTTTGAATTTCCCCAGAGTGCAAAGTATTATTATTCATGGGTGTGTCCTCCCTCTCTCTACAGAGCAGTACCTGGGAAGTCCCAATGCACACAGTGTAGGTAGGATCCTGGCAACCAGCATAGGCCCCATAGCAATAATCACTTTGCTGTGCCCAGTCATGATCTCTATGTAGGTGCAGGCTGGTTGTCGTTATACAGTAAAAACCAGGTCAACCCTGTGTCCTTTTATAGCTGCTTGATTCTAATCAGAGCCAATGTTGTGTAATGGAGAGAACAGGGCTCCACAACTGCACTGGCCAAGTTGGCATTGGCAACCATATCTTTCAATCCGGGGAGTGCCTGCCCCAGAGCACTGTGAAAGATGGGCTTGGGCTTGACTTGAACCAATGCTGGCTGGATGCACTTGGAAACAGTGAGAACTCTGAAGCACAGAGGGGCTGCAGGAATGAGTCCTTGCCCCCCTCTCCTGCATCTGGAACTCAGGAGAAAGGTGGAAGCTTGTCCTTTCAGCCATGCTGAGCTTCAGAAACAGGACACCTTCCCTGTAACTCAGGCAAGACCCTCCTCCCACATCTGTCAGGGGAGGGGCAGGTTTGGTGGCGTCCACACATTTTGGCTGGCTACAAAGGTCAGTCAAAATCTGTGGACCCCAGGGAGAGAGCGGTATGCTTGGATGTGAGAAAATAAAGTACAAATTGCTACTCACCTATGAAGCTCCTCAGGTGCTCTTGGGCAACTAGCGTGGCCTTTCAGCCTAATCCACCTGATAGGGTCCTTGTGAAGCTAAAATGCCACTTTTGCTGTCCATGGAGGAAGGGTGGGATAAAGATGTAACTAGTTATTTGCATCAGCGATGGTGAGTATGCCTACGGCCACAGGGACCATGGTTATTTTGGATCAATTAATGCCAAATATGACATCATTTTCATGGTACACAAGGGAGAGGCAGACTCTAAATGTGTGAGAGATAGACAGTTGCCCAACTCTAAACTCTAGGGCGCAATCCTATGCAAGATCAGACAGAAAAAAGGCCTACCACTCCCAGCATGCTGGGAGTAGTAGGCCTTTTTTCCTGTCTAAACCTGCATGGGATTGCACCTTTAATACACTTTAGCCCCTCTCCTGAAAACACTGGCTACTTTTGGATAGAACCCTGGCTGGCCAACAACGCGTTGCCAGGGGACCACTGCAAGTGAGTGGTGGCCGTGGCCCCCAAATGCCCTACTGCCATGCTGAAGAGTGACAGCGTGTTGTCACGGTGAGTATGCTGGGCTTAGACCAGGAAGATTTTGCTTCAGATTCCCATGCAGCCACCAGCCACGATGTTTCTTTTCTTATGTACCCTCTTTCCCCTGGGAGAGTTTAAGGCAGCCTAAAAATTCATTAAATTTTTAAAAAAATAATAAAGCTGACTGGGTGACCTTGGGCCAGTCACTCTCTCAGTCCTATGCTACTTTGCTGGGTTGTTGTGGTGGGACATCCTGTTGGAAAGGCAGGATCAAAATCAGAGCCAGAAACCTGTTGCCATGGATGTCACACCTGGATTTTGCCTCTTTGCTGGTGTCTGAGACACAGAGCGAACGAGCAGGCCAACCTTCTCCAACCTGGCGCCCTCCAGGTGTGTTGGACTGGACTACATCTCCCACAGAGAGCAGCACGTTGGGGGAAGCAGATGGCCACTTAGTTCCTGCCCCCCCCCCAAGTGTCAGCACCCGAATGTATTGAAACCTTTGACGTTATGGACAGGGCCGTTGCGATAGCGGCCTTCTTTTTCTTGGCCTATTTATAGCGAGATGACATCGTGAGATCCCTCCCCACCCCCTCGCTGCAGCAGCGGGTTTTTTTTTGTTTTTTTTTTGTCTCATCGCCTCTTCTTCCACGTTGCCGTTCACGGGCACTCGTAAAAGTGTGGCAAGCATCATTGGCAAGCATCATGGAGCAAAGCCAAGCAGTTCCTGGGATGGGAATATGTCATTCCGGCTGTAAAAGCAGGCGCGTAACTGCCGCCGGGGGTGTGGGGGGCGGTAATCATCATGTTAACTTTGCAACCGGGGAAAGCAGGCGAGGCTGTGGGAACGCGAGTGGCGCGTTGCTCCAATAGGGCAGCGTCCGGAACACGTGAGAAGAACGCGCCTGCGGGGTGGCTACTCTTGCTGCTGGCACCGTTTAACTCCGTGCCCGCTTTGCTTCCGGATCCTAAGCACGGCCTCTCTGGCGCAGTCCGATCCTACGCACGTTTACTCGGAAGTAAGCCCCATCCACGCCCCAGAATGTATGCACGGGATTGCAGCAATGCCTTAGGTTGCAATCCTACGTACGCTGGGATTTTTTTTGCAGGGCTGCCTTGCGAGCAAACGTGCACGGGCTCGTCCAGCTCGCGACGCCCCTCCCCGAGCTGTCGCGAGTCAACTGCCCAGTAGAAAAGCCCAGAGAAAGCGAAGCGGGACTCGTGCCCGCGCAGCGCGTTTCCACGGAAGTCAGCAGCCCCGCGCTAAAAAAGAAGCGGGGCGTATTACTGCAAAGTCAATCGTGTGTAAGGGGGTGAAAGCCGCGAAACCTTAAGCGCCCAGGATACGCGCTTCTCACTGCACTCAGCGGAGGGGAGGTAATTAGCCCCGTGTGAAATGTGCCTGGGATCAGCTCAACGACGCCGGATTCCTTCCCTGTGAGGTTCAACCCCTCCTCGCTTTGGCAAAAAAAAAAGGCATCGCATCCCTGGCCGTTCTCTAGTGCACTCCGCTGTCAATCACCCCTAGAAGGCGACGCAGCCTCCCCGCACAGAAGCAGGCGCCGCCCCCTCCCGCATATGCAAACGAGGGCATAATCGGCGGCCAATGGCGCGCGCGTCCTGGTCACGTGCTCCCCTCCCGGCCGGAGGAGGAGGAGGCGGCCGCTGCAGCAGCAGCAGCTCAGGGCAGAGAAGTTGAGCGAGTCGCTCAGTGAAGGCAGCGCGAGCGGAGGCGCCGCACACGCACGCAGGAGCGGCGCTGGCGGGGCGGGGGGCGGCCGGAGGCGGTGGAGCAGCGGCGGCAGCAGCAGCAGCAGCAGCAGCGGCGGCGGCGGCGGCGGCAGCAGAGCCAGGGGAACCGTCGGCGGGGCAGGCACAGGGGAGGCTGAGGCGAGGGGAGGCAGGCTGCCCCGCCGCCGCCGTCCGCCGCAGGGCTCGCCCGGACCATGCCGATCCTCCTCTTCCTCATAGACACGTCCGCCTCCATGAACCAGCGGGCGTATCTGGGCACCAGCTACCTGGACATCGCCAAGGGCGCCGTGGAGCTCTTCATGAAGGTGGGGCCCGGCGCAGAGGCTGCTCCCTCGCGCCCCTGCCTACCCCCTGCCTGCCTGCCTGCCTCCCTCTCCCTCCCTCCCTCGCCTGACGTGTCCCTCTTGACACCGCACCGACACACTCCGCACACATCTGTATTATTATTACTATTATTACTACCGCTCTTTTAAATGTCTCCGCAGCTGCGGGCCCGAGACCCGGCCAGCCGCGGCGACAGGTACATGCTGGTCACCTTCGACGAGGCGCCTTATTGCATCAAGGTAAGGGGGGGGACACAAAAAAAAGGGGGGTGGCGGGAGAACCCGATTCCCTGCCTCCGTTTTATTTTCCGCTTCCTATCTCCCCCCCCCCATTTTCTAATTTGTTTTTTCCTTCTCCCCCCCCCCCCAACCGCCCTCCCCCAACAACGACAACCGCCCTCCGCGTCTTCTGCCTTCCTCTCCTGCCTGCCGTCGCCCGCGCTGCCCCCGCCCTGGCTCCGGCCTGGCCAGGCGCAGCAGCCCCGGGGGCGCAGCCTGCGAAGATGGCGGACATTTTGCTTTTGTATGGAGGCGAGCGAGAGGCTGAGGGCGCTGCTGAGATGGAGGAGGAGGGAGGGAGGAGGAGGAGGAGGAGAGAACGGCCGAGCGGCCGACCCGCCCGCCGCCGCCGCCACCACGCGGCGCCTCCCCTCACGCCTCGGCCCGCCCCGCGACGGCGACGTAGGGAGGGACCGGCCTGGCCTGCCTGCCTGCGGCCCGTCATTCTCCCATCGAAGGGTTGGGAGGGGGCTTCTCATCTTCCTCGCTTTTTTTGTTGGGGGTCCAGGGAGCAGCCCCCTTGAAGGGGAGGGGCGGAGTCCTCAAGTTAAACTAAAATGGAATTACAGTTCACGTGTACATCCACACACCACACACACACACACACACACACACACACACACACACACGTGGCATGCACACAGTGACTGGGTTCACACAACACGATAAGCCATGGTGACTTATAAGCCACATTTGTTCCAAAGTGGCTCGTCGTGTTGTCTGAACCCGGCCGGAGTGGCTTGTGCGTGGTTAACAAACCGTGCTGCTGGGATTGGACAACACAAGCCACACTGAAACAAAAGTGGCTTATAAGCCACTATGGCTTACCATGTTGTGTGAACCTTGTCACTATGAATCCATAGCCCTAATTAAGGGGAAGGGGTCTAGAAATCCCCCACCCTTGAGCTGTTGCTTCTCTTGTGTTTGTTTGTTTCATTTCTATACTGCCCAATAGCCAAAGCTCTTTGGGGCACTTTACAACAATTCCTAAAACAGGACCATAATACAATAAAACCATAAAATGTTTCCAAGATACAAAATGTAAAAACAATTTAACAGCTAAAACAATATTTGATACAGAGTAGACCTGTTAAAAACACCTGACATGGGTGCTCCCATCAAGCCACAGAGGGCTGTCTTAACCTGGGGCCAAAAGGATGCCAGATGGGCCTCAGTGGGGAAATCATTCCACAGTTGGGGGGGGGGCTGCCACTGAGAAGGCCCTCCCCCTTGTTGCCACCCTCCGGGCCTCCCTCAGAGGTGGCACTCGAGGAAGGCCTCAGATGTTGATCTTCCTCAGATGTTGATCGTAGTATCCGGGTAGATTGTGTTGCTTCCAGGATGAGGCGCCCTTGTGGTCAGCAGTCGCCTTGAGGCTTTAATGGAAAGGATAGGATAGAAATGACTCTGGAAGCAATCCTGTACACACATTTGGGAGTGTGATCCGTATTCAGTGCAACATCCCAAGTGGGCAAGTGTATGGGTGCACTGTTAGTGAAATAAATGGAGGTGGCTCACACCCCATACTTGGTGACCTCTCGGTACCTCTTTTCTTGTCCTCTCGCTACCTCTTTTCATCACTCCTAAATCCTTCCTGGCAAGGCTTTCCAAGTCCCTCTTGGTTTATGTTTTTTAGACTGTAGGCAGGGGCCTATTTGTTCTATTTCTGTGCCATATCTAGCATCTGTTAGGTATGTATAAATAATCCGTATTTCTTCGCACCCCCACCAGAAGGAACCTCCAGGTTGGATAAAGCCTTCTCACGTCTACACCTTCCTTGCAGAAAGATTATACAAGAGTAGCAGTGCAAGGGTGAATGAAGAACGATGTGGGAGAATTCAACATGACAGTGGCATGTTGAATTCCCTCTTCTCTCCCATGATGTCTAGTAACAGAATCATGCTGTCTCCATGTGATATTACGACATCTATTTCCATTACTTCGCATTGTAGGGGAGAGGAGGGAGAAATAAACAGAAGGCTCCCATTTTGGCAGGGGCAGTCTTGTGGTTCATTGCTACCGAGGGCAGAACTACATATAATCCATGTGATAACCTTTTCCCCACAAGGTGCTCCCCACCCAATCATTTTGCTCCTCAGCCCCAGATACATCTGTCTCCCAGCTTGTTATGCCTTTGCTTCAGGCAGGGTTCGCTCCCCAGGCTTCTGTTCCTTCACACTTTTTATTATTACTACCAAACCCATCCTCTCCTCTTCCTGCGAAAGTACGAGCGCTTTTTCATAGACAGTAGGGGTCTTATATTAGTATTTCTATCAGTAGAGTTCCGCTACAATATATACTTCCCATCTGTGGCTGTTGAGGATCAGCTATAAGGGTTGCTACCTCTGGGAAAGTCACACTGGCATCATCGATTTGGACGTGTAATTTCTTCAGATTTGTACAAAGCTTAAAATTGCCCATTGCCCAATATCGAAGTTGACATCCAGCATTGCAGATCTTACCCCTATTTGGGATGTTCTCAGAACAGCCAGATGAGGAAGAAGGAAATATTTCATTGTAGTGTGTTTCAGAAATCCCAGGATGGCCTTGTGTAGTACAAGAAGATGGAGACAGAAAGGAGCATTTGCCCTTAGCAACAGTAATAGCAATTCTTTGAGCAGCATTCAGGAGTCTGCCCCTCTTACCCTTTCCTTCTTGGGGAATTTAGCAGAAGGTGGGTAAATTATGGTTGCTGTAATGCCTTCATTTTGGAACTTTTAACAGCACTGGGGAGGCTGTCCTGCCTTTGTGTTCTGTTCTCCTTTCACACTGCTTCCTGAATAGCATTTTTTCTGCATCCTTGTCAGTCACACTTGTGTGAAGCAGCTACGAATTCCTGTTGTTACAGCTTGATTTACAATGTGCTGCTTACGTATTTGCTCTCGCTGTTAGCTCAAGTGTACTGGTAAAGCTTTTCAGATATCCTGGAGAATCAGTGGCTAACTGGGGTCTAGATTTCTTAACTGCTCTTTAGGTTCTTTCGTCTTGGGTTGATGCTGGTCTAGAATAGGCCTTAGCTGAGCTCAAAGAGGCTGTGGGTTTAGTCTTAACAATCCCTATGACTGCCTCCTCTGCAAATAAGCTTAAGACTGGTCTTTGCAGCAGAGATAGCAATGTTTTTTTGTTTATATGATGTTTTTTAGTTTTCAAAAGTGTTTCACTATCCTTTGCTTTGTCATTTTTACAGCCACCTCTATATTTCGAGAAGAACTGAGTCAGAAATAGTGGCTTACTCAAGGCCACCCACTGAGTCCATGGTTGAATTTGAACATGGGTCTGAACACAAGACCGTAGTGGTTTTCCTCTTGTGCTGATTGAAGCCAAGGAACATGATGCCTCTTTTTTCCAGCAACAAATTGTACACTTTAAAAGTACAATCAGCTCTTTTAAAACACAGAAAACACTTGCAATACTCTCCCACTTTCTGCTCATGTCCCCAAACAGTCATCTTTAATTTCTTCTTTCCTATTGATCCTTCTAATTAAATGGAATTGACTTGAGGTGGTTAGAGGCTTCCCAGTTCATCAGTACTTCACAGTGTGATTCAGAAGACATTGAAATGCCCCTTTATTTCTTACACCAGTTTAGTATATATGAATATGGCATTCTCTCCCCAATACACTGCTAAAAATACAAACAGCATTGGGAATAAATTTCTCCATAGGTCTCTATTATAAAGGCTCTGATGGATACCAGTATTTTGTGGGGGGGCGGGGGAGAGAAAAATACTAAATGCCTTGGTCAATTACATATACATACACAAAATACACATAAAATGGTGATTACTGCAACGACCGATGAAGCCAAATATCTGCTTTAGTACTCCACGCACCTGCTCTGTTGCGACAGTTGAGCGAAGAGTATGGAATGGCCACATCCATGGTTGGCAGGAGATGTTTATAGGATGAACACAGTCTTACAACCATCCCCCTCAGCAGATATTTGCACATTTTGTGCATCATTTCCATCACCCACGTTCTATATGAACGTGCACTAGTGTTAACTGTAACACAGCTAGCTAGCCTGTAAGGAAAGCGCAAGTCCAGATACCTCTTGGACAGCTCTCTACCCAAGCATGCTGTGTGTGTGGGACTGTTGTGCCACCATTTGGGATGGAGGAGGAGGACATGGGGCAACTGAGCCAGAGTGTGTTTGGGGAGGGGCCCGGCACGTGTCATCTGCAGCCTGGCCCAGCTGTGCTGCCTTGCCAATCAGCACTGGCTTAAAAGACAGGCCCCAAACACACTTCAGACCCTGGAAGCAATTGTTGCTGCAATCAGCCGTAGGCAGACGCTCTTGCCGGCTCCCGGACTGAGGCTTGTGAATTTTGACTCCAGAATGACCTTGACGACCCTTCGGCCTGCTCCTAAACCGGTTTGTGTTTGGCTTGATTTCGGATACACATTGTGGCTTCTAACCTTGGACTGTGATCATGACTGCAGCTTATCTTTGGACTGCACTGATTTATGATAGGGACTTGCTTATACAGTAATACTTTGGATTGCAAGCACAATTCATTCCGGAACCATGCTTGTAATCCAAAACACTTAAATCAAAGCAAGTCTCTGGCGGGCGTGAGCGGGGCCGATTTTGGCCCGCTTGACGCGAGCGGTTACATCCCTACACTACTTGTATTGCAAGACCTTGCTTGTTTATCAAGTCAAAATTATTTTAAAAAAAAATTCTTGTCTTGCAAAACGCTCTCAGACGAAGTTACTTGCAATCCAAGGTATTACTGTATTTAGCAGCGTGTCTGTAGCCCACCAGAAGCTGATGATTTGATATGTTTTCCCCCCTTCCAGCTTAAGAGAAGAGCTGCCGGTTTCAGTGGTGCTCATCTTCATTTTGACTGTTATGCCTTCCCATAGTTGTGAGAGGTAGCTATTAAAAAAAACCTAGCGAGGACAAGAAGCTCTCTTTCAGCAGTCATTGCTGTAAATAGTTCTCACCCTCTCCATGCCCCCCGCACCCCGAAGGGCAAAATAGGAGTTTTGGAATCGCAGTCGTTTCTAATTTGTTCTGTGTGGCTGAGACTTCGAGGAAGAACTCTGGACAGAAGCAATATAGGCACAGTCCAGGAGGAAGGCGTTGTCTGTGGAGGTCCTTGGAGGAGTTGTCTGTGGAGGCCTCATTCTGGTTTCTCGCTTCTGAAGGTGGCTAGATTGAATGGGCTTATAAACAGCAGTGGCCAGTGGGACAGGCTGTAGCTCATTGATAGAGCACATGTTTTACATGCGAAAGGTCCCAGGTTAAATCCCTGGTATCCAGGTTGGGCTCATGTCTAAAACCCTGGAGAGCCTCTCCCAGTCAGTGTGGGCATTACTGAGCTAGATGGACCAATGGCCTGATTTGGTATCCGGCAGCTTCCTCTGTTCCTTTGACATTTCTGTCAATGCTCCCTTGGTCTGTCAAGATGGTTTTATTGGGCAGAAGTAAAAGTGGGGTCTTGTTGATTTTCTGTTAGACCAAAGATCTATTTTGTCTAGCATTCTTTCTGTAATGGTAACTAGTGACACACTCCTGAATAAGTCACCACAGGACTTGATGGAACTAGCCACCCCCATTTTCCTCCCAAATCGTGTGGTGTAAGGATACGAATGGAACCTGTTCCATTCCAGATAAGAATGTAACCTGTTCTGTGGAGGTTCCATTCTTATCTCTTGAAAGACCTATCCTCTATTAATTTGTCTAATACTTCTGTATGTTGTCTACGATAGTGGCCATCACTTCCAGCTTGTGAGGAATTACTCAAGATAGGTAGAAATTTTGTGGATGCTTTCATTTCAACTGAATCTATAGCCAGTTTCGTTGAATGACCCCACATTTTGGTGGGTTGCAAGAGTAATTTCTCTCCCATTTTCTTAACGTTATTAAGAAGCTTCTTTGCATACCTTTGCTTTACACTAACGTTTTTTAGATTGGTTGCCTCTGTAGGCAGCCCTTTCAGTAGAAATCTAGTTCTCTGTAATCAAGAGGGATTTTGGGGAGATTTCGGTGCATAGACCTCTTTTGGACATCACCATGTAATGGGTAGGCTTTTAAGGTACAGTAAAACATTCATTATCCAGTCTTCTGTTCAGATCTGATTACTTGAATTCATGGTACTTCATTCTCCTCAAAATGCTTGGCTGGAATCTGTTCAGGGGTTTGGAATGTCTCAGTGCTCAGGAGATGGGATGCTGCAGCATTGCATGAGCCTGACCAGTCCCTTAGGGCTCCTCATGGTTTTCCATCCATATAGAGTGAGACATAAATATACAAAGCCTTGCAGGAAGAATAAAAGGCACTATATTTTTTCTGAAATGCCTCTTTTCCTCTCACTGCTGGAAGTGAAAATTCATCCATGTGTCATTCTCTTTCCACACTTGCACAGTGTTGTTGCTCTGGCAAAAGTAACAGGACCACTTTGGAGGATAAATTGCCCAACCCAGTGGATCAGTTTTCTTTACGTCATGGGGGTGACACAGTTGCTTTCTTGACAAAGGCAAATGTGCTATTTAATCATGTGCAGCAAGATGTTCCAGAGCAGTGTTCTCCAACCTTGGGCCTCCAGGTGTTTTTGGCCTACAACTCCTGCTGGCTGGGGCATGCTGGGAGTTGTAGGCCAAAAACATCTGGGGGCCCAAGGTTGGAGAACACTCACTGTTCCAGAGAACATGGTCTCTGTTGTAACTGACATGCAGTAGATGAGTGGCAGGATAAGGAGTACATTGAAATACTACCTTGTGGTTTCTCATCCTTTAGCAGAAAGTATGCATGTCCTTTCAAACTCTTCTGTCCTTTTCTCTTGAAACTCAGATAATTATTATGCAGGGATACTTTGGATTCTGTGTTGGATCAGTAGTAGTCCATGGTGATATCAAAACATTTTGGGTTAGACTGCATGCAGTTCTTGCAGAGTGAAAATGCACGTAGGGGAACTCTTATTAGCAATTCACTGCACATAGAAAGTGTGAACACTTGTGAAAGAAACCAGTCCTTGGGAAGGCAGTAGTACTGATGCACTAAGAAGTTTAGAGGAAGGGCTTTGCGGAGGCTGATTGCGATGCATGGATTTGGACACATACATTTTGGCAGCAAGTAATATGCACAAACATTAACGTGTGTCGAGCTCCAAATGGATTTTGTTCTCACCTTCCTGGTCTTGCTGCAATTTGTGCTGCTGTGGTCTCTTAAAGGGGCTGGCTGGCAACACTTGTTCTGGCTAGTCTCTCCGGATCTGTCACTGGAAAGTTCTTTTGAATCTTTGGTCGGGATGACTCTTCCTGTTTTTCCAAAACTGCTTCAATCTTACGCCTGGAAATGGAGTAGACGTTCCTTATGTAAGTGACTGCTGAAAGTGGAACTTAAGTTTTTTTTTTTAACCCCTCTTGGGCTAAGCAGTCTCCTCTTTATGGAGGGGCACAGTTCTGTCATAGATGACTGCTTCTAGATCTCCCTTTGCATAACTTGCAAAAGTGCCTTGCTGTTGTGTTCTTGTCACTGCCATCAGGAATATTAAGTTGTTGGGCATTGTTGAAACTTGGAGTTGGCGTTCTTAAGCGCAGGATTGCTTGTAGAATTCCTTTCCTAGGTTAGTCTTTTATATTGGCGTTTGGAGAGACATTTCTTGTGCCAGCAAAGAGCTCTTCACCCACCCCACCCCCAATCATAATACAGTAATACCTTGGTTTGAGAGCGTTTTGCAAGACAAGCAAATTTTTAAATATTTATTTTTTTTTTTTTTTACTTGATATACAAGCGACGTCTTGCAATACAAGTACTGTAGTACGGCTTAAATTAAAAATCTCTGTACAAATTTTTTTGGGGGGATTTCGTTTTGATATAAGAGTGTTTTGGATTACAAGCATGTTTCTGGAACGAATTATGCTCTCAATCCAAGGCATGACTGTATTTTAATTTCAGTGTTTCCAGTGCCTAAAGACACCTGGCCATGAACAGTTCTTCTAAAAATAAAGCAACCAGGGCAACTGTAGAATTGGGTTAATAAGATCAAAGCAAACTACAAGGGTACTTGGCAATTAGGTTTACCGAATTCTTAAATATGCCTGCCAATTTTTAATTTTTGAGGGGGTGGGCTAATTCTTCTGCTGGTCATCCTATCTCTAGGCCAGTGTTCTCCAGCCTTGGGTCCCCAGATGTTTTTGGCCTACAACTCCCAGCATGCCCCAGCCAGCTATGCTGTAGGCCAAAAACATCCGGGGACCCAAGGTTGGAGAACACTGCTCTGGGCCCTGCAACATTTGTTTGGGATTGATTGTGGTGGAAGTGTCATCTTTATAACTTCTTGAGGGTACAGCTCTGCTTGTCTTGAAAATTGAACATCCCCCCCCCCCCATTGCTTCCTCCCTCCCTCTTGGGATGCTTAAACATTGCAGAGGGCATGCTGAATTTCCATTTCTTGAGTAGCAGGAAGATGAAGCCCAGATACTGGGAGTATGAGCTTGCATCCTTGAGTAAGGGGTCATATTGATGTTGAAAGGCTGTGGGCTTGGTGATTGATGTTGCCTTTGTTGGTAGAATGGCTTCAGTTGCTCAAAATGTAATAAATAAATAAATAAATGTTTTGCAAACATAACATTAATAAAGTTTTTTAAAGGGCATATTTAACTTTGTAGCAAGTAGAGGTCTCTTGCAAGTAGAGGTCTGAATGTCTGTTCAGCCTCAATGCTGCAACTAGCTGTTCAGAGAACACTATAGAAATGAGAAGTGCATTGCACAATTGAGTCTAGATGCTATATATTTGACAAATGGCAGCTTCTGTGTGTGTTGGAGGGAGGGGGCGTAGTGAATTTGTTTGGCTTAGATGTCAACTTCTTAACTGGCAAAAAGTACCGGAATGTTACACTTGTAAATGCTGTAAAAAAGTAAACAGTTGACTTGTGATTCTGACAAATTTTGGAGTGATTTCTTCCCCTTCATGGCTGTCTGAGAGAAGTAGCAGGTGCATTCTGCGCAAGCATTTTTCGGTTTGGATGCATTGATTGTTGGTCTTTGCTTCTGGTCACTAATGGGTGTGATCCTAAAGTTCTCTTTGTCTTGCCAGTGAACTATTGTCGTGGTCGCTCTGGAACCTAGTGAATACTACTGGCTTAGGCGGTGTGTGCCCGTCATGGGCTAGTTCATAAAACAAGCCATGTATTTCTGGTGAATCTATATCCCATTATTTCTAGGGTTCCAGAATAAGAGTGGAAGTTCTTCAGAGGTGTATGTGATGCTGGATCCTGAATCTATAGGAAATAGATGGTGTCTCCCAGGGTTCGTTTTGAAAATTGGTTATAGGAAAACTCAGAGCTGCTGTGGTTCTGTTCCTTCTCAAGCATGGGTAGTTTTACGGTGTAGCATGTGGGGTTCAATAATGGATAGTGCAGGATCTGTTCTGACAAATAGAGCTGTGGTACCTGCTAATACACCAGCATTTTTAAATGGTACTGATTTAGAAAATTCCTCAGTCTGTCTGTCAGGAGCAATTCTAGAATAACCAGTCCAGGTTAAGGAGGAGACGATGAAGTTTGAAGACTGTTACTGCAAGAGCAAAGATTAAGTTACATGTAGCTAAAGATGTGGGATCTTAAGACAAATTTATTGGATATGGATATGGTTGCAGCTGAAGTTAGCAAGAACAGTAAGAAATATTGTAGCCTGCTATTATTCTGTGGCTGATTCCCAGGAAATACAGCAGGTGAGATGCTCAAGTCAGCATCTGTGTGTGGTAAAGCAGGATTGCAGACAAGCCCCAAGACCTCTTCAAACTGTAAATACCAGTTTAAATAGTTGGTGGGTCACTCTGACAATACTTGAGCGACTAGTGTACTAAAACAAAACTTGAACTTGAAATGACAATTCCCTGTAGACTTTCAGCATAGAATCTTCTTGGTTTAACCTGTAGTGCTTGCTGCTGGCTGTTCTTGGCTGTAACAGTAGTTAGTGTTTAACCATTTGTGTGATTCGTGATGTGCCTCGCTAATATAAAACTCTCCTACTCTGTTACCTGCATTGCTTCTATGAATCTGGCAGAAGGGGATTTCAGGTCTTTCTACTCCCAATTTTAGTCTCTCTCACTCTGATTTCCAAGTTCTGGAGTGCTGATGTGTGATGTGGAAGGCCTCTATTGTTACCAGATGTGGAGGTGTGTCCATCTGTTTGGGCCTGTGACTTTTAATGAATGCTTGAAAAACTAGGTGCTGTAAGTATTCAAGGAGCCCCACTTGCTACAAGCCATTCATTAAAACTCACCCATGAAATTCTTATGCAATTGCAAAGTGGCATGTTGTTCACTGCCAAGACAAGAGCCTGCTGAAGCATTAATGCATTGTTGGCTTGCAGAAAATGGGTCCTTAGAAGGCTTAAAAACTGGCAATTGGACTAGAGTTTGAGAGAGTGGGGATGTGTAAGCTTCTCTCTGGCAATTTGCCTATTTTAAATCATTGCCCCTCCTTTGTTTTTCTGGCTCTCGGTCCACGCCTCTGTGGTTATTTTTCTCTGCTGGTAGGAACACTGTTGTATCATGCACATGCAGTGTCTGCCACTTGTGAAGCACTGACCTTTAGCAACTTGAAATTGAAGTTTGTCAACTTGCTTCCCCCCCCCCCCCTTCTTGTCAGCCACTGACAACTGGTTGAGAGGGTTTGTTTCCTCTTAAAAGAATCACAGAGTGCAATGGATTAATACAGACTCCCTTGTAGAAATGGGTTATAATCAAGTGGTAAATGGCCATCATAAAAACCTCAGATCAGTGGGGTGATCCATGGCCGGTCTCAGTAGTTGTTCCCATCTCCATGATTAGGCATCATCTGTGATTGGGCAAATACCAAACCAGACAGTGATCCACTAGATTTTCTCACATGGTTGTTCATAACCTTTTCTGGTTCCTTTAAGCAAGAGGGAGACCAAAACTTCAGCTGTCTTAGCGCCCCGTGTTCACTGCCATCTTGCCAGCTCCTCATAAGGTTGCCTGACTGACATCTAGTAACCTCACTAGTATGATGTGTAGTAGAATCTCACACATCCTGGGATACCCTGTGGCTGTATTCGGAATCCTGTCCACTAGTTGGAGGCAGGCACACAACTACCCAGATTTCTGCTGGCTGAGGTATTGGGGAGGAGAGAGTTGAACACTCTGCCTCCCGACCCAGAAAACCATTACACACCTTATGAACTGGTTTTCCAATGTCTGTTTTGTACTTCTGCAAACCTTGGGGTTCCTCCAAGCCTGCTGATGGCTCCCTCTTGTACATGGATGGCACCATTTTGGTTATACCCAAGACTGGTACTCAGAGAATTTAGTTCACTATTGCCATGTGTGACAGGCTGGGATAAATTATGGGGTCACAATAGGTGGCATAGTGTACACAAGGGTATGTTGCGCAAATCCACTGCAACATGATAGCTCCTTTTTAGAAACTGCTTCTTGCATTTCCAGATTGGAGCTACAGTATTAGTTCATCAGCTTGGGGAAACTTTCCTATGAATTGGCCCTCTGAGAAGTGTACAACAGGGTGGGTCAAACTAGCAGTGATAATTTGGTCTGCCTGTTGTCCAAATTTTATGTTGCCAGGAAGTAACTAAAAATTTAAGCAGGCCAAACGCTCCATTTTAAAAAAATAAGATGCAGACTACCTTAGTTTGGTCAAACTCATGCTGTGCTATCCTCTACCTCTTGCAACCATAAGTTCTATACGCTTTTGTTGATTAAGTCACTGCCAATAATATTTGGTGTTTGAACAGTAATTAAACAAAATCAATCCTTCCATAGAGAAAATAATGGTTTTCTTTGTGCTGAATCAAGCTCCCGGATTTTAAGGTTGCTGCTTCCTGCTAGATTTTTTTTGGGGGTGGGTGGGTTTGGAGGCTCTTGGTGGGAGAACTAAGCTTTTGTAATCACATTAATTGCTCTCTGTGTCAGTGGGCTGTTCTTGCAGGTAGCCAGTGAGTGGATCTTTCACCAGGACTTTGGCCTGCTAAAATTTGTCATTCAAAAGACCAACCCTTGCGAGATCAGCACAGGCAGGATATATTAACCAATTACGGTTTTTAAAATTTGATATACATGCAGTATACTATGAGCTGGAATAGTAAAGGTTTAAGACAACACCACACAGATTGGGTTAGGTTTGCTGCCGCAGTTTGCAAAAAAAACAATTAAAAAATAAGGTGATTTGTGGGGCACTGGGGTTCATTGATGATTGGCTGGGGAGGTGTGAAATCACTGGCCACTAGAACCTCCTCCCAGACCTCTTTTAGTCTCTCCACTGTCATGCAAATACTGTTCTTGCTGCTTAAGGTTTTTCTGCATGTTGAGGACTAGAAAACGTAAAGCAGTTTCATGATATGTGGTCATGGAGTGGAGCGTGCCTGAGCATAGTGGATCTTAGTCACACCTGGTCCAGTGATAACTGCTTCTGAGTGTGTGAAAGATTGTCCTCCATCCAGTGAAATGTCAGGGAATGGGGAAGGTCTTAGTCTTTAGTGACCCAGGTAAAGATCAAAGAGTTTGCCTTTGTCAAAGTACAGGTGTGTCACTAGAAGTTGGTTCATGTATGGTGAAGGAGGTTATCTGCAGCTACATACAATGATTTGGCAGTGTTCCCGCTTTTTCCCAGCACAAGGAAAATGCTGGGGAAAGTTGTCTCATGCTCCTGTGCTGTTCTTCAGGGAAACACATCTTTTCCTACTAGAATGCCATTTGCTATCAAGTAGGGTGTTTTATTTGGCAGATGTTCCTACCCAGTGAATTTCAGCAGTTTAACTCAATAGTACCGAAGGATTAGTAGTGGATTCAAAGGCCCTTCGTAACTGTTCACTTAAATTAAACATATTGGAATGGGTTCTGAAAGACGCAGCCAACAGTTGGGAGAGGAAATGTGCTGGGCAAGTTGTTTTGTGTGAAAGTAAGAAACTGGGGTGGGTGGAAATACTTAAGACAGATTGGTAGTTCCGCTCTTGCATTTACCTGAGTGAACAGTTCCAAACGCTTTACCATTCTCAGAGCTGACATGCTGAACAAAAGAGCAATTATTTGTCTTGTAGGGTGTTTTTTTTTAAAAAAGAAAAGAAAAAGGAGACTTGTCACAAAGTTAGTGTGGACTTGTGCTCTTTCATAGGCTGGCTGGAAGGAAAACCATGCCACTTTTATGAATGAACTGAAAAATCTGCAAGCATCGGGATTGACGACCCTTGGACAGGCTCTTCGATCATCATTTGACCTGCTAAACCTCAACAGATTAGTGTCTGGAATAGACAACTATGGACAGGTAATGGATGCTGGCATTTAATTTCCTCGCTTCATCTGAAGTATTCTGGCAGCCCTTTTGTAAAGGGGATGAGAACAGTTGCTGATGTGCTTAAAATAAATCAAGGTGACTGCTTGGGGGAACCCGCTGAAAAAAGTTTGCCCTTTCCTCAGCCTCAAGCTACTCTTGCCTGTGGGTGCATCTTCCATCCCCTTGTTAGATCGCCAGCAGGGATAGGAAATTCCAGCAGCCCAGAGTCACTCCCCTGCTGGCCCTCTACCACTGGGAGGGAGCAAAGTTGAGATGCTGTTACATCATTTTGCTCAGTTGGCAGAGCAGGAGACCAGAACATGACAGCACTAGTGCATAAACCTGTTGCCCCAGTACTTCTACTTTGTTTTGACCATTGCCCTGTACACCTGGCTTGCCTTCTCTTGTGTTTTTGACCACCTTATGCTCAAATACCTGCTTTTGTTGCTCCATTTTAGTTCCCTACATGGTGAGGCGAGGTCTCTTCTGCTGGGGGCCAGAGGAGACCTGAGTGAATCTTAATCATGTTTGGGTGATATTTTCTGTGCATCTCTAATGACACTTTTTCCCCTGTGTTTTGAAAGGTTAACATGGGTATATTTCCCCTTCTTCTTTGTAGGGAAGGAATCCTTTCTTTTTAGAGCCTTCTATTTTAATTACCATTACCGATGGAAACAAACTGACAAATACTGCAGGTGTTCAAGAGGAGGTAAGACATGCTACTAAGCTTTAAAGTTCAGTATAGCTGCACCGAATATGTTTATTGAAAATTTTAAAATACACATCCCAATACACTCTGAGGTATTAAAGCTGCTGGGTATGACTTGGAATGATAGATGCTGAAACCGTCTTGTGCAGAATTATTTGTTGTACTTACGGCACTGCTCTTCCTCCAAGGGCGCTCAGTGGTGGGGTACCCTGTGAGAGACATTACACTGACTAGAAGAATGTACAAACTTACCGTATACCAAATCAGACAATTCGTCCATCCAGCTCAGCACTGTCTACACCAGCCTTCCCCAACTGGGTGTCCTCCAGATATTTTGGACTACAACTCCCAGCATTCCTCGCCACTGGCCATGCTGGCTGGGGCTTATGGGAATTGAAGCCCAAAACACCTGGAGAGCAACCGGGTTGGAGAAGACTGGTCTATACCAGCTGTGGTTCCCCAGGGTTTCAGACAGGGTTCTTTCCCAGGCCTATGTGGGGATGCCAGGGTCAGGGATTGAACCTGGAGTCTTGTGCATGCAAAGCAGCGGCTCCACCACCGAGTTACAATTTCTTACCCGAAGAGAATAACTTGCCCAAGGCTTCCCTGAGAATTTCATAGCTAGCCATCTGAAGCAAATGCTTGAGAGCCAGAGTGGCGTAGTGGCGAGAGTGTTGGACTGGGACTCGGGAGATCCGGGTTCTGGTCCCCGCTCGGCCACGAAGCTCACTGGGTGACTTTGGGCCAGTCACTGACTCTCAGCCTAACCTACCTCACAGGGTTGTTGTGAGGATAAAATGGAGAGGAGGAGGAGGATTATGTAAGCCACCTTGGGTTCCTTGCTGGATAAAAGGCGGGACATAAATTAATAATAAATAATATTGAGCAGCTGCCCCAAAGAAGAGATGGTAGGAAATAAATCTCTAAGTCATCTTCCCTATTTTCCATTACTTAATGCCATAGACCACTGAATAGTTCATGGATATTAGTTGGGCATTTTGAGCAGAAAATGGAACTTGCTACATGTGCATTATCAGCTAGGATCAAATGTGTTTTCTCATTTTAGCAAAGTCTTTAGATGGTCTGTCTTTCTTTTTAGCTCCATCTTCCGTTGAATTCCCCCCTGCCTGGTAGCGAGCTCACCAAAGAACCATTTCGCTGGGATCAAAGGCTGTTTGCCCTTGTGCTGCGCTTGCCTGGGGCCTCTTCAGTGGAACCTGAACAGCTAGGGAGCGTTCCCACAGATGAGTCTGCCATCACACAAATGTGTGAAGTCACAGGAGGTAGCTGCTTTTTTTCCTTACGCTTTCTTAGTTTGCAAATCTAAGTCTGCCTTACTTGGAAATAAGGGGGGATGTTAGTCAGTGCAGTCACAGATGAGCATTATCTGCCTCAGATTCCCATTCATGTATATAACTTATCATGTCCGTGCCTAGGGCTGCATGCAGATGCGTGTACAGCCCCCCTCTTCCGTTCATCAGTACTGGCGTGCTTGGGATTGTGGCAGGGCATCTGCAAGGCATGATTATGTTATATACCGCTTAATATAATAAAATCTCAAGTGGTAAGATATAAACGTTAAAAATCCCATTTAAAATATGCAATTAAAAACAATTTCAATCACAATAACAATAAAAAAGCAATACAGGGAACAGTTGTCCTGCTTTCTCTTCCCGTAGAGATCTGCCTTTCTGGGGGCCTGGGCAGTTGTCTTACAACATTGTGATAGCCTATGTGAGCTATGGGGGGAAGATGTGAAGACCAGATGGGAAACTGGGTTTGCGGGCCTGGATGGGCCCAAAGGTCCCTGATGCGCTTTGAATCGTGGCATTCATCCTATGTCACCTGCCTCTGCTCCTTAAGGATGCAAAGTCTAGATGGTTCACTTTTACTTGGTTTTTCCAAGTTAAACATCATGGCCAGTATCCAATTCTGCCACTGTGCTCCCACTGTGTCAGTTGCACCAGCAGGTTCTGCCACTGCTAGCTCAAAGGAAGCTAGCACTTCCTAAAGGAACCCTGGAGCAGAAACACGTGTTATCTGCTTAATTCAGGATCCGCTAGCTTCCTGCTGCACTAGTGATGGGTCCTGCTAGTACGTGAGCAGCATTGGATACTGCCCTGGGCAAAGTTGAATGATTGAGGTCCATGTTTTTATTTACATAAAGCTTTGAATTTTCTTCCTCCTACCTTTAAAGTACTAGTTTTGTTCTGAGGTATGATTAGAGATCCACCTCATTATAACTTATTGAAAGATATATGACCGTATTCTCCTCAGTGGCTGTTCTTAGCCTTACAGAGGGATTGAACTAGATTTAGGTACGCCCGCGCGTGTG
Organism: Shinisaurus crocodilurus; assembly: GCA_021292165.1. Taxonomy (NCBI): domain Eukaryota; kingdom Metazoa; phylum Chordata; class Lepidosauria; order Squamata; family Shinisauridae; genus Shinisaurus; species Shinisaurus crocodilurus. The sequence goes on from CM037883.1 coordinate 4,700,582, forward strand.
TGTGTGTGTGTGTGAGAGTGTGGTGTCCCACTTGATCACGCCAGACAGTGCAGCTCCAAACAGATTCTTTATTGCTACAAGTAGTACGAAAAGTCCGTCCATCTTACACCAGACCAAGAAACAAGCCAAAGTCAAGACAGTCCAGGGTTCAGAGGGTAGGAGATCAAGGGGAATCAAGGAGTGTGGAAGCCTTGCCAGGAACAGCGTCGTTGCTTTCTACACTGAGCAAGGGTCCGCAGCTAGACGATAAACCCTGGCCCAGCCTCAATCTCAGTCTGAGTCTGGATCTTGGCACGGTTACCGGGCCAGGAGACGCCTGCTACGCCGCCTCCTGCTCACGAGCCTTTCAGCCGGGCGTTTCTCCTGTCGTCTTTGGGCCGGCCGCAACCCTGAGGGGCCCTCCTCCCCTGAGCCCTCCCGATAGCCCAAGGTCAGTGCCTGCAGCTGAGAAGCTTTACTCCGCTCTCCTGGCTCCTGTTCCCCAGCAGAGGGGGGACTGTCCACGGTCGCCTGGCCTTGGCTGCAATCAGCCCCAGGTGTGAGCCCTTCACCCAGCTCCAACTCCTCTTCTGTGTCGGAGCTGTTACTGAAGCAAGACCCCACAGAGTGTGAGAGACAGACAGACACTGATAGCCTCAGTAGCTTTAGGCAGACCAGGCATTTGATGCGGGGAAGACTTCAGTGCCAATAGCAGGTGGATATTTTATTTCCTACACAACAATATTCATGCCTTTTTGTATAGGCTTCTTTCCAGAATGTCAACTGGTAGGATGGAAATACTTCTTCAGTCTTAGTCTTGTTGCAGTACTTGCTTGTGCTGTTACTTTTCCTGATCACTTTTTCAACATTTGTATGCTCAACTCATTAGCCTTGACACCAGTGTAGTTCTTTGGTTTTTCGGTATGTTTCTTGTAACTTGCATAACCTAAAGCTGCCAAAACTTGCCCTCAGAACCTTGCTGTTTCTCTTGTTTTCTACTATAGGACGCTCTTACTGTGTTCGGACGCAAAGAATGTTGAATCAGTGTTTAGAATCGCTAGCTCAGAAAGTTCAGAGTGGTGTTGTCATTAATTTTGAGAAATCCGGACCAGATCCACCCCACATTGGGGAAGGTACAGAAAATTCTCCATACTTAATACAAGCTTTTCTGATAACAGATGTGCAAACATGTTTAGGTAAAATAAACATTATAGTATGCCACTGCAAAATCAGTGTAGATATGGTACAAATTTATATTTGACTTTGCACCTGAGTAATTTTTCCATGGATACTGCCTTTCAGTTATTTGAAAGATTAAGGTGGTTTGTTTATTACTCCAGAAGTTATTCTTCTATAAGTTTTTACAAAGCTTTTAACATTTTCAAAATTCTTGAAGTATGCTTTTTCCAGACCTCTGCATGTCCCCCACCCCAGAACATTGGTCAAAATATGAGTTTTACAGTTTGCTTGTCTGGAAAACCACATAGTTTTATTCAGTAATACAGTGGAGGATCTATAAGTAGGGATTGGAAAGGTAATGCTAGTCGGGAGCTAATATACCATGTTACTTATTGTTCTGTTCTTTGGATTTTAGATGGACTTGTTGATGCCACAAGGCCCATCAATTCTTTTGGTTCCCAGCCATGGCACAGCTGTCATAAACTTATCTATGTGCGGCCTAACCCCAAAACGGGAGTTCCTGTTGGGCACTGGCCAATTCCAGAATCCTTTTGGCCTGATCAGAATTCACCAACACTGGTATGTAATGGAGGCTTTAGGCTAATACATGCACACTACTGTGCTGAGGTAACAGTGAAGAATGTGTTGGAACTGGAAGTCCTGGGTCAAATCTCAGTCCAGCTTGGAGATCACTGAGGACCCTAGGCATACCCTCGTCTTTCAGCCTCAGCCCTCCCCCCGCCTCACGCACTATGGGAATAATATGGCCCTAACTTCCAGAGGATTGGGATAATGTATGTGAAGCGGTTTGAACGTTCAAGAAACTTGCTGGATAGTTATTAAATCACAGCATCCTGTTCCTTCTTTGCAATGGCTTAGGAGAGGCTTTGTCTTGAGAAATAACCCCTGTGACCTGATGAAATGTCATAAATTAATGTTCTTTGATTGCAGATATTTGGGGTTGATTCCAAGCAAGGTTGTGTCTTGCCTTTCCCCCTCTAAAATGGTTCTAATTTTGGCCTTTCTTCCTTTCAAGCCTCCCCGCACAGCACATCCAGTGGTGAGGTTCTCCTGTGTGGATTGTGAACCCATGGTGATCGATAAACTTCCATTTGACAAGTATGAGCTTGAGCCATCACCCTTAACACAGTACATCTTGGAACGAAAGTCGCCTCATGCGTGCTGGCAGGTATTTGCTAGATACCCATTATAGGGATCCCAACACAATGCTGGGCAAACTTGTAGGAGAGAACAGTGACAGAGCAGTAGATGGAACAGTGGGCTTGGGGATATTCGAACCAAGTTAAGACCCTCGCTGGGTAGCTTTGGGCAAGTTTATCTCTTCCCCTAGCAATGGGGCTGTACCTCAGTAGTAGAGCACATGCTTGCATGCAGAAGATCCAGGTTCAATCCCTGGCATCTCTGATCAAAGGTAGCAAGGCTGGGAAAGACTTTCCTCTTCCTGAGGCTGCTATTATTTATTTATTTATTTCATTTTTATACCGTCCAATAGCTGAAGCTCTCTGGGCGGTTCACAGCAATTAACAAGACACTCCCTGCCCGCAGGCTTACAATCTAAAAAGACACAACACACAAGGAAAAAGGAATGGGGAGGGAAGAAGGGGGAATATTAATTAATACTCCTGGCAGGGCTGGTTGAATAGCCCTGCGCTCCCTTCTCTTCTCCCTCTGCACAGCCTGCTGGAATGGCTGGTGGCGGTGAAAGTAGAGAAAGGAGGAGCCTTCAGGAGGGCAGCCTTTCAGCAGGGCTGGTGGAATGGCCCTGCGCTCCCTCTCTTCTCCCTCCTCTCAGCTTGCTGGAATGGCTGGTGGTGGTGACAGTAGGAGGAGGAGGAGCCTTCAGGAGGGCGGCCTTTCAGCAGGGCTGGTGGAATGGCCCTGTGCTCCCTCTCATCTCCCTCCTCTCAGCTATCAGTTGGAACAGGCAGTACTAGGCTAAATGATCTCACCCAGCACAAGGCAGCTGCACATGTTCATGTGCCTTACCTGAATTTTCTGGGTTCTTGTGATAAATCAGCTTTGTATTTAAGCACTAGCCTGGTAGCCACAGGTGACCAGAAATTGCATGCAGGCGAGTGCATGGAATTCCGTGCAGGTGAGTGAGCAGGCCGCTGGAGGACAGAGAACGGTTCGTCCCTCCTCTACGCCCTGCATAAAACCCCAAGTGGGCTGCTAAGAGGAGGGAAGCCCCCGTTCATCTGCACCCAGCTTTAAATGCAGCTCTCCCCACCTCTGCCAGCCCCCAGCAGCATAGTGCTTTTTTTTTTTTTTTTACAGGCTAGTAACTTTTGGGGGCGTATTTACAAGGCTATGATAAATGTAAACCATTTTGTGCCTTAATCACTTTCAGCACCTTCTTTTTAAAGTGGTGATGTTTACTGAGATTCTCAGATGCGTTAGGGAAAGTGAGCAACCCTCATATAACTTTTTATAGAAACTCTTATTGGTGATGCTCATAGGATAAATTAACAATAGATAAGTGTCAAATAGGTCAACGTGTTTCATTTTATTTAAGCATAACCTTATTTTAGTTTAAATTGCATCCTGATAGTGTACTTTGAAATAAGAGGCACAAGATAGAGAGCTATGCTGTTTTTGGCAAAATTATTTAACTGGTGTTTTGCCATTGACTTGAGTGGGAAGTGGATTGGATGCAAAGTATTTTCCTAATCCCTTAAAAGGTTATTAAGCAAATGAGCACCAGTAGCCTCTACATCCTGAGCTACTTTAGCCTGCGGCCTACTTCGCCCTATGAGCCTGCTGCGTGGCTCATTTCGCTCCCAAGTAGGCCAAAACTTATCTATGTCAACCATGAAGGAGTTGACTTTTTATTTTGAAATGCAAGTCTGCTGGCAGTTTTAAGTTTATATGCATTAACAGTGTGAGATCGCCTTTTGAGCAAGGGGTGGAGAGGGGCTTTCCTTGCTGGCTTGTAGGAGACTCCCTGATGGCCTTTACACAAGTGTGGCTCTGCAGATCTGGGTGTTGGTGATGAACCGTGACTCCTTGGGTTCTAATCTTACATGCTTCTCAGATCTTGCTCAGTCAATGAAATGGTAATGCAGGCTCACCCCTCCTAGTTTTATTTGCGTTTTATCCTATCTTTTGACCCATTTACACTTAAAAATAAACCAAATACAGTCACACTGAGGATGCTTTGCTCTGGGTAGTGTGTCCCCTCCCTCCCACTCGCTCCCAGTCTCATTAGGTAAATGTGGCTGATCCCATTTACCTCCATCTCATTGCCAGCCTCTGAGTGCTGGCAGTTGAGTGGTCTGTTGCAGTTCTTACCACTGAGGGCAGAGAGGGAGGAGCTAGATGGAGCAGCAGTGCTTCAGGTGAGCTGCTGAGTAATGGCAGTTAAAATGTTCCCATTTTTAAAACTCTATATCCCAACTTCTAGACAAGAAATGTGGTCTCAAGGTAACTTAAGAAAAAAAGAAAAGAAAAAGTTAACGCTTGCAGTAGGAAAGGGAACTAAAACTGCACAAAGCTACAAAAAGCTATTCTGTAATGTCACTTACAATGTTGATGAAGGCTGCAAGCACCTGCGTAAGCATTTCAATTTCATAGATCAGAGTAATAACAGAAGAAGCTCTGCTGTAAGTTTTATTGTTCTTTTGACTGGTACGGGATTATATTGTGACTTGCCCAATCTTGCTTAACTTAGAGCCATCATATGCTTAATTGGAAGCATAGAAGATTGATCCATAATATGTTTATAAAACTAAAAGTATAACTTATTTAAGACTTCATATGCATAGTTGCTTGAGAACATCCAATCTGAGTCATACAAACCAACTTTGCCATTCTCATTAATGAGAATAATTGACTCACTGATAATAGTGAGTCAAGATAATTGTTTGGCAGGAGCATATCAAAGAATAAGGATAATTTTCTTACTAATAATTTTGGCTATAAATATTTCGTACCAATATTTTAAAGTTTTGGGCTTACTCAGATTAGAAAGCTCCATGAGCTGGTGGTAGCCTTGTTCAGCAGTGAAGCTGATGTTCTGGTATATAGTAGGATGGTATTTATTTAAAAATGTATAGGCTGCCTTTAGGGCAAACTCCCCCAAATTCACAATATAAAGATGATATAAGTTTATGACCATAGCAGAACATAAAAACATCGTTTAAAAAAAATGTCATTCATCCCAGTAAGAAAAAAAAAATCAGATAAATATAAACTACATTAGTTAGCACTGTATGTACAGCATTCCAAGAAGCCAAAACATTAGTAAATTGCACGGGACGTATCCCCTGTGTTTGCAAGTCAAGGAGCAAATGATCATTGTGCAGCTCCTGTATCACAAAAACATACCACATGCACCATTAAAAAAAAAAAACAGTTACCATTGGATTTTTTAAAAAACAAAACCCTTAGTGTTCCTTTTTAAGAGTGGTTTGGAAGTTCAGTAGCTCTTGGTGTGCAAACCTTGTCTCTTCCCTTGTGGTCTCTAGGTATTTGTGAGCAGCAGTGGAAAATACAGTGAGCTTGGCCATCCGTTTGGGTACTTAAAGGCCAGCACCACTCTAACATGTGTCAATCTCTTTGTGATGCCTTACAACTATCCTGTTCTGCTTCCTCTGCTAGGTAAGTAATGTGCAGCCTCTCAGCACAATTGAGTAGGAAGGTGGTCTGTCTGTCTGTCTTATCTGTATTGTCCATGATCTTTGTTTGCCAGCCGTTTCCTTAAACGGGATGGGAGACCAGAGAGTCTAAGAGTGTTGCAAACGGCTACGTTGGGGGAAGAGGATTTTTACACCCCCTTCTCCCTTTCTTTCTCTGCAGCAGAGGAGGAGAGCCACCTGTTGCCAGTGCATGTTTGATGCTGCTCACCTCCTAGACTCGTAGCTTCTTCCTTAATTGGAGTAAGGTTCAACCTCCATTCTTTTCCCTCTTTCAGGATGTGGTGTCTGCATATTCTTGCAGCCGCTTGTGTGGCCCCTGCTTTTTTTTGTTTTGTTTTGAGTACTTGGGCTCAGAATTCCAAGGGGTATGTGGGGGAGAAAGAAGCCCACAGAGGACTAGAACCTTGATACAATTTGGGGAGCTTCCTCCTGCTCTCCCTTTCTTTTGCAGGAAATAAGCACCTTAAAGTCTGTGATGGATTTGTTTCCCAAACAGATTACATTTGCTTAACTTGCACCCTGCCTTTCAATCCGGAAAAAACACCAAGTTCACTTCATGCTACGCTAGAAGTTTTGGTTCCCAAAGCAGAGTAGTTGATCTATAATAAACAAACAGTGTTGTCAAAGGCCTGGGCAGTTGGACTTAAACTTGGGTTTGGATTCCTATTTTGTGTCACTGGATCGCCTTGGGCAAGTCATACACTTGTCATCCTCTCCCTATCTATATTATAAATTGGCTGCTCTTCAGGGTTGTCGTGATGTCTCAGGAAGGATTGTAAGGCACTTTGCATACCGAAATAGTGTAGAATAATTTAGCATGTATAATTTCTTGGGACGTTAGCTGGTTCTGTTGTAGATTCTACTTGTTAAACATTGTGTAGAAAGCTGGAAGTGGGTTCTGACTTACAAGTTTTATCAAAAGAAACACACCTGCTTTGTGTGGGTTTGTCTGTATCTTCTGTGTCGCATATTCCCGATCCTCCTCCTCCACCACCTAAAACTTGCAGATGCAGGCTTGGTCATCAACTCCAGCCCATGGCTGATCATATACCCCACTTGAGCAGTTGTGTTCCTCTTCTCCCCTTCCCCCTTTTTAAACACTGAAAGCTTGTAGTTCAGAAGTGCATGTGTTTTCCTGCCTTGTAAGTGAGCTTCAAAGTCATAGTTAGGGACCTGGTGATGGTGCTGTACGAGTTTTAAAGCTCTGCCTTTTCCTCCTTCCCTGCCACCTTTTCCTTTCATGATAGGAAAGAAATGTGAGGTGGATTCCTCGTTCCAGCATCTGTACCTCTCATTCATGTGTTCTTTGCAGGCCTTAAGTTTTCAGTCCAGCTGACTAAAATCTTAAAGCAGCAGGGAGGAGATTCCAGACTGCATGAGTCACAGACAAGATGTGTTGTTGTGTAGTTGGGTCGCTTTGCGAACACAGGGCGACAAGTGGCAGCGTACCATATGCCCTGAGCCACTCCTTGCCTCTGTGGAGGAAATGCACCCAGCCCTACGCTGGGTTATTCCGCTTGCTCTCCTGAGTGTCATCCTGAAGTGTTTTCCCTGTCCAGCTTCCTCCACCCACTCCTCAAATTGTGCAGTGGGATGCCTCTTTAAGAGGAGTTTTTGGAGAACTGCTGAGGACCCCACCCCACTGTTGTTGTTGTTTTGCATGGTATTAGTTCAAACATTCTGCTGCCCCAGTGTGGTTGCTGGTGTAGTGAAGCAATCTCGCCTTTTTCTGGGCCAAAAAGAACAGGGGCTCCTCTTTGCCACACTCCATTTTATATTTATTTCGTGATGTATTTGTAGAGAAAGAAAAACCTGCAACAGAGAAAGTTCTGTTTTGTCTGCACCAGCATTCTTCATTTACTGGACCGTTTTGTCAGATGTGTGGCAGCTCTGCTGAGTCTTCTCATTTGCTGCCGCCTGCAGTGTTTTTATTTTTCCAACTTTTCCACAAGGACTACCATGTCGTTAAAAAGTGAGCATAGTTGCTGCCCAAAGTTGGCAGAGCTCATGAACTGAGATAGAGGGAGCAATGAAATCCATGGCAAAACCTCCAGGTTGCCCTTCCTGTACCCCACGGCCAAGCTACACCCCAGAACACATGAGGGGTGCCCATGGTGAGCAGAGACCATGGCTTTGGGTAGCAAAGTAACCATTGGATTCTTCTAGAAATAAGCTACACAGAGGGTTTTTTTTTAAAAGCCAGTGTTGGGATACCTTGTTTTGAAAGGTCCCGTTTCTGTTGGGAGTGGGTTGGTAATGTTTATGCCGCATAAGTACCCAGTTTTACATTGTTTCATTCACTTTAAACAGTCTTGCAGATAATAATCTTACAGTGTGGTCCCCCTCCCTGAATGTCTTGGGATCATGAAGGGATATAAGGAATAAGCTGGTCTCTTTAAGTTGAGGGGAATCCAAACTTCAGAAGTCTCAAACTAAGAAAGGCCACTCCCCTTCATTAAAATTTGTGATTGTTGCTGTGGTAAAATCCTGCTCCAGACTGAGTTGTGGCCTGTCTTTGTAAGTTGGATATATAAGAGAGAGCCTGAAGGAGGATCTGCCATTTGAAAATGCAAATGGACCTCAGTTTTTAAGGGATAATTCTGTGGAGGAAGATGTAGGCGGGATACTTTGACTGCAACTGTGTGTGTGTGTGTGTGTGTGTGTGTGTGTGTGACTTGAATTGTTTCTCCTCTTTGCAGATGACTTTTTTAAGGTTCACAAACTTAAGCCAAATCTGAAGTGGCGGCAAGCTTTGGACAACTACTTAAAAACCATGCCTCCCTACTACTTACTGGTATGTACCTCCATCCATTTGATGGGTCTAAACAGATTGGTGGCTTAGAACAATTCTCGCATGTGTGGTCTTCCAAGAAAAACTGTTCACATGCCAGGATTCAGAAGGCTTGAATGCTTGCAACTTGGAATGACTTACTGGTCTCTCCTTAAATATTATTTTGGAGTTTCTGTCTAGCACAAGTCCAATGCTTATTTTTATTTTATTCCACACCCACCAAGCCCTAAGGATGATGGGAGCTCCAAATCTGATACTTGTTGGGCCAAGTAACTGCAGATTCCTGCGCTACTGCTAGTAATGTGGGCAAGCTCCTAGCACCCCCGGATGGCCGTGTTTATCGACAGAACTGGCAGGGACAGGGAGGGGAGGGAAATTGGGTGGGTGGGAGGGAAATTGGGTGGGTGGGAGGGGATGGCGTAAACCACCTGCATAGCTTGGGCAAGATGCCGCAGTATGGACTTGCATCATCCCGGCAATCAGGGTCTCTAGCCTTTTGTGCGGAAACAGCTGGTGGTGCCACGTTGCACGGCGCCATGCTGATTACGTGGTCTGATGCCTAATGTGAGTTGGCTAAACCACCGGATGTACTACTTGAATCCTTGCTTCCAAAAGTGGCACGCTGGAGCATCAACTCGGCTGTGCCTTAGCTTCATGTACACAGATCTGTGAGACCTTTTAAAAAAAACATACAAACACTTTTTTTAAAAACAAAAAAAGATTTGATACGCTTCTTACTCTTGTGTATTTTGTTTTCCTTATAGCCATTAAAGAAAGCCCTAAGGATGATGGGAGCTCCAAATCTGATATCAGATAATTTAGATTGTGGACTTAGTTACAGTGTTATCTCTTACCTTAAAAAACTCAGCCAACAGGTAGTATCGACAAAACCTTTGCAATTAGAAGTACATTGATGATGATTTTTTTTTAGTGTGTGTTGCTCTGGTTATATAAATAAATCGCCTAAGGAATGTCCTTTTCCCCATTTTTGAGATAGGTAAAGACCTGACTGTGTTTCTGTTTCAAATAACTTGCGGTGGGGGCCCCTAATGCAAGTTACAGAGGAGGGCAACTAATTCAGCTACCTGTTCAGTGCTTGCTGGGTTTTTAGTTGTGTGGACTCCGCTGCCAGTGAGCACCTCGATCAGTTTTGCCAACAATTGAAACAGTGGCAACTACTAATCTGTGCTCTTGGTTGCCGGAGGCCATACTTCTGTTTGAAACTGCTTTTATAAAGAACTATCTAAATTGTAACTGTAAGGAAAGATCCATTTGTTTGTTTAGTCAAGTTATCCCCCTCCCCTTGGTATGTAAGAAATGCTACTGATACTTCTGTTCTGGCTTTGCTGGGCTGCAGATGAAAGTTGCTAACGCTTTAAAGAATGCTATAGAAGTATCCTTGCTTAGTGTGGCCTAAACTGTTTGCAGATGAGAACTGAAAAGTTAAATTGGGCACTGTTCGTACATAATTTTCTCCCTTCCCTCCCCTCTGTGCGCAGCGCCATTTCCACTGCTTTTGATAGTGAGTTGAAATAGGGACTGCAAAAGCAGTGGGCTTGTTACGTTCGTTTGCAGTAACACGGGCAACCCGCACCCCACCCTTTGCGGTTTTGGGTAACTTGGGAAAACTGCCTGCGCATCTTGCTACCTCTAGATACGATACAAGAGCTTTAGAAAAACCAAAGCATTCCCCGCCAGGCCAAAGGTCTTGGAAGTACTCAAGCAAGGGCCTAATGTCTAAAGAAGATCTTGTAGAACAGCAGTGGGGTTAAAACACCCAAGATGCACAAATGCAAAGTTGAAGTGTGTGCAAGTCCAGTTGAAATAGCTGGGACTTAAAGCACTCTGAAGTCTCCTTGGTTTTCAATGGGACCTTACACATTTTGGGACACATGGAATAAAGCCATCAGAACGCCTTGAGGTAGCTACTCTTACGTCTGTTGGGGGCAGACTTTAAAAATGTTATTGCTGCTTGTGTCGTGGCAGCTGGTGTCTGTGTGCTTGTTTGAGATAGCCAGTCAGTGTACAGTATGTGAAATACTTGACGTGGGATATGTGCTTATACTTGGAAAAGCCAAACGGTTAATTCTTACAGTGGTTCCAAGTGGGATAATGCGTTATTGATATGCGATAGTCAAGAGCTCTGAAATTGCACAAATTAATTTTCAAGTAACTTCTAGTACAGGGAAGCCACATATTTATTTTAGCAAGTGCTCTTAAAACAGAGTTTCTTAAACATTAGGGGCAGGTATCAAGGAGTTATTTTAGGTGAACCCGATGGAACTGTTGATGTGTTTTCTCTGATCAGAAGGCTGCCATGTCACAAACTGGTTTTGAAACTCCACTCACTTTCAAAAGTGTTAGTGCATAGAACTGGTTACACTTTCCTTTGAATCCTGGCCCTGCCTGCACAAATCTTTGAATCTCTTTGCACCACAGTAGCCCCTATTGGAATAACTGATTCATGTAAATACTGAAATATGCAAGCTTTTAAGTTACACAGATCACTTTGTAGAGCAGCAAGCAAATGTGACTAATCACAACAAGATAGACAGCATGGTCTAAAAAAATTGTTTGCCTGCTGTAGAGTTCTATGGCCATTGTTTTTCCCATGAAAACCTGCATTGATTTTTTTTTTTACTTCTTTTGGACTAAAAGGCATCTTCGGGGGTCATTTACGAAAATGCCCAGTGTAACTTGAAAGTTTGCACAATCTTTAGAGATGATGGTGATAGTGCTTTAGTTATATGCCTTGAATCTTTGAGGAGACCTGTTACAAGCAACCCTTAATCTTTTTCAACATATAGAGGGCACAGTTTGGCTGCCTTTTTAATGTAGTAGGAATTTGTTTTATACTAGAAATGTCTGCATCCCTTAATGAGCCGTATGATTTTGTTGTAGACAAAAATAGAGTCGGAGAGGATAATAGGGTCAGTGGGTAAGAAAGCGCCACAAGAGACGGGCATTAAAGTGAAAAATAATTCCAGTGGCCTCTCCCTGATCCAGAGCAAAGATTTCAAACAGCTGCTTCAAGGGATCTCAGGCGAATCTCCACTGAGGCTGCCTGAAATGAACGTGAAGGAATTTGCCGGCTTCCACATAGGACTCTTGAACAAGGTGAGTTTGTGGTGCATAGGTGAAGGAAACTGCTTGCTTTGCATCTTCCACTTCTGTGGCAAGAAGGGAGGGGACAAGTTAACCAAGATTCTGTTCTTTACCCAAAATCAGGATCTGAAGCCACAGGCATACCGGAATGCTTATGATATTCCTCGCCGCAGTCTTTTAGACCAGCTGACCCGAATGAGGACTAACCTGCTGAAAACACACAAACTTATTCTAGGCCAGGATGAAGGTAAGTGCTACCCCGGCTTGTTGGCATTGAAGTGACTGAAGTGAATTTCTGGGTTGGTTCCCTTTGGGTGGAATCATAGCAACACCGGAAGCTGCCTTATATTGCGTTCAGACCATTGGCCTGCCAGGCTCAGTATCGTCTTTACACTGACTGGCAGCCGCTCTCCAGTGTTTCAGGCAGGGGCCTTTCCCAGCCCTACCTGGAGATGACGGGGATTGAACCTGGGACCTTCTGCATGCAAAGCAGGAGCTCTACCAGAGAACTATGAGCTGCATCCCAGATGTCGTCAGCCTGCCTGTCCACCCCTTCCTCAAGTTTTCCAGGGAGGAAATTCCATAGCCTTAAGATACCATACATCAGCTTCAAGGATATTCTTTGTGTGCACACCCAGACTGCATTTTAAATCATACGGGGACTGATGCTCTATACTGGTGGGTCAAAAAAGGGGCACAGCTGGTAAACACTATATAGCAAGTAAAAAAGCAAGAAAATGCAAGTCCCTGTAATGCCTGTAGGTTTAACTGTTACTTACTTAGCAGTTGTTCAGCACTGGATTGTTTGATACTAGAGGTTTAGCTTTCGGTATACTGTGTGTGATAGGCAATTCTACAGTTTGTGATGAAGACAAAGGAGAACCTGGCCTGATGGGGGCTGGTCACGGGGTTTGGAGGACGGTGCAGGCTGGACCGCCACCTGTCAGGGATGCTTCTTGACCTGGATTCCTGCACTGAGCAGGGGGCTGGACTCGATGGCCTGGTAGGCCCCTTCCCAACTCTACTTGTCTATGATTCTGAAGATGGGGTGACTTTGTCCTTTCTGTCTTGGTTGCAGACTGCCTTCACAGTGTGCCCGTGGCTCAGATGGGGAACTACCAGGAATACCTAAAGATGATGCCTTCTCCACTTCGGGAAATTGACCCAGACCAACCCAAGAGGCTTCATACTTTCGGTAACCCTTTCAAGCAGGATAAGAAGGTAGGCAGAGCCTCTTGTGACTGGCCAAAACATTTCACTAGCTTCCCCCCCCACCCCACCCCTCAAAAGTTTCTCTCAATTCTCGAGTGCGTGGGCTTGCTCCTTTTGCTGCACTTTTTTTTTTTTTTTTTTTGCCATGTCATTCTAAACGTGTGGTGTTGTTTTCTTTCCCCCTAGGGAATGATGATCGACTGAAGCAGATGAATTTGTCGCAGGTCCTCAGAACAAAATCAAACGTCCAGGGGAGCCCAACACCCCTGCCTCGCTAAAAAGAAGGCGTAGCATGTCCCCACTGTTGAGACGGCCCCAGTCGCCGCCAGTAGTAGCCAATCATGTTGGTGGGAAGGGACCACCCTCTGCTGCAGGGTCTCCGTCCAACCCCAACCTCAAAGCCACGCCCGCTTACAAAGGTATTTGGAATTATGGCTGAGTTGCAAGCTCTCTGGTCTCCATTCTGTTTCATTTATTCCTCCTTTGTGCTTTCTTTCATTCGGGGAGGGTTTTAAAAACCCTCCCCGAATGATTGCCTGCCTACTGGGGTCCTTTTCATTCATACATAACAGGACAGCAAGCACACGGTTGCCCCTGGCGTGTTCACGAAGCAGGGGGGTGCAGCCACTCACATCCTCTGATGCACATACTTGTACGAGACAAGCCTTTTCGTCATGTGTGCGCACGCTAAATTTTCAGGTGCACCCATAAACCTTTTAAGGCTTAAAGTGTGAAGCTATGAGAGCCAGTGGTTGTCTTTAAAGGAAAACAAAGGGAAATAATTTGTCTCTGAGAGCGCCAGGAGTTTCCTTTTTCACCAGCAGGTGGCTCCCTAATCTTAGTGTTTTCCTGGGTGAGTCAAGTTGGAGGGTGCGGTAAACACTTGCATTCAGAGCTGGACTCAAGGTTCCTCATAAGGCAGAGAGAAGAGGCTCTGTCGTATCCCTACATTGTCCTGTTTCCATAGGCCATAGAATAGCCTTCCCCAACCTGGTGACCCTGCAGATGCTTTGGACTACAACCCTCAACATTCCTGACTATTGGGCATGCTGGCTGGGGATGATGGGAGTTGAAGTCCAAAACATCTGGAGGATCATCAGGTTGGGGACGTCCGCTGTACAAGATCCCGAACCAATGCTCCTTATAAATCACTAGAAATTTTGTAGCTTCCCAGCCATCGTGCTGATTTGTCTTCTTGTTTGTTGCGATGGCCAGCCTAGATCATAGTCTCTACAGCGTGATGATCCATAGTTGCACATTTTCTTCCATGAGGAAACAATGGCTCATTTATGGCAGCCTCTCAGATGCTGGTCTGTCAGTATTTCCATCCCTGAATACCTCAGGAAGATAACAAGCTTGCCTTCCTTCTACTTTTTCTCATGACAAGCATCCTGAAACCATCTCTCCTGCTTTCCTGAATGTTTCAAAAACACGCTGAAGAAAAAAGGGCATGTTTTTTAGCTGAGTGGATGCCAAGCGCTCCTCCTAGTTCCTATACCTGCGGAGGATGTCTGCAAATGCCAAGCCCAGCTGATGGTGGCCTTTCTGGAATCATTTGCTTGTGATTTCTTTAACAGAGACAGCCACCCTTAACAATGTACTGTCAGTGTGGTTCAGTGTAAGACTGCAGCCTAGGAGGTTTTAATCTTGGCTCCAATATGAACACTTCAGAAAACTTAAGTCACTAGCTGGGTTTCAGCCTTCATCCCCCATATTTTTAAAACATGAAAATGCTTCCTCCCTCGCTTTCAATTTAAAATTCGAGGCAGCTTTCGTTTAAAACAAATAACATGCAATGCAATGAAAATGGCAACACAGCAGTATAACCACTGAAGGCCATTAAAAAGCTGAGACAAATATAGTCTTCACCTGGTGCCTAAAAATCATCAAATTGGGCATGGGATGAACGGATGAGTCACCACTACCAGAAAGGCCCTATCCTTGATAACTATCCAACCCAGCGGGGGCTCCCAGAGCCTGGGTCTCCAATGATAGCTGGGCAAGGTTGTTTGGGAGCAGGGAGTCCCTCAGAGACTCTGGACCTAGGCCATTTAGGGCTTCAAGAACAGGAATTCTCCAACGTCACAGCAGAGTTGCTGTGAAGTTGCAATTCAAGGAATCCTTTACACCAAGGGAGGGGCAGCACACAGCCTATGTGCTGCATATGGCCCCTGCTGCCTTCCAAAATTGTAAAACAAACAACAAAACAGAAAAAGAAAATTTGGGGGGGGGGGGACAGGAGGGAATGGTGTCCAGAGCAGCCATCTTGACCCTTTTTTAACCTTTTGGCACTCCATAGCTACTACAAGTGCCAAAAGAGTCTAAATTAGCTTGCAAACAAACTAATTTTGACCCTTTTAGCGCTCTGTAGCTGCTCCAGATGCCATTCTTCCTTTCTTTAGATTTTTCAGCATCGTGGGGGGAGGTGTGGTCTGTGGGAAACCTTCCAAATTTGCCCACCCCTGCTATACATTGAAAGGGCCATTTAAATATAACCGAGTCTGTTTTGTTCATAGTCACATTAAGTCAAATGTATTCCATTTTTGGTTGAGGTCTCTTTCCTCACCTTACTAAAGTACTCCCAATTTCTAGAGGCTGGCCTTGAACCTTGTGACCTCTACAGAGGTTTCCTCTTTTTTGGAGCTAAATGCAAAGCCTTGTTTCTTGCAGATGCAAATAGCAACACGGTCCAAGATGACAACGGTGAGAAGAAAGTGGAAAACTTCCAGTCGCTGGACAAGCAGGGAGACGGGCTGCTGACTAATTTGGTTCCACCGTCCCCTGCTGCTGCTGCTGTGGTGGACGACAACCTACCAAATGACATAGACTCTTTGTCCAATGAACTAAATTGTATTGGGGAGGACGGACTGGACCACAGGCCTGTTGCCAACTCTCTCGTGCGGGGACCCCTAAACTACAGCATGCCTTCGGAGGACCAAAAACTAACAGCAGAGCCAGCGCCTGGAACTGTGCCGAATTCTGTGAAACTAACGCCCAGTATGTTTGAAGGGAACAACGAAGTTATCAAAATCAAAGTTATGAAGGAGGTTCGCAAGCCTGGGAGAAGTAAGTCACCAGTTGGTCCCCCCCTCCTCCAACTCAACAAAAGAAGCAGTGGGGAGAAATGAACTCTTCAGCTTTTGTTTTGACAGGTGCACAGTAGGAGGTTATTTGTCTGAGTTCTTCTTTGTGGTCTCTGTGCATCACATCACACACATGGGCTCTGCGCCTGCGCGGTGGCCATTTCGGGAAGAAAAGTTGAGGTTTGTTACGATGGCAGCCTTACCGGGCCCCTCGTGAGATGTGATGCCTCTTTTTCAGAGCGGGCAGGAATTGACCCATGAGTTTTTGAGAATAGCTGTAAATGGACCCACCCACATCGTAATGGAATTCACATTGGACACCTGTGAAGCGGCACAATGGGAGGAAACATGGTCGCTGGTGTTTGAGTGTTCATCTGTTAACTGAGAGGGGCAGGGGGAGTCCCTGTTAATTGTGCTTGATCTCTCATTGACCTTTGATACCATCGAGCATGGTATCTGCCTGGATCAACTCCGTGGGCTGGGCGTTGGAAGCACTGTGTCACAGTGGTTCCAGCCTTACCTGCAGGGCCGATTTCAGGCAGTATCATTGGGTGACCGTTCCTTGGCCCCTTGGCAAGTGAGTTATGGGGCTCTGCAGGGTACTGTCTTGTCCCCAGTGTTGTTCAGCATCTATAGGAAGTTGCTGGGAGTGGTCATTAGAGGATTTGGAGCCAAGTGCGATCAGTATGCTGATCGCACACAGCTCTATTTCCTTGTGACATCTGACTCCGGTGAGGCTGTGCAAATCCTGGATCAGTGGCTAGACTCAGTGATGGGCTGGATGAGGGTCAATAAATTGAAGCTGAATCCGGGCAAGACAGGAGCCCTGTGGGTGAGTGGTTCCCGAGTCCAGGAGATAGACTCATTGCCTGGATGGGGTTGCACTCATTTTGAAATATCAGGTTCGTAGTCTGGCGGTACTCCCAAGATCCATCATGGTTGCTGGAGGCCCAAGTGGCCATGATGTGGCATGCTCCTGGTGGTTCCGCATGGACCTGTGGCCAAATTGGAGTCCACCTGGAGTAGAGTCTTCAGTGTACTGGCTCCCTCTCTGTGGAAAAGGCAGCTCAGAGTGCCTTTTACCAGCTTTGGCCTTTCCTGGACAGGGATAGCTTGGCCACAGTGGTACAGGAGCTGGTAACCTTAAGACTGGATTACTGCAATGTGCTCGTATGTGGGGCTGCCATTAAGAGTAGTCCAGAAGCTGGAGCTAGTGCAGAATGCAGCAGCTCGGCTGTTGTCAGGAGCTGCCCCCTTTCAGCATGCAACTCTTTTGCTGAAGGAGCTGCACTGGCTGCCTATTCCCTACCAGACTCGGTTTAAGGTTTTGCTACTAGTGTATACAGCCCTAAACAACTTGGGACCAGGATACTTGAGAGAGCGCCTTCTCCTTTATCAACCTGCCCAGTCATTGAGGTCATCGGAAGGCATGCTCCTGGTGGTTCCGCATGGACCTGTGGCCAAATTGGAGTCCACCTGGAGTAGAGCCTTCAGTGTACTGGCTCCCTCTCTGTGGAACTGCCTGCCTCTGGAGGTCAGGCAGGCACCAACATTGTGCTGCTCTTGGCGCCTGCTGAAGACACCTTTATTTCAAGAAGCCTTCCTTGATTGACCAGCCACAGTTTTTATTGGTATTCTGCTTTTAAATTTTTTAAATATGTTTCACTATGGTATTTTTATTCTTTTTTATCTTTTATCGTTCACTTCTCCGGAATTTGTTTAGATGTGGAGCGGTATAATTTATTAATTAATTTATTTAATTTATGAATCGCCCATCTGGCCAGACATCTGGCCACTCTGAGCAATGTACAATCCAATAAAATGCAAGAGGGACACACACACACACACACACACACACACAGTATAAAACACAATTAAAAACAGTACACAACTTAAAAATCCTAACCCACCCCATATTCCCGCCTGAAAAGCCACGTTTTTAATGCACGGCGGAAGCTAATCAAGAAAGGGGCATGGCGGAGGTCACTGGGGAGAGAGTTCCATAAATTGGGGGCTGCCACAGAAAAGGCCCTCCGCCTAGTCCCCACCAGCCTGGTTTCTCTGGCTGATGGGACAGGGAGAAGGCCGTCCGTGGCAGACCTTGTTGAGAGGCCTACTTGATGTTGCTGGAGGCGCTCCTTGAGATAAACTGGACCGGAGCCGTAGAGGGTTTTAAAGGTCAACGCCAACACCTTGAATTCGGCTCGGCAAACAACTGGTAGCCAGTGCAACTCTTTGAGCACCCGAGTGATGTGATCACGCCGGCGGCAGCCTTTAACCAGGCGAGCTGCTGCATTCTGCATTTTATATTTATTCTGTATATAAATGTGGTAAATAAAGAAATGTGGAAATGCAGTTACAAGGGGGAGGGGAGGACACCAGCACTAGTAGGAGAGAAAAAGGCCTTTTCTTCTCTGACAAAGTGAATACTGTCATGTTGGAGAAGTGAGGCAGCAGGTTGGCTCCCAAGTCCAGTCCCATGAGGTCCCGTGAAGCTGCTAATGTTTAGGAAAGAGGAGGGGGGCTGGTCTACCTGGAGTGACGGTGGATGTCTGGAAAGGGCAAAGTTCCCCTATTGCTAGTTGGTGGCACCGTGTGGAAAAGTTGGGGAAACTGGGCCAGTGCTTAAAAGCAAACCAACTAAGAGGTAAAAAAATAATAATCTGTGTGCATGCGCATGCTGATGGCCATGATCTAACTCTTGGTCTTTGTGTGTTTTTAATTGTAGATTATGAAAAAATCTTCTCTCTCCTTGAGGAAGTGCAAGGCCCTGTGGAAATTCAAAAATATTTCATTGAATTCGCTATCAAAGAAGCAGCAAGGTTTGTATCAAGATGATTTTGTTGCAAGTTCAACAAATGTGTGTGCTTGGATGGTGGCTCTGTGTTTTTTACTTAGGTTGCAATTGTTTGAAATTACTGCCGTCGGTAGTGATGCAGGAGGCAGACTCTCTTTATTTGTAGGTTTGTAAGTTTCCCCATAGATGGATTTTAACTATTTTCTGAGAAACCCAAGATCGTGGGTAAAACTTCTGCCTAGTTGATTGAAGACTTTAACTCTGTTAAAATGTGACCAGTAGGTTCTGGGGAAAACCTAGAAGAGTCTGTCAACATTGTCCCATTGTGTATATATAGTATTGTGAAAGTCACTGTGTGTTTCAGAGGGAAAAGTTGAAGATGAGTGCAAAACCCACATTAAATTGCTCCCCTCCCCCCCTCTCTTTCTTAGGTTTAAAAAACGGGTCTTAATTCAACACTTAGAGAGAATACTAGAGGAAATAGAGTTCAGCAGCCTGACCAACAGAGTTAATCATGTCAACAGTAGATAATAGTGTGCCGGCAAGACGAATGTACGGGCCAGGGAGAGCGAGTTTGCTGTGTCGCAGAGGAGTGGAAGAGGACGTGGCAGCGGCTGCCCCTACCACCCCGGCAGCCAGGCAGTTTTTCTGTTGGAGTCCAAGAAGAAGGGTGGAGTTTTTATGTTTGCGAACCTCTTTCGCTGGAAACTGGGCCGTGACCCTGATGGATTTGCCGCAGGTGTGACTTCCTCCCTCCCACCCTACTTTGGAGGGCCTGATCCGCTCAATGGGCTGAAGAAAATACCCAATGCTGCCCACTCCTGCAGGTGATGAGAATTTACTCACTTGAACCTCTGTCCTCAGACACTTTAAAACGCTGCTTTAGGCAGCAGGTCGAATCTTTATCTGCACTTGTGTTGGAGAGATCCTTTGTCCTAAAAGAGGAGAGAGGGAGAAAATTCCCTCCGTGGTGGTAGTGCATGTTGTCGCTCCAGGCACGAAGGTGAAAGATCCCGAGAACGGCTAGCGGACCCAGGCATGAGTTTTCAGGGTAAATCTGAATTTGAGAGTAAAGGAGCTGCTAAGCTGGGTTGAGGAAAGCTATCAAGAGCCCTGTGACTACTGTCCCCGGTAGCCGCTAAGCAACCTACCTCAGCCTCTCTTCTCTTTTGTCTGCAGACATTATGAAAGCGCGCCCGAGGCTCCCCAGGTCCAGACTTCAGTTCTCTTTCATCTTGTGAGGAGGACGGAGACTCTTCACGTGGACTTGGCTTTGGAAGCGCTTAAAGAAAACTTTGGGTTTAAAAAAAAAACACAGAAAAAACACAATCCCCTCCCCCCGCAATCTATCTACATATAAATATATATACATATATATATATATGTATGTATTTTACTTTTTAAATGTTCATATGAGAAGAGATTATTTTGGACACTGTTGTTTACCAGATCCTTAATTTGATATATCAAACGGTGTGTGAGTGTGTGTGTGTATATACATATATATGAGAGAATTTTTTGAGCACTTGTACATAATAAAAATCATTTTATGATTTTTCTAATAAGTGCCTAACCTGAGTGGGGTGCTGCCGGAAAATGTCTGTTCATCCCAGTTATCCATAAGCACACAGCAAAAAAAACATTGAAGAGGGAAATGATGCTGACCACTAATGCTGTTTTCCCATTTCTTTGAAAGACACAGCACGGAACTGATAGGTTGGGTTCTTTCATTGTCATCAAGCCTCATGATCTCCAGTTTCCTTGCCATTAGGAGTTGGCTCTTACTTGGATAGTTGCCATCCGAGCCCACCACATACGCTGTTCAGTCATTAGTAGATCCTCCCTTCTTATTCCTCGATGGTGGTTACCCAGAAGTGGGGTTGCTCCTCCTCCTGCTTGTGCTGGAGGCAGGACTGTGCAGATGACTTCATGCTTGATCCCCATTTTAGTTCTAGGGCTACTTGGTTTGAAACAGCTCCGGCTTCAACATTTTTCCCCCAGGCAATTTGTCTGACTCTTGATTGTGGAAGTTTCTGTCATACCTGCTGTTGCATGCCCTGTGGAAGTGAGGATCAGACCTGACTCAAAAGAGAAATGGAGCCCCCGCGCTACGCTACTTCTGGCAGTGAAGTGCAAGTATTCCAGACAGAGGCATCCTCCTTCCAGCTGGGGCCAACTCTCCCACATGGAGGAGAAAGAGCTGACCACAAAGAGGAGTGGAAGGAGCTCCCAAGCCAAGTCCAGCAGTGAGGTGCACGCATCTTCCTGGGTGCTCTTCCCTTGAGCTGCAGTTTTAGGATGGTGGTACAGACCCTGAGTAGGCCCATGGGAGCAGTAGTATGGTTGTTAGTAAGCTTTATTAGGCTTCTTGCAGTTCCACTGTACAACATGGCCTAGCTGTTGCTGTGCTGTAAAACTCCATTTGTCCCAAACCACCAGCTTTCTGGCAGAGGGGCTT
This sequence comes from Shinisaurus crocodilurus, assembly GCA_021292165.1. Classification (NCBI taxonomy): domain Eukaryota; kingdom Metazoa; phylum Chordata; class Lepidosauria; order Squamata; family Shinisauridae; genus Shinisaurus; species Shinisaurus crocodilurus. Next base: position 4,721,844 of record CM037883.1, read on the forward strand.
GCAGAGGGAGAACTTGGGACCTCTGCTTCAAATAAGCCATGCTGAGTGACTAACTTGCTGGTATGCTTTAGGTGGTCTGTAGTGGCTGACAGCCTCCATCAGATGAAGGGTAAAAGCTCCAAAGGCAAAAGAGGGAAGCCACAATACTGAAATAGCCACTGAGCTTGATTCCAGGGTGGCGCTGCAGTGGTCTTTGTATGTCCCACTGCCACTATAAGGGCTTGGGTCCCTTTACCGTTCTCTCTACTGCAGTGGGAATGAACGGCAAGGAATGGAGAGGGTTAGAAGGCGAGTGACCTAAGAATGGGGACCCTGTAGGAGCTTGATCCCATAGTAAACACTTTGTGTTTTCAATGTTCCTTGATTACCTTTCTTCAAGAAGGAATCTATGAAATAATTTCCCTAGTAAAACCATTCTCACGCTTGTGTCCTCTAATCATGAGGATTAAAACCTTCAGAACAGTTCTATTTTAAGCTGCCCTACCATTTCATTTTCAATTGCAGTGTGTTTATAGCAGGGGTTGGCAATATCGGTGGGCAGGGCACACCCATGCCCCTGCCACCACATTTGTCCATGCAACTGCAAAAAAGGCCCCTTTTTGCTGCCAAAACACCGTGCACTTACTTGGTTAGGTACATCTTGTGTGTGCTGGCAGAACACTACCACTGTATGTGGAAAAACAGTTGCTAATGGCAGGTTGGTTCCAGCCTTGAATCAGGCAAAAGACTCCCCATAGGCACAGTGGAAGAAACTTGCACAATACCCTGTGAATGCTAAAAATAAAACCCAACCCCAATTTGTGCAGTTTCTCTCTTGTTTTCCTGCACTGCAGTCATCAGCTGTTGTGCTTTGCCCTCAACATCTCCAGGGAGGGAAATGGAGAGTCAGCTTATGATTACAGGAGATGGGAGTCAAGGCACATAATTAAAAGGTCCCTGGCCAGCTCAAGGTTTTATGTTTGCCTCCTGACGTTGCCTTTCATAGGTATGCCTTTCCGATAGAAAACTTAGTTTTTTGGCATGGGCATCTCTTGTTTGGAGGTGTGTAACATTTTCTTTTTAAAATTATATCCCCAATAGATCAGATGCATTGGCCTGCTGACAACCATCACTACAATAAAAATAACATCAAACTCAGGTCTTGAGAAATTGGACCAAACAATTCTATGCAGTGAATCTTCTCTGCAGAGGTTCTGCAGCCGGGTGGCAGAACCTACATTTGGGAACAATAGTTCAACTATTGAACTATTAGGGTGACCGGCCAGATGGGTGATTCATAAATGCAATAATAAATAAAACTTCCTCTTACCAATTTAGTATATAAATCAGGGACTCCTGAACTGAAAGCTTGGCAGCAACCAGAACTCCAAAGGTGGTTGCAAAACTACACTGAGGAACCAGTCTTGAGTATCAGTTTATAGGATTAGGCTGCAGGGCGAAGCAATTTTGTCATAACCGGAAGAATAGCATTTGTCTAACCAATGGATAGCAAATGGGTTGTTTTTGACTCACTGGCACTAATACATGGGAGGGACTTGCTGTAGAGGGGTGGGTGGTGGCTTTACAACCAGATTTCTACCCAGGTAAGAAAACCACCAGTCTGTATGCTTTTGAATGCTCCAAAATACATCCTGTGTGTAAAAGTTTTTTGGTATGAATTCAGCTCTAGGCTTCCACCTACAGTCTGAAGTTGTATAGTCTAGGCATACTTACATAAGAGCTATGCCTCACCTTTATGGAAACCAAAACAAGGCTATATCAATTACTATGCAGAATAGGCAGCCAGTGCAGTAACCTCCAGCAATTGTACTTAATAAGTTGAAGAGAAAGCCAGCTGTTTGTATTAAAACAATCCTTCAACTTAATAGTCTTGTCTTTTCATTAGCTTACACTTGTAAAGAATGGGTTCCGCAGAAATAATTCATAACCCAACTTGCTTTGTAATATTAGTTCTTTATTGGACGTTGCAAGATCAGAAAGGGGAAAACAAAGTTTGCACACTTGTGAAATAACCATTGATGCTAAAGGGTAATGTGGCTGCTCCTTGCAAGTTTAAACAGCCCAGAAGGTGGTTTACTGGGCCACAGACTTCACAACACATACAAGGGCAGGATAAGGAGGAAAAGCCTTTGGGTTCTGGAGTAAGACTATTCTTGCAGCAATACTTGCCAGGATAGAGCCTTTTTGACAACCTAGTGCATGTTTTGCCTAGGCTCATAGGAAATTGGTTGATAAGCAAGTAGCCCAGCTTGAGGTGAGTTTTATACAAAGTTATACTAAAAAGCAAGCTGGGAATGGGAAAATAGAATTTTAGAACTCAATTTCTCTCAGCAGCAGGATGGTCTTTTATTGCTGCTCTTGTCATCAACTAATCACTACTTTCTTTTAAAGCCTATTAGTTTGCCTTAAGTTCAGTTTTAAGTACTTGTGAGACACTGGCTGTATAAACAATCGCTAGTGCAAATTCCACTGAACTGTGGGACTTGTTTCCAAGTAAACACATGCAAGACTGCATTTGGGCAAGTAGTTTGCTCTCCATGTTTCTGTTGGGATCCACAGGGACTAAGGGGCTGTCACATCATACTCCTTTATGCAACCCAGATGGTGGCTTGGAAAAACTACTGCTGAATAAGGAAAACTTTGCTCCAGCCCCATCAGCTGTCATGGTTCTGGGAGATGCTCAGTAGCTTAAAGGGAAATATTCAAGTGGACAACCAAGTAGGTGGGCCCAAAGTTTTATAGCCTCTACCGCCAGACATAATCAGCAGCTGCATTTCAGCATAAATTGGGGTCTTACTCCAGCATACTGGGAGAATAAGG